>CM029435.1:16998801-17687718 GCA_017140255.1 Eucalyptus paniculata subsp. matutina
GTTGGCATGCGGTCGAAGAGCAGCTGCTCTCGGTGGTGGAGGAGGAAACGCTAGCAGGCGGTGGATTCATGGGCAGAACTGCAGGCCAAAGGAGTCAACAAGGCTGGGGAATATCCCTAGTTGACCGAGCGTGGAGAAAGCTCAGACGTGGCAAGCCGGTCTGTCGAAGATGGGACGAGCGGCGGAGGCTTCAGGAAGCCAGCGTTGATCCAAAGGAGAAGCAGCAAGCGTCGCTATAGGAGCGTGAAGGCCGAAGGGGGATGACTGCTTCGTGACTCAACTGACGCACGAAGAAACGAAGATGCAGGTGCAAGGGTCAACAAAAGGAGCTTCCGTGGATGCTGACCAAGGAGGGTATCGTGGACACATGGGCAGTGTTGGGAATAACGGATCCCCAAAAACCGGATTCATACTAAATCAACCCCTAAATCAATGCGGAAGACGAAGCCTGGAAAACACGCATCACCGATCGTAAAGCACACCACAGATTCGAGCGTACTTTGCTTAGCCACAAATTAGACACCAAACGCTGAAGAAGAGGAAGAAATTTAGCCTCCATGATGTCAATTCGCTGAAAGGGAAACAGCGTCGCCTTTAAGCGTTTGGGAGAAAAGAGAGAGAAAGAAACGACGTTATGTCTGCTATGCCAAGATGTCTCTCTCTCTCCTTCCCTTTATACCTTCCCCATCCACGGGCCCTATTCTATGGGCCGGGCCTTTGGGCCCATTTGAGCGGATGGGCTCTAAGCCCATCTCATAAATCCATCATCTCCCACTCGCATACTAGGGTCTAAAACCAATATGGGGCGGACAGGCCATACTCATCCCCATCGTGAGAAAAATCCAGCATAGACTCTCACTTAACATGATGTCGAATGTAACTTTTCCTCTCTTTCAACGTCATATACGGAATAATCCCGCGACTAGTGATACTTGAGAGCTCGTTACCATACATCTCGTTAGGAATATATAGCAGCTCATAATGGGCATCACACTCCGAGTAGATTTAGTATGCAAGACTCCTAGATCAATCGATCACATTTATATCTCTCTTGATCTCTTTAAACAATGATATATATATTGTATTCACAATTATGATTATCACAAAGACAGTCATAATTGGTTAACCGGTGAATATAAAACTATAATGTGATTCTCCAATCCATCTTCCTTTCCTTCAAACTCTCAATTTCAGTCCAGCTTGCTTTTCATAAATGCCCCATTAGATCGAATCACTCATGACCATTGGCAACATCCTAAGATAGCAAACACTAAATATAAATCTTGAGAATAAGTAAGAGTCATGAGGACTAAGAAATTGAGGAACACTCTTCCTCAAGAGTCTCACCCATGTAAAAGTTGAGATCAAACTTTGCCACCTTATTGGTCGCCCCATGCATATGAGATGAAATACGTATTACGGTATTAACTCTTTCCCATGGAGCGGATGTCTACACTTTTCAATACCGTACGTATGATAGTTCCATATACCCAATGTCTAACTTGAGTTCACGTATCTACTCCTTCACAAAATTCATTAGAACTCACATCCGGCATCTTAGATGTGATAAAGTAAAACATGTGGGGTATTTTACTCGGACATAGTAAGTATTATGTCATATCTTAACACTCAAGCATAGCGACATACGTGTTTTAAGCTTGAGCTCTCGATTATCACCTAGATAATAAGCTTATAAACAGTCTCATCTCTATTTATCACACAAGAATGCAGGCGATTACCCGTGGAGTGGGCTAATCTTACATCTGTCCGATATACTTCTCAACTTAAAGTAATGCACTAAGCATTAAGATGCATAAAGATCAAACAAAGATTCATAGGCATTAATGATGAAAACACAAATTCATCAAATTGTGAACATTTAGTAAATTACAATATTCAGTACATTAGTCTCACGCTCCCAGAGGTTTCACATGGCCACAAACACATCTCTAGGAATTGGCTTTATCATAGGATCTGCTTACCATTCTATGCGTAGTATGTACTTCAAGTTCACATCTGCAACCATATCCTTGACAAGATTATATTTGGTATCTATATGTTTGGTCTTGCCATGATATTTTGGATCTTTGTATACGCTTTTTGTTACTTGGCTACCAGCTAACCAACAAGTAATCTGGCAGCATCAATAACACTTAAATGATCCAAAAAATCTCTTAAGCCAAACACTTTCTTACATCGTCAAGCGATAATGCCACGAACTCAACTTACATCGTGGGATAATGCTATACACTTTTGTTTCTTACTGCTCCAACATATGGTGCCATTATTCGGTAAGAAAACAAACCTGCAGGTAGATTTTTCTTTCATTTAAATCTCCTCTCCAATCAATATCACAATAGCCTTTGAATTGCAGATCTTTTCCTTAATAACTCAGCGATAATCAGCAGTCCCCTTAGATACATCAAGATTCTCTAATCCGCTTTCCAATGTGCTGGACCCTGGATTGATTGGTATCTACTCACCATTCCAACTATAAAACATATGCCAGGTCTTGTACACATCATAGCGTACATCAAGCTCCCAACAGCACTAGCATAAGGAACATGTTTCATTTGTTCCTTCTCTTGTGGAGTCCTTAGACATTGCATCATGGCTCAATCCTTCACCTTTTGCAATAGAGTGTCTATGGGTTTGCCAGCCTTACATACGAAATCGTTCAAGAACCTTATTTATATAGGTTTCTTGCAAAAGAGACAACGATCTCTTCAAAAACGATCTCTTGAAGTCTTAACTCCAAGAATGTATGCAGCCTCACCCATATCCTTCATCTTAAAGTTAGAAGACAACTATCTCTTGACAAGATTAACTAACTCCATATTGCTTCCAGCACTAGTATATCATCAACATATAATGATATGATCACAAATTGATCATTAGATCTATTGATATATAACACAATGATCCTCGTTAATCATTGTAAAATCATATGCCACTATGGCATTATGATAATGTATATACCTTTGTTTTGATGACCGCTTAATGTCATACATCGACCCCCAAAGTCAACATACCTTTCTTCTTGGCCTTTCACTATGAAACCAGCAAGTAGTTCCATATATGTTCCTTCCTCTAATTCTCCATTGAGGAAAGCCTTTACATCCATTTGATGTAACTCAAGATCCATACTAGTCATTATTGCTTTAATAATGCGAATCAAGTGTAATCACACTACAGAGAAAATGTATTTTCATAATCAATTTCTTCCTCGTTGATTATACCTCGCTTGCCAAGAAGCGAGCCTTATATTTCTATCGAGCTATCAACTTTTTGTTTTATTTTGAGAACCCACTTGTTCCCAATAGCTCGCGTCTTTTGGAAGATCAACCAGCTTCCCGACTTGGTTTGATTTTCTGACTCCATTTCCTCTTTCATTGCATGAATCCATTTCTTTTTCCTTATTAGGGGCAGTTTCGTAGCCTCATTAATACTTGGCTCATCCTTATCTTGTGGAGCAACCATAAAAGTTTCCTTTTCAATGTCAAAACATCGACGGGGAATACTTTGGCGACTTGTTCACCGTATGGGAGATTGTACACTTAACACATCATTCCCCATCATGCCGCCACTTGGATTAGGTAATGATGATGTCGTCACATCGTATTGCAATTGAGAATGAGTCAATTCAATTCCTTTACATCTCATATTACTCCCACTTGAACGAACTCCACCGACATCATTATCTTGATCCAAGGTTTTCAAATAGGGAGTTATTTTCCCTTATTTCGCCCTCTTAGAAAATTCATCCACTAAGGATGTGACATCCCGTGATTCAAATTCAGTTATACTCCCACTTCTTCTGCTCACCTATGAACACATACCTTTTTGAGTGTTCGCGGTATCTCATGAAAATACTCTTATTTTCTTTGGGATCCAATTTCCCAAACTTGTGAGAGGACTTATGATATAGACAGCATAACCCCATGGCTTAAGAAAACTTAAGTCCGGTTTTCTAACTGTCCATAACTCATATGAAGTGGAAATAACTGATTTGGAAGGCATCCTGTTAAGTATATTGGCAGCTGATTAACAACGCATCACTCTATAAAGTGATAGGTAAGTTAGCATGCGCCATCTTGAACCTAACCATTCCGGTAGGGTTTCGTTTATTATCTCCGCAACACCATTTTGTTGAGGTATATGGAATAGACAACTATTTTTCTATTCCTTTTTCATCACATAATTTTCTGAACTTATCGGATAAATATTCTCAACCTCGATCGGATCTAAATACCTTTATTTTCTTGTCCTAATTGATTTTCTACCAGGTTCATAAACCTTCTAAAACAACTTATGCTTCAGATTTATGAGAAATCAAATAGACATATCCGAATCAAGTAGAATCATCTATAAAAGCGATGAAACAAACAGCTCCTTGCCTTCCTCTCACATTCATTGAACCACGTATGTCCAAATGGATTAAATGCCGAGGAAATTCAGCTCTTTTACCTTTTCCAAATGGTCTCCTTGTCATTTTCCCTACTAGAAAATAACTCACATATGGACAAATCAACTTTTTTTAATATTGCCCAACAAGCCCTTTGGCTAGTCTTTTCATATGTTGTTGCCATATGACCAAGTCTACATGCCATCATATTCACATCATTATCATATAAGATAGAAGACGTGAAACAAGGGGATAACATATTGACATCACCATAGTCAACATTTAGTACAATAAAACCATCTAGAAAGTGACCACAACCATAGTAGTTTGTATCTAAACACAAATCTACACATTTATTATTGAAGTTCATACCAAAAACAAGCTTAACCAACACTAAGACAGACACTAAATTTCGACTTAATCTCCGAGCATATGAACATCAAGATGCGTTCACCATGCATGTTCAATTGGCAGGTGCCAATCCCTTTACATCAGCTCTAGAGTTGTTTCCGATATGGATCCACTCAGTTCCAGTTGGTACTCGTCGGAATTCCACAAAGGATCCTCTATCCTTTGCTACATGGTTTGTCGCTCCTGAATCTACATTCCACAAAGGATTGGATTCAGCCTATAATGCAGAACTTGACACATAAGCAAAATTCTTAAATGTACAAGAGGTGCATTCCTTCTTTGGCTCACGATAGTCGCGAGCATAGTGACTTCTCTTGTCACAATTGTAACACATCACTCTTGACATTTTCTTCACTTGAGGACGTTTTCCTCTCTTGTGTTGGTTAACTCTTGATTTCTTGCAATAAGGACTTGATCCTTTGCATTCCCACATATTGAACGAATCAATACGCTTGCGCTTAGAGCACAAAGCCCTTTCTGAGCTAGAACCAGATAGCAAATGTCTATTTTCGCTCAAATACCGTTGGCGGTCCTCTACTAGCTCAAGGTGGTAGCAGACACCCTCAATATCTTCCATAATGTGGTCAAGAGCTTCTAGTGCTTCTTGCTTTTCCAGCACATATTGAATCTTCATATTCAATATTTCACAATTATTGCCGTTCATATCAGCAATTACATTCTCAGTTCTTTGAACCATCGTTCTAAACACATCGTGACATACATGCACGAATAATTAATGCCTATCATTTATGCATCCCTATTTGCATAGACCCATCATATTAATAAATAACTTCAAGTAAGGTTTCTTAATCAAAAGTTCACTATGTTTCCAATCATCTCCAAAATCTTAACTTAAAATTATTATTAATATAATTATCTTATGCAAATAAATTCTATGAAGTTAAAAACTTCTATTACTACCTGACTAATTACCCACACGACAACCAGCAATAAATGTAACCAAGGATAATTGACATACAATTAAAAACAATAATGCTTTCAATTAACACAATTAGGTAGTAATCATTACATAATCAATCAAAGAAATAAATAGGGAATGTCCCTTCTAATCTATCAGTCAAAACATCTGAGAAAACCGAAGGCACATTTGCCAACCATGGAAAAACTTTTGGAGAGCTTTCATGTCGCCTCCAAGGCGCATTCACTCGGCGCCATGTGGCGCTCAATCTAAGGGTTGAAGTTTTGGCCAACTTAATCCTATAGTGATCTCTTACAAAAGCATCCACCAGCCTCCTATAACCCGGGACCACGTTGACCTCCCATAGCCGATCCAACACTGCTTGCCATTCAGGTGGAAGAGTGTTCATCAAAGCCGGCACCTTCTCAAAATCCGGCATAAGATAACCATTCCGGATGATTTCGTATCATCCGATCGACTCCGACCACATGTGATACTAAATCACCATCATGCCACTTTGATAATTAGCTAATTCGACATAAGCCTTTTAAGTCTTGCATTTCCCTCGTCCGTTCTCGGGATTAGGTATCCTTGCATAACGCATCATAGTTCCTGCAACAAATGCAGAATTAAAAATGGATTACTTATAATCCACATAGGCATGACTGAAAAAGAAACAAATTCTTTTTTTTTTTTTTTTTGGGGTCAACGGTCAACGGTCACGGTCGCTGGTCCAACGGGTCAACGGTCAGGTCATGGGCGCGCGGGTCGGATCGGTCGGGCGGCCGCGTGCGATTTAACCGACCGACGCAAGCGTGCTGGCAGGGCGTTGGATGACGTCACGCACGCCATCCGCACGCGCCTTCGCGCGTAAGCGTGCCGACGCCACGCAGGCGTCATCCGCCGACGTCGGCGCTGCATGCGCCAGTTGATCGGTCGGTCGTCACCGCCGGTCGGTCGCTTGCCGTGACCGCCGGGCCAACCGTCGTCGGCGCTGGACGTCATCAATGACGTCATCCCAGCGTTATCGACCGTTGGTGACGTCACGATGATCGCCATCGCAGTGACACGCGTCGGTCCGGGACTCGTGGACCGGCGTGCGGATTCGGGCGCCACGCGACGCGTCGGGTTCGCCACCAGCGTGTACGCTGGCCAAGCCAAGCTAGCCAAGCGTGGGCTTCCACGCCGCATGCCTTCTTCCGGGCCGCTGCGTGGGCGCGTGCGCGCGTCCGGCGTCGGTCGACATCGCCGGACTCGTCTCGACGTCGCGCTTCTCCTAGTGCCTTCAAAATTTTATTTTACTTACTTGAAAACTCAGAAAAAAGGCCAAAAAGTGCTCGGTGTCGGGATTTTCGCCCGGTTCCGTACGGCCAAGTAATTTAACGAAAAATCAATCAAAAACATTAGAATTGATCGGGAAAAACGTGAACTAGTGCTTTGATACCAATGTTGGGAATAACGGATCCCCAATAACCGAATTCGACACTAAATCGAACCCCTAAATCAATGCGGAAGACGAAGCTGGGAAAACACGCATCACCGATCGTAAAGCACACCACAGACATTCAGGCGTACCTTGTTTAGCCACGGATTAGACACCAAACGCCGAAGAAGAGGAAGAAATTCTGGCCCCGATGATGTCAATTCGCCTTGAAAGGGAAACAGGCGCTTCGGCGTTTGGGAGAAAAGAGAGAGAAAGGAACGTGCGTTATGTTCGTTATGCCAAGAGTGTCTTCTCTCTCTCTCTCCTTCCTTTTATACCTTCCCCCATCCACGGGCCCTATTCCCGTGGGCCGGTACTTGGCCCAATTTGAGCGGATGGGCCTTAAGCCCATCTCATAAATCCATCGTGCAGCTTGAAGAATTCTCGGTGGGGGTGACGATGGAGGAGCAGCACGTGGAAGTGAGGGGTGAAGCGGGTGGTGCTGGCTTCGGTAAAAGAAAAAGAAGAAGAACAGCATAGGAAATGAAAGCCAAGCCAGAAGTTGACGAAGGAGATGGGCGGATTGGCTTGCGCAGAAGCTTGGAGGAAGAGGAAGCAAAAAATCCAAATAAATATCTCACGCTCATCATTATTTTGGCCTCAAAAGTCCTTAAGTCTATTTACTAGGTCTCTTAATACTTTCTAAGCGACTATAATCCAACATTAACCTTTTGATGCCAAAATTGTAATCAACAAACCAACCTCCGAATTTCCTTAAATTTTGCTCCAATTTCTTCATGAAATTTCCCAAATTGAAGTCCAATTTCAATGATGAAGTCCAATTTTAATGAAGAAAAATCTCGTACAATTTTCTGCAAAGTCCCCAACACTCAAAAGGCTCGGCTTGAAAGTCTAAATTTCCTTCAACTTAGCCCATTCGAATTTCCACTAATTTTTCTGCAACGTCCGAACGATTTTCCAAAATCTCGGAATCTCCGAAAATTCTTTGGAGGATGAGTCAACGTCCCTAAAAACATATCGTGACGTGACAACTTTCAATTTCTCAAATCTTTGAATTCGTGGTTAATTTCATTCGGCGCGTTTAGCATGACCTAGGCTACGGGGTAGTTTTCAAAGCTTTTTAAGGCAAATGACCCATGGTCGATTTTCTTCGAACCACATGAACCCACTCGACACATTGGCGACTCTCGATTGTCGTGAAAATCTCGAGGATTTAAATACAGAAATAGGATACCAAAACGATAGAGAAATCAAACTAGTGCCGGTCGACGAGAATTTTCCAATTTAGTGGCATCACCCACTATCAGCCACACATCTCCGTCAAACCAACCTATCTCTTATATCAATTCAATTTATATCTATGCCGTAATGGCCTCTAAAGATGAGCACGGTCGAGAAGCCGATTCTTGGTCGAATTGTCAAGTGTTTTTGCCTTAAACTCCTTAATAGCTTCCCCAGATAGTCTAGTTATCTCGAGAGTGATCAACTCTGAGAACAGCCCCATAGACGTGTCAATGAAATGCCCAATTTATTCAGTAGAAAACATGATCGAAAATCTGGGATGTCACAATCAGAGCACTTCTTCGTGGGCTGCATCGAGCGATTTAATTGTCGAAGATCTCAAGGTCAGTCATCGGCCATTGTTGTGGCCAACGATCGACCGTGTTAGAAGCAAAAGGAAAAGAAAAAAAAGAAAAAAATTAAAAATTCTAATTTTTCAAAAAGAAAAAGAAAAATAATTAAAAGGATTACAGATAATATGCTTAGTTTGTGTGAAAGACAGAGGAGGGAAAATAAAAGAGGAAATAATTTTGAACGTGTCATTTCCATAGACGGATAATGTTTTCCATATAGCTAGTTTATTTTCTGTGAACAAGACGTCACAAAATCTGGAAAATTTTCTCCTAGAAGTTGCTTGCCGCGAAACAAACAGCGTCTAAGTCTTATCTATGTTGACTTGGTTAGTTCTTTATTGGTATGATTTATTGCAGTCCTGTACATGAGCACTTCAAAGCGGACTTTGGAAGATGGGGCTTAGCGTTGATTGTGCAATGTAAGGTAGCATGGAGGAGGTAAAGTGGTCATAACTTTTGATGGGCACGTCAGAAACAGTTAGAGCTAATTTGTAATTCTTACTGATAATCCTGCATATCATGAAATCAGTTGGTGAATTGTTTGACGAGAACTCCTAATGCCCATGCTCTTCCTAATTTAGCATGTCGTCGTATGTATCCGGCTCTCTGTTTGTGTATTGCCAATTGGCTTAAGGCTGTCCTGCTTATGAAGATGGCGATTTGCATTTAAGCATAGACGTTGGATGCCATCTATCTATGTCTGTATTATTGATTGTTTTGTGAAAGCTCACGGTCATAATTGGTATCATGCCGTTATTCTTACATTGCCATATTTTGCGTTGGCAATCAGGAAGAGTTAGATCAGATTATTTAACCAATCGAGTGAAATTTCACCGCCTAAAAATGTATACGTCCTTGCATTAAAATTGCACCTCTGTTTTGTTAGAAATGGCTACTCCATTTCAAATCTATTTCCTACGAAATCTATTAGTTGTCCAATAAAAGTATAGGAGAAATAGCTAATTAATTGGATTCTTTATGAATAACAGTGGTGTTTTAGTTGGTCCAAATTGCTCAACGATAATAGGATGCTTTGACACATTTGTGTCGTTACATGAATAAAAAATCCTGATATTCGTGAATTTACAGCCCTCCATGAGAAAATTACCAAGGGTAAATTTACAATCTGTCATTACTCCTTAAGCAGCACAACTCATTAGATTTTTTTCATAGAATTATCAGTTTGAGTTGATTATTTACGATCACTACAAGTAGACACATGCAAGGCTTATTTTGAGGAATGAAATTCCTTCAATTCTCGACATTACTCACGAAGACACACAAACTAGTAAATTTTCTTCAAACAAACACCAGAAGAAATGCAGTGAGGATAGTAAATAAGTTAATGAGTTGCACCAGTCATCCGTTCTACGCCGGAGGCTCAATCCATAAAAACCGATCCCTGATCCCTCATTCCAATTTCTCAGCCACCCTATGCCGGCGGCTGACTCTATGAGAACTGATATGAGAACTGATCCGTGCTCTCTCATACCAATTTTCATAATATATGCCCCATTCAGGTTTGTAGAAACAACCCAAATGAACCATCAACAGCCAAACAAAGGCTAGAAGCTCTCCACCTTTACTCAGCACTCGCACGTGTACTTCTCCCTTAATATGAATTGCAGCATATGACAATATCTCAACCCACACTCCGCTCATCACCCGCCACTTATCTGGCCCAAGTTGGTTCAATTGTGTGGCCAATTTGATCCCCTCGTCAAGCTGGGATTTGAATGTCAGACCAAAGGGATTACGAATCAATTCCCTGCATAGTTCCTCCACATTCCTGCTCTGAACTAAGGAGGTTTTCCGTAGCTTCGATAGCTCACGCAGCGTCTCCATTGATCTCATTTGGGCCATACCCGCCACAGCAGACATCACATCAGGCTGATTAGCTAGAAGATAAAACATGTAGTCAGAGAGGATCTTGCTGAATTCCCTTTCCTCAGTATTGATTTCAGGATCCTCGGTATTGTAACAAATTTCAGTAGCAAGATGCCATATTATAATACTGGCATCGTACTTGGTATGAGTGTTGACATACACTAAAAGATTGTTTCTATTGTTTTCCTCTTGTATACTCTGGAGAAACAGCTCTCCTCTAGCATTAAATATCTCTTCCGCCCCCTCGATGTCATTTGCTCGCGCGGATTTCTTTCTCACCTCATCGAAAATAAACATCCATAGCCTCTTCATAAATGGATTCTTGGTCACATACTTCGTATTCTCAATCATTGGTATTTGCCCCTCCGCGTTCTCCAAACCCCAGCATCGAGCGATTGTCTCACCAGCTTGATTGAAACAAAAGATGATCTTCTCAAGCATATAACCTAGAAAATTGCAGATGTTAGAAAATATGATGATTCCGTGGTGGCAATCATGCTCACAAATCTTTCTTGGATATTTCTTCAAGCTCTCAGATAAAAGGTTGCAAGCAAAAATAGACTCTGACCACCTTTTAAATATTACTGGTGTATCTAAGACCTCATAAGTAACATTGCCATTAGGCCCTGCTCTGCATGTGGCAAATTGAGGCTTCCTAAGGTTAGCCATGGCAGATACAAACTTGTGGAGAAATGAATCTGGTTTAGATGATCCTCGGCAGTAGCACATGATTCCAGCAAGAGTCCTATCAGATAAAACGATCCTCAACAGAGCTATCACATCTAGAGCAATCCCTCCGAAAAGAAGGATATATGTAATTTCCACATCAAGCTTGGGGAGCTGATGCTTCTTCAAGCTATTGAACAAGATGAAAGCCATCACAACATTAGCGAGGGCTATGAAGCGGAAAATGTAGCTCTGCATGGAACGTATTGCCAAGGCTTTTGTGTGGAGCACCTCATACATGAAATGCAATTCGATTGATATAATCTTTAAAGCATCAATCGAAGAAACTTTCATGAAATAATCACGGCTTATATTGCGTTGGTGACATGTGAACATGAGATCTGCAATGAAGACCTTGAAGATTTCAAAGAAGAGGTAAGCATGTTTCACGATAGTGCTCTCGTCACGTTGTGGTTCTCCTTCCTGACCATGTCCACCACTTGAAGGAAGGACTTCCTTAGATAACTTCTTTACTACATCATAAAGATACTCGTGTTTTGTAAGCATCGATTCCCTGAGCTTCGGGAGGCTCGAGAGATGAAGTGCTACTGTCCGCTCCACATTTTTTATGACTGCAGCACAAAACACCAGCATCGTTGGGATCACCAGCAACTTGTTATTAGGAAATAGCTGCACAAAGACATAAATGGCTGCACCAATTTGGAAAATGAGAGTGAGTAGGTGCCGTCGCCAAAGCCAACTATCCTCCACAGAGAAAGCAGTGATAGTGTCTTGACCGCCAAGATGCAACAATAGAAATGAGGCCCAAAATGCCTGAAGTGCTCCGTCTACTTCAGTTGCACAAGCAGATGAATGACCTTGGTGTTGATTGATGAACCCGATCGCAAATGGAGCTACCCAATCAGCCATCAAATAGGCCAACCACAAGAGGAAAACAATGGGGCGGTTCTTTATTTTCTCTCTAAGAGGTGCAAATAGAATGAGAAAGACCTGAACCGTGAGGCTTAATATGACCAAGCCTCGGATGTTCCATTTGCTCCATAAATCTGAAATGGAGCAAAATGTCATGTTTTTGCTGAGTGAATATTATCACTCCTCTCTATTTAATCTCAAGGGAGAGAGAAGTGAGTGAAGTTGCATAATAAACTTGGTGTATTTATACAGATATGATGAGATGGTTTCTTGCTTGTTCCTTGGAAGATAGTGCAGATTTAAAAAGCCAATAAGGTAAGTGAATTGTGAACCAACCGTTCCCAAATGAAACTGAGCTCAAGATAGATCTCACTTAAGTTCCTTTAACCATTAGAGGATTAAATTAATTGTTTACAGTGGGCCAAGTGCCCATGAGAGACGCCATTAGGTTATTCACGAGGACGATACAAGCCAAAGCTAAATTTTTAGTAAATAAAAGTGGGACGCTCGAAAAAGGTGTCTCCCACCAAGAGGATGGACCCTTTTCTTTCCCTATCTACTTTAAAAGATTATGTCCACAGTTAGTCCATAAAGTACTTAAAAAAAAACCATGACTTTTGGGAGAATGGCCACTACCTTTTTGGATCTTATGCATTTTGTTGGATAACGAAGGATTCTGGGTAATTGCTTGGCCAATAGATAATGACAACAGGGGACCTTTCATGTGTCTGAACGTGATATGCTATCATCTCCTCATGCTCCAGCTTTTGTTTATGTCTCGAATGTAGTATTCCAGTAGATATGACTTCTTTTTGCTTGAACTAATGTGAGGTATGAGATTGGTTGTAAATTGGATTAATTCACGCATATTCTTCGTTTTTCGGTCAATGTTCAATAAGAGATAAAAGCGACCAGACAAGCATAAATCCAATGAAGAGGTTGTTGATTGCACTATTGATGAGACGAATTTTGAAGCTCTGTCAATGGAAGATATTCTCCCCTTTAAGTGTCTTAACTCTTTGAGCAGTGAATTCTATTTTTCCAGAGGGCCAAGTCTCATGATAAAAATATGAAAGGCGATCACATCCTCATATTTCAACATGGGATTCTCAGAATGAAAACGCACGACTCAATCAGTTAGTTGCCTTACAATTCAATAAATAATGCTCCTAGTGAAATTTGATTAGATTGGATCATTTAATAGGCATAAACTTTGTCCACGATGCCCCCAACGAGATAAAATATTTCTTCATCTTTTTGCATTATTGTTATCTTTGGTCTCCTTCTGTTTCTTAGAAGTCGAAAACGTCTAATTCTCAATTTTCTTTTATTCGTCCTTTTAATCTGTTATAACATTCATTGTCGAGACCTTGGGTAAAAATAGTTATTAAAAAATGATAGTTTCTTTTTTTTTGAAAAAGTACGGCAAATGGGACTACATAAAAATGGAGGGACATGTAATTAAAATCCACCTTTTGTTTATAGCTTGAATGATTACTGAAATGACGAGACCACAAATTGAATTGAATCCTTGATACTCTTTAATGATAAGTTGAATGATGTGACACAAAAACATTATTTCAATCACTTTCTTACAGCCATCGATAAATCTTGATCGAGTCAAGTTTTATGTATTATTCGGGCAAGAGGATGGGCCTTTTTCTTTTCCCTTTGGACAATTAGTCCATAAAGTTCCTTTAAAAGGGTTTCCATGAAATCAAGCAGCTCATCTTTTCCCCCCACTATCTACTTTAAGAGATTATGTCCACAATTTGTCCACAAAGTACTTTAAAAAAGGCCAAGACTTTTAGGAGAAAGATCACCACCTCTTGGATTTTACGCGTTTTGTTGGATAACGAGGGATTCTTGGCAAATGCTTGGCCAACGGATAAAGAAAATAGCGGACCCTTCATGTGTGTGAACGTCACATGCTATCATCTCCTCATGCTCCGGCTTCTATTTATGTCTAAGATGTGGTGTTTTCCTAGATATAACTTCTTTTGCTTGAACTAATGTGAGGAATTTTGAAGTTCTGTTCACGGAAGATATTCTCCCCTTCAAGTCTCTTAACTCTTTGAGTAGTGAATTCTACTTTTCAAGAAAGTATGTCACATAAGAAAAACATGAAAGGCGATCACATCCTCATATTTCAACATGGGATTTTCATAGTGTAAATGAATGACTCAATCAATTAATTGGCTTACAATTCAATAACTTACGCTTTTCGTGAGATCTGATCAAATTAGGCAATGTAATAGGTATAAACTTTGTCCACCATGCCCCAATGAGATAAAACACTTCTTCATTTTTTTGCATTATTGATATCTCCGTTCTCCTTGTGTTTGTTAGAAGTCGAAAATATCTAGTCCTTAATTTTCCTATATTCGTCCTTTTCATCTGTTATGCCATTCACTATACAGAGCTTAAGCAAAAATAGTTACAAAAAACTGAATGTTTCATATTTTGAAAAAGTATGGCAAATGGGACCTCATAAAAATTGAGGGATAGGTAATTCACATCCACCTTTTGTTTATAGCTTTAATGATTACTGCTATGATCGGACCACAAATTGAATTGAATCCTTGTTTCTCCTTATTGATAAGTAGAATGATATGACCACAAAAAAATTATTTCAATCACTTTCTTGCAGTATCGCCATTTGCTATTGCTATGTTAGTCCTCGCATTTTGGTTCTTTTCTCATGCGTACTTCCACACTATCTTTTTGAACTTATGGCATTCGCAAATATAATGAATGTTTGGGTTGCTGATCTCTTACTTGGAGTAGAATGTGTGGGTAAATGATTACAATTTAGTTTGGAATACATTCAATTAATTCTTTCACACAACAACGCATAACTATATTACCGAAACCATGTTGCGGAGAATATATAATGACATATAAATGGAAATCCAACTATATTTTGTGCATCAATTTAATGAAGAGCATCTCCGAATATACTGGTTTACAGCCATCGATAAATCTTGATCAAGTCAAGTTTTATGTATTATTCGGGCAAGAGGATGGGCCTTTTTCTTTTCCCTTTGGACAATTAGTCCATAAAGTTCCTTTAAAAGGGTTTCCATGAAATCAAGCAGCTCATCTTTTCCCCCCACTATCTACTTTAAGAGATTATGTCCACAATTTGTCCACAAAGTACTTTAAAAAAGGCCAAGACTTTTAGGAGAAAGACCACTGCGTCTTGGATTTTACGCGTTTTGTTGGATAACGAGGGATTCTTGGTAAATGCTTGGCCAACGGATAAAGAAAATAGTGGACCCTTCATGTGTGTGAACGTCACATGCTATCATCTCCTCATGCTCCGGCTTCTATTTATGTCTTAGACGTAGTGTTCTCATCAATATGACTTCTTTTTGCTTCAACTATTGTGATGAATTTTGAAGTTCTGTCAACGGACGATATTCTCCCCTTCAAGTCTCTTATCTCTTTGAGCAGTGAATTCTGCTTTTCAAGAAGGTATGTCACATAAGAAAAACATGAAAGGCGATCACATCCTGAAATTTCAACATGGGATTTTCATAGTGTAAATGAATGACTCAATCAATTAATTGGCTTAGAATTCAATAACTTACGCTTTTCATGAAATCTGATCAAATTAGGCAGTGTAATAGGTATAAACTTTGTCCACCATGCCCCAATGAGATAAAACACTTGTTCATTTTTTTGCATTATTGATATCTCCGTTCTCCTTGTGTTTGTTAGAAGTCGAAAATATCTAGTCCTTACTTTTCCCATATTCGTCCTTTTCATCTGTTATGCCATTCACTATACAGAGCTTAAGCAAAGATAGTTACAAAAAACTGAATGTTTCATATTTTGAATGATCTCTTACTTGGAGTTCAATGTGTGGGTAATGATTACAATTTAGTTTGGAATACAGATAATTAATTCTTTGACCCCACAATGCATAACTATGTTACATAAAACCATGTGACGGAGAATATATAATGTCTTACAAATGGAAATCCAACTATATTTTCTGCATCAATTTAAAGAACAGCATCACAGAACATACTAGTTTATAGCCATCGCTATGTCTTGATCGAGTCAGGTTTATGTATTATTTGGGCAAGAGGATGGGCCTTTTTCTTTTCCCTTTCAACAATTAGTCCATAAAGTCCCTTTAAAAGGGTTTCCATGAAATCAAGCAGGTCTTGTTTTCCCCCCACTATCTACTTTAAGAGATTATGTCCACAATTTCTCCACAGAGTACTTTAAAAAAGACCAAGACTTTTAGGTGAATGACCACTACCTCCATGGATCTTACACATTTTCTTGGATAACGAGGGATTCTTGGTAAATGCTTGGCCAATGGATAAAGACAATAGCAAACCCATCATGTGTGTGAATGTGACATGCTATCATCTCCTCATGCTTTGGCTTCTATTTATGTCTTAGACGTAGTGTTCTCGTAGATATGACTTCTTTTTGCTAGAACTAATGTGGCAAATTTTTAAGATCTGTCAACCCAAGATATTCTCCCCTTCAAGTCTCTTAACTCTTTGAGCAGTGAATTCTACCTTTCAAGAAGGTATGTCACATAAGAAAAACATGAAAGGCGATCACATCCTCAAATTTCAACATGGGATTTTCATAGTGTAAATGAATGACTCAATCAATTAATTGGCTTTCAATTCAATAACTTACGCTTTTCGTGAAATCTGATCTAATTAGGCAGTGTAATAGGTATAAACTTTGTCCACCATGCCCCAATGAGATAAAACACTTCTTCATTTTTTTGCATTATTGATATCTCCGTTCTTCTTGTGTTCGTTAGAAGTCGAAAATATCTAGTCCTCAATTTTCCTCTATTCATCCTTTTCATCGGTTATACCATTCAGTATAGAGGGCTTACGTAAAAATAGTTACAAAAAATTGATTTTTTACATTTTGAAAAAGTATGGCAAATGGGGCCTCATAAAAATAGAGGGACACGTAATTCACATCCACCTTTTGATTATAGCTTGAATGATTACTGATATGACCGGACCACAAATTGAATTGAATCCTTGATTATCTTTAATGATAAGTTGACTAATATTATACATAAACATTATTTCAATCACTTTCTTGTAGTACCACCATTTGCTATTGCTATGCCAGTCCCCGCATTTTGGTTTTTTTTATCATGTATACTTCCACACAATCTTTTTGAACATATGGCATTCCCAAACATAATGAATGTTTGAGTTGTTGATCTCTTACTTGGAGTTGAATGTGTGGGTAACAATTACAATTTAGTTTGGAATACATACAATTAATTCTTTGACCGCACAACGCCTAACTATATTACATAAACCATGTGACGGAGAATATGTAATGACTTGTAAATGGAAATCCAACTATATTTTACGTATCAATTTATTGAAGAGCATCTCAGAATATACTAGTTTACAACCATCGATAAGTCTTGATCGAGTCAAGTTTTATGTCTTATTCGGGCAAGAGGATGGGCCTTTTTCTTTTCCCTTTGGACAATTAGTCCATAAAGTTCCTTTAAAAGGGTTTCCATGAAATCAAGCAGCTCATCTTTTCCCCCCACTATCTACTTTAAGAGATTATGTCCACAATTTGTCCACAAAGTACTTTAAAAAAGGCCAAGACTTTTAGGAGAAAGACCACTGCGTCTTGGATTTTACGCGTTTTGTTGGATAACGAGGGATTCTTGGTAAATGCTTGGCTAACGGATAAAGAAAATAGTGGACCCTTCATGTGTCTGAACGTCACATGCTATCATCTCCTCATGCTCCGGCTTCTATTTATGTCTTAGACGTAGTGTTCTCGTCGATATGACTTCTTTTTGCTTCAACTATTGTGATGAATTTTGAAGTTCTGTCAACGGACGATATTCTCCCCTTGAAGTCTCTTATCTCTTTGAGCAGTGAATTCTACTTTTCAAGAAGGTATGTCACATAAGAAAAACATGAAAGGCGATCACATCCTCAAATTTCAACATGGGATTTTCATAGTGTAAATGAATGACTCAATCAATTAATTGGCTTACAATTCAATAACTTACGCTTTTCGTGAAATCTGATCAAATTAGGCAGTGTAATAGGTATAAACTTTGTCCACCATGCCCCAATGAGATAAAACACTTCTTCATTTTTTTGCTTTAATGATAGCTCCGTTCTCCTTGTGTTTGTTAGAAGTCGAAAATATCTAGTCCTTACTTTTCCTATATTCGTCCTTTTCATCTGTTATGCCATTCACTATACAGAGCTTAAGCAAAAATAGTTACAAAAAACTGAATGTTTTATATTTTGAAAAAGTATGGCAAATGGGACCTCATAAAAATTGAGGGATAGGTAATTCACACCCACCTTTTGTTTATAGCTTTAATGATTACTGCTATGACCGGACCACAAATTGAATTGAATCCTTGTTTCTCTTTATTGATAAGTGGAAGGATATGACACCAAAAAATTATTTCAATCACTTTCTTGCAGTATCGCCATTTGCTATTGCTATGTCAGTCCTCGCATTTTGGTTCTTTGCTCATGCGTACTTCCACACTATCTTTTTGAACATATGGCATTCGCAAATATAATGAATGTTTGGGTTGCTGATCTCTTACTTGGAGTAGAATGTGTGGGTAAATGATTACAATTTAGTTTGGAATACATTCAATTAATTCCTTCACACCACAACGCATAACTATATTACAGAAACCATGTCGCGGAGAATATATAATGACATATAAATGGAAATCCAACTATATTTTGTGCATCAATTTAGTGCAGAGCATCTCCGAATATACTGGTTTACAGCCATCGATAAATCTTGATCAAGTCAAGTTTTATGTAGTATTCGGGCAAGAGGATGGGCCTTTTTCTTTTCCCTTTGGACAATTAGTCCATAAAGTTCCTTTAAAAGGGTTTCCATGAAATCAAGCAGCTCATCTTTTCCCCCCACTATCTACTTTAAGAGATTATGTCCACAATTTGTCCACAAAGTACTTTAAAAAAGGCCAAGACTTTTAGGAGAAAGATCACTACCTCTTGGATTTTACGCGTTTTGCTGGATAACGAGGGATTCTTGGCAAATGCTTGGCCAACGGATAAAGAAAATAGCGGACCCTTCATGTATGTGAACGTCACATGCTATCATCTCCTCATGCTCCGGCTTCTATTTCTGTCTAAGATGTGGTGTTTTCCTATATATAACTTCTTTTTGCTTGAACTAATGTGAGGAATTTTGAAGTTCTGTCTACGGAAGATATTCTCCCCTTCAAGTCTCTTAACTCTTTGAGTAGTGAATTCTACTTTTCAAGAAAGTACGTCACATAAGAAAAACATGAAAGGCGATCACATCCTCATATTTCAACATGGGATTTTCATAGTGTAAATGAATGACTCAATCAATTAATTGGCTTACAATTCAATAACTTACGCTTTTCGTGAAATCTGATCAAATTAGGCAGTGTAATAGGTAAAGAATTTTGTCCACCATGCCCCAATGAGGTAAAACACTTCTTGATTTTTTTTGCATTATTGATATCTGCGTTCTCCTCGTGTTTGTTAGAAGTCAAAAATATCTAGTCCTTAATTTTCCCCTATTCCTCCTTTTCATGTTTTATGCCATTCACCATACAGAGCTTAGGCAAAAATAGTTACGAAAAACTGAATGTTTCATATTTTGAAAAAGTAGGGCAAATGGGACCTCATAAAAATTGAGGGACATGTAATTCATATCCACCTTTTGATTATAGCTTGAACGATTACTAATATGTCCGAACCACAAATTGAATTGAATCCTTGATTCTCTTTAATGATAAGTTGATTGATATTATACATAAACATTATTTCAATCACTTTCTTGCAGTATCACCATTTGCTGTTGCTATGCCAGTCCTCGCATTTTGGTTTTTTTTTATCATGTATACTTCCACACAATCTTTTTTGAACATATGGCATTCGCAAACATAATGAATGTTTGAGTTGTTGATCTCTTACTTGGAGTTGAATGTGTGGGTAATGATTACAATTTAGTTTGGAATACATACAATTAATACTTTGACCGCACAACGCATAACTATATTACATATACCATGTGACGGAGAATATATAATGACTTGTAAATGGAAATCCAACTATATTTTATGCATCAATTTAATGAACAGCATCTTAGAATATACTAGTTTACAGCCATCGATAAGTCTGGATCAAGTCAAGTTTTATGTCTTATTCAGGCAAGAGGATGGGCCTTGTTCTTTTCCCTTTGGACAATTAGTCCATAAAGTTCCTTTAAAATGGTTTCCATGAAATCAAGCATGTCATCTTTTCCCCCCACTATCTACTTTAAGAGATTATGTCCACAATATGTCCACAAAGTGCTTTAAAAAAGACCAAGACTGTTTGGAGAATGACCACTACCTCCTTGGATCTTACGCGTTTTGTTGGATAACGAGGGATTCTTGGTAAATGCTTGGACAACGGGTAAAGAAAATAGCGGACCCTTCATGTGTGTGAACCTCACATGCTATCATCTCCTCATGCTCTGGCTTCTATTTATGTCTTAGACGTAGTGTTCTCGTAGATATGACTTCTTTTTGCTAGAACTAATGTGGCGAATTTTTAAGCTCTGTCAACCCAAGATATTCTCCACTTCAAGTCTCTTAACTCTTGGAGCAGTGAATTATATTTTTCAAGAAGCTAAGTCTCACCAGAAAAACATGAAAGGCGATCACATCCTCATATTTCAACACGGGATTTTCATAGGGAAAATGAATGACTCAATCAATTAATTGGCTTACAATTCAATAACTTACGCTTTTAGTGAAACCTGATCAAATTAGGCAGTATAATTGGTATAAACTTTGTCCACCATGCCCCAATGAGATAAAACACTTCTTCATTTTTTTGCATATTGATATCTCCATTCTCCGTGTGTTTGTTAGAAGTCGAAAATATCTAGTCCTTAATTTTCCTCTATTTGTCCTTTTCATCTGTTATGCCATTCACTATACAGAGCTTAAGCAAAAATAGTTACAAAAAATTGAATGTTTCATATTTTGAAAAAGTATGGCAAATGGGACCTCAAAAAATAAGAGGGACATGTAATTCACATCCACCTTTTGTTTATAGTTTGAATGATTACTGTTATGACCAGACCATAAATTGAATTGAATCCTTGATTCTCTTTATTAATAAGTTGAATGATATGACACAAAAACATTATTTCAATCACTTTCTTGCAGTATCGCCATTTGCTATTGCTCTGCCAGTCCTCGCATTTTGGTTTTTTTCTCATGCATACTTCCACACTATCTTTTTGAACATATGGCATTCCCAAAGATAATGAATGTTTTGGTAACTGATCTCCTACTTTCAGTAGAATGAGTGGGTAAATGATTACAATTTAGTTTGGAATACATTCAATTAATTCTTTCACACCACAACGCATAACTATATTACAGAAACCATGTCACGGAGAATATAAAATGACGTATAAATGGAAATGCAACCATATTTTATGCATCAATTTAATGAAGAGCATCTCCGAATATACAAGTTTACAGCCATCGATAAATCTTGACCGAGTCAAGTTTTATGTATTATTCGGGCAAGAGGATGGGCCTTTTTCTTTTCCCTTTGGACAATTAGTCCATAAAGTTCCCTTAAAAGGGTTTCCATGAAATCAAGCAAGTCATCTTTTCCCCCCACTATCTACTTTAAGAGATTATGTCCACAATTTGTCCACAAAGTGCTTTAAAAAAGACCAACACTTTTGGGGAATGACCACTACCTCCTTGGATCTTACGCGTTTTGTTGGATAACGAGGGATTCTTGGTAAATGCTTGGACAACGGATAAAGAAAATAGTGGACCCTTCATGTGTGTGAACGTGACATGCTATCATCTCCTCATGCTCCGGCTTCTATTTATGTCTTAGATGTAGTGTTCTCGTAGATATGACTTCTTTTTGCTTCAACTATTGTGATGAATTTTGAAGTTCTATCAACGGAAGATATTCTCCCCTTCAAGTCTCTTAACTCTTTGAGCTGTGTATTCTACTTTTCAAGAAGGTATGTCACACGAGAAAAACATGAAAGGCGAGCACACCCTCAAATTTCAACATGGGATTTTTATAGTGTAAATGAATGACTCAATCAATTAATTGGCTTACAATTCAATAACTTACGCTTTTCGTGAAATCTGATCAAATTAGGCAGTGTAATAGGTAAAAAACTTTGTCCACCATGCCCCAATGAGGTAAAACACTTCTTCATTTTTTTGCATTATTGATATCTGCGTTCTCCTCGTGTTTGTTAGAAGTCAAAAATATCTAGTCCTTAATTTTCCTCTATTCCTTGTTTTCATGTTTTATGCCATTCACCATAAAGAGCTTAGGCAAAAATAGTTAAAAAAAACTGAATGTTTCATATTTTGAAAAAGTATGGCAAATGGGACCTCAAAAAAATAGAGGGACAGGTAATTCACATCGACCTTTTGTTTAAAGCTTTCATGATTACTGCTATGACCGGAGCACAAATTGAATTGAATCCTTGATTCTCTTTATTGATAAGTTGAATGATATGACACAAAAAAGTTATTTCAATCCCTTTCTTGCAGTATCGCCATTTGCTATTGCTATGCCAGTCCTCGCATTTTGGTTTTTTTCTCATGCCTACTTCCACACTATCTTTTTTAACATATGGCATTCGCAAATATAATGAATGTTTGGGTTGCTGATCTCTTACTGTGAGTAGAATGTTTGGGTAAATGATTACAATTTAGTTTGGAATACATCCAATTAATTCTTTGATCCCACAACGCATAACTATATTACAAAAACCATGTCACCTAGAATATATAATGACATATAAATGGAAATCCAACTATATTTTATGCATCAATTTAATGAAGAGCATCTTCGAATATACTCGTTTACAGCCATCGATAAATCTTGATCGAGTCAAGTTTTATGTATTATTCGGGCAAGAGGATGGGCCTTTTTCTTTTCCCTTTGGACAATTAGTCCATAAAGTTCCTTTAAAAGGGTTTCCAAGAAATCAAGCACGTCATCTTTTCCCCTCACTATCTACTTTAAGAGATTATGTCTACAATTTGTCCACAAAGTGATATTGCTAGTATGAGTACCTAGAGGGGGGTGAATAGGTATACAAAGATTTTTCTTGATAATTTCTGTATACTCGCGCAATACTTAGACAGTTGAAAGATAGTTTCCGTTAAGTAATAATCAACGAAAGACTTAAGTGAAGGAAAGAGAGAATTAAACATGCGGTTTATAGTGGTTCGGCTTGATCCAAGCCTACGTCCACTCTTTCGCAGACCGACAGCCAATTTGGCTGGATTCCACTATGAACAAAGAGATGTTACAAGTGTTGATCTTCCTTGATTTCTCGGTGTAGATGATCTATCACACTCACTCAAGGTATCACCAAGTACAAACTCTTTCGTGTATACAATTTCGCTTTCAGATTGTATCGACTAGTAATCAAGGTTCTTCGACTCACGGAATTTCTCTATCGATCACACACTTAAAACAACTAGAACGACTTCCTTTTTATACTCCTTTATGCCATCATAGCCGTTGGCACTTACCAAAGGAATTCCTCCAATCTACCCGTTGGACGGAATCAATCAAGAAGATCATCCGAGCTATTTAAGGAATCGATGATAGCCCATCAACTCGTTCGCCCATACAATCGGGATCTTGGTTTCCAAGAATAGAACATTCCAAGAATACTTCGTCGACCATCGGATCTTCAATCGATCTTAGATAAGAATTAAAGAATCCGAAATGATTATCCAACCAAAGAATCTTTTCCAGAGGATAGGATCGAATCCTCAACCATATACCTCGGCTTTGGATTTCCTTCACACGGATTAGAAAGATCGGAGAATAGACTTAAGTCTTGAGTCTTAAGTCTTGAGTCTTGAGTCTTGAGTCTTGAGTCTTGGGTCTTGAGTCTCGAGAATACAAAGTCTTCAGACTTTAAACTGTCGGTCTCCGAACATCTAGACTTAGACTGATAGAAACGTTTTGTCAGCTTCAAAATATTCTGGAAAGATTTCTCCAACAATCTCCCCCTTTTTGATGGTGATAAAACTTTCTTGTAGATTTGAACAACTTTGACCTGCAAAAACATTTTTCAAGCAATATGGCTATCTCATAAAGATTAATAAAGCAACCAGACTCGCATCCACAGAAAATTGGTTAGTCTTTCATGAGTAATACCATATAACAACACTTGATAAAAATGCAACTAGTCAAGCATCAAAATCCACAGCCAATTCAAATCGATTTAAATTCACACCGAAGTTCAAGTTCTCAAGTCATACTCAAAATAAACATAACCACAAAAGTCAAAGTTTTAAAAGATGTTGGTTCAAATTGGTTCTCCCTCTTTTTGTCATCATTAAAAAGGGTGAGAAAGGAGTCATGTCTGCTTGGGAATGCGCACGATCTGGAAATCCCCAATGGACTGGACTACTCCTTCGAGCTTCTTCAGGTCTTCCCTCAGTTGAGTTACCTCTTCTCCCTTAGTATTGGCTTGAAGTTGCAGAGCGAGGTCTTTGAATTTATCCTCCAGAGAGACTGAAGATGCTTGTCCAGCATTCTTCATGGCTTGGATTTCACAGTCTAGAGCATATATCTGTCCACGCATTTCCAGAAGAATATCCAAGATACGACGAAAATCTGCAGAATCGTCCGTCTGTGTACTAGCATTGGCTTTCTCAGATGGTGAGTATGCAGACGATGGCGCTTCTGTAAAGTCTTGCAGATTTGTATCGTGACCTTCAGGCAATTGAGAGACCTGAACTTCTTCTGGGTCTTCTCGAGATTGTCGTAGATCTTCACTGTCAGCAGCATGAGGTGTAGACTTCTCTTGCTCTCCAACTCCCCTTGTCTCTAGGACATCGAAAGGGGAAGAGTGATGATCATGCTCTTGATTTCCCTTCTCTCCAGATTTATCAGCAGACTTTTCTTTCTCTCTTTCTCCTTCTTCTTCTGAAGTTCTGTCGGTTGAGACACAGAACGTCTGGTTCTTGTCAGTGCTTGGATAGTGGGATCTTCATCCTCTTCATCTTCATCTTCATCCTCCAGGATGAGAGTTCTTTTCTTCTTTTTCAATGGGGCACCAATGGCCTCCTTTCCCTTTCTCTTTGAGGCAGACTGAACTGGAGATTTCACCCTGAATTTCTCCATTGCCTTGGACAGTTCTTGCAGACGCATCTTCGTTAACATTTTCAAACCTACCACCATCTTATCACACGGTCGAACACAAAATGTTTGTGGCGGTTCAATATGCATGTGTTTGAAGATTTTGGTCACCAGACCAGGATAAGGCAATTGTCCTTTGTCTTTCGACATTGCTCTGTACATATGGAAGAGAATAGTGTGCGAGAGAGAAAACTTTCATCTTGAGTTGATCGCATACATCAACTTTGCTTCAGAAAGAGACACGGAAGTCTTTGACATAGACTTCGGTCTGAGACAGTTGATCACAATCTTATGAAGCACAATATTGATGGCATTCATCCTGGAATAGGTAATTTTCTTCTCTACGTCCCTATCTTTGACAAGTTCGAGTAGTACGAGCGGTGAGACTTTGATTGGAAGATAACGTCCTCGTTCAACTCCAACTATGTCCGCCAACATATTCACATCTACCACGTAGACTTGGTCTCGTACACTGAATGAAATTCTATTTGCATCCAAAAAGCTAAGATTTGAATAGAAATAAGCAGTCAGTTGAGCATACCCATCCGTAGAGTCAGAGCAAAAAGTCTCAAGTTGAAGCAAATTCAACTTCTCTCTTAAGTTCATGTTGATGGCGTCCAGGAAGTCAAAATCAACACTTCTAGGGTTTATCACCCCTCTTTTCAACAGCCTGAAATACACTTTTTCCTGATCCTTGGATTTAAACAAATCCATCCGATTTCCTTTCACCTTTGCTGCCACACCCATTCTAGGTTGAAATTCAAGGAACATTTTGTCATCATCGTTCCCTTCAATCAGATTCTGTCCTGGCACACGAGGATCACTTGGAATGTTCGCAAGTGTCTCCTCTGCCCTTCCTTTAGGTCCTCTGCCCTTCCTTTAGGAGCAACTCCCAATTCCTCCATTTTCCGCAGAAAAAGATACTCATTCCCATAATTTTTGTCCTTAAGGAAGTCATCTATATATTTTAATGAAGTATCGGTGCTTTTCAACGCACGATAAAGCTTATAGATAAAGGAGGGTTTTTGGACTCTTACCGGGGTCGGCATCCTCGATTATCTCTTCTTCCAGATTTTGACTTGCACCTTGTGGGCAGGAGACGATGAATGACGTGGAGGAGAGCGAATCGGACTTTGTCGCTGACTTGATAAGTCTTCTTCCTCAGTAAGATCGAAGTGAGTTGGTCCCTTCTCCATTCTTTGTGGTCCCCTGCTTGCGATTCTTGATGATTTCCTCGAAGACGACATCTTTCTTTGTCTATTGGAAGATTCCTTCACTTGCTTTTCCCAAGAAAAATGACCACTTTCTCGACAACGAACAAGGAGTAGAAAAACAGTATCGGGAGGAGAGTGCCTTTTAGGGTTTTGAAGATTGGGCGAAGAGAAACTGTATATATATATAGCTCAGTTTTTGAAAAAGGAAGTTCAATCGGTACAAGGAAAGTGTACGAACACTTCTTCAAAATTGAATTGAGATTTCCATGAAAGTCTGAGTCTGAGGATTTAAAGTCTGAGAGATTAGAGTCTTAGAGTTGGTGAGTCTCTAGACTTTAACTTCTTCAAGCTTCAAAATGTTGAGTCTTGAACGGATAAAGTCGAATTGATTTTTCTCCAAAGGCTTTGTGAATATATCCGCCAGTTGACTCTTTGAATCAACAAATTGAATTGAGATTTCTCCATTTTGAATATGATCTCTAATGAAGTGATGTCGAATCTCAATATGCTTTGCTCTTGAATGAAGAATTGGATTTTTGGTGAGATTGATTGCGCTGGTGTTGTCACATTTGATTTCTGTGCATGAGTCTTCAATCCCAAAGTCTTGTAGTTGTTGTTTTATCCATAGAATTTGCGAACAGCAGCTTCCAAGAGCTACATACTCTGCTTCTGTTGTTGAGAGAGCTACAGTGCTTTGCTTCCTCGAAAACCAAGACACTGTCCTGTTTCCAAGTAGTTGACAAGTTCCAGAAGTGCTCTTTCTATCGACTCTGCAACCGGCCAGATCTGCATCTGAGTATCCTAGAAGATTAAAGTCTCCCTTCTTGGGATACCAGAGACCCATGCTTGAAGATGAAGCAACGTATTTAATGATACGTTTTGCAATACTGAGATGAGATTCTCTAGGATCTGATTGAAACCTAGCACAGATACAAACACTCAACAAAATATCAGGTCTAGAAGCGTAAGATAAAAAGTGAACCGATGATGCTCCTATACAGCTTTTGATCAACTTTCTTCCCTTCCTCATCTTTGTCTATCTTCAAAGAACTTGACATTGGTATATCAATCTTCTTGCAATTTTCCAATCCAAATCTTTTGACAAGATCATTAGCATATTTTTCTTGGAAAATAAAAGTTCCTTCCTTCAATTGCTTTATTTGAAGGCCAAGAAAGAATGTTAATTATCCCATCATACTCATTTCAAACTCATCCTGCATAGACTTAGAAAATTTCTTGCAAAGATTTTCATTAGAGGATCCAAAAATAATGTCATCAACATATATTTGATCGAGTAAAAAGCTTTTGTTTTCCTTTTTGATGAAAAGAGTAGTATCTACTTTACCTTTAACAAAGCCGTTCTGTAATAAGAACTTACTTAGTCTGTCATACCAAGCTCGAGGTGCTTGCTTTAGACCATACAGAGCCTTTTTCAGTCTGAAGACTGAGTCTAGTTTCTTTGGGTCTTCAAATCCAAGCGGTTGTTCCACATAAACTTCCTCTTGGATAAATCCATTCAGGAAAGCACTTTTGACGTCCATTTGGAATAACCTGAAATTTTTGTAACAAGCAAACGCAAGTAATAGACGAATAGCTTCTAACCTTGCAAGGCGGTGCGTAAGTCTCGTCATAGTCTATTCCTTCTTCTTGTGTGTATCCCTTGGCCACGAGTCTTGCTTTATTCAGACGACTTTTCCTTTTCGTTCATCTTGTTTTCGAACACCCATTTGGCTCCAATAACAGTTTTACCTTTTGGTTTAGATGTCAATTCCGAGACATCATTAATGTTGAACTGTCGAGCTCCTCTTGCATAGCTTCGATCCAGCTTTCATCGATAAAGCTTCTTTTATGCTTTTTGGTTCAATTTCAGAAATGAGAGCCACAAAGACTAGACTCTTCACGTCTTTTGGATCTGGTACGAATTCCTTCATTAATTTCGCCGATAATGAGATCTTTAGGATGACTGGATTTATGCTTCCAGTTACTAGTTAATTTGCCTGGTTGATGATCTCTTTCTTTATTTGAATCTTCATGAGCATCTTGATGTTGGACTTTCAGAGTCCGAGATGCTTCTTGAGTTGAAGACTTTGGAAGGTCTTGAGTGTGTTCGGACTCTTCATATTGAGTCTCGGTTTGGATTCATCTTGCGCTGAGTCTTGGAATTTGACATTCATTGATTCTTCCACAGACTGGCTTTTCTTGTTATAGACTCTGTAGGCTTTGCTTGATGTAGAATATCCAAGGAAGATGCCTTCATCTGATCTTTCTTCAAACTTACCAACTCGATCATTTGCATTTTTCAAAACAAAGCATTTGCAACCAAACACATGAAAGTATGAAACAATAGGCTTCTTACCTTTGAACAATTCATAGGGGGTTTTCTTTAAAATAGGTCTTAGGAAGACTCTATTGATGATATAGCATGCTGTTGAAACAGCTTCAGCCCAAAATCGTGAAGAAATTTTGCTTTCAATTAAAAATGTTCTAGCCATTTCTTGAAGAGATCTATTCTTTCTTTCCACAACTCCATTTTGCTGAGGAGTGTATGGAGAAGAGAATACATGTTTAAAACCAGATTCATCACATAATTTTGTGAAATCTTGATTTTCAAATTCACTTCCATGATCTGATCTTATACTTGAAATAGCACATCCTTTTTCATTTTGAACCTTTTTAGCAAACTTCTCAAAGTATGAAAAGGTTTCGACTTACTTGCAAGAAAATATACCCTGTAAGCGAGAGTAATCGTCTACAATTACTAGACAATACTTCTTACCT
This sequence comes from Eucalyptus paniculata subsp. matutina, assembly GCA_017140255.1. Taxonomy (NCBI): domain Eukaryota; kingdom Viridiplantae; phylum Streptophyta; class Magnoliopsida; order Myrtales; family Myrtaceae; genus Eucalyptus; species Eucalyptus paniculata. The sequence goes on from CM029435.1 coordinate 17,028,304, forward strand.
CCAATGCTCTGGGTTCTTGTTGGTCCGAAGAGATCCATATGAAGCAACCGTAGTACATGATTAGTAGAGACATGATTTATTGACTTAAATGAATTTCTTACCTGCTTTCCCAGAGTGCATGGAGTGCATAAATCAGACTTTTGGTATGGCAATTTAGGTAGTCCTCGAACAAGCTGTTTTGATGAGATTTTGGCTAATTGCTTCATGTTGACATGGCCAAGCTTTCTGTGCCATAAGCTTGCTTCATCTTGGATTGAAATTAGACATTGAGATTTATTCAATTTCATGTCTAAGAGGTAGATGTTTCCATGTCTTCGACCCATGAAAGACTCGAGAGTCTTTACTAATTCCATAGCAAATTCCTTCTTGAAAGGAGATCTTGAAACCGATATCACACGTTGGCTAATGCTGAGAAGGTTATAGTTGAGTCCTTCTACTAGAGAAACATTGCTTATTGTGAGGTTTCCAATTTTCACAGTTCCAAATCCCATGATGCTACCCTTGCCGTTTCCTCCAAATGAAACATTTCCGCCGTTTACTTGAACAAGCTTTACGAAGCACTTTGAGTCTCCTGTCATGTGTCTTGAACATCCGCTGTCAAGATACCATTTTATCTTTCTCTTGACGAAGACCTGCATTTAAAAGAGAATCTCAAGTTTTCTTTGGTACCCAAATTTTCTTGGGTCCTTTGGTGTTAGTAGGATAAGCATTATTAGGCCATACTTTCTTAACAGGTTTCCAAACCATAGGACATTCTTTTTCAAAGTGATCCTTATGTTACACTTTGAACACCTTAGAGCATTTCGACCAACGAGACTTTACAAAAACTTTCTTGAAATGATTTTTGTAAGCTTCTCTTGACGGTCTTTTCTTAATTCTTTCTTTAACTTTAGGAAAATCAATCAAGGGAATTGTTTCATTTGTCATGCCTAAACCAGACTTATTAAAGTAAGGTCTTTGAACCTGAAAGAACTTTTTCAAGCTTTTCGGATCCTATCGAAAACTTCTTTGAAATATTTGATAAGTCTATTTTTAAGAAAACATTTTCTTTCAAAAGATCATCTTCTTTTTCTTTAAGAGCATAAACATTTAGGTCTAGACTTTTAATTCTTTCTTCTAAAATGACTTCCTTTTGTTTTAGAGCTGAGTTTTCCTTTTTAAGTTCGGAAATCCTTTTGAGAGAAGTCTTAAGATTGAAACACAGTTCATCAATATATTTAGAGACTTTGACAGGAATTTTAAAATCACTTACCTCAAATTCACATGTTCGAGTCGATCCGAATCCTGAGTCCGAGTCCGAATGTGCCATCAAACATATGTTGGCATATTCATTATCACTCTCTTCACATTCTGTATCACTCCGGTGTTTTCGGCTTTGAGAGCCTTTCGAAACTTCTCGGCTTTTCCTCTTTTCTTTTCGGAAGAGGACAGGTTGGGTCTGATGTGTCCCTTCTTCTTACATTCGAAGCAAACTACATCTTTGTTTGGTTCCTCATCATCAACAGACTTGGTCTGCTGTCTCTGAAAACTTTGTTTCTTTGGGTTGAACCTTCTGCCTTTTCTATTCAGTTTTCTGAATCTTCTTATCATGAGGGCGAGCTCTTCATCATCCATATCATCTTCAGAATCTGCATCATCAGAATCATCATTTGATTTTAGTGCAATAGATTTCTTACCTCTTGGATCTTCGTCTTCATTAATTCGTTCCACTTCGTAAGACTGAAGAGTTCCAATCAGCTCGTCTACAGATAATGGCATGATTCTTTGCGTCTCTCTTATTGAAGTCTTTATATGATTCCAATCCTTGGAGAGTCCACGCAGAAGCTTGTTCACCTTCATGGGATCATAAATTTTTTGTCCTTGGTTCTCAAGACCATTAACAATATCTGTAAAACGACTAAACACGTCAGTTATAGATTCTCCTGGTTTCATTTTGAAGGCCATATTGACCGAGGAGAATGTTAATTCTGGTCTCCTTCACTCGATCTGTCCCTTCATAGGTGATGTGTAATCTATCCCATACTTCTTTTGCTGTAACACAATAAGATATTCTGTTATATTCAGTTGGAGATAAAGCACAATATAAAGAGTAAATTGCTTTTGCATCGAGTGCTTGTCTCTTGTTTATCTCTTCCTGAGCCATTCCGCTGGTTTCAATAGTGTCTTTCCCTCTTTCAGAGATTAATGCAGCAGCGGGATTGATTCCTCTTTCCACAACGTCCCATTCCAGAGGATCCTTTGATCGTAGGAAAGCTTTCATCTTGTTCTTCCGGATGTTGTAATCCTTTCCATCGAAGTAGGGTGGTGCGGTATTGCTTTGCCCTTCCATCAGCCCTGGTGCTAGCATACTAGCCATGGATCTTTTACTCTGAAGTAAAACACTTCAAACAAAGTAAGAACACGGGCTCTGATACCAATTGATATTGCTAGTATGAGTACCTAGAGGGGGGTGAATAGGTATACAAAGATTTTTCTTGATAATTTCTGTATACTCGCGCAATACTTAGACAGTTGAAAGATAGTTTCCGTTAAGTAATAATCAACGAAAGACTTAAGTGAAGGAAAGAGAGAATTAAACATGCGGTTTATAGTGGTTCGGCTTGATCCAAGCCTACGTCCACTCTTCTGCACTGACAGCCAATTTGGCTGGATTCCACTATGAACAAAGAGATGTTACAGTGTTGATCTTCCTTGATTTCTCGGTGTAGATGATCTATCACACTCACTCAAGGTATCACCAAGTACAAACTCTTTCTGTGTATACAATTTCGCTCAGATTGTATCGACTAGTAATCAAGGTTCTTCAGACTCTGGAATTTCTCTATCGATCACACACTTAAAACAACTAGAACGACTTCCTTTTTATACTCCTTTATGCCATCATAGCCGTTGGCACTTACCAAAGGAATTCCTCCAATCTACCCGTTGGACGGAATCAATCAAGAAGATCATCCGAGCTATTTAAGGAATCGATGATAGCCCATCAATCCCGTTCGCCCATACAATCGGGATCTTGGTTTCCAAGAATAGAACATTCCAAGAATACTTCGTCGACCATCGGATCTTCAATCGATCTTAGATAAGAATTAAAGAATCCGAAATGATTATCCAACCAAAGAATCTTTTCCAGAGGATAGGATCGAATCCTCAACCATATACCTCGGCTTTGGATTTCCTTCGTCACACTGGATTAGAAAGACTGCGGTGAGAATAGACTTAAGTCTTGAGTCTTGAGTCTTAAGTCTTGAGTCTTGAGTCTTGAGTCTTGAGTCTTGGGTCTTGAGTCTCGAGAATACAAAGTCTTCAGACTTTAAACTGTCGGTCTCCGAACATCCAGACTTAGACTGATAGAAACGTTTTGTCAGCTTCAAAATATTCTGGAAAGATTTCTCCAACACAAAGTACTTTAAAAAAGACTATGACTTTTAGGAGAAAGACCACTACCTCTTGGATTTTATGCGTTTTTTTGGATAACGACGGATTCTTGGTAAATACTTTGCCAACCGATAAAGGAAATTGCGGACCCTTCATGTGTGTGAAGTTGACATGCTATCATCTCCTCATGCTCCGGCTTCTATTTATGTCTTAGACGTGTTGTTCTCCTAGATATAAGTTCTTTTTGCTTGAACTAATGTGAGGAATTTTGAAGTTCTGTCAACGGAAGATATTCTCCCCTTCAAGTCTCTTAACTCTTTGAGCAGTGAATTCTACTTTTCAAGAAGGTATGTCACATGAGAAAAACATGAAAGGCGATCACATCCACAAATTTCAACATGGGATTTTCATAGTGTAAATGAATGACTCAATCAATTAATTGGCTTACAATTCAATAACCTACGCTTTTCGTGAAATCTGATCAAATTAGACAGTGCAATAGGTATAAACTTTGTCCACCATGACCCAGTGAGATAAAACACTTCTTCATTTTTTTTTGCATTATTGATATCTCCGTTCTCCTTGTGTTTGTTAGAAGTCGAAAATATCTAGTCCTTAATTTTCCTCTGTTCGTCCTTTTCATCTGTTATGCCATTCACTATACAGAGCTTAAGCAAAAATAGTTACAAAAAATTGAATGTTTCATATTTTGAAAAAGTATTGCAAATGGGACCTCATAAAAATAGAGGGACATGTAATTCACATCCACATTTTGATTATAGCTTGAATGATTATTGATATGACCGGACCACAAATTGAATTGAATCCTTGATTCTCTTTAATGATAAGTTGACTAATATTATACATAAACATTATTTCAATCACTTTCTTGCAGTATCACCATTTGCTTTTGCTATGCCAGTCCTCGCATTTTGGTTTTTTTTCTTATGCATACTTCCACACTATCTTTTTGAACATTTGGCATTCGCAAACATAATGAATGTTTGAGTTGTTGATCTCTTACTTGGAGTTGAATGTGTGGGTAATGATTACAATTTAGTTTGGAATAAATACCATTAATTCTTTGACCCCACAACGCATAACTATATTACATAAACCATGTGACGGAGAATATATAATGACTTATAAATAGAAATCCAACTATATTTTCTGGATCAATTTATTGAAGAGCATCTCAGACTATACTAGTTTCCAGCCATAGATAAGTCCCGATCGAGTCAAGTTTTATGTCTTATTCGGGCAAGAGGATGGGCCTTTTTCTTGTCCCTTTGGACAATTAGTCCATAAAGTTCCTTTAAAAGGGTTTCCAAGAAATCAAGCAGGTCATCTTTTCCCCCCACTATCTACTTTAAGAGATTATGTCCACAATTTGTCCACAAGGTTCTTTAAAAAAGACCAAGACTTTTTGGAGAATGACCACTACCTCCTTGGATCTTATGCGTTCTGTTGGATAACGAGGGATTCCTGGTAAATGCTTGGACAACAGATAAAGGAAATAGCGGACCCGTCATATGTGTGAACGCGACATGCTACCATCTCCTCATGCTCCGGCTTCTATTTATGTCTTAGAAGTAGTGTTCTCATCGATATGACTTCTTTTTGCTTCAACTATTGTGATGAATTTTGATGTTCTGTCAACGGAAGATATTCTCCCCTTCAAGTCTCTTAACTCTTTGAGTAGTGAATTCTACATTTCAAGCAGGTATGTCACATGAGAAAAACATGAAAGGCGATCACATCCTCAAATTTCAACATGGGATTTTCGTAGTGTAAATGAATGACTCAATCAACTAATTGGCTTACAATTCAATAACTTACGCTTTTCGTGAAATCTGATCAAATTAGGCAATGTAATAGGTATAAACTTTGTCCACCATGCCCCAATGAGATAAAACACTTCTTCATTTTTTTGCATTATTGATATCTCCGTTCTCCTTGTGTTTGTTAGAAGTCGAAAATATCTAGTCCTTAATTTTCCTCTATTCATCCTTTTCATCTGTTATGGCATTCACTATATAGAGCTTAAGCAAAAATAGTTACAAAAAATTGAATGTTTCATATTTTGAAAAAGTATTGCAAATGGGACCTCGTAAAAATAGAGGGACATGTAATTCACATCCACCTTTTGTTTATAGCTTGAATTATTACTGTTATGACCAGACCAAAAATTGAATTGAATCCTTGATTCTCTTTATTGATAAGTTGAATGATATGATACAAAAACATTATTTCAATCACTTTCTTGCAGTATCACCATTTGCTATTGCTATGCCAGTTCTCGCATTTTGGTTTTCTTTTCATGCATACTTCCACACTATCGTTTTGAACATATGGCATTGGCAAATATAATGAATGTTTGGGTTGCTGATCTCTTACTTGGAGTAGAATGTGTGGGTAAATGATTACAATTTAGTTTGGAATACATTCAATTAATTCTTTGACCCCACAACACAGAACTATATTACAGAAACCATGTCACGCAGAATATATAATGACATATAAATGGAAATCCAACTATATTTTATGCATCAATTTAATGAAGAGCATCTCCGAATATGCTAGTTTACAACCATCGACAAATCTTGATCGAGTCAAGTTTTATGTAGTATTCGGGCAAGAGGATGGACCTTTTTCTTTTCCCTTTGGACAATTAGTCCATAAAGTTCCTTTAAAAGGGTTTCCACGAAATCAAGCAAGTCATCTTTTCCCCCCACTATCTACTTTAAGAGATTATGTCCACAATTTGTCCACAAAGTACTTTAAAAAAGACCAAGACTTTTAGGAGAAAGACCACTACCTCTTGGATTTTACGCATTTTGTTGGATAACGAGGGATTCTTGGTAAATGCTTGGCCAACGGATAAAGAAAATAGCAGACCCTTCATGTGTGTGAACGTGACATGCTATCATGTCCTCACGCTCCGGCTTCTATTTATGTCTTAGACGTAGTGTTCTCGTAGATATGACTTCTTTTTGCTTGAACTAATGTGATGAATTTTGAAGTTCTGTCAACAGAAGATATTTTCCCCTTCAAGCCTCTTAACTCTTTGAGCAGTGAATTCTACTTTTCAAGAAGGCATGTCACACGGGAAAAACATGAAAGGCGATCACATCCTCAAATTTCAGCATGGGATTTTCATAGTGTAAACGAATGACTCAATAAATTAATTGGCTTACAATTCAATAACTTACGCTTTTATTTAAATCTAATCAAATTAGGCAGTGTAATAGGTAAAAAACTTTGTCCACCATGCCCCAATGAGATAACACACTTCTTCATTTTTTTGCATTATTGATATCTCCGTTCTCCTTCTGTTTGTTAGAAGTCGAAAATATTTAGTCCTTAAGTTTCCTCTATTTGTCCTTTTCATCTTTTATGCCATTCACTATACAAAGCTTAAGCAAAAATAGTTACAAAAAACTGAACGTTTCATATTTTGAAAAAGTATGGCTAATGGGACCTCATAAAAATAGAGGGACATGTGATTCAAATCCACCTTTTGGTTATTGCTTCAATGATTACTGATATGACCGGACCACAAATTGAATTGAATTCTTGATTCTCTTTAATGATAAGTTGAATGATATGACACAGAAACATTATTTCAATCACTTTCTTGCAGCATCGCCATTTGCTATTGCTATGCCAATGCTCGCATTTTGGTTTTTCTTCATGCATACTTCCACACTATCTTTTTGAACATATGGCATTCGCAAACATAATGAATATTTGGGTTGCAGATCTCTTACTTGGAGTTGAATGTGTAGGTAATGATTACAATTTAGTTTGGAATATATATTATGTCACGCCCCGATCCTTGGGCATGCACACATCCTTCTACTTTGGTCGATTTTATAATGCGATATCCCAGAACTAAGTATCGCCGACCCTTTCATTTATTAAGCACATGCGGAAGCAGCTATAAATCCCTAGACAAGAAAACTATGGGATAGAAAAGTAAGGCCATATTTCTCATATTGAAATCCTTGACCAAACCTTTATACATGGCATAACTCATAGTTTATTCATAACATTCTAGTCACACTATTCACGTTTAGACATGATTCGGAAAAGAGAATAGGATCTCAGTTCTCATCTGGGTCGTACTCAGGATCATCTTGATCCTCTTCTGACTCTTCTTCACTAAGCTCATATCCTTCAAGCTCTTCATCTTTTACCAGCTCATCATCCTCTTATGGTTCCTTCTTCACAAGCTCATCTATGGGCCTGAAATGTTGTCCCACAACCGGGATGAGACTACGTCTTAGCAAGTTCTACCCCACTAAGACTTGATTGGGAAACCAATATGCTAACCAGGCTGCCTATACACGCACGGGTTAGAGGACTTACTTGGGCGTCATATTCCACCTACATATTAGCATAGTTCGATAGGAACCCAAGCAATTACATCACAGATCAATATCTCGATCCATCGACCTAGTTGATTTCATGTCAATTCGACCATTCCCCAGTCGTTTCCCTTATTCAGTCTCAAATCATACTCACGACTTCATGAGCATAGTCTACCAAATTTCTTGGTAACAAATTTCCAAAGGACACGACCTATCTTTAGGTGGCAAATTACGGCCCAATGGGCACGACCTTTAATAGGTGGCAGATTATAGCCTTATCAAGCACGACCTTTAATAGGTGGCAATTTACGGCCCAACGGGCGCAACCTTTAATAGGTGGCAGATTACGGCCCAATGGGCGTGACCGACTCCAAATCCTGTGGCAAATCTCGGCCCAACTGGCATAGCCATACTTCGGCAGCTTCCGAGGTTCAACTCACAACCTCTCACAGTCAAATTCTAATTGAATACCGACATTGATCAATCTTGGGATAAATCCCCACATACTCATCAACTCACTCAATTTTCACACGATATTAACATACCTAATGGATCTTAACCAAGAGTATATTCAAATCACTCTCACAAACTTCTCCACCTAACAGCCCATCAAAGCATTATTGACGCTAAACAATCATACTCGGCCATCCACAACTCAATTACTCAATCTCAATCAATTTAGGAAAAATTCTTCAAATTGCACAATCAATTCAATTCAACACAACGTAGAGCTCAAATAAATAAATGGACTGCACCAGGACAATCAGCACGAAATTCTGGTCACCGGCCATCTCGGCTGAATTTCCAGAAGTATAAATAATTAAATAATGAATTTCAAAAATTAATTATTAATTAGCAATAAATCCAATTTAGGCCTGTAATGCCTGATTGGAGCCCGAAAGAAATCGGGAAAAATCCCGAGATGCATTCAATAAATAATAGTACGTCTCTACTTGCTAATTGCACAATTCAATTGTCTAACATGCATCTCAATTATCTAATAATCACTAATCTACTATAATCTAACCACCTAATTGCATTTAATTAAATCTAATCAACCCTTAAGCATCATTAGTTTACTAAGCAAGGATTAGTGAGATTACTCACTTGATTAAAAGCGGGGACCAGATCACCGCGACGGCGACGCGACGATGGCTAAAATCGGGCTTTCAACGACACCGGCGGGCTTGGACCAGGCCTTAAACATGGGCCCAACAAATCTCAGCCCAACTGAGATTTGTTCTTGACTTTGGGTTGAACTTGCTCTTGGGCTTGGGCCGAACAACAAAAGAATCTGCTGGACTAGGCTTGAAACAAAGCTGAACTGGGTTTGCTGGTCTTGAGTTGAATTTCACTTGGGCTGCAAAGAGTTGGGCCAAATTGAGGCCTTCGAAGAAGGCTTGCGGGCTCAAATATACGTGGCCTAAATTCGGGCAAACGTGGAGCGGTGGCTAGAGAAAAATCGGTCACTGCTGCAAGGGAGATTCGGTGGCCTTCGCTGGTTGCTTCGAGCTGAAGATTGGCCACACTTGGAGAATTACGTGAGCTGCTTGGGGAACTTGCGGCTCGTGAAGATGGATGAAGCTCACGGAGATGCTGGGCCGTGAGATCCACTGGCCTCGCACGGCTTGTCTTCGGATGATTTGTGGTCTGCTTTGGTCAACTCCACGCAGCAAAGAGTCAATAAACTTGAGGAGCTCGTTGGTTGACTCAGAGAAGGCAGACCTTGGACGTGTGGCAACTTGCAGGTGCGATGGCCGAAGGAAATGGCAACTCGGTGGAGAATTTGAGCTGTTGACGATGGTGACTTCATTCGGTGGGACGTGTGGATGCGGGGATCAACAAATTGCGTCTGGGTGTGGCGTTGTTGACCAAGGAAGACCAGGCTGTGGATGCGTGGAGGGGCAAACGTCGCTGGCATCCAAGTAAGTAGACGGAGAAGCCGGTCTGCAGGCGGTCAATTCCTGGCTTTGCTGGTTGACCCAAGGAACCAAAGTTTGCCAAATGGCCGAAGTGGAGCTGCAGCGTCGACGTGGAGATGGACGATGGAAGCAGCTCGCTGGTGTTGAAGATGCTGAAGACAGAGGTGGTTGACTTGAAGAAATTTTGTGGAGGGAGACACGAGTTGGTGGATGGTGCAGAGTTCGGTCACTGCAAGGGGAATGAGTTTCCATAGAACAAAATGAAGAGAAGGCAGAGGCTGAGTGGGAAAATGAAATGGAGAAGCCGAAGACTTCGGTTGAGAGGGAGAAGCTCGCACGAAGGGGGAGAGAGAATGGATAGGAACGAGAGAGAGACGTGCGAAGGAAGCTTGAGGAAAGCTAAAGTCAAGCATACTTATCCACTTACTTAAATGCATTGTCCCCTTAATACGTTCTTGAAAATCAATTCACCAATAATCCACCTTAAATGTGTTGGAGAAATCTTCTTGAAGTATTTTGAAGCTGACAAAATCGTTTCCATCAGTCTGGTCTGAAGACTTACAGACTCTGCTGTTTAAAGTCTGAAGACCTCCGGACAGCTAGACTCAAGATTCAAAGTCTATCATCACTGACAATTTCGAATCTGTTGAAGAAAGAGTATCTAGAACTGGATGTTTTATTAAGGATATGACCTTATCGACTGGAGAAGATCTCTTGGCTGGATATGACTTATTGGAATCCCTTTTAAATTGATCGAGATTGATTCGATGATCAAGGATCCGTTGATTGGAGAAATATTCGTGGAAGGTTCTACTTATGGAAACCGAGATCCTGATTGTATGGGCGAATAGGATTGATGGGCTATCGACATATTTCCTTAATAGTTCGAATAATCTTCTTAATTGATTCCGTCCAACGGGTAGATTGGAGGAATTCCTTTGGAAAGTGCCAACGGGTATGATGGCATAAAGGAGTATAAAAAGAAGACGTTCTAAAGCTGTTCAAGGTGTGCACGATAGAAGAATTCCAAAGTCTGAAGCCTCTTGTTGTTTAGTCAATTCATTTGAGCGAAAAAACTTGTACCCAAAAAAGAGTTTATACTTGCGAGAAACCTTGAGGAAGTGTGATAGAATATCTACACTGTGGAATCAAGGAAGGACTATGCTGTAACATCTCTTTTGTTCATAGTGGAATCCAGCCGATTGGCTGTCAGTGCGGAAGAGTGGACGTAGGCTTAGGATAAGCCGAACCACTATAAACCTTGTGTTTAATCTTCTCTTCCCTTCTCTTTATTTTACTTTAATCGTAACTCATTTTTATTAAGCAAAAGCGTATTTCCATTCTATCATCTGCTTAGTATTTCTGTGGTATCCCGAGAAATTGTTTACACACCTATTCACCCCCCTCTAGATGCTTATACTAGCCACATCAATTGGTATTAGAGCCTGTGTACTCACTTTGTTTGAAGTGTTTTACTTCAGAGTTAAAGATCCATGGCTAGTATGTTGGCTCCAGGGCTGGTAGAAGGGCAAAGCAACACTAGACTTCCTTACTTTGATGGAAATGACTACACCATATGGAAATACAAGATGTAGGCGTTCTTAAGATCAAATGATCCTCTGGAATGGGACGTTGTAGAAAAAGGAATCATTTCTAAAGTTGCATCTGTCTCAGAAAGAGGAAAGGACACGTTGAGTCTAGCGAAATGAGTCAGGAAGAGATAATCAAGAGACAAGCTCTTGATGCAAAAGAAATTTATTCTTTATATTTTGCTTTATCACCTACTGAATATAACAGAATATCTTCTTGTGATACAGCCAAAGAAGTCTGGCATAGATTACACATTACTTATGAAGGAACCGATCGAGTGAAAGAGACTAGAGTCAATATACTCCTCGGTCAATACGAAGCCTTCAAGATGAAATTGGGAGAATCTATAACTGACATGTTTAGTCGTTTTACAGATATCATGAATGGTCTTGAAAATCAAGGTCAACCAATTTCTGATCCCATGAAAGTAAATAAGCTACTGCGAGGACTCTCCAAGGATTGGAATCACATAAAGACCTCAATCAGAGAGACTCAAAGAATCATGCCACTATCTGTTGATGAGTTGGTTGGAACTCTTCAGTCTTATGAAGTAGAACGAATCAATGAAGACGAAGAACCTAAAGGTAAGAAATCCATTGCATTGAAATCCAATGATGATTTTGATGTTGCAGATTCTGAAGACGATATGAATGATGAGGAGCTTGCTCTCATGATAAGAAGATTCAGAAAGCTAAACAGAAAAGGAAGAAGATTCAATCCAAGGAAACAAGGTTTTCAAAAGCAACAGGCTAAGTCTGTTGAGGATGATGAATCAAACAAAGATGTAGTTTTCCTTAATGCAAGAAAAAAGGACACATCAGACCCAACTGTCCTCTTCTAAGGAAGAAGAAAGGAAAAGCTGAAAAGTATCGAAAGGCTCTTAAAGTAGAAACCTGGAGTGATACAGAATGTGAAGAAAGTGATGATGATTATGCCAACATATGTTTAATGGCACAATCGGATTCAGATTCAAACTCCGAGACAGACTCAGACAGTGAATTTGAGGTGAGTAACTTTAAAATCCCTATTAAAGTTTCTAAATATATTAATGAGTTGTGCTTTAGTCTTAAGACTTCTCTTAAAAGGATTTCCGAACTCAAAAAGGAAAATTCTGCCTTAAAACAGCAAGAAAATGTTTTGAAAGAAAAGGTAAAATGTTTAGATGTGAATGTTTCTTCTCTTAGAGAAAGTGAAAATAATCTTTCAAAAGAAAATGCATTCTTGAAAAATGATACCACAAATATTTCCAAAAGATTTTCTATAGGATCTGAGAAACTAGAAAAAATACTTTCTGTTCAAAGACCTTATTTCAACAAATCTGGTTTGGGAATGACTACTGAAACCATTCCTTTAATTGATTTTCCTAAAGTAAAGGAAAGAATCAAACAAAGACCCTCAAGAGATGCTTACAAAAATCATTTTAAAAGGACTTTTGTAAAACCAGTTGGTCGCAATGCTCTTAGATGTTCAAAGTGCTACAGTACAGATCATTTTGAAAAAGAGTGTCCAATGATTTGGAAACCTGTTAAGAAAGTATGGGCAAATACAACATATTATACTAACTCCAATGGACCCAAGAAAAGATGGGTACCAAAGAAAGTTCGAGTTTCTTTTTTAAATGCAGGTCACTATCAAGAAAAATGTAAAATGGTATCTGGATAGTGGATGCTCAAGGCATATGACAGGAGATTCAAATTGTTTCATAAAGCTTGTACAAACGAATGGTGGAAAAGTTTCTTTTGGAGGAAATAGCAAAGGAAGAATAGTTGGACTTGGAACTGTGAAGATTGGAAATCTCACAATAAACAATGTTTCTTTAGTTGAAGGACTCAACTACAATCTGCTCAGTGTCAGCCAGCTTTGTGATACCGGTTTCAAAATTTACTTTCAAGAGGGAATATGTTCTGGAACCAGTAAAGACTCTACTCAGTCGTTTATGGGTCGAAGACATGAAAATATCTACCTCTTGGATGTAAAACTAGATGAATCACAGTGTTTATTCTCAATACAAGATGAAGCAAGTTTATGGCACAGAAAACTTGGACACATCAATATGAAGCAGATAGCCAAAATTTCAGCCAAGAAGCTTGTTCGTGGTCTACCCAATTTATCATACAAAAAGTCTGATCTATGTACACCATGCATATTGGGAAAACAAGTAAGAAATTCCTTCAAACCAATAAATCAAGTTTCCACTAACCGTGTACTGCAGCTTCTGCATATGGATCTCTTTGGACCAACCAGAACTCAAAGCATTGGAGGTAAGAAATATTGCCTAGTAATTGTGGATGACTACTCACGATTTACTTGGGTATATTTCCTGGCAAGTAAGTCTGAAACTTTCTCTTACTTTGAAAAATTTGCTAAAAAGGTTCAAAACGAAAAGGGATATGCTATTTCAAGTATTAGAACAGATCATGGAGGTGAATTTGAAAATCAAGATTTTGCAAAGTTTTGTGATAAATCTGGTTTTCAGCATATGTTCTCTTCTCCATATACTCCAAAGCAAAATGGAGTTGTGGAAAGAAAGAATAGATCGCTTCAAGAAATGGCAAGAACTCTCTTAATTGAAAGCAACATCTCTTCACGTTTTTGGGCTGAAGCAGTTTTTACAGCATGTTACATTATTAATAGAGTTTTTCTAAGGCCTATTCTAGAAAAAACCCCCTATGAATTATTCAAAGAAAAGAAGCCCATTGTTTCATATTTTCATGTATTCGGTTGCAAATGTTTTATACTGAAAAATGCAAATGATCGAGTTGGTAAGTTTGAAGAAAAGTCAGATGAAGGCATCTTCCTTGGATATTCAACCTCTAGCAAAGCATACAGAGTCTACAACAAAAAGACTCAAATAGTGGAAGAATCAATGAATGTCAAATTCCAAGATTCCATTCAAAATGAATCTATTCAGACTCATCTTGAAGAATCCGAAACTGCTCCAGACTCTACAAAGTCTAAATCTCAAGAAGCAGCTCAGACTTTGAAGGAACAGCAGCAAGTGACTATCGAAGAATCAAGTGAAGGAAGTGATCATCAATCTGACAAATTATCCAGCAACTGGAAGCATAGGTCCAGTCATCTCAAAGATCTTATCATTGGCGACATCAATGAAGGAATTCACACAAGATCCAAAAGGCGCAAAGAATCTAGTGCTGTGGCTCTTATTTCTGAAATAGAACCCAAGAGCATAGAAGAAGCTTTATCTAATGAAAGTTTGATTGAAGCTATGCAAGAAGAACTCAGGCAATTCAGTATCAATGATGCCTGGGAATTGTCTCCTAAACCTAAAGGTAAATCTGTTATTGGAGCTAAATGGATTTTCAGAAACAAGATGGACGAGAAAGGCAAAGTCGTAAGAAACAAAGCAAGACTCGTGGCCAAGGGTTACATGCAAGAAGAAGGGATCGACTATGACGAGACTTACGCACCAGTAGCAAGGTTAGAAGCAATTCGTTTATTACTTGCATTTGCTTGTCACAAAAATTTTAGGCTATTCCAAATGGACGTCAAAAGTGCATTTCTAAATGGATTCATCCATGAGGAAGTCTATGTGGAACAACCACCTGGGTTTGAAGACCCAAAGAAACCAGACTCAGTATTCAGACTCAAAAAGGCCTTATATGGCTTGAAACAAGCACCTCGAGCTTGGTATGACAAGCTGAGTAAGTTTTTAATTCAAAACGGTTTCGTAAAAGATAAAGTAGACACTACTCTATTTATTAAAAAGGAAAGCAAAAGTTTTGTACTAGTTCAAATATATGTCGATGATATCATATTCGGATCTCCTAATGAAAGTCTGTGCAAGAAATTCTCTAAGACTATGCAGGATGAATTTGAAATGAGCATGATGGGTGAGTTAACCTTCTTTCTTGGACTTCAAGTGAAACAACTAAAGGAATGAACTTTTATTCGTCAAGAAAAATATGCTAATGATCTTGTCAAAAAGTTTGGACTGGACAATTGCAAAAAGACTGATATTCCAATGTCAAGTGCCTTGAAGATAGACAAAGATGAAGAAGGAATGAAAGTCGATCAGAAGCTATATAGGAGTATCATTGGCTCACTTCTTTATCTTACTGCTTCTAGACCTGACATTTTGTTTAGTGTTTGCATTTGTGCTAGATTTTAAGCAGACCCTAAAGAATCTCATTTAAGTGCTGCAAAACGTATTATCAAATACATTGCTTCAACTTCAAGCATCGGCCTATGGTATCCTAAAAGGGGAGCTTTTACTCTTCTTGGATACTCAAACGCAGATCTAGCCGGTTGCAGAGTTGATAGAAAGAGCACCTCGGGTACTTGTCAACTACTTGGAGGCAGGATGGTGTCTTGGTTTTCAAGAAAACAGAGTACAGTAGCTCTCTCTACAGCAGAAGCAGAGTATGTAGCTCTTGGAAGTTGCTGTTCACAAATTCTATGGATAAAGCAACAGCTAAGAGACTTTGGAATTGAAGACTCATGCACAGAGATTAATTGCGATAACACAGCGCTATCAATCTCACCAAAAATCCAATTCTTCACTCAAGAGCAAAGCATATAGAGATTCGACATCACTTCATCAAAGACCATGTTCAGAATGGAGAAATTTCGATTCAATATGTTGATTCAAAGAACCAACTGGCGGATATATTCACAAAGCCGTTGGAGAAAAATCAATTTGAAATTATTCGCTCTAGACTCAACATATTAAGGTTTGAAGAAGTTAAAGTCTAGAGACTCTCAAACTCAAACAAACAAGACCTTGACTGTAAGTTAGTCTCTCTCTCTCGAATGTTATCTTGAAAAGGTACGATCGTCGAACTATGTCTTTTTATTGCTATCTTTAATCGGCGTAATTATTGCATCGTTTCCTTTTTCGAAAAAGAAGTTTTTTTTTTTTAAATGACTATTTTCGCGGAAAAAGGACAGTTATTTTTTAAAATGCATCTTTTTATTTGTGACGATTCGTATACATCTCTTTTAACCAATCGTATACTGTTGCTTCCTCCTCTCTTCACTCTCAAAAACCCTAAAAAGCACCGATCCTCCATTCCTGTTTTTATCTCCTACCTAATCTTCGAAAAAGTTGTCGTTTTTCTTGGGGGAAGTCAAGCAAGGAATCTCTCAAAGTGCGAGAAAAATGTCTTCTTCAAGAAAGTCGTCAAGGATCGCAAGCAGGGGACCACGACGGATGAATGAGGGGCCTACGCACTTCGATCTCACCGAAGAAGAAGTGTCTCCAGATCAGCAACAAAGCCCACAACATTCTCAACCGCGTCATTCTCCTCCACATAGTCCTCAAGGCATTGTTCAACAAGAGGAAGAAATCGTTGAGGATGCAGATCCTGTAAGAGTTCAAAAACCCGTCTTTATTTATAAGTTGTATCGTGCTTTAAAAGGAACTCGTACTCCTCTGAACTATGTCGATGATTTTCTAAAAGACAAAGGATATGGGAATGAATATATCTTTTTGCGGAAAATGGAAAGTTTGGGAATTGCTCGTAAATGGGTGGCTGAAGAATCCCTTGAAAATATCCCGAGTGATCCTCGTGATTAAGGATTTAATCGAGAGAGGGAATGACGATGACAAACTGTTCATGCAATTTCAACCAAGGATGGGTATTGCAGCGGAAATCAGAGGAAAAAGAGGAGAATTGTTTAGATCGAAAGACCAGAAGGGTCTATACTCAAATTTGTTGAAACGTGGGGTGATAAACCCTAGGAGTGTAGATTTTGACTTTCTAGATGCTGTGAATGTGAACTTGAGAGAAAAGTTCGGTCATCTTCAACTTGAAAGGTTTTACTCCGACACTACAGAGGCCTATGCTGAACTGACCGCATATTTCTATTCAAATCTTAGCTTTTTGTATGCGAATAGATTCTCCTTCAATGTCAAAGATCAAGATTTTGTTGTGGACATGAATATGCCGGCAGATGTGTTAGGAGTTGAAAGGGGAAGATATCAACCGATCAAAATTTCTATTGCTCGGGCTACAATGGAACTGGTGAAAGATAGGAGAACAGACGAAAAGATCACCTACTTAAGGATGAGTGCGTTCAACATCTTGCTTCACAAGATTGTGATCAATTGCCTTCGACCGGAATCAACTTCCAAGACTGATGTCTCAAGTTCAGAGGCATTGCTGATGTACGCCATCCTTACTGGGAAAAGGTTTTCTCTTCCTTATACTATCATGTTTCACATGTATAGAGCAATGATAAAGGACAGCTGTCAACTTCCTTACCCAAGCCTTGTAACGAAGTTATTCAGGCATCTGAATATTCAGCCTCCACAAATCTTTTGTGTTCGACCGTGCGATCATATGGTGATAGGACTGAAAATGGTGACCAAGATGCATCTGAAGGAACTACGCAAGGAGTTGGAGAAATTTAAGGAAAAGACTCCTGTAAAGTCTCATCAATTCTCTTCTGCTTCAAAAAGGAAAGGGAAGGAGCCCATGGTTGCTCCAACCAAGAAAAGAAGAGCTCTCATCGTGGAAGATGAAGAGGATGACGACCTTACCATTTCGGCCATAGCTTTGAAGAAGCTAAGTCGCTTTGTTCCAGAATCCATGGAACATCATGAGACAGAAGGAGAGGAAAGACAAGGACAAGAAAAAGAAAAAGAGGTGAGAGAAGAAGAAGAAAAAGAAGAAGAAGAAAGAGCAGGTGGCAAAAAGAAGAAAGAGCAAGAAAGAACTGAAGAAGAAAGAAGAAGAAGAAGGAGAACCTGAAAGACACTCTTCTCCACCTGTAGGCACAGAAACAGGGGGAGAAAAAGAGAAAGGAGGGAAGTCCTCATATCCCGATGCAAGTGAAGGAGTCAGTCGCTCCCCGTAGACCCAGAGGACGTTTATGCATCTCAATTTCCAGAAGAAGGTCATGAAGTTTCATCACCAAACCTGCAAGATTATTCTGATATGCCATCATTTGCAGAACATGCTGAAGCAAGTACTCAGACCGACAGCTCAGCCGATTTTCGCAGAATCATGGATATTCTCATGGAGATGCGTGGACAAATTTATGCCTTGGGATGCGAGGTTCAAAACTTGCAAAATGTGGGTCAAGTTTCCTCATGTTCATTGAATGATAAAATCCAAGCCCTCTCTGTTCAGATTCAGGCCAATGCCAAGGGTGAGGAGATTGCACAACTAAAGGAAGACTTGAAAAGGCTGGAAGGGATCGTACAGTCCATGGGAGATTTCCAACTTGTCCGCATTCCCAAGCAATCTTGACTTCACTCCATTCTCATCTTAACATTTTTTAATGCTGACAAAAAGGGGGAGAAGTGCAAGATTTGAATCAAAACTTTGAATTTTTAATCGTTTGGATTGTTTAATTTGGATTAATGTTTGACTTTAATTTTGTGTCTGGATTTGGATTTGGATTTGGATTTGACTGCTATTGATATTGTTATCTTATGGTTGGCTTTATGGCTTTATCTTATTCAAGACTAACCTATTTTATGTGATATTGTTATCTTATGGTTTGGCTTTATCTTATTCTAGTGTTATTCATTTATTCATTTAGCCATTTATCTCTATAAGATATGCATATGTGTTTGAGAAATGTTTTGCAGGTCAAAGTTGTCCAAATCTGCAGGAAAGTTTTGTCACTATCAAAAAGGGGGAGATTGTTGGAGAAATCTTCTTGAAGTGTTTTGAAGCTGACAAAATCGTTTCCATCAATATGGTCTGAAGACTTGCAGACTCTGCTGTTTAAAGTCTGAAGACCTCCGGACAGCTAGACTCAAGATTCAAAGTCTATCCTCATTAACAGTTTCGAATCCGTTGAAGAAAGGGTATCTAGAACTGGATGTTTTATTAAGGATATGACCTTATCAACTGGAGAAGATCTCTTGGCTGGATATGACTTATCGGAATCCCTTTTAGATTGATCGAGATTGATTCGATGATCAAAGGATCCGTTGATTGGCGAAATATTCGTGGAAGGTTCTACTTATGGAAACCGAGATCCTGATTGTATGGGCGAACATGATTGATGGGCTATCGACATATTCTCTTAATAGTTCGAATAATCTTCTTAATTGATTCCGTCCAACGGGTAGATTGGAGAAATTCATTTGGAAAGTGTCAACGGGTATGATGGCATAAAGGAGTATAAAAAGAAGACGTTCTAAGCTATTCAAGGTAGTACGTGATAGAAGAATTCCAAAGTCTGAAGCCTCTTGTTATTTTGTCAATTCACTTGAGTGAAAAACTTGTACTCAAAAGAGAGTTTATACGTGTGAGAAACCTTGAGGAAGTGTGATAGAATATCTACACTGTGGAATCAAGGAAGGACCTGTCTTGTAACATCTCTCTTTTGTTCATAGTGGAATCTATAATCAGCCGATTGGCTTGTCGGTATCCCGAGAAATTGTTTACACACCTATTCACCCCTCTAAGCCACATCAAAAGTGGACGTAGGCTTAGGATAAGCCTATAAAAACCACTATAAACCTTGTGTTTAATCTTCTCTTCCCTTATCTTTACTTTACTTTAATCGTAACTCATTTTGATTAAGCAAAAGCGTATAGATCCCGATTCTTTTTAGAATCTCAAAGGGATCTACATACTTCGATTTCAGTTTTCCCTCCTAAAAATTTCGTAAGAATCAGATTTATGGCACATAGGAAATATCTAGCTGTAACGAGAGAAGTCATCAACAAACAGTACATAATAAGAGAATTTTGAAATAGAAGACACTGGGGCTGGTCCCCATACATCACAATGAATCAGTTCAAGTGGAAATTGAGTGTGTGTGTGAGACAACGAAAAGGGTAACTTGCAACTTTTGCCTAACTAACATGCAGAACACATGGATGAGTTTAGGTTGGTGAAATGATTTTATTTGAAATGGTCAGATCTGGGAATTTTTGCTGAGGGTTAGAGACAGCTACGGTGTTTATAGCTTTTAATCTATCATAAATATGATTTCGAGTTCTACATGAAATATTTACTTCTTGACCTTGTCTATAACATATAAAAATTTCAGAATTTTCGGAACTGATTTAGGATTTTTACTGAATTTATGAATGAAACTGTGTATGGCAATATTCCGAAATTTTAAGGACTGTGATGTGTGGATTGTACTGATTTGTGTGATATTCTTTTGATATGGTGTTCTTCACAGAATACTTTCCTCTAGATGTTGTATATAACATATCAAATTTTTAGAATTTAATAAGGCTAGTTACTAATTTTTCAAGAATTATGACCAAAGGAATGCAATCTGTTCTTATCCGAAATTGCTGTATTTTCAAAAATAAATGAAATTATTCCATGTGATATAATGTCTTGAGTGGTTGATATTGCTGCATATATGATGACATATGGCATGTTATATGACATTAAAAGCTGGTTGAGAATCTTGATATTGTTGCATCAAATGCCATTTTGAAATTGAGATACATGTGTAAATATAAATTGAGATAATAACGAGACCGTCGGAGGTGTGAGCCGACGATGTCCCGGGAGTGTTGGGATGCCTGGAGTGTGTGTGCCGGATGCCTTAGAAGTGTTGGGATGCCTGGAGGTATGTGCCAGGAGGATTCCTCGTGATGCTAGTTGGGGTACGAGATGCCAGGAGTGTGAGTGTCGGATGCCTGGAGGTGTGTGCCAAAGGCTCCTCGCAATGCCAGGTTGGATGCATGCGATAAATTGTGGGACGCAAACACTGGTCCCTGGTAAGATAAAAATTGAGACCGTATCATGCACATGGATGTGTACATATGGCATGGGATGAACCTCATGGGAATGCAAGCATGAAGTGCATGGTGGTATATGCACGTTGCATGGTGATATATGCATGGCTACTTGATGATAAGTGCATGGTGGTATATGCACGTTACATGGTGATATATGCACGGCTGTTCGATGATATAAGTGCAAGTACATGGTGATATATGCACGTCGTATGGTAATATATGCATGGCTATAAGGTGAGGTATGCTTGAATGCATGAATGATATGTGTTTTATTCATGATACCTTGATTGTTTTGTTTGACGCATTGTGTAGTTTGGTGGACCTTTAC
Source organism: Eucalyptus paniculata subsp. matutina (assembly GCA_017140255.1). Taxonomy (NCBI): domain Eukaryota; kingdom Viridiplantae; phylum Streptophyta; class Magnoliopsida; order Myrtales; family Myrtaceae; genus Eucalyptus; species Eucalyptus paniculata. Next base: position 17,049,580 of record CM029435.1, read on the forward strand.
TGCTGAGTGGTTGTATTAACCCATTTTGGGGATTAACATTTCAGATTAGAAAGATGTCGTTGCTACCAGTTGCACGCGGTACCTATTATGGATTGCCATCTGATGTCGAGGTGGAGTGCACAGAGCATTCTTGTGTTAGTTTGCTTGGTCTAGTGTATGTCCGAGTCCGTGGCTTAGTGATGTACGATGTGGGTCTTTGCTGATGGTCCGATTATCCAAGAGTTTTTGTCTGTTCATGTCCGGCGTGATGGAGTGATGCTTGGGATTCTGCCACCGCCGCCGCCACCCGATGCACCGAGTTGGGTGTGATGGTACGTATATCTGGTGGAGCTGACACTTTTTGGGGATAGCCGATGCTTGTTGATGGAGGGCTGTACATGTTGATGTAGGGTCGAGTTCTCTTTTGGGTTATAGACAAGTATAGTTAAAAATCTTGGCCTTTTTGCTGTACCGACCCAAAATATCCATCGTGAAAATATAAATAAAAGTGACTCGGCTTTGTCTTTTCATTTGGAGCATAGGAGGTGTGCATTGCATTATGGTTATTGAAGTGAGAAATGGTGAGATACGTTTATGCTTCCGTTGATGAACTGCGCTGGGACCTTTACAAAAAAAAATTGAAAAGTATTTTATTGATCAACCCCTATGAACTATGGTTTCACTTTAATTAAAAAGTTACCTTACTAGTATGTGTTAGGATGAGTGAAGAGTACCTGCGGTGACCTTAACGGATCGGAGGCCGTCGAGAGGTGCCATAAATATTTATGGGGTATCTTTTTTTAAAGGTATAGGAGACGGGCCTCGAATGTCTAGAAAAATATACTCAACTGGTTGCTTGGTTGAATGAATAACTATTTCCCAAAGATGCAGTGCTTACATAATTCTAACTTCCTTATCTTCTTACCCTTCAACAGCCCGCTCTCACCCAGTATTATCATACATGCCTCACTCATGTGCCATAATTGTACATTCCATAACCAAATTAAGTTAGAATCTAATTTACTTAATGAAACTGCAGCAGTTCATATTACGATCTCTTCTGATAGATGATAAAGAGTATTTACTTTCTTCCTCTTCATCAATATCATGGCACCTCGAGAATTAGTACTCCACAGGGATGTACTTACACTCGGTGTCATCTAGTATTCCCAAAGAAATAAAATTCTTCTTGAGCTTTGGTATATGCCTCACATCTATCAGTATGTGCACCACCCCATCATGCATCCAAATCTGGACTATCACTATCCCCACAACCTTGCAAGCTACATTATTCCCATTAGAACTCTACCACCATTTACAATTTGATAAGTGATAAACCAGTTTCTATGAAGTATCATATGGTAAGAACACCTAAATCTAGCATTGGTCCATCTCTTGGTGAACTAGTAGTAACACATAAGATACCCTCTACATCATTGGTGCTCTCCTCGGCAATGTTTCCCACATTGCTCATGGCATTCTACTTATCACCCTAGTTTCTCAGTCTCGAATAGTCTATTCTAATGTGGCTCGTCCTTGAAATATTAAAAGCATTCATGTGTCCCATGAACTTTCTATAGTGTGATTTTGAGCTACTTTTACCTTTGTTGCCATTCGATCATCAATGTTGGTCTCTACCTCAAATCACTAGTCCTTGTGCTACATCCTGTGCTAGATTGTCATTTCGTAACTTTCTTTACCACTCTTTAAAGAACAAGATTGACTTTACTGCTTTTGAGGTAATCATAATAGGCCCCTGTAATAGTGAATAAGTAAAACGCTCTCATGACTTTAGTAAAAAAGTTAACAACATCATGCCTTGCTTTTTATCATCTAGAATTTTATCGACATTCTTTAAATCCATTAGTTTATTAAACTCATTTATGTGGGATTTGGTCGATGTGCCATCAATATAGCAAAATTAAAATATCGTATTCAATATGTATAAGCAATTGTTCAAACCCTTCATTACATAGAGTACATGAAGTTTAGTCCACAATGTTGTAGCATCATTTTCCTCGACCACCTCTATTAAACAACATCTAATAGATTCAACAAGTTTATAATCCTTGCCTTCCTCAATAGCATGTCCTTTTCAGCATCTTTCATTTTTGGGCAACTTATCCTTGCTCTCCAATGCTTTGGCCAAACCTTGAGTTGTTGATAATGCCTCCATATTAATGCTCTATAATCCAAAGTTGTTCCTTCCATTGAACTTCTCAATTTCTACTTTCACTCTAGATATATTTGCAATAATAAAATTAAAATATTATAATTAGATAAGCAAAAGCCTCAAATCAAAATGAAGAAAATCATATTCTCAAGTTTGATATCGATTGTTGTAAAACTTAACACGGAATTTACTAGGATCTTGTAATTAAGTCAACACAAGATAATCAGAGAAAGTAAACAAGGAACAATAAAGAATACCAAAATTTATATGGTTTGATTCTAATATTGGTACCGACATCTAGAGAGCCAGTAACAAATAATCTACTATAATAAACAAATTAGAGTTACAATCGTTCACACGCTTGACTCTATCCTTCACCTAAATTATTACCAAGCCCAAAGTATCTACAAATAAACTAACTCGATAAGATGTAAAAATCTTAATAACACAAAATTCAACGTGTGTCCTATGTTCCTTGTTCATGCTAGGGCTATTAAAGACACCTAGGGGGTGAATAGGTGTTAAAAGAAGTTTTGCAAGACTTAATAAATTAACTCGACTTTTGAGGATAATAAACTGAAGATATAAAAGACTATATACAGTTATATAAAACTACGAATTAAAGTAAAGAGTTCGGGGAAAGAAAATTGAAAGACAAGGTTTATAGTGGTTTGGCTTAGACCAAGCCTACGTCTACTCTCTTGCACTGACAGCCTATTGGCTGAATTTCATTTTGAATTAAAAAAGATTTTACAATCTCACTTCCTTGATTCAATAGTGTAGAAACTCTACTACACTTCCTCAATGTCTCACAAGTGTTTGATATCTCTTTTGAGTACAACTTAAGCTTAGCGATTGAAATAGCAAAGAACTAAGAGCTTTAGACTTTGAAAATTTTCTTTCATGCACATACTCGAATAATTTGAGTGTCCTCCTTATATACTCCTTCATGCCTTTATAACCATTGGCACTTTCCAAAGGAGTTCTTCCAATCTATCCGTTGAACAAAATCAATTAAGGAGATCTTGAGTTATTTAAGAAATATGATGATAGCCCACCAATCTTACTAGCCTATACAATTAGAATCTAGGTTTCCATAAGTAGAACCTTCTAAGTATACTTCGCCAATCAACAGATCTAATTATAAGAATTGATTTCAATAAGAATAATTGATTACGAGATGCTATCTCTAGTTGTAAAATCTTCTTCAACCGTACGAACCAAATTCTTAAAGATAAACTCGCATATGAATAAATCTTCTCTTCGCCAATCTAGAAACTATCAGTGAGGGTAGACTTTAAATCTTGAATCTGGAGGTCTTTAGACTTTGACGATAGAATCTGCAAGTCTATAGACTATACTGATGAAAACGTTTTGTCAACTTTAAAATAATAAGGAACTTTTTTCCAACAATCTCCCCCTTTTTTATGATGACAAAACTTTCCCGCAGATTTGAACACTTTTGTCTTGCAAAATAATACTTAAGCAAGACAAGATATCTCATAAAAGATAAGTAGATTAGGATACGGATAGTAACGATTCTGCAACCACAGAAAACATGTTAGTCCTGCAAAATAACTATCCTTCCATAATCATTACCATGCCCTAAGTTACTGCAAGCATCAAAAGATCAAATCAAACAGTCCAAAGTCAAAAAGTCCAATCCACAACCAAACAAAAGATAAGCCCAAAAAAATAATCAAAACCAAAGTCAAATCTACATCAAACTTCTCATTTTTGTCAACAGCAAAAAGTGGAGAACAAATAAAAAGATTTGTTTGAAAATAGTGGGGTTTGAGTCAAGGTTGTTTGGGTAGGCAAACAAGCTGGAATTCTCTCATAGAATTCATTGTCTTCTCAAGATTTGCTATAGTCTCCTTCAGCAGATGTAAATCTTCACCCTTCACATTAGTTTGTACTTGAGTCTTTAGGGCGAGTAGCTGTTCTTGCAATGACACTGAAGTGGCCATGAAAGCTTTCTTGAGATCCTTCATCTCATACTCCAAACCATATTGTTGTCTCCTTAAATCCATCATGATATCAAGCAGTTTCGAAAAGTCTGCTGTTTATTCTAGTGCAACACTAGGTCCAGCCATGTCTAATCCAGGAGTTTTGAGAATGGATGGATCTTCAGCAGTTTGTCTACCATGACTAGGAGTGGATGCTTCTGGATAATGAGAGGCATACACATTCTCTAGGTCTGCTACAAAATGACTCACATCACTAGTGAAGATAGGTGAAGAGATTCATCATTTTTCGACAGCTCCCCCTGTTTGTTTACCTTCTGGTGGAGTGGTGAATTCTTCTTTTTGTTCAAATTCTGCTTCAGAGTGATGTTTTTCTTTGTCGTGCTCTCCAGCAGTTCCATTTCCTATCTTCTCAGAGAGACTCGACAAGGATATAGCCAAAGTTGGCTCAAAAGAGTCATCTTGAGCCTATTTTTCCTCTTCTTTTCTTTCTTCTTCTTCTTCGGTCCTCCTTTGTTCTTCATCTTTCTTCTCTGTCTCCTCTCTTTCCTCTAGCTCTTCTCTTGGCCCTTGAAAGCTGACAAAACTCTTCAAATTTCTTAAGGCTGAAAGAGTCATCTCTTCCTCATCCTCTTCATCCTGCAAGATGAGAGTTCTCTTTCTCTTCACCGGAGCATCCATGGGCTCCTTGCCTTTCCTCTTGGCTGCTGTAAAGTCTTGTTTTGTTTTGACAAGAGATTTCTCCTTCATGCGCTCCAATACCCTGTTAAGTTCTTTTAGACACATCTTGGTGATCATTTTAAATCCAATCACCATTGGAGTAATGTTTGTCAAACATAAAGGTGCAGGAATGTGGATTTTAAAATGTCTAAAAAGGCGCGTGATAAGAGTAGAATAAGGGAGTTGTCCCTTGTCTTTCACCATTATTTGTACATATGAAACAGGATGGTGTGAGGCAGAGAGAATTTGTAGCCAGCATTGATGGCATACATCAACTTTGCTTCGGAATGAGAGACATCAATCTTTGATGTAGATTTTGGACGGATATAGTTGATCACAATTTTGTGCAGCAAGATGTTTGAGGCATTCATCCTAGAGTAGGCGATCTTGCCTTCAACATCCCTATCTTATACAAATTCCAAAGTAGCATGAGTAATGGACACACTAATTGGTTGGAAACACCATTTTTCCACCCCAATTAGGTCAGCCAAAGTGTCCATATCCACCAAAAACTCCTTATCCCTTACTATGAAAGAGAAACTGTTTGCATCCAAAAAGGATAAATTCGAATAGAAATATGTTGTGAGTTCGAGATAAGCAATTGTAGATTCAAAACAAAAATGCTCCAATTGAAGAAGTACAAACTTCTCTCGCAGATTTACTTTTACTTAATTGAGAAAATCAAAATCAACACTCCTAAGGTTCATCACCCCTCTTTTCAGCAAATTCAAGTAAACTTTCTTGTGCTCCTTAGAACGGAAAATGCTCGCTCCATCACCAACATCATTAACAGCCACTCCCATCCTAGGCTGAAAATGTGCAAACATTCATTCATCTTCGTCTTGTCTTTGTGGTTGATTAGCAATACCAAAACGCGGGTCACCTAGAAAATTTGCAAAGGTCTTTTCAGCCATCCCTTTCTTTGCAACTCCTAACTTTTCCATCTCTCGCAAAAATAAGGTTTCATTCTTGAATCCTCTTTCTCTAAGAAACTTGTCAATCAAAGACATTGCAGTACATCCTTCTTTCAACTTAGAGTAAAGTGAGAAAGCAACATTAGGTCTGAGCGTTCTTACAAGTTCAATTTCTTCCACTATTTCTTCTTCTGGTTGAGGTGGTGGAGGAGATTGACGTTGTTGAGAATGTTGTTGCTTACTTGGTTGTTGTTGATAAGAAGAATCTTCTTCCTTCAGTCAAGTCGAAGTGAGTAGGACCCTCAGGCATGTGTCATGGTCCCCTGCTTACGATTCTCAAAGACTTTCTTGAAGACATTGTTATTTCAAGGGAGAAATTCTCAAACTTGCTCAAAAATGTGAAAACTTTTTGGGTTAATCGAGAGTGAAAGTGAAAGCAAATGGGAGTTTAGTATTTTAGGGTTTGAGAGTGAAAACGGAGAAGATGAATTTCAATAGTATATAAAGCAAGTGAAGTGAGTAAACGTAAATGAAAAAATGCCTTTTTAAAATAAAAAAAATGCATTTTAAAAATGAATAACTGCCTTTTTGAAAAATGAATAAATGCTATAAATTCAAAAACTTGGAAGATAATTTCAATCAATTAGCGATTAAAAAGTAACCGTACATTTTCAAGTCTTTAACCAAAAATTAAATTGCTAGTACCGAAATAACTTACAATTGTAACTCTTGGTCTTCTGAGTCTGAACACTTTTAGACTTTACCTCTGAGTCTGAGCACCTTCAAACTTTACTGGATAAAAGATGTGATGTTAAGTTTGGTGCGAATAGACTCAAATAGGTTTTTCTCCAGTGGCTTTGTAAATATGTCTGCCAGTTGATTCTTTGAATCAATGAACTGAATCATAACTTCTCCATTTTGAACATGATCTCTAATAAAGTGATGTCGAATCTCTATGTGTTTTATTCCCTTGAATGAAGAATTGGATTCTTTGTGAGATTAATTGCGTTGGTGTTGTCACATTTGATCTCGGTGCATGAGTCTTCGATTCCAAAGTCTCTCAGTTGTTGTTTTATCCATAAGATTTGAAAACAACAACTCCCAAGAGCCACATACTATGCTTTTGCTGTTGAAAGAGTTACAATATTTTGCTTCCTTAAGAACCGAGATACTATCTTGTTTCCCAGCAATTGACAAGTACCGGAAGTACTCTTTTTATCAACTCTACAACTCACTAAATCTGTGTTTGAATATCCAAGGAGAGTAAAGTCTGCTTCATTGGGATACCACAGACCTATCTTTGAAATAGTTGTAACGTATTTGATAATGTGTTTTGCAGCACTTAAGTGAGATTCTTTGGGATCTAATTGAAATTTAGCACAAATGTAAACACTAAACAAAATGTTAGGTTTAGAAGTGGTAAGATAAAGAAGTGATCCAATAATACTCCTGTAAAGCTTCTGGTCAACTTTCTTTCCTCCTTCGTCTTTGTCTAGCTTCGAAGAACTTGACATTGGTATCTCGGTCTTTTTGCAATTCTCCAATCCAAATTTTTTAACGAGATCTTTTGCATATTTTTCTTGGTGAATGAAAATTCATTCCTTCAATTGTTTTTCACTTGTAATCCGAGAAAGAAAGATAGTTCATCCATCATGCTCATCTCAAATTCATCCTGCATAGACTTGGAAAACTTTTTGCACAGGTTTTTGTTAGATGATCCAAATATGATATCATCAACATAGATTTGAACAAGTAAAATATTTTTACCTTCTCTTTTGATAAACAAGGTAGTATCCACTTTTCCTCTGATAAAACCATTTTGAATTAAAAACTCACTTAACATATGGTACCATGCTCGAGATGCTTGCTTTAATCCATATAGAGCATTTTTTAGTCTGAATACTGAGTCTGGTTTCTTCGGATCTTCAATCCAAGAGATTGTTCCACATAAACTTCTTCTTGGATAAATCCATTTAGGAATGCACTTTTGATGTCCATTTGGAATAACCTGAAATTTTTATAATAGGTAAAAGTAAGCAATAATCTAATTGCTTCTAACCTTGCTACTGGTGCATAAGTCTCATCATAGTTTATCCCTTCTTCTTGCGTAAATCCTTTGGCCATGAGTCTTGCTTTGTTTCTGATCTCCTTTCCTTTTTCGTCCATCTTGTTCCTGAAAACCCATTTAACTCCGATAATGGATTTACCTTTTGGTTTAGGAGTTAGTTCCCATACATCGTTAATGCTAAATTGTCTGAGTTCTTCTTGCATAGCTTCAATCTAGCTTTCGTCAACTAAAACTTCTTCTATGCTTTTAGGTTTTATTTCATAAATAAGTACCACGGCGCTAGACTCTTTTTGCTTTTTGGATCTGGTGCGAATCCCTTCATCAATGTCACCAATGATGAGTTATTTGGGATGACTAGACTTGTGCTTCTAGTTATTGGTCGATTTGATAGTTTGCTGATCTTCTACTTCAGTTGATTCTTCAACTTCGTTCGTTGTTGTTCTTCAGAAGTTTGAGCCACTTTAGGGGAGGTAGACTTTGTAAAGTCTAGAGCAGGTTTAGATTCTTCAAGTTGAGTTTGAATCAATTGATTTTGCAAAGAGTCTTGGAATTTGACGTTCATAGATTCTTCTACAAACTGAGTCTTCTTGTTGAATACTTTGTAGGCTTTGCTTGAAGTTGAGTAGCCAAGGAAAATTCCTTCGTCTGATTTCTCTTCAAACTTACCAGTTCGATCATTTGCATTTTTCAAGACAAAACATTTGCAACCAAACACATGAAAATAAGAAACAATTGGCTTCTTTCCTTTGAATAACTCATAGGGAGTTTTCTCCAAAATAGGCCTTAAGAATACTCTGTTAATAATATAACAAGTTGTAGAAACTGCTTCAGCCCAAAAACGAGAAGAAATATTACTTTCAATTAAAAGAGTTCTTGCCATTTCTTGCAAAGATCTATTTTTTCTTTCCACAACTCCATTCTGTTCTGGAGTGTATGGAGAGGAGAAAACATGCTAAAAACCAGATTCATTACATCATTTGACAAAGTCTTGATTTTCAAACTCACTTTCATGGTCTGTCTGTATGCTTGAAATAGTATATCCTTTCTCAGTTTGAACTTTCTTAGCAAACTTTGAAAAGTGAGAAAATATTTCAAACTTACTTGCTAGAAAGTAAACCCAAGTAAATCGAGAATAATCATCCACAATTACTAGGCACTATCTCTTTCCACCAATGCTTTGAGTTCTAGTTGGTCCAAAGAGATCCATATGTAAAAGCTGCAAAACACGATTAGTAGAAACCTGATTTATTGGTTTAAAAGAACTCATAACCTGTTTTCCCAACACACATGGTGTGCATAAGTCAAATTTTGATACTTTAGGTTGGGCAATCCACGAACAAGCTTCTTGGATGAGATCTTGGCAATTTGCTTCATGTTGACATGGCCAAGCTTTCGATGCCAAAGATTCGCTTCATCTTGAATTGATATTAGACATTGAGATCTTTCTGGTTTTATATCTAGAAGATAAATGTTCCCATGTCTTTTTCCAATAAAAGATTGAGAAAGATCTTTACTTGTTCCCAAACATATTCCTTCTTGGAAATTGATTTTGAATCCAATGTCACACAATTGGCTAATGCTGAATAGATTGTAATTTAGCCCTTCCACTAAGGAGACATTGTTGATTATGAGACTTCCAATCTTTACAACTCCACACCCAACAATTCTTCCTTTGCTATTTCCACCAAAAGAGACTTTTCCACCATTTATTTGCACAAGTTTTATAAAACAACTTGAATCTCCAGTCATGTGTCTCGAACAGCCACTATCCAAATACCATTTAACATTTTCCTTGATAATGACCTACAATTAAAAAGCAACTCAAGCTTTCTTTGATACCCACATTTTCTTGGGTCTAGGAGAGTTAGTACAATATATAGTTTTTGCACATTCCTTCTTAATAGGTCTCCAAACCATAGGACATTTTTTCTCAAAATGTTCTAAGTTGTTGCATTTTGAACATTTGAGAGCACTTTGCTCAATAGGTTTTACAAAAACTTTTTGAAAATGGTTTATGTAAAAAGTTTTTGTAGGTCTTTGTTTGATTCTTTTCTTTACTTTTGGAAAATCAATTAGAGGAATAGTTTCTGAAGTCATTCCCAAACTTGATTTGTTGAAATAGGGTCTTTGTATTGAAAGAATCTTTTTCAGCTTTTCATATCCTATTGAAAACCTTTTTGAGATATTTGAAATGTCCATTTTTAAAAATGTATTTTCTTTTGAAAGAGAGTCTGCATTTTTTTTTTAAAACAACAAAACTTTTATCTAAATTTTCAAACTTTTCTTTCCAATAATTTTTTTTTTTTTTTAAATAAATTTCCTATTGCTTAAGTGTAGAATTCTCCCTTTTTAGCTCAGAAATCCTTTTAAGAGAGGTTTTGAGACTAAGACAAAGTTCATCAATGTATTTCAAGACTTTAGTGGGAATTTTTAAATTGCTTACCTCGGTTTCGCTATCTGAGTCTAAGTCTGAGTTTGAATTTATCTCAGAGTCTGAGCATGATTCTGATTTTGCCATTAGACAAATATTGGCATAATTTTCATCACTTTCTTTGCATTCAGTATCACTCCATGTTTATGCTTTGAGTTCCTTTATGTATTTCTAAGCTCTTCCCTTCTTTTTCTTCAACAAAGGATAGTTGGATCTAATGTGTCCATTTTTCTTGCATTCAAAACAGATCACATCTTTGTTGGCTTCATCATCCTCAGTTGATTTGTTTTGAAACTTTTGAGTGCTTTGCTTCTTCCAATTGAATCTTCTTCCCTTTTTGTTCAGTTTTCTGAACCTCCTTATCATAAGTGCTAGCTCTTCATCGTCCATATCATCTTCAGAATTTGTAACATCAAAATCATTGTTAGATTTTAAAGCAATTGACTTCTTACCTTTGGGATCTTCTTCCTCGTTGATTTGCTCCACTTCATAAGACTGAAGTGTGCCAACCAGCTCATCTACAAAAAGCGGCATGATCCTTTGAGTTTCCCTTATTGAAGTCTTCACGTGATTCCAATCTTTGGAGAGTCCACGCAGCAATTTGTTAACCTTCATTGGTCTTGAAATTGGTTGTCCTGATACTCTAGACCGTTTACAATCTCTATAAAATGACTAAACATATTAGTGATAGATTCTCCTAGCTTCATCTTGAAGGCTTCATATTGTCCGAGTAGAATATTGATATTTGTTTCTTTCACTCGATCAGTTCCTTCATAGGTAATGTGCAGCCTATCCCAGACTTCTTTGGCTGTTTCACAAAAAGAAATTATGTTATACTCAGTAGGAGATAAAGCACAATATAAAGAGTAAATTGCTTTAGTATCAAGAGCTTGTCTCTTGGTTATTTCTTCTTGTGTCATCTCGCTAGAGTCTGCAACTTCTTTTCCTCTTTCTAAAACTGATGCAGCTTTAGGAATGATTCTTTTTTTCTACCACATCCCATTCCAAAGGATCTTTCGATCTTAGGAATGCATTCATCTTGTTTTTCCATACGTTGTATTCCATTTCCATCAAAGTAAGGAGGTCTAGTGTTACTTTGGCCTTCAACCAAACCTGGAGCCAACATACTAGCCATAGATCTTTAACTCAGAAGTAAAAACACTTCAATTGAATGAGCACATATGCTTTGATACCAATTGATAGGGCTAGTAAGGACACCTAGAGGGGGGTGAATAGGTGTTAAAAGAAGTTTTGCAAGACTTAATAAATTAACTTGTCTTTTGAGGATAATAGACTGAAGATGTAAAAGACTATAAACAGTTATATAAAATTACGAATTAAAGTAGAGATTTTAGGGAAAGAAAATTGAAACACAAGGTTTATAGTGGTTCATCTTAGACCAAGCCTATGTCCACTCTCCCGCACTGATAGTCCATTGGCTGGATTTCACTATGAATCAAAAGAGATTTTATAGTCTCACTTTCTTGATTCAATAGTGTAGAAACTCTACTACACTTCCTCAAGGTCTCACAAGTGTTTGATCTCTCTTTTGAGTACAACTTAAGCTCATCGATTGAAATAGCAAAGAACTAGGAGTTTCAAACTTTGGAATTTTCTTTCATGCACACACTTGAATAACTTGAGCGTCTTCCTTATATACTCCTTCATGCCTTTATAACCGTTTGCACTTTCTAAAGGAGTTCTTCCAATCTACCCATTAGACATATGATTAGGTAATGAAATTTGCCTTTGGTTTATGCTTTAGCTAATGATTTTCTTTTAAGACCAAGTATTATGTGGATGGAAATGTATCTTGTGTTCATGGGTTATTAAAATTAGTAATATAGGATAATTTGATAAGAAGAATTTGTTCTTGGCTATGCACCTCATAGATTTGATTCCTATAGTTTAATGTTACAAGTTTTATGGTTATATGAAATTGTAAATTTGAAATTTGTAAAAGAGGGAATTAAGGTGAATTATTAAAAGTAAACATGGGCTACTTAAGTTTGGGTCTTAGGCCCAAGAGGGATAGGCCTAAGATGGGCCAATTGGCTGGCCCATGGAGCCCATGAAAGGCTGCCGTCGACCACAAGGAGAGAGGGGAGAGGCCGGCCCATCTTCAAGCCCATCATGCATGGGGTTTGCCAAGTGGCAAAAGGGGAGTTACACCCATTGGCCACCTTGGGCGGCACCTAATGATTACTAATGATGGAATAAAAGGGGAAATAAAAGACAAGGTGACCAGTTTTGAGAGAGGGAGAGAGAAAAAATTTTCGAGAGAGTGAGGAACCGAGAGAGAGGAGGAAGAGGCTGTGCGAGGAAGAAGCCCGCCCACTCGTCCGTCGCTCGTAGCCATCCATGCGTCCGTCGTTTGCCGTGTGCTCGTGCTTGCTCGGTTTGGAGGCAAGTTGGGATCGTTATTCTGCTCTTGCATGTTGTATCTAGCATATGTGTTTGAATGGTGATGAATTTGGGACATCTAAGGTGTGAAAAACCGAAGTTTTGGGTGTGTTGTTTTGAAGTAGTAAGCTGTTCTCGAGTAAACCGCTTGACCCAGAATGTTGTAATGGCTTGCATGCGATGTTTGAGTCGGATTTTGGCTTCGACTTCTGCATGAAAGTTGTAGATAACATCTTTAAGTATGACATACTAAAATTTGAGACAAAATCGATGAGTTTTCAGGGGTGAAACCCTCCCCCTACGAAAATGTTAGATCTGAAGCTGTTTTGTTGACCTCTTGGTGATTTTGTGTGTTGCATGTAACTTTTTACTGAGAATTTCACTTTAACTTCTTCACAAAAGTTGTAGAGAATATCTTGAAGACTATCATACTCAAATTGGAGGTAAAACGAACAAGTATAGCCTAGTCAAACGATTTTTCTTTTGAAGACGTTAGATCTGGAAATATTGTACTGAACTCCAGTGACTTCGTGGACTATAAAGTGACTTTCCGTTAACAATCTCACCTTGATCCCTTAATGAAAGTTGTAGTAGACCTCTTGAGGCAAAACATATCAAAACTTCAGAGGAAAATATGGAAGATAAGTAGGTGAAATCGTGATTTTTGGAGACGGCTAAACCTGGAATGTTCGGTACTAGGAACAGGTGTTTCGACCGTTCATAATTAATTATCTAGGACAAATATGACTTAGGTGTCTTCATGAAAAACCTACTTTAGGGTCTTGAATACCACATATTTAAATTTCATAATTTTTTAAGGTCGCTAGGGTATTTAATCGGAAATATTTCAAAAACCGAGTAATCTGACGCGTTCGGATTTAGTCAGCTTCAAAACATGGGCCATATCTTTTTGTATGAAGCTCTTTCGGCAAAATTTTCTCTATGAAGTATCGTTCTGTATGTCTTCTCTGAAACATATTCAAATTTCATAATTTTTGAAGTTCAATTGCCTATTTAACCAAAAATGTTTCAAAAACTGTGCAAGCTGTATTGATGGAATAGAAATGCTGTGATGCCTGATCTATATCAAATTGTATGAGAGTCTTTTGGTGCAGTGTCCTTCATGAAATATCTGCCATTATGTCTTGACTATCATATGTTCAAATTTCATAATTTTTAAAAGACCATTTGGGTATTTAATGGAAATATTTTCTAAAATTGTGCAAGCTGGATTGTGCGAAATTCAAATGCTGAAATTTATGATTATTCTATTTTGGACGAGCCCTATTAATTATATTGGTTGAGGTGATTGAATCTTGGTAAGCATGTGATGATATTTGTCATTGCATATAGAATCAAATGCTGAATTTGACTTTGTTGTCATTACATCATGTGCCATGTTGATTGTGAAACATAAATTGATGAATATGAATTATGATGTATGAGGAAACTGTTGGAGGCGGTCGATAATGCCCTGGGAGTGTCAGGATGCCCGGGATGGGGGGTGCCGGATGCCCGGTTGTATTGTGATACATGCTCGGATGTCCTTGGGAGTTTCGAGATGCCCAAAATGGTTGGGTGCCGGAAGCCTCGGAGGTTTGTGCCCAGGAAATGCCTCGTGATGCCAGTTGGGATGTGAGATGGCCGGAATGTGAGGGTACCAGATGCTCGGTGATGCGTGTCGAAGGTTTCTCGCGATGCTAGGTTAGGGTGCGAGTGATAAAAATGTGGGATGCAATCACTGGTCCCGAGAAAGAAAGATGTAGTGATCAAATTGAAAGATAAAAATGGAAATTGAATCGTGCACATATGATACGGTGACATATGCATGGCTATGACATGATGATGATGAGTGCATGGTTGTATGTGCACCTATGGCATGATGGTACATGCATGACATGATGATGATGAGTGCATGGTTGTATGTGCATCTATGACATGATGGTACATGTATGACATGATGATGATGAGTGCATGGTTATATGTGCACCTATGGCATTATGGTACATGCATGACATGATGATGATGAGTGCATGGTTGTGTGTGCACCTATGGCATGATGATACATGTATGACATGATGATGATGAGTGCATGGTTGTGTGTGCACCTATGGCATGGTATATATATAACATGATGGTGATGAGTACATGAGGAGGTATGTACATATGGTATGATGACATATGCATGGCCGTAAGGTAAGTTATGCCTGAATGCATGAATGACATGTACTATGCTATGAATGTTATGATTGTATTGTATGATGCATTGAGTGGTTTATTGGATCTTTTACCTGCTGAGTGGCTATACTCACCCCTTTGGGGACTAACATTTCAGATTAGAAAGATGCCGCTCCCTACTGTCACGCGGGACACCTTTTATGGCCTCCCATCTGATGTGGAGGTAGAGTGTATAGAGATCGACTGTGTTACCATCCCTGGTCTGACGTTTGTGCGAGTGCGAATGCTGGTCATCTACAATGTGGACCTGGCTGGGGGCCTAGTCATTCAGGAGTTTCTGTCGGTTCATGTCTGCTGAGATGGAGTGTTTAGGGGGATGTTGCCACCACCACCACCCGATGCGCTAGGATGGGTGTGATGGCCGCGTGAGGGGTCGAGAGCTGATGTTTCTTTTTTGGAGTAGCCGACACTGATAGATGGAGGATGACACGTGATCAAATATAGGGGTCAAGATATCTTTTGCGTTGTAGCCGAGTGGTAGTTAAAAATCTTGGCTTTTTTTTTTTGGTTGTACCAACCCAAAAATCCATCATGAAAATATGTAAATAAAAGTGGCTCGGCTTTATCTTTTCCTATAGTGCTTAGTGGTGTGCATTGTATCATGATAGCTGGAGGGAGAGATGGTGATATTCAATTATGCTTCCGCTAATAAGTTGCGCTAGGACCGTTTTCAAAAATATATATATATATACCTATGAACTACGATGCTTCTACTAAGAGATGTAACTAGCGTTCATTAGGTATAGCGATAGGTACTTGTGGCGACCTTAGGTGTTTCGGGGTGCCACAATATCAATTAAAGAGATCTCGAGTTATTTAAGGAATGTAATGATAGCCCACCAATCCTGCTTGCCCATATAATCAGGATTTAGGTTTTCATAAGTAGAAATTTCTAAGTATACTTCGCCAATCAACAGATCTAATTATCCGAATTGATTTTAATAAGAATAATTGATCACGAGATGCTATCTCCAGCCGTAAGATCTTCTTCAACCGTACGAACCAAATCCTTAAAGATAAACTCGCATCTGAATAAATCTTCTCTTCGTCGGTTTGGAAACTATCAGTGAAGGTAGATTTTAAATCTTGAGTCTGGAGGTCTTCAGACATTGATGATAGAGTTTGCAAGTCTTCAGACTATACTGATGGAAATGTTTTGTCAACTTCAAAATAATAAAGAAGTTTTCTCCAACAACTCGAATGTCCCCCGTGCCGCACAGGGTGCCCATTCTCTTCCCATGAAGAACCCCCTCAGATTTTTCAACTTTTGCAGCTCTACCTCTTTTTATCGGGAGCTACCATGCAGCCTTCTCATCACACTATAGTTGTGCGGCTACAACTCTAAAAGAGAACACTCAAGTGTGGCGATGCATGGACCCTTGGGGTGCCATAAGTTGACACAGAGAGACACTTAAGTGCCAAAACTTACGAAAGTGACACTTAAGTGCCCAAATTGAAGAGAAATTAATCACTTAAGTATCACTCCGGCCAAAATATGACCAAAACGCTAACGTGTCAATTTTCCAGCAAAACGGTGTCGTTTTGATGCTGACGTGGTAAAAAATTTAATATAAAATTTAACTTAAAACTAAATTTATTTACAAAATTTTAAAATAAAAATTTTAAAATTTTAAAAATTTTTAAAAAATTTTAAAAAAAGGGGGCGGGCGAGGGCCCCACCACTGTCGGGAAGGAGCAGCAATGGAGGGGGGAGGGTCAGCCAGGGTTGCTAGGCCTTGGCCAGGGGCCGGCGACCCCGGCCGACCAGCAGCGAGGGCTCGCAAGCCCTCGCCACAATTTGGGGCGAGGGTCGTGGCCCTCACCCAGATTTGGCGAGGGTCAGCAGCCCTTGCTCGACCGGGCCAAGGGTTGCCGCTTGCTGAGGCGACCCCTAGCAGGCGGTGGCCCTTGGCTTGGCCGACCCTCCCCCCTCTGTCGCCAGCCCTTCCCAACGGTAGTGGGGAGGTGGCGACGGCCAAGGGCTGAGCCCTCAACTGCCTCCCCCTTATTTATTTTTTAAAATTTTTAAAATTTTTTTAACTTTTTTAAATTTTTTTATTTTTTAAATATTTTAAATATTTGTATTTTTATTTTTAAATGTTTTAAATAAATTTAATTTTTATATTAAAATTTTTATCACGTCAATACCAAAATGATGTCGTTTTGCACTCACTTCGTCGGAAAATTGACACGTTAGTGTTTTGGCCGGATTTTAGCCAGAGTGGTACTTCAGTGATCCATTCCTCTCCGATCTTGGCACTTAGGTGTTACTTTTGTAAGTTTTGGCACTTAAATGTCCCTTTGTGCCAACTTATGGCACTTGAAGCGATATTTTGCTATGCATTCAAGCACCCACCCATTGCGGCCACTTTTGTAAGAAAAGCATAGCCTAGGGTTAAGCCAAGAAAACTTGTTTACTTTTGTTCTCTTTTCTCTAGCCCCTACTTTGTGCTATTAAAAGAGAAGACTTCAACGTTACAAACAAGTAAGCACATCGTGTTCCAGCCCCAAACTCAAGACATGGTCTGACCGTGGACTTGCTTGTGGGATTGTCCTTCATGATGTGACCCCTCCAATCGCTTGAGCTCTATGGCATCCCTTACTAGGTAGTTCCTCTTCCTCTTCTCCTCTTTCTTCGGCATTATCTTCAACTCCGTGTAGACTTTATTTTGCTGTTCAATGGCACATAGTTGTTCGAAAGGTCTACTAACAGCTTGCCATATTAGTCGGTATCTGAATTTTGTACGTCAATCTTAATATTTACTAGAATTGGATGAACTCTAATTGGAAAATGTTTTCAATAGTGTAATTCTCACATTTATGTTATGTGGCTGAACTTTGTGATTACCTGTATCACCATGGTCATGAAGACAAACTCCCTTGATACAGGTGAAAGGTAATATCATTCAATAGAAGAAGATACTTTACACCTTCTTTTTTTCGTTTTGGGATGACAATTGCAAGTAATTTTAGGTTATCTCTTTTCACTTTTTTTTGTTTTAAGGATGGAGTTGCTTATGAGGTGGGCTCACCACGCTCGATTGCGACTTTAGATGGTTCAACAACATTCACCATGATATCAGAAGTCACGTCATACAGCATCTTTTCCCTCAATTCCCTCATTATTACTTAATTGAAGCTGTGAGTTATATACATTTCCCCTCTTTTGAATCGACAAAAATCACTTTAATTGATAAAAATAGAAGCTTTACTACATATATGCAAGTCTTGTGAGAATCACTGCAATATAAATATCCAGTCGCTTTCTGTGTTAGGCTAGATCAGATAATGCCTATCTATAAGGCATTGGGCTTCGATAATGATAGCGTCTCTTCATAAATTAATGAAAGATACCCTTTTTTCTTTGGGATGATGCAAATGGAAGCAGCAAAGCCGATGCTCGGGGTATATTCCTAGGAGCTGAAGAAGTCAAGCCCATTGCCCTTCCATTCGATCGGGACGTTAATACAAAGTTTAAAGAGAGATCACTACCTCAACGACACCGGGGAGCTTGTCTACTGCCAAATCGACCCTAAGCTTGGTGGTGGGGGCTCTTCTAGTTTGAATGCTAGAAGAGCCACTCTCTGTGCCTATACATAAGCCACCAGTAGAAGAAGGGGAGACGGAGAGAGATTGTGATTGATATATATATATATATATATATATATATATATATATATACTTTGTGATTTAGCTTGTGTATGTAAAGCAAGAAGATGTAAATTTACACTTGACGAGGAATAACTCGTCTCCTCATTCTGTTCTATCCTGTGCCAAGAACGTCTAGGGATGACAATTGACGAAGATTATTTTCAGTTTTGCCTCCCTCTTCCACTCCATTCATACAAATCAAACTTATTAGAGAGGCCTTGGATTGCTGGGCTTGTCATCAGATTTACTTTTCTTTAGTATTAACATACATCGATGTTGGAAATGCATCAATCAGCCTTATTGGTCATTTGGTACGGTTTTTTCATCTACTTCAATTACTATAAAAATGAGTGCTACAACTTCTATGTGGTATTTGCAGAGCACCTTGCAATTAGAGGCTATAGAATCTCTGCAACTACATTGCAATAGTTTCAAGAAATATAGGAAAAGCCATCGCGTTATAAATCACGTACAACACTTCAAAAAGCAATTAAAACAAGGTTATAACATAACCATAGTTATGAGACAATTTATTTGAAGACATTTTGTACATCATGTTAGACGCATCCAACGCAAGTCTGATAACCTTCTTGAGATGTTATAAGCTCCCTTGAAATTAAAGTCCAAATTCACGGAAATGTGAACATTCAATTGGTTGAATGCACTTTCGAAGTTTCCCGAGAGTATATTTTATTAACTTGTCGACGAAAAAATGCTCTCCACATGCGACATTGAAATGCGTGATTGCTTCTCAAGAAATTGATGCCGAAAATGTGTCATGAGCTTAATTCATACAAGCGCACACGTTTCTTGTCCTTCTAATTTGCTTCTTTACTCACTAAACCTACCCACAGGGTTCTCTCAAAGCTATCCTGATGTTGATGCTACAAAAGAAGCTACTCGCACAGGAATGGGAAAATTGTCGAAAACGCATAACGTTTCTTTTCCTGCTAATTTGCTTCTTAACTCGCCAAGCCTAACCACAGGGTTCTCTCAAAGCTATCCTGATGTTGATGCTACAAAAGAAGTTGTTCACATGGGAACAGGAAAATTGTCAAAAAGTGAAAATGTTTCTTATCCTTCCTAATTTGCTTCTTAACTCGCTAAGCCTAACCACAGGGTTCTCTCAAAGCCATCTTGATGTTGATGCTATTAGTGCTAGTATGAACATCTAGAGAGGGGGTGAATAGGTGTGAAGACAATTTTTTGAAAGAACAATAGAGAAACTTTGTTTTTAAAATAGAGCTTGAAGAACAATTGACTTTAAGATAGTTCACATTTTAGTAGTTAAATAGAATTACTAACAAAGTAAAGGAGTTTAGGGAAAAGAATAAGAACACAAGGTTTATAGTGATTCAGCTTAGATCAAGTCTACGTCCACTCTCCCACGCTAACAACCCATT
Source organism: Eucalyptus paniculata subsp. matutina (assembly GCA_017140255.1). Lineage (NCBI taxonomy): Eukaryota > Viridiplantae > Streptophyta > Magnoliopsida > Myrtales > Myrtaceae > Eucalyptus > Eucalyptus paniculata. Next base: position 17,069,527 of record CM029435.1, read on the forward strand.
GGCTGGATTTCACTAAGAAATAAAAGAGATTTTACAGCTTGGTGATCTCAACTTCACAGTGAAGAGTTTGCTTCTTTTTCATGAAGTCACACTATATGTTTTTTTCTCTTTTGAGTACAACTTTGAGCTCAGTATTTGGAGTAACAAGAAAATGGAAAGCTTCAGACTTTGAAATTTCTCTTTTACGTACTCTATCGAACAACTGGAGAGTCATCCTTAAATACTCTTTCATACATTCTTGACTATTAGCAGTTTCCAAAGGAATTCTTCCGATCTACCCGTTGGACAAAATCAATCAAAGAGATCTTGAGTCATTTGAAGATTGTGATGAAAGTCCGTCAATCTTATTTGCCCATATAATTAGGATCTTGGTTTCCATAAGTAAATACTTTCTAAGTTTACTTGCAATCCGAAAATATTGGAGTATTGAAATTGGTTCCCTTAAAAATAGCCAATCATGTAGGTGCTAAATCCAACCAAAAAACCATCCATAAGCAATACGAATTGAACCCTTGAAGAAAATCTCGTATCTGGATAAGTCTTTATTCTTCAGTTGCATTCAGTCTGGAGTTTGTCAGTGTGGGCAGACTTTGAACTTAAAGTCTGGCAGTCTTCAGACTTTGACACTAAAGTCTAGAAATCTTCATATTAGACTATGGATAAGTTTTGTCAACTTCAAAATAATTAAGAAGTTTTCTCCAACAATCTCCCTATTTTTTATGGTGACAAAACTCTCCTGCAAATTTAAGAACTTTTGACCCGTAAAACAACTCTTAAGCAAAAGTACATGATATCTTATAAAAATAAGTTCAATAGGAACTGGATAGCATTGATTCTGCAACCACAGAAAACAAGTTAATCTTGAAAATAAAAGACCGATATCAAGATTTAAGCAACTATCTATTCATAATCATTACCATAAAAGTAAGTTGCTGCATCAAAAGTCAAACATGATAAAAGTTCAACCAACAAAAGTTCAAGTCAAACAAGTCAAAGTCAATTCAAGTCAAATCTACACGTTCTCCCCTTTTTTGTCAACAGTAAAAGGTGGAGAAATTTAAAAGTTATAAAGATAAATGAAATCAAGTTTGTTTGGGAATTTGAATGAGTTGGAAATCTTCTATCGACTGAACTATCTCCTCCAACTTTCCAATGACTCCTGCACCTTCTGAACATATTTAGCCTTGTCAGTCTCTTTAACTTGCTGTTGTAAATTGTGAAATTGAAGGTTAAAAGCCTGTACCATCTCATGAAGAGAAACTAAAGTAGATTTCAATGTAGATTAGAGGTTTTGAATTTCACACTCCATTCCATATTACTGTGCTTTTAACTCTAGGAGGAGCTCTAACAGCATTTGAAAGTCTGCAGAAGTTGTTGTTTGAGCACTAGCCTCAGCGCATTCAGTTTATGGAGTGTTGATGGATGAGGGAACTTTAGCTTGTTGAACACCATGACTAGCAGAGGATTCCTCAATGTCAGCTTCAGGAAACTGTGAAGCATAGACATCCTCTGGATTGGTAGGAAATTTACTAACATTGTCACTAGCAAAGTGCTTAAAAGTAGGCCCTATGTCCACACGAGCTCCCCCTATTTTGGTGCCTACAAGTGGAGAAGAGATTTCTCCTTCTTGTTCCTTCTCAATTTCAGCATTGGAGTGATGTGCTTTTTTTGTTCGATTTCCAACAGTTCCACTTATTATCTTCTCTAAATCCTCAGATAAGGAAATTGCAAAAGTTGGTTCAATAGAGTCATCTTGACCCTCTTCCTCTTAAGTTATTCTTCCTTCTTCTCTAGCTTCTCTTCCTTTAATGTCTTCTCTTCCTTCTTTTCTTTGCTATGTTTCTCCTCTTTCTCTTTCTTCTATGTCTTGTTCTTGCTCAAAACTGACAAAACTCCTAAGATTTTTCAAGGCAAATGCAGAGAGAGTAAAATCATCCTTATCCTCTTCGTCTTGCAAGATAAGAGATCTTCTCTTCTTTGTAGGTTTACGCATAGGCTCCTTGCCTTTCCTTTTATTTGCAGCAGAGTCTTGTTTGGTTTTGCTGGGGGACTTTTCCTTCAAGCACTCTAAGGCCTTGTTTAGTTCCTTCAATCTCATTTTGGACACCATCTTCAATCCTATAACCATAAGAGCAATAGTTCTAACACAAGAGAGACTGGAAATTGAATATGAAAGTGTCTGAATAGTTGTGTTACAAACACTGAGAAAGGAAGCTATCCCTTATCCTTCACAACAGTCCTGTACATATGCATTAGGATTGTGTGTGGTAGAGAGAACTTCATTCCATTACTGATAGCAAACATCAGTTTGGCTTCAGATCAAGAAACATCTATCTTTGAAGTTGACTTTGGTCGGATGCAGTTTATCACGACTTTGTGCAGCAAAATATTTGAGGCAGACAATTTGGAATAAGTAATGCCACCTTCAGAAAATTTGTCTCTAACAAGAAAACTTGTTGCATGACCAATAGATACATTTATTGGTTGGAAACCACCTCTTTCCACACCAATGACATCAGCCAAAGTGTCAACATCCATTACATATTATTTTTCCCTTACAGTAAATCAAAATCTATTCGTGTCAAGAAAGGACAGGTTCGAATATAAATACGTAATCAACTCAAGATAAACAATAGAAGTTTCAGAACAAAATTTTTCAAGTTGGAGGAGAGTCAGCTTTTCCTTTAGGTTCACCCTTATTGAATCCAAGAAATCAAAGTCCACCAATCGAGGGTTCATCACCCCTCTTTTCAACATTTTCGAGTAAGTTTTCCTGTGATCCTTAGAACAAAACAAACTCGTTCCATCACCACGCACTTCAGCAGCAACGCCCATTCTAGGCTGAAAATTCGTGTACATTCTCTCATCATCATCCTTGACCTTTGGCTGATTAAAAGAACTAAAACAGGGATCAACTGGAAAGTTAACAAACGTCCTATCTGCCGTTCCTTCAAGCGCTATGCCTAATCTTTCCATTGATCGTAAAAACAGAGTCTCATTCTTGCAATATCTTTCTTTTAGAAATTCATCAATAAAGGTCATGGCAGTACCACACTACTTCAACTTATTGTAGTGTTTAAAAAGAAAGTAGGGTTTTAATGTCCTTACAGGTTCGACATCTTCCACGATTTTCTCTTCTACTGGCTGGCGTGAAGGATTTTGAGTAGCACGCAGTGGAGAATGTTGTTGTGAAAAATCTTTTTCCTCGATCAGATCAAAATGTGTAAGACCCTCAGGCATATTCCGTGGTCCCCTACTTGAAATTCGAGACGGCTTCCTTTGGAAAGACATCTTCACAGTAGAGGAGGATTTATCGAACATTTTTGGGTGAAAAAATTGAAAACTTGTAGAGCAAACTTGAGAGTAAAAATTATGTATTCTAGGGTTTGAGAAATCATAAATGATGAAGAAAGATGGGACTATATATAAAGAAAGTAAAATGGGGTAAACAAACGTCATAAAAAAAACTGCCTTTTTCAAAAAATAAAAATTGCCAAAAAATCAAAAATTTGAAAAAAAATGATTTAAAAATAAAATAGGTAAGCAATGATTCAAATATCAACGTACCTTTTCGAATTCTTCATACTAAAATTAAATTACCTGTATTGAAGAGATATTAACTTACTAAAGTAATTTCTAGATATTTTGAGTCTGACCAACTTCAAACTTTAACCGGTAGGATATATAATATTCACTCTGGTGTGAATAAACTCAAATAGATTTTTCTCTAAAGGCTTTGTGAATATGTCTGCCAATTGATTCTTCGAGTCAATGAACTGAATCATAATGTCTCCATTTTGAACATGATCTCTTATGTAATGGTGTCGAATCTCTATATGCTTTACCTATGAATGAAGAATTGGGTTCTTTGTAAGATTAATAGCATTAGTGTTGTCGCATTTGATCTCAGTGCACGATTCTTTAATTCTAAAGTCTCTTAACTATTGTCTTATCCACAAAATTTGGGAACAACAGCTCTCAAGAGCCACATACTCTGCTTCTGCTATTGATAGAGCTACAATACTCTGTTTCTTTAAGAACCAAGATACTAGCATGCTGCCCAGTAGTTGACAAGTACCAGAAGTACACTTTCTATTAACTTTATGTCCTGCAAATCTACGTCTGAATATCCAAGTAGAGTAAAGCCTCATTCTTTGGGATACAATAGCCTAGCTTTGGAGTAGTTGTAATGTTTTTCATGATGCGTTTTGCAGCACTTAAATGAGATTCTCTAGGAACTTATTGGAATCTAGCACAAATGTAAACACTAAACAAAATGTCAAGTCTATATACAATAAGGTAAATAAGCGAACCAATAATGATCCTGTAGAGCTTTTGGTCTACTTTCTTTCCTCCTTCATCTTTGTCCAGCTTTGAAGAACTTGACATTGGTGTCTCTATCTTTTTGCAATTCTTCAATCCAAATTTCTTGATGAGATATTTTGCCTACTTCTCTTGATGAACAAAGATGCCTTTCTTTGATTGTTTAACTTGCAATCCCAGAAAGAAAGTTAACTTATCCATCGTACTTATCTCGAGTTCATCCTGTATACATCTAGTGAATTTCTTACATAGATTTTCATTGGGGGATCCAAAGATAATATCATCAACATAAATTTAAACCAACAGAAAGTCTTTACCCCATCTTTTTATGAACAAAGTAGTATCTACCTTTCCTTTAACAAAACCATTTTGTGTTAGGAATTTACTTAACATTTCATACCAAGCTCGAGGTGCTTGCTTCAGTCCATACAAGGCATTTTTTAGTCTGTAGACTGAGTTTGACTTTTATGAATCTTCAAATTCTAATGGTTGTTCCACATAGACTTCTTCTTGGATGAATCCATTGAGGAAAGCATGCTTTACATCCATTTGGAATAACTTAAAATCTTTATTGTAAGCAAAGCAAGTAATAATCTAATTGCGTTTAACCTCGCTACCGGTGCATAGGTCTCATCATAGTCTCTTCCTTCTTCTTGTGTATATCCTTTGGTCACGAGTCTTACTTTGTTCTTGACCACTTTTCCTTTCTCGTTCATCTTGTTCCTGAAGACCCATTTTGTCCAAATAATAGACTTACCTATAAATTTAGGAATTAGCTGTCAAATATCATTGATGCTGAATTGTGTGAGCTCTTCTTGTATAGCTTCAATCCAGCTTTCATTAAACAGGGCTTCTTCTACAATTTTGGGTTCAATCTCATAAACAAGTGCTAAAATACTAGACTTTTCTCGCCTTTTAGATCTGTTGTGAATTCCTTCATCAATGTTGCCAATGATGAGATCTGTGGGATGACTTGACTTATGCTTTCAGTTGCTGGTTAATGTGAGAGTCTGTTGATCCTTTGCTTTGGTTGAATCTTCTAGATCTGCTTGTTGCTGATCTCCAAGAGCCTAAACTTCTTCTGAGGAAGTAGACTTTTTAAAGTCTGAAATAGGTTCAGACTCTTCAAGTTGAGTCTGGTCTAATTGAGTCTCTTCAAATTGGCATTCATGGATTCTTCCATAGACTGAGTTTTCTTGTTAAAAACTCTATATGCTTTGCTTGAGGTTGAGTAGTCATGAAAAATTCCTTCGTCTGATTTTTCTTCAAACTTCCCAGTTCGATCATTTGGATTTTTCAAAACATAACATTTACAACCAAATATATGAAAGTAAGAAACATTTGGTTTCTTCCCTTTATACACTTCATAAGGAGTTTTCTCTAGAATAGGCTTCAAGAATACTCTATTGATGATGTAGTGAGCTATAGAAACTGCTTCTACTCAAAATCAAGAGAATATGTTGCTCTCAATTAAGAGTGTTCTTGCCATCTTCTGTAATGATCTATTCTCCCTTTCCACGACCTCATTTTATTCCGGAGTATATAGAGAAGAGAAAACATGCTGGAAACCAGATTCATCACAGAACTTCGCAAAGTCTTGATTTTCAAACTCACCTCCATGGTCTGTTCATATGGTTGAAATAGCATATCCTTTTTCATTCTGAACCTTATTAGCAAACTTTGAGAAGTGAGAGAAAGCTTCATACTTATTTGCCAGAAAGTACCCAAGTAAAGCGAGATTTATCATCTACGATTACTAGATAGTGAAAGGGCTAGTATGAACACTTAGAGAGGGGTGAATAAGTGTTAAAAGAAATTTTTGCGGAAACGTTTATCAAAACTTTTTCCTTCAAAATGGAATCTATAAAGTAATAGACTAGAACAAGTTTAAATAGATTTATGAATGAATAAAAAAGTTTAGGGAAGAGAATTGAAAATACAAAGTTTATAGTGGTTCGGCTTAGATCAAGCTTACATCCACTCTCCTGGCTGACAGCTCACTGGTTGGATTTCACTATGAATCAAAAGAGATTTTACAGCTTGTGACCTCGACTTTCTCAGTGAAGAGTTTCTCTTGGTTTCTCATAAAGTCTCACTAAGAGTTTCTCTCTTTTGTATAAAATTTTGAGCTCGATGAATGATAAAGCAAAGAACTAGAAAGTTTCGGACTTTGAAATTTGTCATTCACACACTTCCTCAAACAACTAGAGAGTTTGTCTTAAATACTCCTCTATGCCTTCACGACCGTTGGCACTTTCCAAATGAGTTCTTCCAATCTACCCGTTGGACAGAATCAATCAAGGGGATCTCGAGTCGTTTTAGGAATGTGATGAGAGTCCATCAATCCTGCTCGCTCATACAATCAGGATCTTGGTTTCCATAAGTAGAACCTTCCAAGTTTGTTTGCCTTTAAAAGGATCTTCATATCGAAATTGATTCCAATAAGAACAATTAATCAAATAGATGCTATATCCAGCCATAAGGTCTTCCAAAAACCATACGAATCAAATTCTTGAAGGTAATCCCACATTTGGATAAGTCTTTGTTCTTTGGTCTAGAAACTGTCAGTGAGGGCAAACTTTGCTATTAAAGTTTGGCGGTCTTCAAACTTTGACAATAGAGTCTGAAGTTCTTCAGACTATAACACGTGAGTTTGGAAGTCTTCAGACTAGTCTTTCGAAAAGGTTTTGCTAGCTTCAAAACAATAAAGGAGTTTTCTCTAACACAACCAATCTTTGAGCCAATATACTAGCCATAGATCTTTAGTTTATAAGTAAAAACCCTTCAATGAAATAAGCACACAGGCTTTGATACCAATTGTTAGTGTTATTATGAACATCTAGAGGAGGTGAATAGGTGTAAAAATAATTTTTCGAAAGAACAGTAGAGATACTTTGTTTCTAAAACAGAGTTTGAAGAACAATAGACTTTGAGCTAGTTTAGACTTTAGTAGTTAAATAGAATTACTAACAAAGTAAAGGAGTTTAGGGAAGAGAATAAGAACACAGGGTTTATAGTGGTTTGGCTTAGATTAAGCTTATGTCCACTCTCCCACACTAACAGTCCACTGACTGGATTTCACTAAGAAACAAAAGAGATTTTACAGCTTGGTGATCTCAACTTTACAATGAAGAGTTTGCTTCTCTTTCACAAAGTCACACTATATGTTTTTCTCTCTTTTGAGTACAACTTTGAGCTCAGTATTTGGAGTAACAAGAAAATGGAAAGCTTCAAACTTTGAAACTTCTCTTTCATGCATGCTATCAAACAATTGGAGAGTCATTCTTAAATACATCTTCATGCCTTCTTAACCGTTGGTACTTTCCAAAGGAATTCTTCCAATCTAGCCGTTGGACAAAATCAATCAATGAGATCTCAAGTCGTTTGAAGATTGTAATGAAAGCCCGTCAATCCTGTTCGCCCATACAATCAGGATCTTGGTTTCCATAAGTAAATACTTTCCAAGTTTACTTGCAATCTGAAAATATCGAAGTATTGAAATTGATTCCCTTAAAGATAGCCAATCATGTATGTGCTAAATACAACCGAAAAACCATCCATAAGCAATACGAATCGAACCCTTGAAGAAAATCTCATATCTAGATAAGTCTTCATTCTTCAGTGACGTTCAATCTAGAGTTTGTCAGTGTGGGCAGACTTTGAACTTAGAGTCTGGTGGTCTTCAAACTTTGAAGTCTTTAGACTAGACTATGGATAAGTTTTGTCAACTTCAAAACAATTAAAGAGTTTTCTCCAACAGATGCTAAAAAAGAAGTTCTTCACAATGAATAGAAAATTGTCAAAATGTCATAAACCTATTGTATTTTTATCAATTCAATCTTACACCTTTTAATTATACCAATTGAGTCATAATCTTTTCACATTCTATCAATTGAGTCCATTTGTCAATTTTAGCCATAAATTGTTGACATAAATATTGACCATCTTACATGACATTACTATCGGTGATGTAGATAATTTATAATAATGTTTTAGTATTTTTCAAATTTATTTATTTATTATTTTCTTTTTTTCCTCCCTTTCTAGCCGGTTATTAGGCCTTAACGATGGCCAATGACTAGCCAGAGATGAGGGTTAGCGAGGTCGACCTCACTATCACTGGGTGATGTTGGCCTTGCCATGGTTGGGCAAAGCTCAACCTTGCTAGATCTAGCAAGTTTGAGGCAAGGCTCGACCTTGCCCAATGAAGGCAAGGTTGAGCCTCGCTGAGGCCCAGTGGGGGCTAGAGGAGGAAGAAGGGAAGGAAAAAAAAAAGAAAAATGAAAAAAGAAAAGGAAAAAATGAAAAAAGAAAAGAAAAAATGGATTTAATATAACATTAACAAATTATTAAAAATTGTCCACATTAACTCTGGCCATGCCTGTAGGATGGTGGGCATCCATGTTAGCGATTTCGGTCAAAATTGATTGATGAACTCAAATGGCAAAACGTGAAAATGTTTAAAACTCAATTGACAGAATTAAAAGTTCTAAGATTGAATTGGCAAAAGTATAATATGTTTAGGACTTTTTAAATAATTTTCCCCACAAAAATTAACTACTAATAACATAACAGAACCAAAGATCACTACATAAGCTCGATCATCTGACAACAACTCATTCATTCTTAAAGTTCGCACAACTAAAGCTCGTTCCATTTCATTGAGCAAAAGTTGTTGGTGATAGATTCACCGAGTAATTGATAGGGGTCATCAATTGAATCCTCATCACTAATGACTCATCAGAATGCTCCGTCCAACTGGACTACCATGTGGGTCTCCCTTGTCGACCCGAGGGAGCTCCCCATTGTGGGTCTCACCAATCGATGAAGAAGATGATGGAGAGAAGAGAAAACGAAATGGGGTCATCTGCGAGCAAGGAGGAAGAGGAGGAGAGGAAATCTTTGACCCCGGGGCTACACTGCCATTCAAGCTGGTGGACGAGAGAGCGGCGATACGAAAGCACTGCTGGGTGAAGGATCCTTGGAGGTCAATGACCTATGTCTTCGGAGACATCACCGTCGTCTTCGGCTTATTTGTGGGGCGGCGTGCTTGAATAGCTGGGTCGTTTGGCATCTCTATTAGGCCGCCCAAGGCACCATGTTCTAGGCCCTCTTCGTTCTTGGCCACGGTTGGTATAGTCACTAGCTCGTCTCTCGCGAAGAAACTCATATCATGTCATCATATTTCATGGACATCAACATTGTCATAATCTATGAGGCATTGACACTCTCCAAGAGCCTTTGTGTCATGTCGGACACTTTGATATGTATCCGACACTCTTGGACACTCTTGGACACTCTTCGACACTCAGCCAACACGTGTCGAAAAATTGGACACTTGGTCAACTTTCTTGATACTCTTTGATACTTGAGTCGGAATTTTGACGTACGAGTTTCCCATACGTGATTCCGATATCGAGATTAATTTTAAAAATTCGATAAATGAGAGGTCAAAATATATACGTGAAAAAATAAAACACAATAATAAAAATAATAAATAGAGAAAGAAGAAAAATCTAGTCTTCTTTTTTCTTCTAACTCTCACTTCCCATGATGCATAATTCACTCCCTAAGTTTTCTTTCTTCTCTTCCAACATATCTAGCATGCGAGTCCAGAATATTGATCGCTTGTTTTTTCTCCAAGTTTTATGAATTATTGAAAAAGAGTTGAATTTATCAAATTGAAACAATGAATTGTATTAATAAACAATGGATTAATGTTTCCAGTGTATATTCATTCTAGGCTTATTTATTATTTATTTATTTATTTATTTATGAATCTGATTCAAATTAATTTGATAGAAATAATCATAAAAATGATAATTTATTATGTATATATAAAAATATATTTAATTTATAACGTGCCCCAACGTGTTTGAATTCTCTGATTTTTGAGAAACGCCGTGTCGGCGTGTCAGTGTCGGTGCTACTTAGGTCATAATTTGTGTTGTGATTGTCTTCAGTTCAGTTATTCCACCTTGCATTTCCTCTTTATCAATTCTCAGTTGAGTTGTGTCTTGCTAGCGTGTTTGCCTACGAAAATTCCAATCACTTTATTTTCATCGTCATTTAAATTTTGGTGTTTCTTTACTTTTGAAACCGGCAAAGTCGGCACGGGAACTTCTCAAACAATTCCAAGTTGAATAGTGTGGTGGGACATCTTCTTCATTCCTCCATTGCTGTGCCTTACAATGGATGGTAAGCTTCTAGTTGCTATGCTTAGACTCAATTTATTTCATAAAATATGAATAATTATAATTTTTTTTAAAAAAAATACTGCTTGTATTGCTTGAAATAATTAGTTTATAAAAATGTTTTTATTATTGATAATAATTTATGTCTGAACATTTTCATAAAATATAAAATTATTTTTTTTTTTTTTTTTTGTGACCCGGAACCTCGAACAACCGGCAGCTGGCGGGGTAAACCCAGGGCGAACTGGGCCACCACCACAGACCCAGCTGCAGGTGAGTCGTGCGATTTGCGGTGCGCGGGATTCGAACCCCTCCATCCAGCGTAGACTTCATGGGGGCACTTATCCAGCGCAGCCACCGCGGGCGGTGGTTATTTTTTGTTTGTTCATTTTTATAAGTGATATAAAATTATTTTTTGCTTGTATTGGGTTCGATTTCTTCCTTCTTGCAGTTATCAGAGAGAATGCACAAGAGCTTCGGCCCCATTGCAAGGACTCTCCGCTTCACAGTCCCTTTTCCGATGCTTGCCTACCCCTTATATCTTGTGAGTGTTCGACACATGCTCCCCAAGATGATACTCTTCTTGTTGCTTATTTTGAATCGACAACGTTAAAGCAAGGAGAGAAAAGTAATATCCTACAAAGAGCCTTCCGAATCGCCTTACTTTATTCCCAAGCCGATAGATCATAGGCCCAACTAACTTGTTCAAATCGAACATGAATCGTGATCTCGATATGCCTCATGGAGCAATCAATGCTTGCTTTGAATGGTGAAGCCTGAGTTTGAAGCTTAGTTTATTCTCTTTAAGATTCGATACCTCGCTATCGATTCGTGATCTCGAGCATAACCGCTCGGGTACAGATGATTTGGACATGCCTTCGTGATTGTAATTAATTAAAATCAAATCCAGTTCCTCTGATCAGCAAGATCGTCTGTGAACTTCATATTCTACTTTTAAGTTCAAAGCCTGAATTTCAGCGGAGAATTTAGAAACAGAAAAAAGTATTCTTGAGTTTTTACAGATCATAAAAAGAAAGTCAAATTTTGAATGGGAGAATGGAGTCGTTAGGAACTTGCATTCTCGTGGTCCTCACATATTGTTAATTTCCCAGTGGAGAAGTCAGAGGAAAGAGGGTCACACTTTCACCCAATATTGTCATATTGGGTTTGCTTGTTGGATTGTCCTTCGTGATGGGTCCTCTCTAGTTGCTCAAGCTTTATGGCATCCCTTATTGGGTAATCCCTCTTCCTATTCTCCTCTTTCTTCATCATCATCTTCACTAAAGTCTAAAGTTTCGGTATAGTAACTATGGATTTGAAAATTCTGCATCCTAAGCGGCACGGCAAACTTTTATTTCGATGTTTAGTGTGACCCAATTGTTCATAAGGTCTACTTACGGCTTGCCATATCTGTCCATATCTGAATTTTGTTCATTAATTGTAGTATTTCCTAGCATTCGACAGATTCTAACCAGAGTGCATTTCTAATTGTTGTTGGTTTTATCAGATTTTTGTGATATGGCTGGACTTTGTGACTTATCTCCATCACCATGGTCATGAAGACAGTCTGCCTCGGTACAGGGGAAAGGTAATGTCATTCAATGAAAGAAGACACTTTCCACCTTCTTTTTCTTGTTCTGGGACAATAATTTCATGCAAGTAATTGAAGGTTGTCTCTTTCGCTTTTTTCTGTTTTAAGGAATGGAGTTACTTAAGAGGTGGGCCCCCCATATTCAATAGCACCTACCGGTGGTTTAATAACATTCACCACAATATCGAAACTCACGTCATACATCATCTTTTCCCTCAGATCCCCCAATATCACTCGATTGAAGCCGTGAGTTAAATACATATCCCTCTTTTGTGTAGTCAAAAATTGCTTTAATTGATAAAAATAGAAGCTTTGTTGTGTAGACGCAAGTATCGTGAGAATCATTAAAATAGGTTCATCCCGTCGCTGTCTCTGTCAGACTAAATAATGCATATCTACAAAGTGATGGGCTTCGATAATGATGGCATCTCTTGATAAATACTTGAGAGATACCCCTTTTTTCATGCGATGATGCAGACGGAAGCGGCAAAGCCAGTTTTCGGGAAATATTACCAGGAGCCGAAGAAGTTGAGCCCATAGCCCTTCTATTTGATCAGGACATTAATACAAAGTTTGAAGAGGGATCACTATGTCAGCGACATCGGGGAGGTTGCCTCCCTCTTCTACCCCGATCATACAAATCAAACTTTATGTACATCGATGTCGGAAATATATCAATCAGCTTTAGAGGTCATTTGGTACCGTTTCTCCAACGACTTCAATTGTTGTGAAAATGAGTTCTACAACTTTTATGCGCTTTTTTGCTAAACACCTTGCAGTCGGAAACTATAGAATCTCCACGACTGCACTGCAACAGTTTCAAGAAATATACCAAAAGCCATCGTGTTATGAAACCCGTAACACACTTCACAAAGCAATTGAAACAAAGTCATAACATAAATATATTTATAGAACGATTCACGTTGAGACATCAGGTACATCTATGCTGGACCCTGAATTACTCATATTAGGTGCATCCAACCGTAGTCTGATAGCCTTCTGAAGATGTTGTTATAAGCTCCCTTAAAATTGAAGTCCAAATTCCTGGAAATGGGTAATTCAATTGCTGGAATGCACTTTCAAAGTTGCCCCAGTTTATCTTCTGTTAACAATCGACCAAAAAATGTTTTCCACACGCAACATCAAAACTAGCGATTGCTTCTCAAGAAATTGATGCCAAAAATGTGTCTGTGAGCTTAATTCATAAAAGCAAATACGTTTCTTATGCTGCTAATTTTCTTTTTAACTCGCTAAGCCAACCACAGGGTTCTCTCAAGACTGCCCTAATGTTGCTGCTGCAAAAGAAGCTGTTCACACAAGAACCGGCTACTGATAATGGAACGGAACCAGAAACACGCTACATTCACTCAATCATCGAGTGCTGGATATTTGGAGCACCAAACTTGGCATGAAAAAACACTTAAGTGCCAAAAGTTGGAAAAATGACACTTAAGTGTCAAAATTGGAGCAAAATTGATCACTAAGTATCAATGGCGAGAAAATCCAGTAAAAATGCTGACGTGTCAATTTTCCGACGAGGAAAGTACAAAATGACGTCATTTTGCACGCTGACGTGACTAGACAAGTGCAAAAACAACGCCGTTTTGTTACTAACGTGGGTAAATAATTAATATAAAAATTAATTAAATTAAATTTAAAACTAAATTTATTTTTTAAAAATTTTGAAAAAAAAGAGGGAGGAAGTGGCTAAGGGTTGAGTCCTCGTTGCCACCACAACCTCCCCACTATCGCTGGGAAGGCCGGCGACGATGAGAGGAGGGTCAACCGAGGTCGTCAAGCTTTGGCTAAGGGCCAGCGACCCTGGCCAACCGGAGGTAAGGGCCCACGAGCATGCACCAAGATCTAGGATGAGGGTTCCTGGCGACGGCGGGGAGGCAGCGATGGTGAGGGTTGAGCCCTTAGCCACATGGTTCCTCCCTTTATATATATAATTCTAATTTTTAATTTTTTACAATTTAATTAAATTAAATTTTATATTAAAATTCAAATTTGTGCTCAAATGACGTTGTTTTTGCGTTTCTTTGCTAAGTTAGCTCACTAGCAAGCCACATAGGCAAGTAAAAATAATAATAAATTGTCGCTTAGGATTTTTAGCGAGGTTCGCTGGAGGTGGCACTTAATTGTCCCACTTTTTTAGGAAAAAAAAAAGTGACATTTAAGTGTCACTTTCTTAACTTTTGGCACTTAAATATTGTCGCGGCCTCTTTTTTCTTCGGCGCTCGATCAAGGCGAGCACCTTTGGAGGCTAATGGTTTGGCTAAGATCTTTTAAGCGTAGCTTGGCCTCTCCTGAATCCACCAATTCACGACTTAATAGTCTAATTTTTTTACCTATAAGTTAATTTTAAAATGAAGCCGCCACTAATCAATTTGGGGTGGGTTGATTAGAAACCCAAGCAAAATAGTGGGAGGAATATTCGCTCCCGTGCAACTAAAGAAATTAGGATCGGTGACTTGATTACACTAGTTAATCACTAATGCCCTTTCAATATCTAATATTTTTTAAACCCTAAGGCTTTTTGGATTTTAGAGGGATTTTCCATGCATTTGTGGAAGAAAAAAATTTCTTGAGTCTTTTCCTCATTTTTTCTTGGACATAACAAGCATGTTTTGGATTTTCTAAAAATAAAATCATTTTTCTGACTTTTTTCTGAATTTTTGGCTTTTTTTTGGAAAATATGGGATATTTTTTATATTTTTCTTTTCTGTAAAATAAATTATTTTTTGATTTTTTTGATTTTTTATTTTAAATATATTATATTATATTATAACATTAAAATGCAACCCAGGTTGGATCCCCAAGTTGGGTCCGACCCGGGTTGTCCATCTAGAGAGCAAGCCCGACTCATTATTTTTTATTCTTTCTCTTTTAACCACGGCCCAATAGCCCATCGTTTGAAAATGACCCGGCCCAACCCAACGACCCGGCTTCGCGGGAACCCTAGAGCTCGATGATTCGCGGTGCCAAGAGGGGAAAGCTGTGACGTCGCCTGCCGCAGTGACGGCGGTGACACAGAAGACAGTAGCGGTAGAAGGATGCGACGTGGCGATTCGATGGCGGTGACGGGTGGAGATGCAAAGGGGAACGGCGGATGGAGCACAACCAGCAGGACTAGATCCCGCGGTGGCTTGAGGCGACGAGGACGGATGGTGAGTGTCAACTAATACCTGGCTGTAGTGACGGCGCGACGTGGCGGCAAACGGTGTCGATGACGACGACAGGGCAGCGATGGCGGCCCCTCAGCTCCCAGATGTGGCGTAGCGTTGGCATCAGGCACGGCTCTAGGCAACTCTCCCTTGTTTCCCTTCTCTCCAACAACCTCCTTTGCAAATCTGGAACTCCCTTGAAACCAGACCCTCCCTACTCGACCAGATCTGTCCCCCTCGGGCTCGCTTGCTGCCAGCCTCCCTTGAAGTCTCTCGGAGGGAGGTCGTTCAAGCTCGCGACCCGATTTCTCTCACATGCTTGCTCTTTGATTTCCCCTAAATCTCTCAAGGGAAGATCTCCGAGTTCGCCGTGCCTTGCCATCGTCGGGAGAAGCCTATTTATAGGCGAGGGGGCGGCCGGTTGACGAAGCTTTGACCGCCGGTCTTCGCACGCCGAACGGCCTCCGCCGGCCAAACTGGCATCCCATCTAAGCTCCTCCAACAAGGCGTGCTCGGCATTGAAGGCGTGTCGTCTACCCTCCTCGGCCGTAGATTTGTCTTCGAACGCGTCGTCATCGCTACGCGTGAACTACAGAGGCGGAGAAGGAAGGAGCGAGGAAGAAGAAGAAGGAAGAAGAAGGAGAGAGGGGGTTGGGCCGGGTTGTGCGAGCCCACGCAAAGAAACAAGATGGGGCTGAGTTTGGAGGCCCAGCCACAATGGCTGCTGCTTTTGTTTTTTCTTTGTTTTTATTTATTTTTTTGTTGTTTTTGTTATTGGTTTTTATATTCGAAGAAGAGGAAAAATAAAGATTAAAAGAGACTAAGTACTAATCAAAATTTAGGCGTCAACAAATATCCCATCATGTCAAGTTTTGGTACTTGGGCTGTACTTCTTCTCTGAATCATCCGACAACAACTTGTTCGTTCTTCAAGTTTGCACAACAAAAGCACATTCCATTTCAATGAGCAAAAGTTCTTAGTCGTAAACTCGGCGAGTGATACACACGGGTCATCAGTTTGAATCGTGGTTGCTGATAAGTCATCAGGATGCCGATTTTCCCAGGAATATGAACGGTATGTTTGCCAATATGCTCCTGATATTTCCTCCAAAACCAACTTGCAACATGTTGGCAGCAGAAATTGCAGTCCGAGGAGAACAAGAAAAAATGAACTTTTGCATTGTTATTGAGGTTGAACATGGACTTATCTAAAAAGTGATAAAGCTTCTATATTTTTTCCAATTCAATCCTAAAATTTTAATTGTACATGTTGAGTGTTCAACTTTTTTCACATTTTATTAATTGAGCCCATCTTGCCAATTTTGACTAGAAATTATTGAAGTATATGCCAGCCATCTTACATAGCATTGTCGGCATTGACAGGCATTGACATGGACAATATTTAATGAAATTTAAATATTTTTTATTTTTCCTCTCTTTACTTTTTCCTTCTCTTCTTCTCGTTTTAGTTTTTCCCTTTTCCCTTCCCCAGCCATCGCTCAGCCTCATTGATAGCAAGTAGAGGTCACTGGCCTCAGGCAAGGATTGACCTTGGGCAAGGGATGCTCGTGTTTGGCCTAACAAGGGTCATCCTCACCTGATAGCAAGAGTGCTTGAGGTTCACGGCCCTCGCCAACCTAGGCCTCCCTAGTTCGAGGTTGGCAAAGGAAAAAGGGAGAAAAAGAAAAAAAAAATGAAAAGAAAAAAAAGAAAAAATTAATAAAAAAATATATTATTATTAGTTGTTTATGTCAATGTTAGCTGTGCCATGTAGAACAATTAACATTCATGTTAATGTTTTTAGCCAAAATTAGTTAGATGAACTCAATTGACAAAATACAAAAATATTTAGAACTTGATTGATACAATTGAAATATTTCAGATAAAATTGATAAAAATAGAATGGATTTACAACTTTTTGGACAATCTTTTTAGCTTATATTGAGGTTGTACACAAAACTCAACTAAGTCTTTTTTAATTCAAAAAAAAAAATTAAGTTTGTCTCCCTTAATATTTTGTTAGCGCCACGTCTTCGAATGTCAGATGGATTCCAATTGCATCAGTCGCAAAAAGTTGAAACTGCCGTGCATTTGGCGATTAAAATTCAAAGTTCATTACTTGTATTACAAATGTCACGTACACTTATTTACCTTTGAAGAGATTTTACCCAACAATTTATTGTAGCACTCAAGGGCACAAAATTTTGAATTATATAGCACTTTGTTCCAGTGCACAAAATAAAACTTTAGGTTAATATTATGAAAAAATTTAAATTGATGTATGTGTAATAAATTTATCTCAAATTAATTTTTTTACTACAAAAAATATTAAACTGGTACACATTGAATAAATTTATTATTCATCAGTTTCATTAAATTTTATCGTTAAATTGCTAAGTTAAATCACACATGACAGTTGATAGATGCACTAGTTTGGGATTATATCCTTCATTTGTTATAGGTATATTAGTTTGTGATTTTTCATTATATTAATTTATTTAATGAAAATTAATAAATGGTCAATTATCGCAAATGTACAAATTTAGAGTTTTTCATAGTTAAAATATTAATTTTCAATAAATTTATCTCATATGTATCAATTTAGAGTTTTTTCGTGAATTTAATTCTATAACCTTTTAGGAAACATCACTATCTTCCCAACGGTGCAAATACGCAAACCATTTTTCACATGGGTTCTTCTGCTCCCCAGTTCTCAACGTCAAAGATCAACAATCGAATCTTACGGACTGCGGTCCCACCCTCAAGTGTTATTATCTGAATAATTGTCCTCCATAGGTTAATAATTGCCGTCCTTCTGGGAAAACGAAGAACAAGTGCTGCTTTTTTTTTTTTTTTTTTTTTTTTTTTTTTTTTTTTTTTGTTTCTGGTCAGAACCTGCTGCATTTTAGAGAGTTGAACTTTGATGAGAAATGACTTCTTTTATATTAAGCTCTTCAAGACATTAGTTTTCCATTCATTTCGCCCCGTAGAAGGTAAAACACTAGTCATGTAAGCAATGGGAGTTTGCAAACTTGTGACAATCCAAGTCTCACGTCAAATATTCATACATAAGACTCATAACTACATGGTCATTATATTGTGCGTCTACTTTGACTATTTTGGAAAGCTTCGTGGAATGAGGCGTGGGAATGATTAAAAACGTGGTATTTGAACGAACTAGACCCATACCCAATTCAATGAGGCATGGGAATGATTGCCGATGCAAGGTGACTCGAATGAGGTGTCGCTTCTAGTAGGTAGGTTTCTAGGCTTGCGGAAGAGCGGATATGGATGGGACTACACATCAAACACTGGAAGTATTGCATGTCAATGGTTTAAGTGGAGGAGTTCATTATATTTCAAGTCCCACATCAAATAGGTGAAACCTTATGATATTATTCATAAGTGAAATTCGTCCCAAATGATCACTACCTAGTGTAGTTACTTCTAACTCTCCTTTTGAGAGAATGGTCCACATGGAATGGGCCAGGTCAATGTAAAGGAGAGCAAGATCCCCTCCTTCAATGGATGTGTGGTGGTTCATGGACGAAATAGGCACATGTTCAATTCATTAAGTGTGAGGCGTGATTACTAGGGCGAGAGGTGTCCAATGTTGTGTGGTTCTTGGTAAGTATGCAATGGTGAGGGGACGAAAATGGATGAGGCCACGATTGAATATGGGGATATCTTATGTCAGTGGTTTCAGTGAAAGAGTTTATGCTACACTAGACGGGAGAGATCCATGATGTTACTCATAAGTCAAATCCGCCTTCAAACCTCAAGATGCGTATGACAACAGCTTAGAGACATTCATGCAAGTGTCTAATGATTTTGCTCATAACTATCTACTCCTACATACTTGAATTGCAGGATTATGGTCCACAATCTTTTCTTTTCTTTTTTTTCAAAAGAAGCAATTGTTTCACTTTAGCAATCGTGTTCCACGCTCATCAACAGTGCACGCCTTCAAACTCCAAGAAGGAAAAAGAAAATCTTCTGGTTCTCTCATGGTGCTATATGCTTTCACATACCCATGTGGAGCTCGTTGTGTGGAAGAACATCGGGACTTGGTAGTTGATTTTTCAAACGTTTTTCTCCTTACTGACGTAAAGATATTGGGCTCAGATATTGGGTCACTTAAATGGGGGCAATTAAGCAAAAGCGGTCCATGAGAAGTGGGATTTGGACATTGGAATCTTGGCACATGGAAAAAGGGTCATCCTAATGATGGCGCATAGGAAAAAGAAGAGGAAAAGAGAAAGGTCACTAGTCAGCTCAGCGGTCATTTTGGCTCGACCACATCCTCCCTTGTAACGAAAAAGAAAGATCTTGCGATCAAGGAGTGACCCGCAAATTCCACTGAAGTTTTGTCCAAAAGAAAAAGAAGAAGAACAAGAATAAGAACAAGAAAAAGAAGCAAAGCGTAGTGACGTTATTATGACGTGCGCTTCCATTTGAAACTTCACTAAAGGAAACCCCGAGCAATAATAGGGAGGCTAGGTATAGATTTTCATATGCTGCTATGATGTTAGCACAATAATGGGAATTAGAGGACATGGACATTATTTTTTCCAAGGTGGGTCGAATTTAAAAATAAAATATTAATCAATCATATCACTATTTATACGAATTTTATAAATTAATCTTCATATATTCTAGCCTTAATTTGCTTTTAAAGTAGACTTCACGAACTCTTGCGATTCAAGTGGAGCAAATGCATAGGGGAGTACCAGAAGCTGGTTTAATGTGAACTTGTTTCCCAATGAAAAGGATTTTGTAAAGCAAATCGTTTTCTTCCGAAACCATGTAAAGAGCTAGATTTTTCAAGCTCAGAGCATGCAAATTAAATGAGCTGTTTTCGCCCGGTAAAAAGCTTCTTTTTTTTTTATATGTTCTCGAGATGTTTGGTGCCAATATATATCCGATTAATCACACTCCAGATGTGATAGTCTCTTTATCCCTTAGACCTCGACTGACCGCAAGAGCATAAAATTCTGATTTACTGGAGATGGCCTGAAACAATGCGCAAATATGATGGTTCAAAGTCAAGTGAGGAAAACGAGAATACTTTGCTACTTCAACAATCTCCAGGGGTTCCTTCTAGAGAAATTATGAGAGTAGAATACGAGTGAATGAGTGGTAGGTGATTCAGTAATAATTGTCTTGAAGAGAGAGGAGCATTTAGGGAAAAAAAATTTAAAGTTTGGTGTGTGCAAATTGATTCTATACAATGAAAAGGGTTTTTTCCCCCATCATACTTTCGGAAAATTACAGGTTTGAGAAACTTGACAAGTCCACGTACCTAATGACTTTATTGAACAAATTACAGGTTTGAGAAACTTGACAAGTCCACGTACCTAATGACTTTATTGAACAAATTACAGGTTTGAGAACTACCTTGAAAAAAACAGCACAAGATCCAGGACCAACCGTGTAATTTTTCTGTGCGGTTATGATTGCACATTGTCTTATTTGTTAGGCTTAATCTAGTCAAGATCCTTCCATACAAGCTTAATCATATTCATATATAAAAAATGTTCATAATGTAAATGGCAAGATATGTAAGGTCCTATTGAACTCTGTCTCTCTCGAATGTGAGGTTATATGACCATGTCTTGCAATCATCTTGACAGATCTTCATGGGCGTCATGGTTGCCATAGAAAAATTCAACATTGTTTGAGACAAAAGTTACACTAACAAAAGGAAGAATCGTCATTAGATATTGAAAAACAAAGGAAAGGGCTCAGAAACTTTTCTTTCCTCTGGGCTGTTTAATGTGAAAACCCCCAAAATTCTAGGCCCAGTTAGCTTAGAAGTGGATAGATCTCTTTTTTTCTTCTTTTGACTCAACATGCAGATCTTCCTAATATTTGTTTAAACTACAGATTAACAATTCTTTAATTCTGATTTTTATTTAACTAGTAACTTAGAGAAGCTGTCGGCCAAGCTCAACAATATAGGCTTATGGTAAAGTGTGGTGCTAAGGTGATGGAAAGTTATTTTTTGAGTCGGACAATGGATGGATTATGACCCTTTGATCCAAAACTAGCAAGATTTAGAGAAACATTGATGTTGGTATTCTTTGTTTTTCTCTTTCACATTAATAGTTTAATTTGTCGTTTTTATGAGATGTGAATATATATTTCGCCGAGTAGTTATTAGTACTATAAAATAAGGCGTCTTTTTTATGAGAAGAAGATACCTTTGTTACATGAACGCATTCTAATAATTGAAAGGAAAAAGTGAACTTTTTTTATACGTTTGCTACCTAAGAAAAAGTTACGGATGCCCCCAACATGCTTGCTTTACATTCGTCCCTGATGCCGGGTAAAAATGTTATTACTTTGATTGATCTTTTGCATAATCTTCTCCTCGGTGTAAGACTAAATTTAAATAAAAGTGGCGATCCCAATTTATCATTCACAGGTCTTACAAAATTTGGGATCAATTTGTGAAAATGTAAAGATCGACATACCTTTAGCTATTGATGAAAATCTGTAAATGTGGAAAACCCTAAAACATTTGTTGGATTCATGAAGCACGATCAATCTGCGAATATGGAAATACCAGATCTGCATATCCTGTTCCACTAGCTAATATCCTTCAAACGTGATGGTATGTTTTCTGTTGTGATTGGGCTTGGACTAGACGATCTGACATTTTATTCCATTTTTAATGTTACCGACGTCTTCTATCAAAATTGTTATGGTAATATATTAACGGATAAATATCATGTAATAAATGCTAGTAATAAATTTGGTAATAGATGGGATTAATTTAGAAATACAATATTGGGATCACACTCCCACTTGATCCCAATATTCTATCAAATGAAATATTAACCCAAACCCATATAAATTTCATGTTGAAATAAAATATATGAATCACGGCGTTGAATCCTCTTAGAGCAAGTATTATTTTCCGTGTATCACAATGCATTTCATCAGTCCATATGTGATAAAATAATTTAATGAATAATCCTTATATTTAGTCCAAGTCAAACGTAATTGTTTTTTTTTTTTTCGAATAACTAAATGTATAACTGTATTGAGAAAAACATAGCAAATTAATAAAAGTCCACAAATTCTTTCATATAAAGAAAAATTTACATGAGTGGATTAATGCCCATTCTAAATACATGATCCTTATAACTCATTGGTGGCATGTCTTTAGTTAAAGAATCAACTATCATCAATCCAATGTTTATGTGTTCTATGACCATTTTCTTCTCTTTAACACGTTCTTTGATGGCTAAATACTTAATGTTGATGTGCTTGCTTCAACTACCACTTTTTTTGTTCTTAGCTAAGAAAATTGCAGCTGAATTATCGCAAAACATTCTTTACAGCCTAGAAATAGAATCCACAACTCTAAGCCTAGATATGAAATTTTTTAACCACACATCATGTGAGGTGGCCTCAAAATAAGAAACAAACTCTACCTCCATAGGGGATGTCACGCCCCGATCCTCGGACGCGCGCACATCCTTCTACTTGGTCAATTTTAGAATGCGATATCCCAGGACTATGTATCGCCGACCCTTTCTTTCTATTAAGCACATGCGGAAGCAGTTATAAATCCCCAGACAATAAAACAATGGGATAGGAAAGCAGGCCATATTTTTCATATTGAAATTCACAACCACACTTTCATTAACAGCACAACTCATAGTATATTTACAATACTATTTACAACATAAAAGTCTCACACCTATCTACACTGAAACAGGGTTCACAAAAGGGATGGGATCCCAATCCACATCTGGGTTATATTCAAGATCCCTCTTTGGATCATCTTCTACTTCAAAATACTTTCTCCCCTTCAGGTTCCTCTTCCTTAGCTTCTCCTCAGGGTCCTGAAATGGTTATTCAATAACCAATGAGACCACGTCTCAGCGAGTCCTACCCACTAAGACCCGATTAATAAACTAATACGCCATACGGTTGCCTAAGCACAACACGAGTCAGAAGACTTACCTTGGCCTCCGTCCCAACCTGCAATTCAAGGTTAAACACAGATATTCAAACAATCTCCGATCAAGCACTGGTCAATCGACTAAGTCGATTACATGTCAATCAGACCCTCTCTCGGTCATTTCCACTCATATCACGATTTCCCAGTGGTGTACTCTTTCACCAAATCACATGTGTTTCTCGAGCGTCGTTTTCGCCAATGACATACCGATTACCGACACCGTGCGTTCTTTAAGGCGCCGTTTTCACCAGTGATATCCTCGATCACCGAACCACGTGTCCTTTCTAGGGCACCGTTTTCGCCAAGGTGACATCGGCTATAGACAACATCGTGAGTTCTTTAAGGCGTCGTTTTCACTAGTGATATTTCCTTAATCACCGAACCACGTTTGTCTATAAGTCATTTACGTGCGTTCTTTAAGGCGCCGTTTTCGCCAGTGATACTCTCAATCACCGAACCACGTATGTCCAATAATATCGTACCTGATTGGTCTCAGCAAATAACATTCTCAGTTAGCTCTCACCATTCTCTCTACTACATAGCCCATCAACGTACTGGCACTATATAACCATGCTCGGCCATTACCAATCAAATACTCAATAACAAACAATTTGGATCAATTCATCAAATTTCAAAATTTAAATCAATTCCATAAAAATTGAAGCTCAATTAAATAAACGGACTGCACCACGACAATCAGCACGAAATTCCGGTCACCGGCCATCCCGGTTGAATTTCCGGAAAAATAATTAATTAAATAATTAATTTCGAAAATTAAATAAATAAATAATAAAATCCAATTTAGGCCCATATTGCCTTATTGGAGCCCGAAACGGGTCGGGAAAAATCCCGAGATACATTCAATAAATAATAGAGCATTTCTACTCCCTAATGGCTATAGCTAATCACCTAACATGCATTCTCAAGTCACTAATTTAATTGTTCTAACCTAATCTAACCACCTAAGTGCATGTAATTAAATCTAACCAACCCTAAGGCATAATTAGCAAACTAATAAAGCATTAGTGAGTAAAACTCACTTGATCAAAAGCGGGTATCGAAATACCGCGACGGCGACGCGACGGCGGCCGAAATCGGACTTTCGACGACACCGGCGGACTTGGACCGGGCCTTAAGCTTGGCCCAACAAATCTCAGCCCAAATTGAAATTTGTTCTTGCTTTTGGGCTGGACCCAAATTGGGTTGGGCTTGCTGAATTTCTGAACTGAAATTACTTGAGCTTCAAATTGGTGGGCTGGACTTCAATTGGTTGCTGGAAACTGGGCCTCAAAAAGGCTGGGCTGAGTTGCTGCAAAGAAGATAGGCCGAAGACACTGGAATCTGCTGGCTTTGCTGGGCCCGAAGACTGAATTCTGCTAGGCCAAGGAAATGCGTGACTGCAGGTGACGATGGTGAGCTGGCGGAGAAGAAGTCGTGGACTGCTGGTGTGCTCGGTGTTGCCCGCGGGAGAAGGAAGCGCGGGTCAACAGAGGGGTTCGACTGGTTCGCTTGTTGACCAAGAGGCAGTAGGCCGTGGACGTGTGGCACTGCAACAGGGGAATCGGTGGCGCCGTGGCGTTGAAGATGCTGAAGACGCGCGGGTTGATGAAGAACCGTGAAGATGGCCGACCAACCTCAGTGGAGAAGGGGCATCCGTTGGCAGCTTCAGTCAACAAACGGTGGAGAAGAGGGCACCGTTGACTGGTGTGCTGGCGTGGAGCTGAGGGCACGCATTGGGGAAGACCGAAGATTGGTGTCGCTGCAGTTGCTGGCGTCTTCAATCGTGGGCTTACTGCGGACGTGTGGCGTGCAGCTTCGGTCTTCAGTGCAGATGGTCGAGGAAGCGAAACGGTGGAGTGAAGAACGCTGGTCAACGAAGAGAACTTCGTTGGTGGAGATGTGCTAGCCGAAGTTGGGTCTTCGCTGGACGATTCGCGAAGTTGCTGGAGAGACCATGCGGATTGAAGCAAGCGGTCGAAGGCAGCTGCTCTTGGTGGTTTTTCTCCTTCAGCTGGCGTGGCTTCTCTATTCTTGGCTCCGTGCGAGGAAAATGGAGAGATGGAGGAGTGAGTGTAACCGGTTAGAGGGGTGAGAGAAAGAGAGAATGGATATGGATGAGTGAGGGGCCCTTTGGCTTTTAATTCTCACACAAATATCTCCCCCAAAACCATTCTTAGCCATGTATAATTTACTTGGCTCACAATGGACTTCTCAAGTACTCTTCTAGAAGCCAAAATGGTCCAAATGTTGTGGCTAGGTGGGGGTACACGAATTTGGGGAAGAATAGGCTTAAATGAACTCAAACTCTCTCTTGAATTAATTCAAATGACCTTAACAAATATCACTTGACTTGTGGATGCCTCAATTGATAATTTTCTTCATCCAATAATCTCTCACACTTCTCAATTGGTCAATTTTGGGCTAGGGGGAGGGGATGATACGAATTTCACCATTTGAACTTCAATTTCTCCAATAAATTCCCAAATTGAGGTCCAATTTCGACGTAGAAAAATCCCAAGAAATTTTCTATAAATCTCCGACACACACAGGCTCAACCCAAAAGTCAAATTTCCCATTAATTTAGCCAATCTGAACTTCGGCCAAACTTCCACGACGTCCGAACCCAATTTCCGTAAAAATCTCGGGACCTCCGAAAAATCTTCTGAGACTGAGTTGACGTTCCTAAAATAGCTTGTGACATCACCGAACTTTCGATTTCTGAAATCTGACTCAAATCGACGGTTAATTTCACTCCGGCGTGCTTTTAGTGTGACCTAGACTACCGGGTAGTTTTCAGAACTTTTTAGGGCAATTGACTCGTGGTCGATTTTCTTCGAGCCACAATGAACCCACTCGACACATTGGCGACTCTCAATTGTCGTGAAAATCTCGAGGGCTCGACTACCAACACAGGGTACCAAAACGACAGAAAATCAAATTAGTGCCGGTCGACGAGAATTTTCCAATTTAGTGGAGTCACCCACGATCGGCCACACATCTCAGTCGAACCGACCTATCTCTGATCTCAATTCGATCTTTACTGTGCAGTAATGACCTCTAAAGATGAACACGGTCGAGAAGCCGCTTCCTGGTCGAATTCTCAAGTCTATTGCCTTAATATTCTTTAATGGCATACCCAGCTAGTCTAGTTATCTCGAGAGTGATCAGCTCTGAGAACAACCCTATAGACACGTCAATGAAATGCCCGATTAATTTAATAGAAAACAATACTGAAAATTCTGGATGTCACAGGGGAAGTGGTAACCAAGGTCTATTTCGCACCCCTCAAGAATACAGTTTCGCCAGCAAACATAAAATCATATTCCGATGTTGATTTACATAAATCAACGTAGCCAGCAAAGTCTAAATCAAAGTAACCAATTACTCCCAAGCTATTTGTCTGTCTATACATAAACACATGTCCCTTTGTACCTTGAAAGTACCTCATCACCTTCTTTGCAGCTCTCTAGTGGTCCTTACCTAGATTACTTTGGTATATTTCCAACATTCTCACAACAAAAGCAATGTCAGATTGAGTGCAAACCTGAGCATACATCAAGCTTCCAACAATAGAAGCATATGAGATGTTCTTCATTTGCTCCTTTTCAAAATCATTTTTTATGTATTGTTTCAATTTAAACCTGTCATCCTTCACAATGGGTTCTATACTTTGTGAACAGTTTTTCATTCGAAATCTCTCTAAGACCTTATTTATATAGGTTTCTTGAGATAGTCCTAATATCCCTTAAGATTTTTCTCTATAGATCTTAATGCCAATGACATATGATACCTCACCCATGTCCTTCATGTCAAAATTTTTAAAGAGAAATTATTTCACTTCATGTAACAACCCTTATCATCAACTGTAAATAAAATGTCATCCACATATAGCATAAAGAAACAAATTTTTCTCCAACTAACATCTTGGTATAAACATTGATCCATAACATTTTTCACAAAACCGAATAAAGAGATACCTCACAGAACCTCAAGTACCTTTAATAAGATGCTTGTTTCAAGCCTCACAAAGACCTCTTAAATTTGCACACCAAAATTTTTCACTATCACTAGAAAAGAATCATTTTTGTTGTTTTATGTAAACCACTTCTTCTAGTTTTCCATTGAGGAATGCCATTTTCACATCTATTTGATGTAACTCCATATCAAAATGAGTAACAAATGCCAAAATAATACAAAGAAAATATTTCTTAGATACATGAGAAAATGTCTCTATATAATTGATTCCCTCATTTTGAGTGAATCCATTGGCAACGAGTCTAGCTTTCTATCTCTCAATATTGCCCAATATATCGTTCTGAGTTTTGAAGACCCATTTACAATCAATGGCCTTCGCACTATTAGGCAACTTAACTAAATCACAAATCTCGTTAGATGCCATGAAACTCATCTCTTCCTTCATAGCATTGTATCACAAATTTGATTTATCATAACTCACGCCTTATAAAAATGTCTCAAAATCATTTTCAGCTCCAACATTATAGTCAGATTCTTGCAAATACATAATGTAATCACTAGAGATTGTTGATTTCTTACTTCTAGTTGACCTTCTTAATGTCGCATCAACATTCTCCTAAGGAGTTTGTTGTTCAATTGGAAGTTTAGTAGTATTTGATAATTGCTGAACAGTTAGGCCTATCAAATCAATGTCAGCAACTTGTGGATTTTCCATGGTTAATTGTTCAATGGCCGTTTGAACTGAATGGGCATTGTAAACAACAATCAATCTAGTATTTGAGATGAAAGGTTGAATATTTGAATGATCTTCTTCAAGAACAAGGTCTCCGAATTGATCACTCCCATTGATCAAGCCATTCTCAAGAAATTTAGCGCTTCTCGATTCCACAGACTAGTGGTGTGAGATGAATAATAAAACATGTATCTCTTGAACTTTTTGGTATATCCAATGAAATACCCACTTATAATCATTGGGTCTAACCCTTTTTCTTGTGGATTGTAGACTTTTATTTTAGATGAGCATCCTCAAACGCGTACATGTCACAAACTAAGTTTCCAACCTTTAAACAACTCAAAAGACGTCTTTGAGACAGCTTTAGTTAGAACTCGGTTTAATATGTATACTATAGTTTTAAGAGCCTCACTCCACAAGGACTTAGGAAGTTTAGAGCTATTAAGCAAACTCCACACTATATCCAATAAAGTTTGGTTTTTTCTTTCTACTACACCATTTTAGTCCGGAGAACTAAGCATAGTGTATTGGGCAATAATCTCATGCTCTTCAAGAAATTTCGCAAATTGAGCAGGTGCTTGTCCATCTTCAATATATCTATTACGGTATTCTTCACCTCTATCTGATCTCATAATCTTAATTTACTTACCGCATTATTTCTCTACTCCGGTTTTAAATACCTTAAAGGCATCCAGCACTTCGTGCTTAATACGAAGCAAGTAGAGATGAAGTATCTCTGACAATTTGAGTCTATATCTAGACTACAAATATTTGTATTTATGATTTTTAATATTTTCGTACTCCTCTTAACTTCTTTTTTTGACTTGTTAGTCTACTTTACCTTTATGCAATCCATACAGGTGTCATAATTAGTAAAATCTAAAGTACTAAGTACTCCATCCTTTACTAATTGCTTAATTCTATCGTTATAAAAATATCACAATCTTTAGTGCCACAACATAGAGGAATCCTCATTCACAACACATCATTTTATGCCACCATTATCATAAATGTGCATCGCATCATAAATGACATTGTCTTGTAAATTAATTCGAAAGAGACCATCAAATAAAATATCACTCCCAACAATTTTACATTTATACGATAAATTAAAAATTGAACTTGAAAATTCAAAGGACTATCCTAAAGGTACAAGTCTTGAAATTAAAATTAAATTCCAAGAGAAACTAGGAATATAAAAGGTCATTTCTAAATTCAAAACAAAGCCACTTGGATTCCCATTCTTTTTATGTGCCCATTCTTTTTGCAGAAGAAGCACTTGGATTCCTTCTTAGTGCCAATTTGGGGAGGTAGAGATATCTTACATTTTCCTTTCTACTTATCTTGCCCTTTATACTTATCTTGTGTTACCATATGGGCATTTTCTCCTTTTTCCATTAACAACCTCTCTTCCTCTTGAATACACAAGGTTATGAGTTTATTGATTGACCATTTAGTGTTACATGTGTTGTAATAGATCTTGAAAAGGGCATACTCTTATGGAAGAGTTTTCAAGATATAGTACACAAGAATCATATCCCAAAATTTCAGTCTTGTTTCTTACTGAATAAATCGGACATTTCATTGACACGTCTATAGGGCTGTTCTTAGAGTTGATTACTCTTTAGATAATTAGACTATCTGTGAAAGCCATTAAGGAATTTTAATGCAATAGACTTGAGAATTCGACCAGGGATCAGTTACTCGACCGTGCTCATCTGCTGAGATCATTACGACATAGATATAAATCGATTAGAGATTAGATATAGATTGGTTCGACGAAGATGTGTGGCTGATCGTGGGTGACTCCACTAAATTGGAAAATTCTCGTCAACCGGCACTAGCTTGATTTCTCTGTTGTTTTGGTACCTTGTGTCCGTACTTGAATCCTCAAGATTTTCACGACAATTAAGAGTTGCCAATGTGTCAAGTGGGTTCATTGTGGCTTGAAAATCTCTGAAAACTACCCGGTAGTCTTTGTCACGTTAAAAACGCATCAAATGGAAATTAACCATCAATTTAAGTCCAATTTCAGAAATTGAAGAGTTTGTCACATCACAACAAATTCTAGGAATATTGACTTAGTCTCTGAAGATTTTTTGGAACCCGAGACCTTTTGGGAAAAATCGGCTTAGGGCCGTTTTTGTTCAGAAAATGTTGGAGATTGTTTTTGGTCGCAAATTTGGGATGCAAGATGGATTCATGGGTGAGGAAAAGTCCCAAGATGATCAGTGATAGGTCAATTGAATTTGTGAGGGCTAATTGAGATTGAATTGAAGTAGACCAAGCATCCAATTGAAGCTCATTTCTTACAAATTCGTAGCTCCCTCTCCCCTAGCCAAAATGGACCACTTCATGAGTTGTGAGAAGTGTGTTGGTGGATCAATGGTAGCCAAGGGAAGTTGGCTTGGTGGGCAAGCACTTGGGGGATAATTTTGTGGAAAGTAAGGCCAAGGGGGTCCTCCATCCCCCTCATCTCTATCCTCTCCCTCTCTCTCACTCCACCATCCAAGACTCCTCCTCTCTCCCTCCATTTGTGACTAGCAAGCTAGAGAAGAAGATCGGAGCAGCCAAGAGCCGTCGGACAGCCACCCGCCACTGCCG
Source organism: Eucalyptus paniculata subsp. matutina (assembly GCA_017140255.1). Taxonomy (NCBI): domain Eukaryota; kingdom Viridiplantae; phylum Streptophyta; class Magnoliopsida; order Myrtales; family Myrtaceae; genus Eucalyptus; species Eucalyptus paniculata. The sequence goes on from CM029435.1 coordinate 17,100,088, forward strand.
GACCGTTGTTTTGCACATCACAGCTTGCGCATGCACTGCTCGCGCACACCATGCCTTGCCACTTCCCTTTTGCCGTCCAACTACTCTGCACTATCGTTCCAGCCCTGTTCAGCCGCTGCAAGGGGCTAAGGAAGTCCTCAGAGCCGTTGCTTTGGACCGGAACCACCCCGTTGTCGATCCTCGAGCCTTGCCGTCACTTCAGCTTTGTTTTCTTCTATTTTCAGCTGCCGAACAGCAAGCCTAGAAGTGGGTTTCCAGCAGCTTCCCAAGGTCGTTTTGAGGTGTTTTCGGGCCCCGACCTTAGGCCTGTTTTGGAGAAAAACGTCCCCCGCGACGTTCCCGACGTTTCAATTCGAACGGCGGATGAATTTTGCTCACTAATCCCTTATTAATATGTTAATTATGCTTAGGGTTGATTAGATTTAATTAAGTGTAATTAGGTGGTTAGATTAGTTTATAACAATTAAATTAGTGACTTAATGATACATGTTAGGCGGTTAGACTTAGTCATTAGCAAGTAGAGAGCTTCTAGTATTTATTGAACGAACCTTGGGATTTTTCCCGATTCGTCTCGACTTCCAATTAGGCATTACGGGCCTAATTTGGATTTATTGTATTTATTTAATAATTTTCGAAATTAATTAATTAATTATTTATTTATTTTCTGGAAATTAGACTGAGATGGTCAACGATTGCAATTTTATGCTAATTATCGTGATGTAGTCTATTTAATTTATTGAGTGCTAGATTGTGCTGAATTGATTTATTAATGATTTTATGATTATTTTCCTAAATTAATTAATTTTGAATAATTAATTGAAAAATAACCGGGCATCGGTTGACAGCCCAAAAATGTTTTGGTGGACTATAGAAAATAGTGGGATTTGTGGAAAAGAAATTATTATATTTTGGTTAGGGCTAATCGTGTACCCACACACAATATTTTATTAGAAAGGATAAAAATGGTAATTTGATTGTTTGCTTAGAGTAGCATGTACACCGGCTCGGTGACTATATGTCATCTTGAGATAGGACGGTATAATCTACTGGCTCGGTGATTCTACAGATTATCTTGAGATAGTACGATATGATATATCGGCTCGATAATTCTACATATCATCTTGAGACAGTACGGTATGATATTGATATACCAGCTCAATGACTCTTTTTATCATCTCGAGAGAGGACGATATGATCTGACAACTCAATGACTCTATATGTCATCTGGAGATAGGGTAATATACTATCTATATATCACCTTGGGTGAGTAGTCTCGGATGTTGATCAAACTTAAAGATAGTATGGAAGGGGCCGACCAAGAAATGGTCATGATGACATGTAATCGACTAGGTCGATTGATCGATAGTTCTATCGCAATTGATTAGGTGATGTGATGTAATGTGTTCGTGTATATTTGATATATATACTGACTTGCAAGAAGGAACTGAGGCCAAGATAAGTCCTCTGACTCGTGTTGTGCTTAGGCAGCCCTAAGGTGTATTGGCTTCCTAATCGAGTCTTAGGGGGTAGGACTTGTTGAGACATAGTCTCATCCTGGTTGTGCGACAACATTTAAGGACCCCAATGAGGAACTTGAGGAAAAAGAACCCGAAGAGGAGGACCCTGATGAGGAACTAGAGGAGGAGTCCGAGGAGGGTCCCGAGGATGAGCCGGAGTATGAGCCGAATGAGGACTGACACCTCACTCCGTTTTGCAAACCCTAGTGTGAAGTGTTATGAGATAGATTAGACTCTTGTTAATAGTATTGTAATATATACTATGAGGCTTGCCTTGTATAAAAAGTGTGGTTGTGGTTTTTCTTTTGAGAAAAATATATCTCTACTTTTCTATCACATTGTTTTATTGTTTGGGGATTTTTATGTGCTTCCGTATGTGCATTAAAATGAAAGGGTCGGCAATGCGTCCTGGGACGTCGCTATAAATCCACCAAGGTGAGGAATGGGTGCGTGCCCAAGGATCAAGGTGTGACAATTCTAATATCCCGACCTCAAATTTTTTTAGTTGAACTGCAATGTCCCTCATCTTCATAATGTGCTCCTACACACCTCTTACACCGGTAAACTTCAACTATGAAAACTTCATAATCAGGGTCAAGGCATATGCCTTCTCTAAAGACTCAAATTTTGCATCAATAGCTTGCAGCAATTCTATGGCATTGTTATGCTGAATGACTGAACTACAAATACTAGCAGAGAGTTTTGTCTTTATGTACATCACATTGAGACGGTTGGACCACTTCCATTGTGCCTAAAGAGTATATTCAGCTTGAGTACTATTCTCAATAGGTTCAAGTGGTTTGTTTGACTTTAGAGCATAATTAAGATCTATGCACCACAATTGGAGAAGAACTAATTCCCTCCATTCTTTATAGTTATTTCTATTAAGCTCAGGAACAATTATACTAGAACTAATCATAAGTAATAAGACTGCATCATAATCAAAGGAAAACTTACAAATAAACTTAAATAATATTTTACCAATGTAAAACATGTTATAAAATATGAATTACATAACATCAAAAACTACCTGTGGGCTAAGTTTCTAATTTAAATAGATTCATAATTACTTCATGATGAAACTATTAAATTACATTCCCTTCCTTAATCCCTATGGGTAAATTAAGAAAGATAAAATAATATTTCATTCTAATTAATCACATTAATATATTGAAAAATCCTATGGGATAAATTCCATATTATTAATGTGACTAATCACAATGAATGTCCTTTCACTGTATGTGATCCATAAGCTTTTAATGTATATATCTTAATATAATCAAAGATGTTGTGGCTAATATTCAATTAGTTAAATATATATGGATCACTAGACATGTAATTCTACTAGAAAATATTCAAAAATTGCATGTAAAGGAAAAACAATGAAATCATATGTAAAAGGGTTAAAACTATAATTTTACACACAAGGGCATAATTAGAATTTCACTTGAAAGGGGTAAAATAGGAATTTTATGCCCAAAAGGGCAAAATCGTAAATTTTCATGCCCAAAGGGGTTAAAACCGGAATTTTATGTGACTAGGGCAGAATCGTGATTTTCCTTTATGCAAAGGGGCTAAATGGTAAACTAGGCAGCATATGGCAGAATTGTAATTCTGCATAGCACTCCATTTGTTGTGCTTGAGCGCATGCATCACTCGAGCGCGTGCTACTTGCCCTCTGGCGTGTTCATGGCATGCACCTAAGGTCTTCTCTCCGTGGGATTTCTTCTTTCGCCACTACTCTATCGCAACCAGCCTCCGTTCTGCCATTGGGTCTTCTTCCACGGCCCATGTCTGATCAAATTGATCAATGGGTGTCGAAGACAATGCCAAGACGAACGCATAGCTTCAAGATTCGGCAAAAACAACCAACAAATTTATTGGAATTATGCCTAAAACAATTTGCCCTAAAACCCTAACTCGCAAAGTTTTACCGCTCAATTAACCTTCGACAATTGGCAATATGCCAAATAATCTTTAGGGTTTTTCATGCTAATGGCGATGTGACCATGCAGATCCGTCACGCATGGTGGGTTGTTTGAATTGATCGGAATTTGAAATTCCGTTCTAAACCATCAAGGATTCGAATTTTACCCATACATAATTTAGTGAAAACATACAAAAATTCTAAAATTTTCACCAAGACAGAGATTATAAACAAGCTTTGATACCGATTATAAGACTAAATCTAAATAAAACTTGACAATCTCAATTTATCATTCACAGATAAATTCATACAAAATTCGGGATCAATTTGCGGAAACGTAAAGGTCAACATGCCTCCAATTATTGATGAAAATCTGCAAATGCAGAAAATCCTAAAACCTTAGACAGATCCATGAAGCACAATCGATCTGCGAATAAGGAAACACCATATTTGTATATCTTGTTCCACTAGCCAATACCCCTCAAACGTGATGGTATTTTCTGTAGTGATTAGGTTGAGACTAGACAAGCCAACGTTTTATTCCATTTCTTACATTACCAATGTATTCTATCAAGATCGTTATAGTAATATATTAACGAGCAAATATCACGTAATAAATGCAGGTAATAAATTGGGCAATAAATCGGGATTAATTGGAAAATACAATATTGGGATCATATTTGAAATAATAATAAAATATTGTAACACTCGAACCTTCGAACTTGTAGACCAAAACATAGTGCTGGAGTTGCAGGCGCAGATGACGGCGACAATCATGAGAAGGAAAGATACGTAGGAGATGGCGATTGAGATGGTGACTTTGTTGCAAAATTTGTCGAGATGATCGCAGATGGGCATCCAATGTGTGCATTTCCATGCTTCCCCACGTAGCCAATAGCAGTTGTGGCCGCACACCCCGCCATCACCAATGTCATCACCACCTACAAGCATGAATGTTGTCGAAATTAGCCAAATAATGTTTCGAATCACATGGTATGATTCGATATGCTATGCCTCAGTATGATACCATGTCGTGAAGGAAGAAGAAAATATAGCTACTAGAACAGCAGTCTCTTCGTCTGACCATTGTAAGAAGGAATAACAAGGATAACAGGCACAGGCTACTAACTTTGCATATCCAAATAACCTGCAATTGGAATGCAATCGTTAGTGTGAAAATCAAGAACAAAGACAATAATTAACAACTTTGAGGTTTCGCGATTTCATAGGCCTAGGGACCAAGGCTTGTAATGGCCTGAAAATTTCCAATAAAGAAAATCCAACACCTTCTTATCATGAAGGGCCTAGACATGGATTTCTATACTGATAGTCACTCGAAGTGATGGATTTATGAGATGGGCTTAAGGCCCATCCGCCCATGCTGGGCCCAAAAAGCCCGGCCCACGGGAATAGGGCCCGTGGATGGGGGAAGGTATAAAAGGGAGGAGAGAGAGAGAGAAGACACCTCTTGGAAAATCAGAACGTACGTACGTTCCTCTCCCTCTCTCCCTCCAAGAAAAAGAAAAGAAAAATGCTTAAGGCGTCCCGTCTTCCCTTCAAGGCAAAATTGGCATCATCGGATCAGAATTTCTTCCTCATTCTTTGGCATTGGTGTTTAATCTGTGGCTAACAAGGTACGCTCGAATCCGTGGTGTGCTTTACGATCGGTGATACGTGTTTTCCCGGGCTTCGTCTTCCGCATTGATTTAGGGGTTCGATTTAGTGTCGAATCCGGTTTTCGGGGATCCGTTATTCCCAACATTGGTATCAGAGCCCTAGTTCACGTTTTCCCGATCAATTTGATGTTTTTTGATTGATTTTTTGCGAAAAACTTTCGGCCGTACGGATCGGGGCGAGAAATCCCGACACCCGAGCATTGTTCGGCCATTTTTCTGAGTTTTCGTAAGTCGAAATCAAATTCTGAAGGCACTGGGAGAAAGGCGACGTCGAGACGAGTTCGGCGACATGTCGCACGCCGCCGTACAACGCTGCACGCGCCCACACGCGTGGCCAGAAGCCGCTGGGCGTGGGCGCGACGCGCCTGGAAGCGCTGGCTTTGCCAGCGCGTGTGCCACACGCGCCGGTGGCGAACCGGCACGTGCGCGCCGGCGGCCCCGGCGAACCGGCACGCGCCGGTCTCCGCAGACCGACGCGTGCTGACGTCACGCGATGACGTCATCGTGACGTCATCGAACGGTCTGTAACCGCTCGGATGACGTCACTGATGACGTCATCGCCGACGACGTTTCGCCGGGCGGTCACCGGCCAGCAACCCGACCCGACGGCGACCGACCCGACCCGATCAGCCTGGCGCATGCTGCGCACGTGCGGATGATGTCTGCGTGATGTTAACACGCTCACGCGCGAGGCACGTGCCGGCTGACGTCTGCGTGACGTCAGCTAGGGCACGCGCGCGGCACGTGCGGTCGGTTCATCCGACCGGCACGGCCGGCCCGTCCGGTCCGACCGATCCTCCGACCCGCGCGCCCGTTGACCTGACCCGTTGACCGTTGATTGACTGTTGACCCGTTGACCGACTACCATTGACCATTGACCGTCCGTTGACCGTTGACTTTGACCGTTGACCTGAAAAAAAAAAAAAAAAAAAAAAAAAAGGAATTTGTTTCTTTTTCAGTCATGCCTATGTGGGTTATAAGTAATCCATTTTTAAGTTTTGCATTTGTTGCAGGAACTATGATGCGTTATGCAAGGATACCTGCAATCCCAAGAATGGACGAGGGAAATGCAAGACTTAAGAGGCTGATGACAGAGTTAGCTGATTATCAGTGGCATGACGGTGATTTAGTATCACATGTGGTCATGGTCAATCAGATGATACAGGAAATCATCTGGAATGGTTATCTTATGCCGGATTTTGAGAAGGTGCCGGCTTTGATGAACACTCTTCCACCTGAATGGCAAGCAGTGTTAGATCGGCTATGGGAGGTCAACGTGGTCCCGGGTTATAGGAGGCTGGTGGAAGCTTTTGTAAGAGAGCACTACAGGATTGAGTTGGCCAAAACCTCAACCCTTAGATTGAGCGCCACATGGCGTAGAGTAAATGCGCCTTGGTGGCGACATGAATGCTCTCCAAAATTTTTTCCATGGTTGGCAAATGTGCCTTCAATTTTCTCAGATGTTTTGACTGATAGATTAGAAGGGACATTCCCTATTTATTTCTTTGATTAATTATGTAATGTTTACTACCTGATTGTTGTTAATGTAGCAACCGATATGTTAATTGTATCATGTGAAAGCATTGTTATTTTATTGGATGTTAAGATTTTATTTGCTTTCTGCTATTGCTGGTTGCTGTGGGTAATTAGCTGTGGGTAGTAATAGAAGTTTTTGTAACTTCATAGAATTGATTTTGCATATGACAATCATATTAATGATAGTTTTGAGTTAGGATTTTTTGGAGGATGGTTGGAAACATAGTGACCTTTTGATTCTGAAGCCTTACTTGAAATTATTCATTAATATGATGGGTCTATGCAAATAGGGATGTATAAATGATAGGCATTAATTATTCGTGCATGTATGTTTGATATGTTCAGAACGATGGTTCAGCAACTAAGAATGTAATTGCTGATATGAACGGCAACAATTGTGAAATATTGAATATGAAGATTCAATATGTGCTGAAAAAGCAAGAAGCACTAGAAGCTCTTGACCATGTTATGGAAGATCTTGAGGATGCTGTGCGCCACCTTGAGCTGGTAAAGGACCGCTTGACGGCATGTGAGCCGAAAATAGATATCGGCAATGCTGGTTCTAGCTCATAAAGGGCTTTGAGCTCTAAGCGCAAACATATTGATTCGTTCAATACGTGGAATGCAAAGGATCAAGTCCTTATTGCAAGAAATCAAGAATTAACCAACAAGAGAGAGGAATACGTCCTCAAGAGAAGAAAATGTCAAGGGTGAGGTGTTACAATTGTGACAAGAAGGGTCACTATGCTCGCAACTGTCGTGAGCCAAAGAAAGTAAACACCCCTTGTACTTTTCAGAACTTTACTTTTGTGTTGAGTTCTGTATTCTTGACTGAGTCTAATCCTTTGTGGACTATAGATTCAGGAGCGATAGACCATGTAGGGAAGGATAGAGAATCCTTCGTGGAATTCCGACGAATACCAACTGGAACTAAGTGGATCTATATTGGAAATAACTCCAGAGCTGAAGTTAAAGGGATTGGCACCTGCCAATTGAACATGCATGGTGGACGCATCTTGATGTTCTATATGCTCTGGAGATTTGTCGAAATTTAGTGTCTGTCTTAGTGTTGGTTAAGCTTGGTTTTGGTATGAACTTCCATAATAAAGGTGTAGATTTATGATTAGATACAAACTACTATGGTTGTGGTCACTTACTGAATGGTTTTATTGTACTAAATATTGACTGTGATGATGTCAATATGTTATTCCCTTGTTTCACGTCTTCTACCTTATATGATAATGATGTGAATATGGTGGCATGCTAGACTTGGTCATATGGGCCAACAACATATGAATAGACTAGCTAAAGAGGGCTTGTTGGGCAATATTGAAAAAGTCGATTTGTCCATAAGTGAGCATTACCTAGTAGGGAAAATGACAAGGAAACCATTTGGAAAAGGTAAAAGAGCTGAATTTCCTCGGCATTTAATCCATTTGGACGTCTGTGGTTCAATGAATGTGAGAGGAAGGCAAGGGGCTGTTTATTTCATCACTTTTTTTATAGATGATTATACTCGAGTCGGATATGTCTATTTGATTTCTCATAAATCTAAAGCATAAGTTGTTTCAAAAGGTTTATGAACCTGGCAGAAAATCAATTAGACAAGAAAATAAAGGTATTTAGATCCGATCGAGGTTGAGAATATTTATCTGATAAGTTCAGAAAATTATGTGATGAAAAAGGAATAGAAAGATAGTTGTCTATTCCATATACTCCTCAACAAAATGGTGTTGCAGAGAGAATAAACAGAACCCTACTGGAATGGTTAGGTCCAAGAGGGGGCATGCTAACTTACCTATCACTTTTTGGAGTGATGTGTTGTTAACTGCTGCCTATATACTTAACCGAGTGCCTTCCAAATCAGTTATTTCCACTTCATATGAGTTATGGACAGATAGAAAACCGGACTTAAGTTTTCTTAAGCCATGGGGTTGTGCTGCCTATACTCATGAGTCCTCTCACAAGTTTGGGAAATTGGGTCCTGAATGAAAATAAGAGTATTTTCATGAGATACTGCGAACACTCAAAAAAGTATGTGTTCATAGGTGAGCAGGAAAGTGGGAGTATAACTGAATTTGAATCACGGGATGTCACATTCTTAGTGGATGAATTTTCTAAGAGGGGCGAAATAGGGAAAATTACTCCCTATTTGAAACCTTGGATCAAGATAATGATGTCAGTGGAGTTCGTCCAAGTGGGAGTAATATGAGATGTGATGAATTGAATTCAACTCATTCTCAATTTGAGATGAAGGATATGGGTGAGGCTGCATACATTCTTGGAGTTAAGATTTCGAGAGATCGTTCGAAGAGATTGTTGTCTCTTTCACAAGAAACCTATATAAATAAGGTTCTTGAATGATTTCGTATGCAAGATTGTAAACCCATAGACACTCCTATTGCAAAAGGTGAAGGATTGAGCCATAGACTGTGTCCAAGGACTCCACAAGAGAAGGAACAAATGAAACATGTTCCTTATACTAGTGCTGTTGGAAGCTTGATGTATATTATGATGTGTACAAGACCTGACATATGTTTAGCAGTTGGAATGGTGAGCAGATACCAATCCAATCCAGGTCCAGCACAATGGAAAGCCATTAAGAGAATACTAAGGTATCTAAAGGGAACTACTGATTATACGTTGAGTTATAAAGGAAAGGATCTGCAACTCAAAGGCTATTCTGATGCTGATTGGGGGAGGAGATTTAAATGAAAGGAAATCTACCTCTGGATTTGTTTTCTTACCGAATAATGGCACCATATGTTGGAGCAGTAAGAAACAAAAGTGTATAGCCTTGTCCACGATGTAAGTTGAGTTCGTGGCATTATCAGCAGGAGTGTAAGAAAGTGTTGGCTTAAGAGATTTTTGGATCATTTAGGTGTTATTGGAAGTGCTGCAGATTAATTGTTGGTTAACTGTGATGGCCAAGCAGCAAAAGCGTACACCAAAGATCCAAAATATCATGGCAAGACCAAACATATAGATACCAAGTATAATCTTGTCAAGGATATGGTTGCACGAAAAAACGTGAACTTAGAGTACATACTACGCATAGAATGGTAGCAGATCCTATGACAAAGTCAATACCTAGAGATGTGTTATGTGGCCATATGAAATCTCTAGAATTGCGTAGAGACTGATGTACTGAATATTGTAATTTCCTTAAATGTTCACAATTTGATGAATTTGTGTTTTCATCATTAATGCCTATGAATCTTTGTTTGATCATTATGCATCTTAATGCTTAGTGCATTACTTTAAGTTGAGAAGTATGTCGGACAGATATAAGATTAGCCCACTCACACGGGTAATCGCCTCTATTTACTATGTGATAAATAGAGATGAGACTATTTTAAAGCTTATTATCTAGGTGATAATCGAGAGCTCAAGCTTAAAACACGTATGTCGCCTTAACTAGGTGTTAAGATGAGGATATAATACTTACTTTGTCCGAAAGTAAAATACCCCACATATTTTACTTTATCTGTCTAAGATGACAGATGTGAGTTCTGATGAATTTTATGAATGAGTAGATACGTGAACTCAAGTTAGATATTGGGTATGTCTGAACTATCATCTGTACGGTATTGAAAGGTGTAGACATACGCTTCATGGGAAAGGAGTTAATACCATAATACGTATTTCATACTACGTATCCATGAGACGACCAATAAGAGTGGCAAAAGTTTGATCTCAACTTTTATGTCGTGTGAGACTCTTGAGGAAGAGAGTTCCTCAATTTCTTAGTCCCCTCATGACACTTACTTATTCTCAAGATTTCTATTTAGTGTTTGCTATCTTAGAATGTTGCCAATGATCATGAGTGATTCGATCTAATGGGGCATTTCTAGAAAAGCAAGCTGAACTGAAATTGAGAGTTTGAAGGAAAGAGGAAGATCGATTTTGGAGAATCACATTGTAGTTTTGTATTCACCGGTTAACCAATTATGACTGTCTTTGTGTATATATATATCATTGTTTAAAAGAGATCAAGAGAGATATAAATGTGATCGATCGATCTAGGGTACTGCATACTAAATCTACTCGGAGTGTGATGTCCATTATGAGCTGCTATATATTCCTAACAGATGTATGGCAACGAGTTCTCAAAGTATGCTGGTCGCACAGATTATTCACCGGTATGAATGTTGAAGAGAGGAAAAGAGGATTCTGTTCGGCCCATCATGTTAAGTGAGAGTCTATGATGGATTATTCTCTGATGGGGCTGAGTAGGGCCTGTCCGCCCATGTTGGTTTTGGACCACCATGTGCGAGTGGGAGATGATGGATTTATGAGATGGGCTTAAGGCCCATCTGCCCATGCTGGGCCCATAAAGCCCGGCCCACGGGAATAGGGCCCGTGGATGGGGGAAGGTATAAAAGGGAGGAGAGAGAGAGAGAAGACACCTCTTGGAAAATCAGAACGTACGTACGTTCCTCTCCCTCTCTCCCTCCAAGAAAAAGAAAAGAAAAACGCTTAAGGCGTCCCGTCTTCCCTTCAAGGCAAAATTGGCATCATCGGATCAGAATTTCTTCCTCAGTCTTCGGCATTGGTGTTTAATCTGTGGCTAACAAGGTACGCTCGAATCCGTGGTGTGCTTTACGATTGGTGATACGTGTTTTCCTGGGCTTCGTCTTCCGCATTGATTTAGGGGTTCGATTTAGTGTCGAATCCAGTTTTCAGGGATCCGTTATTCCCAACACGAAGTATTGCTCGGACTCGTCCATCGATCAGGTAAAACTAGTGACTCTAAAACATTACTTGAAAGCCGCAGAATAAGTATATCGATCATCGACGTGAATGCCGAAAACTGTCATGTGGATCGCTTGCTGTTCATCATCACCAATGCCGTGGCCAAAGTCGCAGCGATAGATAGTACCCTCAAGCAAAATCTGAATGGTGGTTCCCGAGAGAATGAAGATGGGTTGGTTTTGCTCTAGTGTCTTCTCAACCATATTTTACTTCTTCCTTGTTTAGAGAGAAATTGGGTATTTAGTTGAGGAAGGAGTGTTTGGTGGTGGAGGATCAGTTTTAGATGCGCAAATTCTAATGAAAAAGGAAAAAGAAAAAGAAAATGATGTTCCAAATAAGGTGAAGTGGAACTGATGGACCCAAGATCTAGAGACATGGGGGACCTTAAAATCCAGTACACACAGACACCGGTAAAAGAGGATCTCTCCCTAAATTTGGGGATGAAATTGGATTAGTTTCCTAATAATTAGGTTTGTTCGAGGACTGAGTTTTAAATTATTGCTCTCTAACGAAAAGAGATGGGATCATTGACTGCTTTGCACCTCTATTTCATTACATCGCTAGGGACACCATTATTTTCTTCTTTCGACTGTAGAATCACTTCCTATTTGTCCAACTACCATTAAGGATTCTATGAATTTGATTTGAATGTTGATACTAGTAATGGGTTTTTCTTCTAAATGTCGGGTTTTCTTTGAGTGGTAATTGGAAAGATTCTTTGATCTCACTATGGTTTTTTTCCCCTTTCATGTCGTCATTAAAGAATAAAGTGTGATTTAGAAATAAAACGAATTAAAAGTTCCATTTGAAACTTGAAGGGAAATGGTCATTTGTGAAATTACATTATCTGTGATATAACTGAATAGTTTCTGGGGTTTTGGCCTTTTTTTTGGTATGACTGAACAATTATTCCTTGCAATTATTTCTTTGAGTTTAGTTTAAATGTGTACCCCCATAAAGATGTAGCTATAGTCAATGGCTGGTTGGATGTCAACGATCATCAAGGTGGCCAAGACATGCTGATTTACGTCATGATTGTTCTATCATGTTATTTAATTAAAATGATCTCGGCTTTATCCCATTTATTAGACTTAGCCAAGGTGCTACGATTGACATTGAAGGGTTTAGACTTTTCTACTAGCCATATGATAGAACGTGCAAGGTAAGAATCTTATTTGGAATTCACAAAGAATCTACTAGATAAGCTAATTGCGGCGTAGGCATAGGCGGAGGAGTATCATAACTTCAGTATAGTATTCACTTGATGGCTATAACATTTTTTTTTTTTGCTCACTTAGGTATTGCATCAAAGTAAAATCGATCATTTAAATGTCATTTCCGACAAATCATCCTACATGGATTTTTTTATTATTTCCCATTCCGACGTGGATTTATTTTTCATCTTTGAATTTCATATTAATTGTTCATGTTAGCATCAACATTAAAGGGATGAATTTTTCAATTTGTGCACTTAAGTGAGTGTTATTAATAACTAGCCAAAGACAAGGGTTGGCGAGGTCGACCTCGCCTTTGTTGGGCGAGGTTTGTGACATTTCAAATTTTCACTTATGCTTTCAATTAAATTAATCGAGCATTTTATCGACGTGCCATAGGGTTGTTCTTAGAGTTGATCACTCTTGAGATAACTAGACTATTAGGGAAAGCCATTAAGGAATTTCAATGTAATAGACTTGAGAATTCGACTAGGAATCAGCTACTCGACCGTGCTCATCTTTAGAGGTCATTACGGCACAATTAAAAATCGATTAGAGATCAGAGATAGGTTAGTTCGACTGAGATGTGTGGTTAAATGTGGCTAAACGTGGGTGACTTCACTAAATTAGAAAATTCTCGTTGACCGACACTAGACTAATTTTTTAATCTTTTTGGTACCTTATGTCCGTATTTGAATCCTTAAGATTTTCACAATAATCAAGAGTCGCCATTGTGTTGAATAGGTCCATTGTGGCTCAAAGAAAATCAACCATAGGTCATTTGTACTAAAAAATTCTAAAAGCTACTAGGTAGCCTAGATCACGCTAAGAACACACCAGAATGAAATTATTCGCAAATTTGAATATGATTTTAGAAATTAAAAGTTTTGTTATGTCACAAATCATTTTAGAAACGTTGACTCAGTCTTGGAAGATTTTCTGCAAATGAGACTTTTTGGGAAAAAGTCGTTGTAGAGCTATTTTTGTCTAGAAAAAGTCAAGAACCGTTTTTGATCATGCAATTGGGATGCAAATGGGATCAATTGGTAAGAAAAAAAATATCAATTTGATCGAGGACTCGACAACGGGATTTATGGGAGCCGAATTGAATTGATTTGAGAATCAATTAGTGTCTAAATGGGAGGAAACCTATGCAAATTCGTAGCCCCCCACCACCCATAACATTTGGACCACTTCAAATGGATTCTAGAAGGATTTGAGGGCTAAAAATGGGTGGTGGAAGATAGTCATGAAAGGGGATAGGGTCAAGGGGACAAGAGAAATGAGATAAGAGAGAGGTGGTCCCCCTTTGTTCCCTCATCTCCTCCATTTCCCCCTTGGCCAGTCGAGTAGCTCCCCCACCCCCTCCTTTGTGCCATTCAAAGTCCAGCAAAGCCAGAGGAGCCGCTGGAGCAGCTAGCAGCCCAGCCATTTGTCGCCTCGACTCGTTCGCGACGCCACCGTTGCTGCGTGTGTCCCCACCCTGCCGTGTATATCCACACCATTCCAGACCTCCATTCCACCTCGGTCTCGATTCCATATGCTGTTTCGACCAGCTCAGGCCGTTGTGTGCCACCTCCAACTGTCGTCGAAGCCCGGAATCGCCTGTCCGAGCCGCTATAGTCTCTGCCGCTCTTGCCTCACCCGATCAGCTGCCGAAGCCACTCCGATTAGCCCCAAATAGAAGCAAAATTAGTTGGTTTCCAGCAGCTCGTTTGGCCCATTTTGGCCCGCTTCCCAATCCCAAAAGTTAGGCCCACTTTGGAGAAAGTCGATCTCCGTCATGTTCCTATTGTTTTGAACCGAGTGGTTCATTAATCAAGTGAGTTTAACTCACTAATCCTCGTTTAGTAGGTTAATGACGCTTAAGGGTTGATTAGTTTAAGTTAAGCATGGATTAGGTGGTTAGTTAGTTTAGATTAGCGATTTAAATATCTTTTAATGCATGTTAAGTGGTTAGAGTAGTGTAGTTAGAGCCTAGATAAGCTCTAGTATTTATCTAGAGTGATTCAAAAATCTTTCGGATCTGTCTCGGCTTTCAATTAGGCTTTTTTCGGGCCTAAGTTGCATTTTCGGCATTGATTTATTACTTTCCATAATTATTTAATTATTTATTTATTTTTTGAAAATTAGACCGGGATAACCGGTGATCGAAATTCTGTACTAATTGCAGTGGTGCATTCTGTTTATTTAATTGAGCTCTAACTTGTGCTGATTGTGAGTGAATTGAGAAATTATGAATTTTTCCTAAATTTGTTTAATTTTGGTAATTGATTGGAAAATTACTAGGCGTCGGTTTATAGCGCCAAAAATCTATTTTGGGACTACTAAAACTGGTGGGAAGTTTAAAAGTGAAATTATTATATTTTGGCTAAGACCGACCATATACCCACACACGACTATTTTTATCATTCCTGATAAAAATATTGAATTGGTTGTATGATTGTGATGGTGTACTATATCAGCCTATGGGCAATATGTCAGCTTAGCAGAAAGCAGTATACTAGTATACTATATCAACCTACGAGTGATATGTTAGCTTAGTAGAGAGCAATATACCTTATCAGCTTAAATTGAGCAATGTCGGTATGCTATATTCGCCTACGAGCGATATGACAGCTTAGATAGAGAGCAATATTGTGACACCCCGTAACACCTAAGGTTGCCACAGGTACCTATCGCTCCACCTAATGAACACTAGTTACATCTCTTAGTAGAAGCATCGTAGTTCATAGCCATTTTTTTTTATAAAAAAAACAATCCCAGCGGAAGCATAAACAAGTCTCACCATTCCTGCCTCCAATAACCATAATGCAATGCACACCACTAAGCACCATAAGAAAAGATAAAGCCGAGACACTTTTATTTATATATTTTTATGATGGATTTTTCGGGTCAGTACATCCATAAAAAAAAGCCAAGACTTTTAGTTACACTTGGCCACGGCTCAAAAAGATCTTGACCCCCATATTGATCACGTGTCATCCTCCATCTATAAGTGTCGGCTACCCTAAAAAAGGAACGTCGGCTCTCTACTCCTCACGCGGCCATCACACCCATCCTGGCGTGTCAGGCGGTGGTGGCGGCAACATCCCCTAAATCACTCCATCTCAGCGGATGTGGATCAACAAAAACTCCTGAATGACCAGGCCCCTAGCCAGGCCCACATCGTACATGACCAGCACGCGAACTCGCACAAACATCAGACCAAGGATGGTAACGCAATCAATCTCCGAACACTCTACCTCCACGTCAGATGGGAGGCCATGGAAGGTACCCCGCGTGACCGGAGAGAGCGGCATCTTCCTAATCTAAAATGTTGGTCCTCGAAGGGGTGAGTACAACCACTCAACAGGTAAAAGATCCAATAAACTACTCAATGCATCACACAATACAATCATAACAATCATAGCATAGAACAAATCATTCATGCATCCAAGCACAACTTACCTTGCAGCCATGCATATGTCATCATACCCTATGTACATACGTCCTCATGTACTCATCACCATCATGTCATACATATATCATCATGCCATAGGTGCACATACAACCATGCACTCATCATCATCATATCATACAACCATGCATATGTCATCATATCATATGTGCATGATTCAATTTTCATTTTTATCTTTCAATTTGATCACTACATATTTCTTTCCTGAGACCAGTAATTGCATCCCACATTTTATCACTCGCACCCAATCCAGGCATCGCGAGAAACCTTCGGCACACACCACCAAGCATCCAGCACCCCCATATTCCTGGCATCTCGCATCCCAACTAGCATCACGAGGCATTCCCCGGGCACAAACCTCCGAGGCTTCCGGCACCCAACCATTTCTGGCATCTCGAAACTCTTGAGGACATCTGGGCATGTATCACAATACAACCGGGCATCCAGCACCCCCCATCCTGGGCATCCTGAAACTCCTAGGGCATTATCGGCCCACCTCCAACAGTCTCCTCATTCATATTCACCAATTTATGTCCCACAATCAACATGGCACATGATGTAACGGCAATAAAGTCAAATTCAACATTTGATTCTATATGCAATGCCAAATATCATCACAAGTACAGCAAGATTCAATCACCTCAATCATTATAATTCATGGGGCTCATCCAAAACAGAATAATCATAAATTTCAGCATTTGAAATACACACAATCCAGCTTGCACAGTTTTAGAAAATATTTACATTAAATACCCAAATGGCCTTTAAAAATTATGAAATTCGAACATGTGATAGCCAAGACATAAAGGCAGATATTTCATAAAGGACACTGCACCAAAAGACCCTCATATCATGCGGTATAGACCGAACATCACAGCACCATTATCATAACCACTTAACTTGCACAGTTTTTGAAAATATTTCCATTAAATACTCAATTGGCCTTTAAAAATTTTGAAATTCAAACATGTGATAGCCAAGACATAAAGTCAGATATTTCATAAAGGACACTATACCAAAATACCCTCATATCATGCGGTATAGACCGAAACATCACAGCACCATTATCATAACCACTTGACTTGCACAGTTTTTGAAACATTTTCAGTTAAATAGGCAAATGAACTTAAAAAATTATGAAATTTGAATATGTTGCAAGGAAGACATAAATAAAGATACTTCATGAAGAACACTTTGCCGAAAGAGCTCCATACAAAATGATATGACCCATACATTGAAACTGATCAATTCCGAATATACCAAGTTACATGGTTTTAAAAGCATTTTCGATTAAATACCCAAATGACCTTCAAAATTTATGAAATTAGACTATGTTTTATTAAATATCTTAAGGTAGGTTTTTCATGAAGAATCAAAGTCAAATTCGTTCTAGGTGATTTAATATAGATGGTTAAAGCTTCTGCTTGACCTTCACCTATCTATTCTTGTTAGTTGTCTCTAAATTTTTGATATGTTAAACCTCAATATGTCCTTTACATCTTTTTTTCAGAACTCGAAGTGAAATTTCAACAAAAAGATAACCTTACAGTCCATGCATTCATCAAAGGTAGTTACCGAAATCTCCAGGTTCAATCTCTCCGAAAAATAAAGATTTCACCCACTTATACTTGCTCGTTTTATCCCAAAAATTTTTTTTTGGTCAGTATCCCAAATTTAAGTATGTTATATTTAAGGAAGTCCTTAACAACTTTCATTTAAAAGTCAAATCCAAAATCCAACTCGAACATCACATGCAAGCCACTACAACATTCAAGGTCACACTGTTTTCTCAAGAACAGTTTACTAGTATCAAACATCCCTCTTAAAACTTCAACTTTTAACACCCTAAACATCCAAAAACTATCACCATTCAAGCACACATGCTGACACAACATGCAAGAGCAGATTAAGGATCCCAACTTGCCTCTAGACCGAGCAAACAGCGAGCACGGACGGCAACGAGCGACGGACGCACGGCGGACTGTCAACGGACAGCTCTCCTCCTTTCCTCTCTTCTTCCGCACGCTCACTCTCCCTTTCTGTCTCGATTTCTCTCTTTCTCTTGGTAGCTCTCTCTCTCACTCTCTCTCGGTCGACGACGCTTCCCCTCTTTCTTCATCATCAACCGGTTCCCTTAGTTTCTTCCCCTCAATGATGAACAATCATTGATTTTGCATGGGGAACACTTGGCAGCTAGGAGGGACAAATGGCTTTCTTCATGCAAGATGGGCCTCCATCTCTCGGCTGGGCTTGGGCCAGCCATGGGCCGACGGCTGCTCTTCCTTTCCTTGGCTTCGTGGGCCGGTCGAGAATGGGGTGAGGTCATGGGCTGGTTTGGGCCTTCAATTATCCAGCCCATCCTCATCCTATTAATTCACCTAATCCTTAAATATATAAACGCCTAATTGGAATTTATAATTCACAAAACTTTGTGACCTATCTTAATAAATTCCAATCCATAACCCCCATGGCCAAAAATAGAATTTTCCTATTAAGTCATTACCCATCAAAAGCTTGGCCAAAATTTTAATACACGACATGAATTAGAGCACCCCTAAAGATTGGCAAGGAATTATAGGATGCCACAAGTATACCCAATCATCTCAGAAGCGAGCTACACTGTCTATTTATCAGCTTAGTAGTGAGTAGTGCTTATATGAGCAAGAAAGGGTCGTGATGATATCTAATCGACTGAGTCGATTGATCGATGAATCGATCTGCATTGATTGGATGTTATGATTGCAAGTTTATGAATTAAACTAATTTACAGGAAGAAGTGGAGGCCTAGATAAGGTGCGATGGTTCATGGGATAGTAGTAGGAATGACCTTTAATTTCATGTTAGTGCATGTCTGTGATAGCTGATTGGTAGAATTGATTGCTTGTGTAGATCACTCAGCTTCTAATTCAGTGTGGAATTGGAAGTAGGTTTCTGTAAAGAACCGTTGAAATGAGTAATCAGGAGTAGAGGACTCCTAGGAAGAGTACCGTCGGAGCCGTAACTTGGGGTAGGATGCCGACTAGGGTCGGGACCCAAGGAGGCCGAGGTAGAGCACCAGCTCTGGCTAGCACGAGTGGAGTGGCACCACCTCCTATCGGTGCTAGGGTAGCAACTTCTAGTGATCCTAGAATCGAAGGGACCATGCGTGCGCATGAAGCCATGAGAGAGGTGAAAGGGCAGCAGGCCTAAAATCAAGCCAACGTTGCTGCTGCCGCTACGACTGTTGCCATTGCCGCCGTTGCTGAGGCCGCACCTATCGCTGCACCTACTGAAGTTCAGCCTAAGAATATAGTGGTGTAGAGAGAGAGGCCAATTCACAAGTTGGTAGAACAATTCTTGAAGCTGAACTCGCCAAGGTTCACGGGTACTGGAAGCCCCGAGGCCGCGTCTCTTTGGATCCAAGATCTAGAGAAGGCCTTCGCACTCTTGATGTGTGCTAAGGCAGAGAAAGTAACCCTCACATACGATCAGTTGCAGGTAATGCCAATACTTGGTGGAGAGCCACTAGAGAGACTATATTTCCAAGAGGAGTGGTCCTGTTGTGGGGTGCCTTCCTCAGGGCATTCAATGAATAGTATTTCTCGAGGAGTGCTAGAGAGCAAAAAATGGAAGAATTTCAGCATCTCCATCAAGGGACAATGACCGTTGACCAGTATGGGATCAAATTCGTGGAGCTTTCTCAGTACGCTTCGAGGCTAATTGAAGATCTTGAAGAGAAGGCTTGAAGGTTCAAGAATGGCCTTCGACAAGAGTTAAAGCAACCGTTGGTACCATTCGATTTAATTTATTATCGAGAAATTTACCGTCGAGCACAACTGCTCGAAAGAAGCCTAAACGAGCAAATCACCTCATCTAGATCAAGGTTTAATTCTAACCAAGAAGGGATTCATCAGGGGAAGAGGCTCATGACAGGAAATAGATTTCAAGTTCCACCCAACAAGAAGGGTGGAGTTGGCAAGTCTGGACCAGGCTAGATTTAGATGTGTCACCTTTGTGGAAGACGACATGGTGTGAATTAATGCCCCCGAAGGACGGGTGCCTGTTTTGAATATGGCTAGCAGAGTCATAGGGCCAAAGATTGTCTTATGCAACTAAGAGGACAAACGCAGTTGCCGCTGCCGCCACCAATGGGTCAGATTAGAGGATATGCACCTCAGAACGCGTCGCAAGGAGGACAGCTCAGACTCCCAATTCAAGGCATGGTGTATGCCATCACTTAAGGTCAGGCAGAGGCTACGCCTAACGTGATCACATGTATGGTTTCGTTGAACAACCATCTTACTTATGCTTTATTCGACCTAGGAGCAATGCATTCCTTTATTGCCGAGCAGTATGTTAGGTTGATAGGGTTAAGTCATGCATTGTTGGAATCTGTTGTTAACATATCTACATCATTGAAGGATAAGGTGTTAGCTGCTTTGGGTTGTTCTGGTTGCAAGTTAGTGATTGGTAAGTGAGAGGGGAAAATAGACTTGTTAGTCCTAGGCATGTATGACTTTGATTTGGTAATACTCATGGACTGGTTCACCAAGCAACGAGCTAAAATGGACTGCTATCGCAAGTCGATTCAGTTTAACCCATTAAAGGGTGAGAGCTTCAAGTTTGTAAGGAACCGAGGAGGACCCTCGATTTCCCTAATCTCGTTGCAAGAGACAACCCGTTTGTTAGACGAGGGTTGTCAAGGTTACTTGGCAACTGTCGTGGATACAACAGTTAAGGAGCTGAAGATTGAAGATATTTTGGTTGTACAAGAGTTCCCAGATGTATTTCCGAAAGAGTTGCCATGATTACCGCCAAAGAGAGAGGTTGAGTTCGTGATTGAGCTAGCACCCGGGACAAAGTCAATCTCTAAGGCTCCTTACCGGATGGCTTTATCTAAGTTGAAGGAACTAAAGGTGCAGATGCAAGAGTTGTTCGATAAGGGATTTATGCATCCCAATGCATCACCTTAGGGAGCACCAATTCTGTTCGTTAAGAAGAAAGATGGTTCGTTGTGCTTGTGCATCAACTATCGGCAACTCGATCAAGTAATGGTCCATAACAAGTATCCACTGCCGAGGATCAATGACTTGTTTGATCAGTTATAGGGAGTGTTGATATTTTCTAAAATCGACTTAAGGACAAGATATCATTAGCTGAGGATCAGGAAGGTGGACATTCCAAAGTCAGTGTTTTGTACTCGATATGGTCATTATGAGTTCACGGTGATGCCATTCGGGTTGATGAGTGCTCCAGCTGCCTTCATGGATTAATGAACCAAGTGTTCAAGGAATATCTAGATCAATTTGTGATCATGTTCATCGATGATATTTTAGTGTATTCAAGAAGTGATGAAGAGCATGAGTCATTTGAGATTAGTGCTGCAAACGCTAAGAGTCCATCAGTTGTACACTAAGTTCAACAAGTGCGAGTTTTGGTTGACTCGTGTTGCTTTATTAGGTCACGTGATTTCAGGTGAAGGAATTTCCGTGGACCCGTCCGAGATTGAAGTAGTGACCTGTCCAAGATTGAAGCAGTGATCAACTGGCCGAGACCGACTACAGTGACAGAGATCATAAGTTTTCTGGGTTTTGCAAGTTATTACAGACAGTTTGTGGAAGAGTTTTCAGCTTTAGCGTCGCCGTTGACTAAACTCCTGAAGAAAGAAGAGAAGTTCGTGTTGACAGACAAGTGCGAAAGTAGTTTCTAAGAGCTTAAGTAGAAGCTGACTATTACACCTGTGTTGACCATTCCATCTGGTCCTAGAGGATAAGAGATCTATAGTGATGCATTGTTCCAAGGATTGGGTTGCGTGCTAATGCAACATGGTAGGGTTGTTGCATACACCTTCGATCAGTTGAGACCTCATGAGCAAAACTACTCGACGCATGACTTGGAACTCGTGGCAATAATTTTTGCCCTAAAGATTTGGAGACACTATTTGTGTGGAAAAAGATTCTAAATCTTCACGGACCATCAAAGTCTCAAGATCTATAGTGAATAAGGCCGTCGATGCTTTGAGTCGGAAGTCATCAGTCGCTCACATATTGATTAAAGAGTGGAATTTAATTGAGAGAGCTCGAGATTAGATATTCAAGTTTGAAGTGGGCCACCTTTCGAATTTTATAACCACCCTCAAAATTGAGCCGAATGTCCAGATCAGGATCAAGTTACTCAAACCGACAGACCCTGACATTCAAAAAATTCTACAAGAGGATAGTGATAAGTGGAAAACTGACTTTCAGGTTTCTAATAATGGAACGCTGAGATTCCAAGGACGTTTGGTTGTACTTGACGATGTGAAGCTTAGAGATGAAATCTTATCAGAAGATCATCATAGCAGTTACAACATTCATCCTGGCAGTACTAAGATGTATCAAAATTTGCGTCAACATTACTGGGGGTCAGGTATGAAGGCAGACATTGCCAAGCATGTCACCAAGTATTTGACATGTCAACAGGTCAAAACTGAGCATTGCAAGTCGAGAGGATTTTTCCAATCTCTTGAGATCCCAGAGTGGAAATGGGAGTATATCATGATGGATTTCGTGATCAGATTACCAAGAAGTCAAAGAGGTAACAATTCTATTTGGGTAGTGGTCAACAAACTAACCAAGTAAGCCCACTTCATTATAGTGCAAAATGACCTCAATTTGGATCGGCACACAGAGCTGTACATGCACCAAATAATTCGACTGCATGGAGTCCTGGTTACGATTACTTCAAATCGAGACTCGAGATATACCGCTGCTTTTTGAAAGAGTTTGTAGAGTACTTTAGATACCAAGCTGCGGTAAAGTACAACATATCATCTTCAGACGGATGGCCATTCTAAGAAGGACAATTCAAACCATCGAGGACATGCTGCGAGCTTGCGTACTAGATTTCAAGGAAAGTTAGGAAGAACAGCTTCATCCGGTCGAGTTTACCTATAACAATAGTTATCAGCATAGCATTTAGATAGCTTTTTTTCGAAGCGTTGTATGGCATAATATGTAGGACACTAGTGTGTTGGACTGAAGTTGCGGAAAGAAATATTACAGATCCAGAGTTGGGTCAGTAGTCAGTGAATGCAATTGCAGTGATCAGAGGTAGATTAGGGCGCGTTAGGTAACAATTCTATTAGAAATTATTCTTTTTTATTATGTTCTTGGGAACAAATTCTAAGCATTTTAAGTCGTTTGGTAACTCTCCAAAATTTGTGATTCTGGAATAGAATTGCGTTTGGTACCGTGCTCATTGATTCTGTTCCAAATCAATTTATTTTAATTTTTAAATAAATTTTTTACTTTTTACTTTTTTTCTTTTCTTTTTTTTCCTTTTTCTCATATTCTTCTTCTTCTTCTTCTTGTGGCCGGCGATTGGCCAGACGAGGGCTGGTGACCTCACCGGAGCGTCGCCGGCCCTCGGCGAGGCCGGCCCTCATCGGCCGAGCCTCGCTAGGGCTGGGTGAGGCTTGTCTGGCCACTAGCGGGGTTGGGCGAGCCTCACTTGTGGCCAAGCAAGCCTCACCGGGGTTGGGCAAGGCTCGCCTGGCCACCGGCGAGGCTGGGCCTTGCTAGATTTGGCGGGGTCGAGCCTCGCCGATGGCTGGGCTTGCCTCTAGCAAGTTCGCTGGACCTCACCCTAGCCTAGCAAGCTCGCCAAACCGGCGGATGGCAGCGGGTGGCGGTGGACAGTGGTGGGTGGTGGTGGACGGCGGTCACGGGATGGCGGAAGGGAAGAAGAAGAAGAGTTGGTTTTAATTCTCAAATTTGTTCTCAGAACAATAATCAACTTTTTTTTTTATTATTATTCTTGATTCCACTCCAAATTTGTTTCCGTGAATAAAAATTTTACCAAACACAATTCTGTTCCAAAACTACTCCTAGGAACAAAAAATCAGAATTGGGTACTGCTTGGCACGTTACCAAACAGCCCCTTAAAGATTGCTCAAGCACAGACAGAAGAGTTACGCAGATAAGCGCTAGAGGTCTTTGGAATTCTAAGTTGGTGATCACGTTTTTTTGAAGGTGTCACCAATGAGAGGAACTTTGCGCTTTGGCAATAAGGGAAAATTGAGTCCGGGATACGTAGGTCTATTTGAAATTCTTGAGAGAATTGGGACCCTAGTGTATCATCTTGCATTGCCGTCAAGATTGGCGCAAGTGCACGACGTCTTTCACGTGTCGATGTTGGGGAAATATGAGCTTGACCAGACCCACGTGCTTAATTTTGAAGAATTGGATGTGGATGACCGTGTGTCATACGTTGAAAGCTCGCTTCAGATAGTCGATCAAAAATAGCAAGTTTTGCGTACAAAAACCATTCCGTTGGTCAAAGTGGTCTGGCAACACCATGATACTAAAGGAGCCGCATGAGAGATTGAAGAGTCGATGAGACGTTTACACCGACATGTTTTTGTTCAAAGTGTTTAATGGTTTAAATTTCGAGAACGAAATTTTTATAAAAGGAAAAGAGTTGTGACATCCCAAAATTTCATTTCTACTTTCAATTAAATTAATCGGACATTTCATCAATGCACCTATAGGGCTGTTTTCAGAGCTAATCACTCTCGAGATAACTAGACTATTAGGAAAAGGCATTAAAGAATTTCAATGCAATAGACTTGAGAATTCGACTAGGAATTGGCTACTCGATCATGCTAATCTTTAAAGGTCATTACGACACATTTAAAAATCGATTAGAGATCAGATATAGGTCTGTTTGACTGAGATGTGTGGCTAAACATGAGTGACTCCACTAAATTAGAAAATTCTCGTCGACCGACACTAGACTAATTTTTCTGTCTTTTTGGTACCTTATGTCCATATTTGAATCATTGAAATTTTCACAGCAATCGAGAGTCGCGTTAAAATGTACCAGAGTAAAATTAACCGTGAATTTGAATCCAATTTTAGAAATTGAAAGTTCTGTCATGTCACAAATCATTTTAGGAACGTCGACTCAGTCTCAGAAAATTTTTCTGCAAACCAAGATTTTTTGGGAAAAAATCGTCGTAGGGCCGTTTTTGTCTAGAAAAAGTCAATGACCGTTTTTTATTGTGCAATTGGGATGCAAGTGGGATCAATTAGTGAGGAAAAATACCAATTTGATCGAAAACTCGACAACGGGATTTATTGGAGCTGAATTGAATTGATTTGAGAATCAATTAGTGTCTAAATAGGAGGAAACCTATGCAAATTCGTAGCCCCCCACCACCCACAACATTTGGACCACTTCAAATGGATTCTAGAAGGATTTAAAGGCTGAAAATGGGTGGTGGAAGATAGTTATGCAAGGGATAGGTTCAAGGGGACAAGAGAGATGAGATAAGAGAGAGGTGGTCCCCCTTTGTTCCCTTATCTCCTCCATTTCCCCCTTAGCCGGTCAAGTAGCTCCCCCACCCACTTCTTTGTGCCGTTCGAAGTCCAGCAAAGCCAGAGGAGCCGCCGGAGCAGCCAGTAGCCCAGCTGTTCGCTGCCTCGACCCACTTGTGACGCCACCATCGCTACGCGTGTCCCCGCCCTGCTGCGTACGTCCCTGCTGTTCCAGACCTCCATTCCACCTCGGTCTTGGTCCTAGGTGCTGTTCCAACCAGCTCAGGCCACCATGTGCCACCTCCAACCGTCATCGAAGCCCGGAAATGCCTGTCTGAGCCGCTATAGTCTCCGCCACTCTTGCCTTGCTTGATCAATTGCTATAGCTACTCTAATTAGCCCTAACCAGAAGCAAAATTAGTGGGTTTCCAGCAGCTCATTTGGCCCGTTTTGGCCCGCTTCTTGACCCCAAAAGCTAGGCCCACTTTGGAGAGAGTCGATCTCCGTTGCGTTCCTGTCGTTTCAAACCGAGCGGTTCATTAATCAAGTGAGTTTAACTTACTAATTCTCGCTTAGTTGGTTAATGATGCTTAATGGTTGATTAGTTTAAGCTAAGCATGGATTAGGTGGTTAGTTAGTTTGGATTTTCATGCCCCGATCCTCTGGGATGCGACCATCCTTCTACCTGGTCGATTCTAAAGTGCGATATCCTAGGACTAAGTATCGCCGACCATTTCTGTTTATTACGCATGCGGAAGCAGTTATGAATCCCCAGA
Organism: Eucalyptus paniculata subsp. matutina; assembly: GCA_017140255.1. Taxonomy (NCBI): domain Eukaryota; kingdom Viridiplantae; phylum Streptophyta; class Magnoliopsida; order Myrtales; family Myrtaceae; genus Eucalyptus; species Eucalyptus paniculata. The sequence continues at coordinate 17,126,227 of CM029435.1, forward strand.
CAATAAAACAATGAGATAGAAAAGCAGGTTATATTTTTCTTATTGAAATTCACAATCATACTTTTATTAACAGTGCAACTCATAGTATATTTACAACACTATTTACAGCAACCAAGTCTCACACCTATCTACACTAAGACAGGGTTCACAAAAGGGGTGGGATCTCAATCCACATCCGAGTTGTACTCAAGATCCCTCTCTGGATCATCTTCCTCTTCTTCAAAAATCTTTCTCCTCCTCAGATTCCTCCTCCTCAGCTTCTCCTTAGGATCCTGAAATGGTTATTCAATAACCAATGAGACCATGTTTCAGTGAGTTCTACCCCTTAAGACCCGATTAGTAAGAAAATATACCCTGAGGGCTGCGTAAGCACGTCATGGGTCAGAGGGCTTACCTTGGCCTCAGTTTCCTTCCTGCAAGTCAGTTCAAATAATAAATACTGACAATCATAGCATTCAACCAATCAGATCGACTTAACGATCAATCGACTCAGTCGATTACATGTCATCAAAACCATTACATGGTCATCCCGACTCTTCATTCTTCACTCTAAATCACGACCCTATAGGCATAATTTATTTTTTAGTGTAATCACGGCCCCACTCGGTAAATTTTCTAGACTTGGTGGCATCACGGCCCCACCTGGCAAATGTTCTAGACTTGGTGGCATCATGGCCCCACCTGGCAATTTTTCTCAACTTGGCGGCATCACGGCCCCACCTGGCAATTTTTCTCAACTTGGTGGCATCACGGCCCCACCTGACAATCTTTAATCCAACTCACAACCTCACGCAGTTACTTTCCCTTCAAGTATCGACATTTTCCCAATTTTGGGATAAATTCTCATATTCACCAATTTCACTAAAATTTCATAATATGATGCTCGAATAAATAAACAGAAAGCACCATTGGAATCAGCACAAAATTTCGATCGTCAACTATCCCAATTTTAATTTCCGGAAAATAAATAAATAATTAAATAATTACGAAAAATATTAAATAAATGCAATAAATCCAACTTAAGCCCGTTATAGCCTAATTGGAAGCCGATACAAACCCGGAAAATTACCGAGACTTGTTCCATAAATAACATGGCATGCCTACTTGCTAATGTCTATTTCTAACCACCTAACATGCATCATTAAGTCTCTAATTTAATTGATCTAAACTAATCTAACCACCTAATTGCATTTAATTAAATCTAACCAACCCCTAAGCGTAATTAGCAAACTAATAAAGCATTAGTGAGTAAAACTCACTTGATTAAAAGCGGGAACCGAATCACCGCGACGGTGACACAACGGTGGCCGAAATTGGACTTTCGACGACCCCGGCGGGCTTGGACCGGGCCTTAGACTTGGCCCAACAAATCTTAGCCCAATTGAGATTTGTTCTTGATTTTGGGTTGGACCCAAGTTGAATTGGGCTTGCTGAAAATGGGCTTCAATTTGATTTACTGGAATTGGGCCCACTGCTGGGCTTTAATTGGTGCGGGCTTGGAATTGGGCTACAGCTGATGAATTTCGACTGGGCTTGAAGACAACTGAGCTACACGTTGAACTGAAGTGGCTGAATTGGACTGGACTAGGCTACAACAAAAAGGCCTAGATTGTTGATGAAGATGGGCCCACAACGCTGCACTTCGGTGGGCTTCGCACGGCTAGATGAAGGCCGTTCGATTTCACGCTCGCAGCTTCGTGGAGTTGTGGCGAAGACACGTGGACGCTGGTCAACGAAGGCTTCACCCGGTGGAAATTTGACTGAGATGGGGGCGTGCTAGCGTGGACGATGGAGGAAAAAAAAAAAACAGCGTCGAAGAAGCTGTGCCGCTGATCTTCAAGCGTTGCTGGTCTTCAAGCTTCATTGGCGGACGTGTGGAGTGGAGCTGAGGAACGCACGAAGGAAAGTTGCAGCTGTGACGCTTGATCGAATGGGAGCAACTCGGACGTGTGGGCGTGGGCTTCAAGCGGTCAACCAACGGCCTTGCTCTTGCAAATGCTGACCAAGAGATGTTCGTTGATGGACAAGTGGCGAGGAGCAGCTTAAATTGAAGATCTTGTGGCTGGCGTGAGTGGAGTGTGTGGACTTCGGTTGAGGAAGAGAAGTAACGGAGATGGAGAGAGATTGGATGGGGATTGCTTCGCACGGTAGAGAGATTAAAACAAAAGCAGGAACAATGAGCGGATGGGAGGGTTGCCGAGCGTGAGAAGCCAGCTAAGAGGAAACAAAAATAAGAAATCTTAGCCAATACATTTAATGTTTTGGCCCCACAAGTCCACAATACACTCCTCTTTGTCTCCCCAATCAATTTCAAGCTTATCAACTCACAAGTAAACAAATTTAAAGTCCAAAATTACTGCCTCATATAATCATATGAATTTCACCATTTGAACTTCAATTTGTCCAATAAATTCCCAAATTGAGGTCCAATTTTGATGTAGAAAAATCCCAAGAATTTTTCTATAAATCTCTGACTCTCACAGGCTCAGCCTGAAAGTCCAATTTCTCATCAATTTAACCAATCTGAATTTCTATCCAAATTCCGCGACGTCCGAACCCATTTTCCGTAAAAATCTCGGGATCTTTGAAAAATCTTCTGAGACTGAGTCGACACTCCTATAATTCATTGTGACATGACAGAAACTTCAATTTCTGATATCGGACTTGAATTGGTGGTTAATTTCTATTTGACGCGTTTTTAGCGTGACCTAGGCTACTGAGTAACTTTCAGATATTTTAATGCAATTGACCCGTGGTCGATTTTCTTCGAGCCACTATGAACCCACTCGACTCATTGGCGACTCTCAATTATCGTGAAAATCTCGATGATCCAAATACGAACACAGGGTACCAAAACAATAAGAGAATCAATCTAGTACCGGTCGACATGAATTTTCTAATTTAGTGGTGTCACCCACGATTAGCCATACATCTTTGTCAATCCAGTCTATCTCTAATTTCAAATCAATTTTTAACTGTGCCGTAATGACCTCTAAAGATAGACACGGTCGAGAAGCCGATTCCTAATCGAGTTCTCAAGTCTAATTGCCTTAAAATTCCTAATAATTTCCCCAGATAGTCTAGTTATCTCAAGAATGATCAGTTCTAAGATTAGCCCTACAGACACGTCAAAAAAATGCCCGATTTATTCAGTAGAAAACAGGGTTGAAAAATCTGGATGTCACAGGATTAGCGATTTAAATATCCGTTAATGCATGTTAAGTGGTTAGAGTAGTGTAGTTAAAGCCTAGACAAGCTCTAGTATTTATCTGGAGTGATTCGGAAATTTTCCGGATCCGTTTTGGCTTCCAATTAGGCTTTTTTCGAGCTTAAGTTACATTTGTGGCATTGATTTATTATTTTTCGTAATTATTTAATTATTTATTTATTTTTTGAAAATTAGACCAGGATAACCGATGACTGAAATTCTATGTTGATTGCAGTTGTGCATTCTGTTATTTAATTGAGTTCTAATTTGTGCTGATTGTGAGTGAATTGAGAAATTAGGAATTTATTCCTAATTTTTTTTTTAATTTTGGTAATTGATTGAAAAATTATCGGGTGTCGGTCTACAGCGCCAAAAATCTATTTTGGGACTGCTGAAATTGGTGGGAAGTTCAAAAGTGAAATTATTATATTTTGGCTAAGGCCAACCGTGTATCCACATATGGCTATTTTTATCGGGAATGATAAAAATGTTGAATTGGTTGTATGATTGGGACGGTATACTTTATTAGCCTATGAGCGATATGTTAGCTTAGCAGAAAGCAGTATACCGGTATACTCTATCAATCTACGGGCGATATATTAGCTTAGCAGAGAGTAGTATACCTTATCAACTTAGATTAAGCAATGTTGGTACACTATATCAACCTACGGGCAATATGGCAGCTTAAATAAAGTGCAGTATACTCAATCATCTCAAGAGCGAGCTATACTATTTATTTATCAGTTTAGCAGTGAGCAGTCCTGATATGAGTGGACTTTATAGATAGTAAGAGATGAACCGACCAAGAAAGGGTCATGATGACATATAATCGATTGAGTCAATTGATCGATGAATCGAGTTGAATTAATTGGATGTTATGATTGCGAGTTTATAAATTAAACTGATTTGCAAGAAAAAGTGGAGGCCCAAGTAAGTCCTATACCTTGCGATTGTGTTTAGGCAGCCCTTAGGGCGTATTTTCTTCCTAATCGAGTCTTAGATGATAGAACTCGCTGAGATATCGTCTCACCCCGTTGTGGGATAACAATTTCAGGCCTATAGAGAGCAGCTTGAGAGTTTTTTGGACAACTCAAGAGTGTTATAGAGTAGGCATCTTATTTTCCGTTGCCTGGGAGCCCTAGGGGCTAGACCTATGAGCTAGTGAGGTCCATGATTTGGGTTAATGCGGGTCTGACCCAAAAGGTGCTCCACTGATACCGATTGTGGTATCGCCATGCTCAAGATAGCTAGAGAGAGGGTCCTATTCCGGAATATGAGATTCCTCTGTATATCCTGGAGGTTGCTTTGGAAAGGGGACAGCTGATCCTCTTCAAGGTTTGATAATAGATGCAGTAGACCCGACTCTTGTAGTACCAGAGTTCCCGATGCAGTCTACTAAAGGCTCCAGCTGGAGCATGAAAGAAGGAGAGATTGAGGATGTTGATGACCGGGAGTAGATTGGAAACCCCCACCCCTGTCTACAGATTTTGTTTTCTGAACTTGTTTGAGTAGGGCTTGACTTGATAGTTCGCATTGTATATGTGTTGTTGTTTCAGGTTCAAAATTTATGGTTCTACTTTCCTATCCCATTATTTTATTGTCTAGGGAATACTTATATGCTCCCACATGTGTATTAAAATGAATAGGTCGGCGATGTGTTCTGAGACATTGCTATTAATCGATTAAGGAGGGATGGGCACGTGTTCGGAGGATCGGGGTGTGACAAGGTTGGCCTTGCCATGGTTGGGCAAAGCTCGACCTTGCCAGATTGGGCGAGTTCAAGGCAAGGCTCGACCTCACCTAATGAAGGTAAGGTTGAGTCTCGCCTAGGCCCGGCATGGGCTAGAGGAGGGAGAAGGGAAGAAAAGAAAAAGAAAATAATAAATAAGTTCAATATAATAGTAAAATGTTATTAAAAAATTGTTAACACTAATGCTGGCCACACCATAAATGATCGTTGGGAACCATGTTAGTGATTTCCGATTAAAATTAGCTAGTGGACTCAAATGGCAAAGTGTAAAAAGGTTTAAGACTCAATTGACATAATTAAAAAGTTTAAGATTGAATTGATGAAAGTGTAATAGGTTTATGATTTTTTGGACAATTTTCCCCGCAAGAATTAACTTCTCATGATGGAACGGCACCAAAGACTTGCTTCATAAGCCCAATCATCTGACAACAACTCATCCATTCTTAAAGTTCGCACGACCAAAGCTCGTTCCATTTCATTGAGCAAAAGTTGTTCGTGATAGACTCAGCGAGTGATTGATACGGGTCATCAATTTGAATCGTCGTCGCGAACAACTGATCAGAATGCTCCATCCAACCGGAATACCATTTGGGTCTCTCTTGTCGACTCGAGTGAGAACAAGTCTCACCAATTGACGAAGAAGATGATGAAGGAGAGAAGAGAAAATGAAATGGGGTCATTTACGAGGAAGAAGGAAGAGAAGGAGAGAAAATCTTCGACCCAGGGGCCACACCGCCTTTCAAGCTGGCGAACGTGAGGGCGGCGATCCCAAACCACTGCTAGGTGAAGGATCTGTGGAGGTCAATGAGCTATGTCCTGAGAGACGCGTCTTCGGGCTTTCCTGTGGGGCAGCATATTTGAATAGCTGGGTCGTTTGGCCTCTCTATTGGGCCACCCAGGGCACCATGTTCTGGGCCCTCTTCGTTCTCGGCCACGATTGGTACAGTCTCTAGCTTGTCTCTTATCATATTTCATGGAGATTATCGTTTTTATAGTTTGTGTTGTGATTGTCCTCAATTTGGTGATCCACCTTGCATTTCCGCTTTGTCGATTCTTAGTTGAGTTGTGTCATGTTATCGTTTTTGCCTATGAAAATTCCGCTCACTTCATCATCGATGTTACTTAAATTCTAGTGATTTTTTTCTTTTGAAACCGACACAGTGGGGCACTGGAGCTTCTCCAACGATCCCAATCCGAATAGTGTTGTGGGACATTTACTTGATTTCTCCATTATGGTGCCTTACCATGGATAGTAAGCTTCAAGTCACTTTGCTTAGACTCTATTTGTTTTGCGGAATATGATTAATCTAGAAAACATTTCTTTTTTTTAAAGATTGCTTATATTGTTTGAAATAATTAGTCTATGAAAAATGTTTTCATTATCGATAATAATTTATATTTAAACATTTTTGTGAACAATGAAAATATTTTTTGTTTGTTCACTTTTATAAGCGACATAAGCGATCATTTTTAAGAAAATGTTTTCTAACTCATTGATTTTTTACAAAATAAACGATCATTTAATCTCATCTAAAATTATTAGTTTTATAGGAATCACGTAACTCTCTTCCCTCTTGAGAAGTTTGGTCAATTAGAATGATTAAAACTTAAAATAATTTTAATTAATAATCACTCATGCTATGACTAACAATGTCAAATGTCACCGCCTTTCACATTGAATTTGATAGGAGAATTAGCCACAAAACTCATCATCATAATCACGGGCACGTCGAGAAAGATGAGTCATGGAATCCAGTTAGTCATCACAATCGCTCTTATGTTTTCCTCCCTTTCCCATGCGACTAGCTTGCTGACATTCCTTTTTTCGCTTTTTGCTTCTTTCCACATTGGACCGTGCGTATATACACGCCCAAATACTCCCCTCGTGACCAAATCTCTTTTTTCCTTTCCTTCAATATTGACCGAAATTTCTCAAAATCCAGAGGATAGATATAACCATATACGCACATATACCCCAAAGATCATCGCCCTTTTTTTATGTGCCATGTGAAAGAAAAATCTTAATAATATAATATCTTTATTGTTTTCAATTTTCATTAGATTTTCCACACATGATATTGGCCACCACAGGCTTAGTCCAGTTAAGTTTAGAACTATTAATTCGAATTCATCCACAACCAGTTCAATGCAAATGCAATTATATGGGACTATTATTACCCATATTAAAAAATGCTCCTATAATTTATAAGCAATTTAATTGAATAGATTTTTATTTAGGGGTTGGGATCAATCTCTAATTTTCTATGCAATAAACAACTAATTGGGTTGTCAAAATTTAGATGTTAACAAAATCAATGGAGGTCCCTTGACCCTTGATTGGGCATCTAGCCAACCCCCACAAAGAGGCTAGTGGTGACATCTAGATCCATATTTATGTTGCTTTAAGAACCTTAAAACAAATATCTATTGTGCGAGGTATGGGTTTGGGAGAACCTAGGTTCCTAATTGATGGAACAGGTTTGGCTCACCAACTAGACATCGTTTTTGAAGCCTTCTCTTATGGGAACACCTACTTGAACTATTTGATGAACAAATACCCCTAAATATTACTCATGAGAGGGCCCCATCTTTCCTTGAGGTATAGGTTGCAACACATAGAAGATATGATCGCTATAATGGCTTATGGACACACAATTAATTATTCTTTTTATTAAATAGCTTAAATAAAACTTTATTTTAAAGTTGAATTGCTAGACAGATTAATTTTAACAACTCAATTGTGAGCTTTTCACACTTTAATTTGAATTGCAAAATGGTAGTTGAGAATTAGCTACACTTTCTTCACTTTCAAACTCACATCAAATATTTTAGACAAAAGTTTAAAAATATATTAAAATTATACTCCAATTGTCATGAGGTTGAATTTACAACCGATATTAAATACTTTATTTATAAAAGGAGTAGAATAGCAAGGATTTCTCTTTTTTTTTTTTTTTTTGTGCTTGTCTTTTGTTAATATTTAAGTATGATCTAAACATAAATACGTTTAACATTTTGTCATGTTTCTAACAAATTAACCTTTCATATATTAATAAATTTTCCTTTTCCATTTTTTTATCAAGATCAGCTAGATAATTAGATATATAGTTTTGCTCAAACTATTAGATAAAATTAGGTAATTCATTGTGTGTTCTTAAGCCATCATAAATATAAATTTTTAATCCTCTAGCTTTTGTGATTAAAAATATGATACATTAAATTAAAATTAATAACTTTCTATAGGCAAAGTGATAACATTATGTAGGATAAAATGATAACTTTAATATGTTGTCGAGTGTAATGTATCATTTGTATAGTAATACTAATAAAAAAGGACAAACAACAACTTAGAGAGAGAGAGAGAGAGAGGGAGAGAGAGAGAGTAATTGGGTCGGTTAACCGAAAAAGGGAGTGTTTTAGCTAAAATGGGGGTGGAAATAGCACCCATCGCCCTTTGCAAAATATAAATAAATTACAATTATACAGGACCGGAATGCAATTAAACAAATGATAACATATTCCACTTACTTTAGAAAGGTGATTTTCAATAATACAAACAAAAGAAAGTCCCATTCGATGGAGTATATTCCATTTCTCAATTTCTTGCCTAGCCGTGTCTGTAGTGGAACCCAAAGAATAATGGATTATTTTGGGTAATTTTGGTCACTGGTCACTTAATTTAGGGGTTGTTTGCAATTTAACAGATGAACATTGATTTCACCAGCTGAACGCTTTGAACTTTCGATTTTTCCCAATTTATGAATTTGATCAGAATTGACTGAATTTCAGCCAAACACCGACAGTGGTAGCAGACATGTGATGGTATTTTAATTATTTTTTCAGGGCTGACACGATGCCAGCTTGGATAATTTGTCGGTGCAATGTCATCGCATGTCAGATCTCGACAAGGAAACTAGTTAAATTTCGATTGCATCAATTGCAAAAAGTCGAAACTGCAGTGCATTTGGTGATTAAAATTTAAAGAATCATAAATGTCACCTACGCTTATTTACCTATGAAGAATTTTACCCCAACACTTTATTATAGCAATCAAATGTACACAAAGTCAAATTTTATAGCGCTCTGTTCCAGTGGACACTGGACGGAATAAAAATTTTTACGAAACATCATTATCTCCCTAGAGTCTCAAATAAGCAACCCATTTTTCAAATGGGTTTGTTCTGCCCATCAGTACTCAACATCAAAGATCAAACATCAATAATCGAATCTTAAGGACTGCTATCACACCCTCAAGTGTCATCATCCGAATCGTTTTCCTCCATAGGTTAATAATTGCCGTCCTTCTAGGAAAACGAAGAACAGGTGCTGCAGTTCTCAGAGTTTAACTCTGATGAAAAATGTCTTCTTTTTTATAACGCTGTTCATAAAATTAGTTTCCCTTTCATTTCGTCCCGTAAAAGGTAAAACATCTGTCTCATAAGCAACGGAGTTTGGAAACTTGTGACAAGTCAATTTAAGTCTCACATTAAATGTGTAAGATCTTGTAATGTTATCCATAAATAAGTCATACCCAGATGGTTATTATATTTAAAAGATTTTGGCGAGAGCACTACCAGCTATCCTAAAAACTTAATTTATTGGATAAATGTGTGGTTTATTATTTAGATACTCTAACACTCTCCCTTATATTTAACTTGATCTTTTGCCTAGTACTAAGCATGAAGATTTTAATTGGGAAATCAAATGGAGCCTGATTTAAACTCAGGAACTCCAACTCTAATACTAATAAGAGATTTTGGTAGAGCCACTGTTAACTGTTTTAAAAATTTTAGTTATTAGATGAAGACGTAGTTTATTATTAAAATATTCTAACAATATTATATAACTACTTTAACTATTTTGGAAAGTTTTGTGGAACAGGTTTAATCGATACAGATAGTATCAAAGAAAAATACCTTTCATTAAATATGTGGTTTTTAAACAGACTAGGTCCGTACCTAATTCAAGGAGATGTGAGAATGATTGTTGATGCAAGATGACTTGAACAAAGGATGGCTTCTAGTAGGTATGCTTCTGGGCTAGCAGCAAGAGCAAATTTAGATAGGACCACACATCAAATATGGGGAGTATTGCAAGTCAGTGGTTTAAGTGGAGTTCATGACACTTCTAGTCCCATATAAAAATGGTGAGATCTTGTGATATTATTCATAAGAAGGATCCATCCCAAAACGATCATTACCTTATGCAGTTAGTTCTAGTGTTCCTTTGGGAAGTATGGTCGACGTGGAATGAGCTAGGTCAATACAAAGGAGGGCAATATCCCTTTCAATGGATGTGTGGTGGTTCATGGACAAATTACGTACATACCCAATTCATTAAGGGCGAGGAATGATTATTGCAACGAGAGGTGCATCGACAGGTGTCGAACGTGGTGCGATTGCTAATATGGATGTTTATAAAATGTCAAGGCAACGAAAATGGAAGAGACCACAATCAAATACGAGAATATCGTGTGTCAGTGGTTTCAATGAGAGAGTTTATTATACACTAGATAGGAGAGATCTTATGATATTATTCATAAGTGAGATCCACCTTCAAACCTCAAGAACACATATGACAATAACTTAGAGACTTTCATGCAAGTGTCTAATGATTTTGCTAATAACTATCTACTCCTACAAACTTGAATTGCAGGACTATGGTCCACAATTATTTCTTTTCTTTTCTTTTCTTTTTTTCAAAAGAAGCAATTGTTTCACTCTGGCAATCATGTTCCATGCTCATTAACAGTGCACGCCTTCAAACTCCAAGGAGGCAAAAGAAAATCTTCTGGTTCTGTCATGGTGCTATATGCTTTCGCATACCTATGTGGAACTCGTTGTGTGGAAGAACATGGTGACTCGGGAGTTGATTTTTCAAACGTTTTTCTCCTATTGATGTAAAGATATTGGGCTCAGATATTGGGCCACTTAAATGGGGGCGGAATTCAGCAAAAGCAGTCCATGAGAAGTGGGATTTTTTTTTTTTTGGTCAGAAATGGAAACATTTCATTAAGTAAAGATGAGAGGCCTGGTAAATGGGCATCATTACATAAGAGGTCCAACAAAGTTTGAGGAGGGGACAAGACCCAATTCAGAGGTAAGTAATTTTTCTTGTGGGCTTTGGGAACCCAATTTGCAACAAGATTGGCCTTTCTAGAGCAATAGACTATCTGGACATTTGAGAAGCCCCACAGTTTTTCTTTGCACTTACTGACAATAGGTTGAATTTCCCAACTCAACTGATCTGAACTATTAATGGCTTGGACTAGTTGCGAACTATCTGACTCAAAGATAAGTACTTCATGTCTTTTAGGGAAGAAAAAGTTAATGGCTTCCCATAAAGCTAGGGTTTGAGCCATCAAGAAAAAAGAGGCTCTAATCGCTTCAGCCACACCTCCCACCATCCTCCCTCCCGAGTCTCGGCAGACGCAAGCTATGGATGAGAAGTGGGATTTGGACATTGGAATCTTGATACATGGGAAAAGGGTCACTCTAATGATCGCCCATACGAAAAGATAGCGGAAAAGAGAAAGGTCATAAGTCAGCTCAGTGTTCATTTTAGCTCGAGCACATCCATCCTATGTGTGCATCTCCACTGAAGATCTTGGGATCAAGGAGTGACCCGCAAATTCCACTGAAGTTTTGCCCAAAAGAAAACGAAGAAGAAGGAAAAGAACCAAATTCGAGCGACGTCGTTATGACGTGGACTTCCGTTTGAAGCTTCACCGGAGGAAATCCTGAGCAGTGATGGGGATGCTAGGTATAGACTTTCATATGCTGCTATGATGATTAGCACAATAATGGGAGTCAGAGAACATGAACATTATTTTTTCCAAGGTAGGTCCAATTTAAAAATAAAACAATCTTCAATCATATCATTGTCTATACGAATTCTATAAATTAATCTTCATACATCCTAGCCTTAATGTGCTTTTAAACTAGACTTTACGAACTCTCGCAATTAAAGTGGAACAAATGCAGATGGGAGGACCAGAAGCAAGTTCCATGTGAACTTGTTTCCCAATTAAAAAGATTTTCTAATGCAAATCACTCTCTTCCGAAACCACGTAAAGAGCGAGATTTTTCAATGCAAGTTAAATGAGCGGTTTCTCCAAGTAGAAAGCTTTTTTTTTTTTAATGTATGTTCTCGAGATGTTTGATGCCAATTGATATCCAATTAATCACACACCGGTTGTGATAGTCTCCTTATCCCCTACACCTCGAGTGATTGCAGGAGCATAAAATTCTGATTTGCTGGAGATGGGCTAAAACAATGCGCAAATATGACGGTTCAAAGTTGAGTAAGGAAAATGAGTATGCTTTGCCACTTCAACAACCTCCGGGGGTTCACTCAAGAGAAATATTGAGAGTAGAACACGGACAAAACGAGTGAGTGATTGGTGATCAAGTGATAATGGTCTTGAAGAGAAAGGGGCATTTAGGGAATAGTATTTTGAAGTTTGGGGGAAAAGTGCCAAAAAAATCCTAAACCTTTTGTCTTTGTGCCGATTTAGTCATAAACCTTTTTTTTTGTGTCAATTCAATCATTTCCGGCCAATTTTGACAGGATTTTGCTAACTAGACACCGGCCGGCTAACATGGCTCGATCGCCGACGTGGATAACTTTTAATAATATTTTAATTATTTTGATTTTTGATTTTTTTCTTTTTTTCTTTTGATTTTTGATTTTTGATTTTTTATTATTTTTTGATTTTTTTTTAATTTTTTTCTTCTCTCTTCTTTTTCTAGCTAGTCGCCGAACCTCGGTGACCGGCCAAAGGCGACAGTCGGTGAGGTTGAGGTCGACCTCACTGACCACCTCGCCAGTGGCCGCGAGGGTGGCCTCGCGCTGGGCGGCGAGGCTCACCCTCGCCGGATTTGGCAAGGGTTGAGCCTCGCCCATGGCTAGCGAGGATTGACCTTGCCGAGCGAGAGCGAGCCCTACTAGCTTGGCGCGAGGCCAGCTCTCCTTGCTCCATTCCCTAATCCCAATCTCGCCCTAAAAATTTCCTCCCTACACTTGTTGTCGTCATTGCTAGGGTTTTACAAGAACTCAGGGGTGTCCTCGGTCACATGGCTCCGGCCCTAGATTTTTGCCTTGTTTCCCCCATAGCGACGATCCATCAGGCAAGGCTTGACCCTCGCCAGATCCGGCGAGGGCAAGCTTCGCCACCTAGGCCTTGAGGGTGGCCTCGTGCTGAGCAGGCAAGGCTCGCCGCCCAGCGAGAGGCCGCCCTCACAGCCACTAGCGAGGTCGACCTCGTTGGCTATCGCCTCTAGCCGGTTGCTGAGGTCTGGTGATCAACTGGAGGAAGAAGAGGGAAGAAAAAAAATTCAAAAATAGAAAAAGAAAGAGAAAGAAAGAAAAAAAAAAAATTCTAAAATATTAAAATATTATTAAAAGTTGTCCATGTCAGTGCCGATCAGGCCACGTTAGCCGGCCGGCGTCTAGTCAGCAAAATCTTGTCAAAATTGGTCGGAAAGGACTGAATTGGCATAATGTAAAAAGGTTTAGGACTAAATCGGCATCAAAAAAAGTTTATGACTAAATTGGCAGAAAAACAAAAGGTTTAGGACTTTTTTAGCACTTTTCCCTAAAGTTTGGTGTGTACAAATTGATTCTATACAACAAAAAGGGCTTTTTGGACAAGTCCACCTACTTAAGGACTTGATTGAGCGAAATATAAGTTTGAGAACCACATTAAAAAAATAGCTTAAGTTCAGGACCAACCGTGTAATTTTTCTGTGCAGTGATGATTGCGTATTATCGTAATTGTCAGACTTGATCTAGTCAAGATCCTGCAATATCACATTCATTTGTAAAAAATGTTCCTAATGTTAATGGCAAGATATGTGAGGTCTATTGAACTCTGTCTCTTTAGAATGCAAGGTTATATGACCATGTCTTGCAATCATTTTAACAGATTTTCATGGGCGTCAAGGTTGCCGTAGACAAATTCAACATTGTTTGAGTCAGAAGTTACAATAATAAAAGGAAGAATCGTCATTAGTATTTGAATAAAAAAGGGGCTCAGAAGCTATTCTTTCCTCTGGGTTGTTTATTGTAGAAACCCCCAAAAATTCCAGGCCCAGTTAGCTCAGAAGTGGATAGATCTCTTTATTTTCTTCTTTTGACTCATCATGTAGATCTTCCTAGTATTTGTCTAAACTATAGATTAACAATTCTTTAATTCTAATTTGTGTTAAACTAATCTCTTTTTTTTCTTCTTTTGACTCATCATGTAGATCTTCCTAGTATTAGTCCAAACTATGGATTAAGAATTCTTTAATTCTAAATTTTATTTAACTAGTAACTTAGAGAAATGTCAGCCAAGCTCAATAATATAGGCTTATGGTAAAGTAGGGTGCTAAGGCGACGGAATGTTATTTATTGAGTAGGAGCAAATGAACGGTTTAATCTCCTTTGATCCAAAATCAGCAAGATTTAGAGAAACATAGATGTTAGTATTCTTTGTTTTTCTCTTTACATTAATAGTTTAACTTTTTCGTTTTTATGAGATGCGTGAATTTTTATTTGGCCAAATAGTTATTAGTACTATAAAATTAGACATTTGTTTATAAGAAAGAGATATCCTTGTTCCACGAACACATTCTAATAATTGGAAAAAAAATTGAATTTTTTCATACATTTGCTGCCTAAGAAAAAGTCACGAATGCCCCCAACATGATTGCATTACATTCGTCCCTGACGCAAGGTAAAAACGTCATTACCTCGATCGATCTTCCGCATAATCTCCTAGTGGGAACTTTGAACTTGCAGACCTAAACCCGGTGCCATAGTTACGGGCGGAGATGACGGTGAGAATCATGAGAAGAAGGAAAGATACAAAGGAGATGGCGATTGAGATGGCGACATTGTCGCAAAATTTGCCGAGATGATCACAGATGGGCATCCATCCTATGTGTGCATCTCCGTGCTTCCCCACATAGCCAATAGCCATTGTGGCCGCACACCCCTTCATCATCAATGTCATCACCACCTACAAAAATGAATGATATTGAAATTAGCCAAATAATGTTTCAAATCATACTATATGATGTGATATGATACGCCTTGGTACCATACCAAGTCATGAAGGAAGAGGAAAATGTAGCTACGAGAGCAGCAGTCTCTTTGTGACGATTATAAGAAGGAATAATGAGAATAACAGACAGAGAGCACATGAAACTAAATTTGCATATGCAAAGAAGCTGCAATTATAATCCAATGGTTAGTATGAATATCAAGAACAAAGAAAACATTTAAAAACTTTGACGTTTCGCGATTTTATGGGTCTAATAATTTAAAATAAGAAAATCCAACATCTTCTTATCATGGAGAGCCTAGACGTGAATTTCTAAGCTAATAGTCACTCAAAAGGGTTTGTCAGACTCGTCTATGGATCAGGGAAAATTGGTAACTGTGAAGCATAACTTGAATGCCGGGGAATAAGTATATCGAGCATAGACAGGAATGCCGAAAACCCTGGTGAATTGCTTGCTGGTCATCATCACCAGTGCCGCGACCAAAGTGGCGGCAATCGGCAGTACTCTCAAGCAAATCTGAGTGCTAGTTCCCAAGAGAAAATGGTTCCTGGACATGGGGATGGATTCGTTTTGCTCTAGTGTCTTCTCAACCATCTTTTACTTCCTCCTTGTTTTGAGACAAATTGGGTCTTTAGTTGAGGAAGGAGTGTTTCGTGGTGCAGGATCATTTTTAGAGGGGCAATTTATAATTAAAAAAAGAAAATAGAAAAAGAAAATGATGTTCAAGATAAGGTGAAGTGGAACTGATGGATCCAAGATCAGGAGACATGATGGACCTTTAATTCTCATGCACACAGACATCGGTAAAAGAGGATGTAGTACTTTAGCTTTAGCTGGTACGTCCATGATGGGGTGCGAACGGAACGCACCGTTTCGTTTTGATGCGTTACGATGGAAAGTAACTAATGGAGGGGTACGAAGGGAGACGTATAAAAGCCTCCCGAACACAACCGTTGACATTGTTGGCAATTCATTCGCACCAAAATTCTCCCCATTTCCATCAAAGAAAAAAAGGAATTCCATTTCACTTTTGCAAGAACGATCGGCATTTACACCGTGGAAATCGGGTCTTTTCCTTCTGATTGCATCCAGACTAACGTGAGGAAGTGTTGTTCGTGATTTATTCGCAAATCAACGTTCGTTCCGGGGCTATTTACTGTTTGCGCATCGGAATCAGGTAAGTTGTCTTCCGCCGACTTGAATTCCAACATTGGTATCAAAGTCCGATCGTGATTTCTGCCTTGTTTTTCATCGAGTTTTCTTTATTACCATTTGATATTGAGATCAAGATATTGTATTCTACACTGTTTTGGATCTCTGATAGTCAGAATTGCCCCATGAAAAACTCGAAATTGAACCGGAGCGAAGAACGGGTTCGGGGTCGCATGATCCGTGAGGTTTCGACCATTTTTCGAAACAATTTTTTGGTCAAAATTAATTTTTGAATATACAGGGTGAAAGAGCTCGTCGAGACTAGTCCGGAGATAGGTCGAGCGCCGCTGGGAGACAACGGACGCGCCCACATGCGCGGCCAGAAGCCGTTGCGCGTGGGTGTCACACGCCTGAAGTGTTGGCGAAGCTAGTGCGTGCGCCACACATGCCGGTTGGCGAACCGGCGTGTGCGCGACGCGCGGCCACCGGCGAACCGGTGCTTGGTGACGTCACCGTGACGTCATCCAACGGTCGATAACCGCCGGGATGACGTCATCGACGACGTTAGCGCCGGCAACAGTTGGTCGGCCGGTCACCGGCCGGCAACCCCGACTTGACCCGACCGACGACCCAACCCGACCCGAGACTCGACCCGACCCGTTGACACGACCTGACTCGACCGTTGACCGGTCAATGGGCCGACCGTCAACCGGTCCGGCGGTCAAACCGGTCGGACCGATCACCGGTGGGACCGGTCGAACTAGTCAGACCGGCCAGGAGCCGTTCGGCTCGCTGGCGCGTGCGTCACACGTGCCGTGCACTCAAGCGACGCATGGGGGCCCGTGCCAACTCTGATTGGAGTGTGGTTGGTCTCGTTTGGTTCGTATGAGTATCCTCTACACAGTGACATAATTATTTTATACTTTTGAATTTTATAAATGTATGAAAATGCTTTGGGAACCCTATGTACGCGTATTTTTTTGGGGTTTAATGTAGCTTATTCATTTGTAGCTTGTATTTTCTTGTGATTAGAGAAATGCAGTAGCTAGCTTGCGTGCAAATGATGTTATATATGCTGTGTAGAGCTTGGTTCAGTGATATGATGTATATATTTTAATATACTTGCAATTTTCTAGTTGCTAGAAAATAAGAACAATGGTAAGAAATCCATTACCTGTTGAATTGCAATTTTAATTATAGTCGAAGCATGATTGTTATTTATACGTTGATTATTATCATGCTATGTTCTTGTGTTAAAGAAAAAATGTAGAAATTACATAAGGTCATGTAATTATTTTTCCTAGTGGGAGTTCATAAGTTGGTAGAATTGAAAGGAGTTCTCACCTAGAACTTAAAATTTGCGCAAATTAAACTAATTAATGATAATAGAACAATTGTACATAGAAGTTGATCGAAAACATTGTAAACTTTTACTTTTGTGTTTTTTGTTGAATTATCATTAATTTAGTTTGTATTTGCTGCAAATTAAATGTGTGTTACTCTGTATAGTGTGCTAATATTGATTATGCGTTTATTATGTCAATGTGTTATAGTAATTGATTATGGCTTCGGCATCCAAGACCATTGTGGCTGACCTCAATAAGGGTGAGAAGCTGAACGGTGACAATTATGATATTTGGCACCGAAAGGTTCAGTACATCCTTGAGGAGCAAGAGGTTTTGGAAACCCTCAACCATACCATGGATGAACCTAAGCGTAGAACTTCAGCTCAACACAGGAGATATCTAGAAGCTTATCAAGCTTGGAAAAAGAAAAATAGCATTGCTCGCATCACATTGCTAAGCTGTATGCAAGATGATCTCATGTGTGAGTTTGAGAGTTATGACAAAGCTCAAGCTATGTGGGTTGCCTTGAAAGATAAGTTTAGGGGTACATCTGCCACTAAGCTGATGAGACTCACCATCAAGTTTGACACATTCTGAAAGCGCCCAAATGTAACGATGAGGCAGCATCTTTGGGAGATGTCAAACATAATCCGTGAACTGAAGTCGGCAGGTCACTCCCTTACTGATGAATAGTAAGTTCAGGCTGTTATAAGGTCTCTTCCTGATAATTGGGAGCATATGAAGATCAATATGACGCATAATAAGAACATCACAACTTTTGATGATATTGTGCATCATTTGGAATTAGAGGATGAGCGCCTAGAGGCTGCAAGATCCTCTACCCATGCTTATGTTGCTGAATCGAGTTCGCGCAATGTTTCGGTCTTCAAGCGCAAGAGGAATCTTCAGTTGAACAACAAAGGGAAGATGACTAATCAGGGACCCAAGAGGGCTAAGACCTTCCGACGCAAGAAGCGTGGTGGGAAGAAGGACAAGGCCAAGATGGAGTGCCACAATTGTGGCAAGCTGGGTCACTTTGCTCGTGAATGCATTGAGCCGAAAAATGTACCTTATTACTCCATTACTTTGAGTAATGCTTTTGTTTCTAATACTGTAATGCTTGCTGAATCTCATCCAATGTGGACTGTAGACTCAGGAGCAACAGACCATGTAGCTAGAGACCGAGAAGCATTTGTGGAGTATCGTCAGATACCGCCTGGAAGAAGATGGATATATGTTGGGAATAACTCAAGACTTGAAGTGAAGGGTATCGGCACATGTAAATTAATCTTACGTGGTGGTCGAAACCTGTTCCTGCATGATGTCCTTTATGCTCCAGATATTCGACGAAACTTGGTCTCTGTAGTTGTTCTTCTTAGCTTAGGTTATGTATTGAATTTCCATGGTGATTGTGTTGACATTTTGTTTGGAACAGTTTATTATGGTTCAGGTCATATATCGAATGGTTTTATGGTGTTAGACATTGACTATGATCAGTACAATGTTAATGTTGATGGTTGTTTTTCTTTAATTGCGTCTTCTAACAATGTTGAAATTGATGCAAGTACTTGGCATGCTAGATTAGGTCACATTGGATTGCAAAGAATGCAAAGATTAGCTAGAGAAGGCCTTTTAGGGTCACTTACTAATGTTAGTCTATCCGTATGTGAACATTGTCTGGCCGGAAAAATAACTAGAAAATCATTCGGTAAAGGGACTAGAGTTGAATTTCCATTGCATCTCATACATTCTGACATTTGTGGCCCTTTGAATGTGAGGGCGAGGCATGAAGCCTCATATTTCATCACTTTCATAGATGACTTCACACGCTTCGGTTATGTCTTTCTGATCTCCCATAAGTCAGAAGCATTAGACTGCTTTAGATGATATATAGCGATGGTAGAGAATCAGTTGAACAAAACAATAAAGGCATTGAGAACTAATTGTGGAAGTAAGTATCTATCGGAGCAATTCAAGGCTCTTTGTGATGAAAAGGGAATTGTACGACAATTGACTATTCCTGGTACTCCACAACAAAATGGGGTAGCTGAGAGAAGGAATAGAACCCTATTGGAAATGGTTAGGTCTATGATGGCGCAAGCAAATTTACCTATCTCCTATTGGAGAGATGCGTTATTGACTGCTACCTATATACTTAACCGTGTGCTCTCAAAATCGGTCACTTCCACCCCTTATGAATTATGGACTGGTAGGAAACCAGACTTGAATAGTCTACATCCATGGGGATGTGCAGCTTATGTTTATGATTCTTCCCATAAACATCGCAAATTAGGTCCTAGAGGGAAGAAATGTATCTTTATAAGATATTTCGAACACTCCAAAGGGTACATGTTAATAGGTGAACAAGCTGATGGAAGTGTAACCGAAATGGAGTCACGAGATGTCACGTTCTTGGAGAACGATTTTCATAGTAGAGGTGAGATTGATAAAGACTTCCAATTATATGAGATGGAAGATCATGATAACACACTCACTAATGTTGTAGAGGGAAATAAAGATTTACTTCAACACACAAGACCTAGTGGGAGTGTTGCATCGCCTGATGAATTGAATTCAATTCAATTGCGTAAAAGTAATCGTAAAAGTATTCCTCGTCATCGTTTTGAGATTGAAGGGGAAGCATTTATGATTGCTTAAAAAGACGATGCCGAGCCTAAGACTGTTCAAGAGGCTCTCTCATCCTCTGACAAGGAAGAATGGAGAAAAGCTTTGGAAGATGAGATGGAGTCAATGAGGGCAAACCATGTCTGGGACTTGGTTGATCTACCACTCAATCATAAGGCCATTGGAAACAAATGGGTCTTCAAGATTAAGCGAAGGGCGGATGGATCTATTGAAAAGTATAAGGCTCGCCTTGTGGCAAAAGGTTATACTCAACAAGAGGGTATAGACTATGAGGAAACTTTTTCACCAGTTGTAAGGTTTGCCTCAATACGCCTTATTCTAGCCATCGTTGCACATTTGAACCTTGAATTACATCAAATGGATGTAAAGATGGCATTTCTCAATGGAGAATTAGATGAGGAAATCTATATGAAACAACCAATAGGTTTCATAGCTAAAGGTCAAGAGCATAAAGTTTTCAAGCTTAATCGTTCAATATATGGCCTTAAGCAATCATCTAGGCAGTGGTATCTTTGTTTTCATCGAGCAATAATAACTTTTGGTTTCACGATGATCGAAGAAGATCACTGTGTATATGTCAAGCGGTCCAAAGATAAATTTGTAATTTTATCACTTTATGTGGACGATATTCTGTTGGCTGGAAATGACAAGATTTTGGTTACCACCATAAAAAAATGGTTGTCCTCCAATTTTGAGATGAAGGACATGGGAAAAGCTGCTTATATATTAGGAGTTAAGATTGAAAGAGATCGATCAAGAAAACTCCTTACTTTATCACAAGAGTCTTATATTATGAAGATTCTTGAGCGTTTCAATATGCAGCAATGTAATCCCATTGATACCCCTGTCATGCAAGGTGAAGGCCTAAGTACTGAGAAGTGTCCTAAGATTTCAGAAGAAATAAAAGTGATGAAAACTTTTCCTTACGCTAGTGCAGTCGGAAGTTTGATGTATGCTATGATGTGTACTCGACTTGACATATGTTATGCCATGGGATTGGTGAGCCGATATCAATCAAATCCTGGTCAAGCACACTGGAAAGCAGTGAAGAGGATCTTGAGATACTTGAAGGGCACCATGGACTATCGACTTTGTTACCAATGAAATGATTTACGCCTATTAGGTTATTCAAATGCTGATTGGCGTAGAGACATGGATGAGCGTAAATCGACTTCTGGATATGCGTTCTTGCTCAATGGAGGTGCGATTTCTTGGAATAGCAAGAAACAGATATGCATAGCCTTGTCTATGATGGAGGCATAATTTATTGCATGTTCTGCCGCAGTGCAAGAAGCAGTATGGCTAAAACATTTCTTGGAAAATTTAGCCACTGTCATTGAAGTTCCAAGACTGGTGACGGTTTATTGTGATAGTCAAGCAGCCATTGCCTATGTGAAAGATCCCAAGTATTATGGAAGGACAAAGCACATTGACATAAATAATAACTTCATCGGAGATATTATAGCGCAGAAAGAAATGTTCCTGCAATACATTTCAACCAATAGAATGGTTGCTAATCCATTTATGAAGGCTATTCCTAGAGACATATTCTTGACCCATAGGATGTCACTAGGATTGCGTAGAATATGATATCTGTTATTGTAGAGGATCATTAGTTTATGTATTTGTGGACAGATGTATTGTACTTGTTTGTTTATTAGTGATTTGATGTTTTATCAAAAAGTACAAATCCACTATGAGACTACCACAAACACACATATATTATTGAAAAGTATGTCAGCAGGCAATGATTGGCTCACTCACATGAGCAATCGCCTCAAGTGCTGTAGTTAGCACGTTAAGATGAGACGTTATGTACAAATAAATGCTGAAGAGCAAGTTTAGTACATAAAATATGTCACCTTGATTGGAGTCAAGATGAGGTCTGTGTTTTTGTTTATAATAAGACCGAATATGATATTCCCACAATCATGTATGCTTGTAAAATGCCGGATGCAAGTACTTAATTGGGCGCTATAGAAAGCGAGCTGATATAGCACTCGGGCTAAACATGAGTACATGATTGGCATGTGACTATGTTTAGGCTAAGATATGTATAGTGGATATGGTTAATAAATGACGTACGCTCTTATAGAAAGAGAAATCCATTGTAGCATGTAATTTATACTATATGTGCATTATACGACCAATAAGGGAAGGTGAGTAAACTTATCCCTATTTACTCATCGTGTGAGTCCTTGAGGTAATTTATAATTTACCTCAATTTTGTGCCCTATGTTACTTTTGACTATGTTCTCGAAGTGAAAGATCAGTGTTGCTACTTTAACATGTTACGGGCGGTCATGAATAGAGATGGCCTCTGGGACATGTCTAGGAAAGCAATTGTTCTGAAATTGAGAGAGACATAAATGCGAAGGAAGACTATTGTTATTTTACATCTATCACATGTATTTACTGGTCGACCAATTATATCGCCCTATGTGGTTGCGGATGTAATTATAAATACATGGTGTTTTGAGAATAGTCAAGTATAGCCTTTAAGAGATAGGTATACTCGTACTGATGTAACAAAATATGTCTGGGGCACTGTGAGACATCGATTGTTTATTTCTTTTTGGGGTTGTAGCCATTATGTCATCCCTAACAGGTGCATAATTTGAGCTCCCAAGTGCAGGTGTGCTCACTAGTCGCACGGTTTATTTGTCAGTATGAATTTTTTTTGTAAAATTGATGAATGTTGAATCCTTATATTCTTGATAGAGCGCTATCAAACCCATCATGTCTGAGTGGGAGATGTAGTACTTTAGCTTTAGCTGGTACGTCCATGATGGGGTGCGAACGGAACGCACCGTTTCGTTTTGATGCGTTACGATGGAAAGTCACTAATGGAGGGGTACGGAGGGAGACATATAAAAGCCTCCCGAACACAACCGTTGGCATTGTTGGCAATTCATTCGCACCAAAATTCTCTCCATTTCCATCAAAGAAGAAAAGGAATTCTATTTCACTTTTGCAAGAACGATCGGCATTTACACCATGGAAATCGAGTGTTTTTCTTGTGATTGCATCCAGACTAACGTGAGGAAGTGTTGTTCGTGATTTATTCGCAATTCAACGTTCGTTCCGGGGCTATTTGTTGTTTACGCATCGGAACGGGTAAGTTGTCTTTTGCCGACTTGAATTCCAACAGAGGATCTCTCCCAAAATTTGAAGATCAAATTGGCTTAATTTCCTAATAATTACGTGTGTTCATGGACTGAGTTATAAATTATTGTTCTCTAACGAAAATAGATGTGGTCATTGACTGCCTTGCAATTCAAGTTCATTACATCACTAGGGACACCATTGTTTTCGTCTTTTGATTCCTAAATCACTTCCTAAGTTTTGTCTAATTCTGTCATTTTGATTTGAATTTTGATACTAGTAATGGATTTTCATTTTAAATGTTGGGTTTTCTTCGAGTGGCAATTGCAAAGATTCTTTGATCTCACTATGGTTTTTTGCCCCTTTCTTGTCGTTATTAATGGATGAAGTGTGATTTAGAGATAAAACGAATTAAAAATTCCAATTAAAACTTTGAGGGAAAAGGTCATTTGTGAAATTACATTATCTGTAATATAACTGAATTGTTTCCGGAAATTTGGTCCTTTCTTTGATATAACTAATCATCCAAATCTCCTTCAAATACTCTTTGCAAGTATATCGTTGACTTTAGTTAATGTGTATCCCTATGGAGACGAAGGTGACTGGCTGACGATCGTGAATGGTTGTTTCGATGTCAACGATCATGAAGGTGGCCAAGACATGATGCTGATTCACGTCATGATTGTTCTATCGTCTTATTTAGTTTAGTATGATCTTGGGTTTGTCCCGTTTTTTAGACTTAGTAGAGGTCGTTCGATTGACATTGAAGGGTTTAGACTTTACGACTAGTCATATGATCGAACGTGCAAGGCATGAATCTTGATTGGAAGTCAAAAAGAATCTAGCAGATCCAATTACCATCATTCACTGGGGGAGATCCAATCCACGGTTTTTTTTCTCCCGCATAATAGTAAGCACACCTTGAGAGACTTTCAAAACCCAACCTCAAATGGAAATGTTATATCTGAACCTATTAAGAGCACTCGATGATGTTCTGAAATACATAAATGAATATTCATTATATTCATCTTATCTAATGTATCTATTATTGTGGCACCCCTCGACACGGCCTCCGATCCGCTAGGGTCGTCACAGCCTACTCACCTATCAGTTATCATAATAACATTCCACTCTGATACCATTTCAATTGCAGTGGGTCCATACAACCTGAGGGTTTACATCTTTTAGATCGGTCCCAGAGCAATTCAAATAACGGAAGCATACTTATCATCTCCCAAACCTGTACACAAACTAAATGATACGATGCAATACACACCAACTACAACTTTTCATATATATAAAAAGTTAAAGCCGAATCACTTTTATTTGCATACTAAGATGGATTTCACAAATCGGTATAACAAAAGGGCCAAGACTATAACTAAGCTCGGTGATACTAAAAAAGAAACTCGACTATACATCAGACGTGAACATCTATCCATCAGCTAGTGTCGGCCATCCCAAAAAGTGTCAACCTCCACTAGTCACACGCTCCTATCATACCCATCCTGGTGCATCGGCTAGTGGCAGCGGTAGCATCCCCATGATCCTCCCATCTCGGCGAATGTGAACAGATAAGAACTCCTGGATTATGGGCCATCAAGTAGGCCCACATCGTACATAACCAAAACATGAATGCGAATAAACACCGGACCATGAAAACCGACGCAGGGGTGCTCCGAGCACTCGACCTCGACATTAGATGGTAATCTATAAGACATACCACGTGTGATAGGTGCAAGAGGCATCTCTCAATATGAAATGTTAGTCCCCAAAGGCATGAGTATAACCACTCAGCAATAAAGATCCATCAAACTACACAATGCAACAAGCAAGAAAATCATGATATCACTAGTAAAGCACATATCATCCATGCTATCAAGCATACATCACCATGCGGACGTGCATATATCACCATGGAGTCATGCATATCTCACCATGCCGTCGTGCATATACCACCATGCAATCATACTTGTATTTCCATGAGGTTCAATCCATGCCATATGTACATACATACTCATGATTTCATACTATCCATACACTCATGTATACATCTCCATGAGATACATTCGAGCATTCATGATTGCATTCTCAATGTCGAATAGCAACAATTTATTTTCATAAGCAGATCATGCATCATGCCACATACACACACCCATGCGCATGATTCAATTTACAGCTTTATTTTTCAAAGGATCTCATCATTTTTCATCTAGGGACCAATGTTTGCATCCCTCAATTTATCGCTCGCACCCAACCTGGCATTGCGAGGAACCTTCGGGCATCTGGCACAAACTTTCGAGCATCTCGTACCTCAACCAGCATCACGAGGAATCCCCCCGGCACAAACCTCCAGGGCTTCCAGAATTACATACCGCCATACCACCAGGCATTCCCCCTGGACATTACGTACTGTATACCACCGGGCATCTCGAAACTCCCGAGGACCTCTGGCACAAACCTCCGGGCATCTCGACACTCCTAGGGCATCGTCGGCACACACCTTTGACGGTCTCATTATTATCACAATTTATGATCACATATATGTCTCATTTTCAACATGGCATTTGATGCAACAATATCAAAGGTCTCAACCAACTTTTGATGTCATATGATATGCCTAAATGTCACCATATATGCAGTACACATAACACCCACGATATCACATTTCATAAAGCAATTCATTGGTTTTTGAAAATATAACCAATTTTTGGGTAAAATAGAATGCACCTCTTTAGTAAAAATTCTTGGAAAATTAGTAAAAAATCTCAATAAATTCTGAAAATTTAACATGATGTAAAAAAGATCCATAGGAAGATATTTTGTGAAGAACACCATGTTAAAAAAGTTTCACATCAACCACATAAGTCCATACATCATTGCAAAAGAAATCCCAGCACCACTTTTGCACAGTTTCGGAAATAATTTCATTTTATCCCTTAAATGAACTCCGAAAATTTTGAGATTTTAATATGTTATAATTGAGATCTAGAGGTAAAAGTCTCATGAAGAAATATAAGTTAAATTACTTCTGGATTAAAAGATAAAAATTTTTCAATTTTCCTTAATTCTCTGTTCACTGTCCAGATTCATCTTTTTCAAAGAAAATCATTTTCCCCCAACAATACTTGTTCTTTTATTCTCAAATTTTAGTATGTTACTCCTAAATATGTCTTCTACAACTATTGTCATGAACATGAGATCAAATTCGGACTAGATAATTTCACAAAATCCATGGAATCACAACAGATCAACATAACAGTTTCCAAATCTAGCTTCTTCAAAAAAAATGGTTTCACCGACCTATATTTGTTCGTTTCCTCTCAAAGTTTGATATGTTATTCTCCAAGAAATCCTCTACAACTTTCATCAAAAAGTCAAAGTCAAATTCCAACTGGAACATCGCATGCAACTCACGAAATACCTAAAGGTTGGACTGTTTTTCCCAGAAACAAAATACTAGGCTAGAACACAACTCCTATAACTTCGAAATTTCTGACCTCAACCACATCCGAAATTTACCATTCATCACACACAAACATAGCAAGCAAAGGGTAGATCAATGGACTCTACTTGCCTCTAATCCAAGCAAAACACAGCAAGCAAACGGCGGGGCAAGGCGGCTCGATGGCAACAATTCTTCTTCTTGGCACTTACGAAGCATGAACAACTCTCCTCCTTCTTCCTTTTCTCTCTTCTCTCTTCCTCTCTTCTCTCTCTTAGCTTTCTCTCTTTCGACAACTCTCTCTCTCCCTCTCGGTATTCCTCGGTCACTCCCGCCCCTCTCTCCTCTCTTTTCTTCCTTTTCAATGATTTGCAATCATTAGATTGCATGCAAATGCCACTTGGCAATCCTCTTAGCCACTTGGCATTTTTCCCATGCAAGATGATGGGCTAAATGGGCCCCTCTCCCTCCTTTGGTCAACAGCCCTTTGGGCTTCTTGGGGGTTGGCCAATCGAATGGTGGGGCTATGGGCTGGTCTTGGGCCTAAAAAATCGCCCACTCTCCTTTTAATAATCACCTTAATCCCCCACTTATATAAATACCTAATTACAATTCATATGGCCATAAAACTTGTAACATAAATTAATAAAATCCAACTTATAAAACACATGGCCAAGAATAAATTTTCTTATCAATAATTATCCATTAAAAGCTTGGCCTTAATCTTATTTTAATTCATGGGTCAAATGGCTATAATATAATTTGATGGTACTTCCATCACCTATTCATGGTTCATAGCACATCTAGGGTTGTCATGAAATTCTAGGATGCCACAATTCTCCCCTCCTTAGAGAATTTCGTCCTCGAAATTAGACATTTCCTATGTCTCTTTAAACAAGTGAGGGTACCTTTCCCTTATCTCATTTTCACTCTCCCATGTGGCTTCCTCCACGTCATGATGTCGTCATACTATCTTAACCAATGGAATTTTCTTGGTCCTAAGAATTTGCTCCTTTCGATCTAGAACTTGCACAGGCTCTTCAATGTACCTCACTTTCTCATCCACTTTGATAGCTTCATAATCGAGTATGTGACCATGATCTGGCTGATACTTTCTCAGCATCGATACGTGGAACACATCATGCAAATTTCCTAATTTAGGAGGCAATGCCAAACGATAAGCTACATCTCCTATTCTTTCAAGTATCTCAAAAGGTCCAACAAATCTAAGGCTTAACTTACCCTTCATTCCAAATCGAGATATTCCTTTCATAGGAGATACTTTAAGGAATACATGATCTCCCACAGCAAATTCTAAAGGTCTTCTATACTTATCTGCGTAGTCTTTCTGCCTACTCTGGGCTGTTCTAAGTCTTTTCCTTATTATCTCCACAGCCTCAGTAGTAATTTGTACTAACTCAGGTCCTGTCAAACTCCTTTCACCTACTTCATTCCAACAAATAGGAGTCTTGCACCTTCTTCCATATAATGCTTCATATGGAGCCATGCCTATAGTTTTATGAAAACTATTGTTATAGGCAAACTCTATCAAGTGCAATTTTTCATCCCAACTTCCCTTAAAATCAATAATACATGCTCTCAGCATATCTTCCAAAGTTTGGATCACTCTTTCCATTTGTCCATCTGTTTGAGGATGAAAAGCAGTACTAAACTGAAGCTTTGTCCCTAAAGCATTATGGAGACTTCTCCAAAAATTTGAAGTAAACCTAGAGTCTCGATCCGATGTGATTGTTATAGGAATACCATGTAAGCGTATCACTTGGCTTACATATATCTCAGCAAGTTTATCCATCGAGTAGTCTACGTGGACCGCTAGAAAATGAGTAGACTTAGTCAAATGATCTACTATTACCCAAATGGAGTCGTGACCACTTGATGTCCTTGGTAGTCCTTGCACAAAGTCCATCGTTACATGCTCCCATTTCCATTCTGGTACGTCCAATGGTCTCAATAGTCCTGCGGGTTTGCGGTGTTCCGCTTTCACTTGCTGGCATGTTAAACATTGAGAAACATGCTTAGCTATATCATTCTTCATGCCATTCCACCAAAATTATTGGCGTAAATTCCTATACATTTTTGTACTACTCGGATGAATACTGTAATTACTTTTATGCGCTTCTAATAGGATCTCCCTTCTTACTTCCTCATTGTCAGGAACACAGAGCCATCCTTGGTATCTTACTACTCCATCATCAGAGACTTGAAACTATGATCTTTTCCCTAAAGACATGGCGTCTTGTATCTTCACAATCTATGGATCAGATTCCTGCAGAATCTTAACTTTCTGAATGATTTTAGGTTCAATCCTTAATGTAGTGAGCATACTAGTAAGGTGGTCTATTTCCAACTTGAAGTTTGAATCCACAATTGATTTTAACAAATTCCACTATGTTATTCTTAGACTAGCCATGTCCATAGCCGACTTTCGACTAAGGGCATTTGCCACCTTATTTGCCTTTCCTGGATGGTATCGTATTTCACAATCATAATCTTTTAATAATTCCATCCACCTTCTTTGTCTCATGTTCAACTCTTTTTGTGAAAACAAATACTTCAAGCTCTTATGATCTGTATAGATTTCAAACTTTTCTCCATACAGATAATGTCTCCATATTTTCAAAGCAAATATTATGGCTGCCAATTCCAAATCATGGGTTGGGTAATTTAATTCATGAGGTTTCAACTACCTCGATGCATAGGCTATGATCTTGCCATACTCCATCAAAACACATCCCAGTCCTTTATGAGATGGATCACTATACACTGTGAATCCATCAGGTCCCGATGGTATAGTTAGGATTGGAGCTATAGTCAACTTTCTTTTAAGTTCCTGAAAACTTCTTTCACATTCTCCACTCCATTCAAATCTCACATTCTTTGGGTCAATTTCGTTAAAGGGAATGCTAGATGTGAAAATCCTTCGATAAACCTCCTATAATAGCCAGCCAATCCTAAGAAACTCTGTATCTTAGTTGGTGTCGTCGGTCTCGGCCAATTCACTACCATCTCAACCTTTGTAGGGTCCACTGCAATTCCATTTCCCGACACCACGTGCCCTAAAAATATTATCTTGTCCAACCGAATTCACACTTACTGAATTTGGCGTATAACTCATGATCTCTTAATGTTTGCAATGCTATCCTTAGGTGTCATTCATGCTCTTCAGGTCCTTTAGAATATATCAGGATATCATCAATGAAGACAATTACAAACTAATCCATGATAAGGCTTAAATATCCTATTCATTAAATCCATGAATGTGGCTGGTGCATTCGTTAATCCAAAAGGCATAACTAAGAACTCATAATGTCCATAACGAGTCCTAAATGCAGTCTTAGGAATGTCTTCTTTCTTTATCCTTAACTGATGGTATCTTGACCTTAAGTCAATTTTAGAAAAGATTGAACTTCCTTGCAACTGATCAAATAAATCATCAATTCTAGGCAAAGGATACTTATTCTTTATAGTCACTTGGTTCAGCTGTCTATAATCAATACATAGACGCATCGACCCGTCCTTCTTTTTCACAAATAGAACCGGTGCGCCCCAAGGTGAAGCACTTGGCCTAATAAATCCCTTATCAAGCAACTCTTGTAGTTGCACCTTCAACTCCTTCAACTCGACTAAGGCCATCTATACGGGGCTTTCGATATTGGTCTTGTTCCATGCATTAGTTCAATTTCAAACTCAATCTCTCGCTTTGGTGGTAATCCAGGCAACTCCTCAAGAAACACATCCTGAAATTCCCTGACTATTTGGATCTCATCGATTTCAGCCTCTTTCTTAGTAAGATCTCTTACCACTGCTAGGTATCCTTGACATCCTTCGTCAAGTAGTTCACAAGCTTCTACCATTGAGATAATGGCTATAGAGGGGTTTATCTAACCTCCAAAAGATTCAAAACTAAACTGATCAAGTAATATGAACTGGATCACTTTCCTATAGCAATCCACCTTAGCCCTATGCTTATGGAGCCAGTCCATTCCTATGATAACATCAAAATCATACATAGCCATCACAACTAGATCTATTTCCATATCTCGCTCTTCTATAGTTATCTTACATTTTGCACACATCAATGTAGATAACACCATATTCTTTAAAGGCATGGAAACACAAAGAGGCGTCTCAAGAGGTGTAGCTTCTATTTTACTCAATTGCCTATATCTTTCAGATATAAATGAATGCGTAGCACCCGTGTCAAACAATGCATATGCCTTCTTGCCATTTATGAAAATCGTACCTGATATAACATTTTTGGAAGCTTTCGCTTCCTCTTGGGTGACCGCATACACCCTTCTTTGTGCCGGTGGCCTCTAAGGATTCCTTGGTAGGTTTGGTCTAACAACACTTTGTTGTCCTTGTCGCACCGAGCCAACACTCAACTACGACCTCTCTTGTGGACAGTCTTTCTTAAGGTGACCTATCTATCCATAGCCATAGCATTTTAGTTGTCCATTGCACGGTCTTGAGCCATTATGCCCATCACACCTTCGACAAACATCATGCTAATAGGGTGCTTTCCCTATATTCAGGCCATCTCTAGCTCTTCCAGAATTTCCAAAATTACTCTTTTTCTTAGAATCCCAGGTCTAACCTTGACCAAGATAGGGTCTCTTACCCCTTATGATATCACTAAAACTCAACCGTCTCTTAGACTCTGATCGCTCTCTCACCAGCTCTTGCTCCACTAATTGTGCCCTTTCATAAATCTCATTATAATCCCTTATGTTCAAAGGCACCGGTTGTTTCCTAATATCAGTCCTTAACCCTTTCAGAAATCTCTTAGCTTTTTCCTCACGATCCTCAACTAACCTAGGAGCATACCTAGACAATTCAGAAAATTTCGCCTCATATTGATCCACTGTCAGCTCCTTTTGTTCCAACTGAACAAACTCAGTGATCTTCTTATCCTTAGCACAATCAAAGAAATGCTTCCTATTAAAAGCTCTAACAAACTCATCCTAATTTATATCGGTACTTGGTGGAAAGATCGTATCCTTGAAGCTCTCCACCAAAACTTTGCATTTCCCTCCAGCTGGTACTTTGCCAAAACTATCTTCTCAACATCACTGCAGTCCAACAACCGGAAAATATGTTTTATCCCATCAATCCAATGTTCCGCCTCCTCAGGACTTCCCATTCCACTAAACTTAGGTGGCTTCAACTATAGAAATTGTTCCACCAGTCCTTGAGGGCAACGTTCCACTCCGGGTTGTCGCTGCGCTTGCCTTTCCATCAGATTTTCAATATTGGCCAATGCCTGTAGGATATCTTCCATTCGGGATTCAGCCCTTGCAGCAGAGGCTTCAGCCCTCGATGGATGAGCACTTCTAGCTCGCACCATGACTTTCTCGCAGTTTCCAAGCATTTGCCTCAGAAATAATCTGTAACTCAATGTCTCCATTTAAAAGCAACTACTACTATATAAGTAACATAAACATGTTACTGGCACCTAAAGACAACTCATAATAAACTACTAGGGATCTACGAGGGAATACCCATCACACGTTATTCAAAGTTAACAAATTATTCCAATTAATATCCTATGGTGTGCATTGCCATCATATTCCTCAATTTCCAAATGAGGCTTCTTATCACTCCACCTATAACCATTGCTCCGATACCAAAAAGGGGGGATGTGGCACCCCTTGACATGGCCCCTAATCTGCTAGGGTCATCACAGCCTACTCACCTATCACTTATCATAATAACATTCCACTTTGATACCACTTCAATTGCAGCGGGTCCATTCAACCTGAGGGTTTACATCTTTTAGATCGGTCTCAGCGCAGTTCAAATAACATAAGCATACTTATCATCTCCCAAACCCGTACACAAACTAAATGATACGATGCAATACACACCAACTACAAATTTTCATATATATAAAAAGCTAAAGCCGAATCACTTTTATTTACATACTAAGATGGATTTCACAAGTCGGTATAACAAAAGGGCCAAGACTATAACTAAGCTCGGCAATACTAAAAAAGAAACCCGACTATACATCAAACGTGAACATCTATCCATCAGCTAGTGTCGACCATCCCAAAAAGTGTCAACCTCCACCAATGACACACTCCTATCATACCCATCCCTGTGACTGGCCGGTGGTGGCGGCAGCATCCGCATGATCCTCCCATCTCGGCGAACATGAACAGATAAGAACTCCTGGACTATGGGCCATCAGGTAGGCCCACATCGTACATAACCAAAACATGGACGCGGATAAACACCAGACCGTGAACACCGATGCAAGGGTGCTCCGAGCACTCGACCTCGACATCAGATGGTAATCCATAAAACGTATCATGTGTGACAGGTGCTAGAAGCATCTCTCAATCTGAAATGTTAGTCCCCAAAAGGGTGAGTACAACCACTCAGTAGTAAAGATCCATCAAACTACACAATGCAACAAGCAAGACAATTAAGATATCACGAGTAAAACACATATCATCCATGCTATCAAGCATGCATCACCATGCGAACATGCATATATCACCATGCAGTCATGCATATCTCGTCATGCCATCTTGCATATACCACCATGCAATCAAACTTGTATTTCCATGAGGTTCATTCCATGCCATATGGACATACATACTCATGATTTCATATCATCCATACACTCATGTATACATCCCCATGAGATCCATTCGAGCATTCATGATTGCATTCTCAATGTCGAATAGCATCAATTTATTTTCATAAGCAGATTATGCATCATGCCACATACACACACCCATGTGCATGATTCAATTTCTAGTTTTATCTTTCAATGGATCTCATAATTTTTCATCTAGGGACCAATGTTTGCATCCCTCAATTTATTGCTCGCACCCAACCTGGCATCGCAAGGAACCTCTGGCACAAACCTCCAGGCATCTCGCACCTCAACTAGCATCACGAGGAATCCCCCCGGCATAAACCTCCAGGGCTTCCGGAATTACATACCGCCATACTACCAGGCATTTCCCCTAGAAATTACGTATCGTATACCACCAGGCATCTCAAAACTCCCGAGGACCTCGGACACAAACCTCCGGGCATCTCGCATCCCAAGTAGCATCACGAGGAATCCCCCCGGCACAAACCTCCAGGGCTTCCAGAATTATGTACCGCCATACCACCAGGCATTCCCTCTGGACATTATGTACCATATACCACTGGGCATCTCAAAACACCTAGGGACCTCCGACACAAACCTCCGGGCATCCGGCACAAACCCCCGGGCATCCCGACACTCTCGGGGCATCGTCGGCTCACACCTTCGACGGTCTCGCTATTATCACAATTTATGATCACATATATGTCTTATTTTCAACATGGCATTTGATGCAACAATATCAAAGGTCTCAACCAACTTTTGATGTCATATGATATGCCCAAATATCACCATATATGCAGTACACATAACACCCACGATATCACAATTCCTAACGCAATTCATTGGTTTTTGAAAGTAGAACCAATTTTTGGGTAAATCAGAATTCACCTCTTTAGTAAAAATTCTTGGCAAATTAGTAAACAATCTCAATAAATTCTGACAATTTAACATGATGTAAACAAGATCCAGAGGAAAATATTTCGTGAAGAACACCATGTCAAGAATGTTTCACATCAATCAGATAAGTCCATACATTACAGCAAAAGAAATCTCAGCACCACTTTTGCACAGTTTTTGAAAATATTTTCGATTTAGCCCCTAAATGAACTCCGAAAATTCTGAGATCTTAATATGTTATAGCTCAGATCCAGAGATAAAATTCTCATACAAAAATCAAAGTTAAATTCCTTCTGGATTAAAAGATACAATTTTTGTAATTCTCCCTAACTCTCGGTTCACTGTCCAGATTCATCTTTTTGAAAGAAAATCATTTTCCCTGATCAATACTTGTTCTTTTATTCTCAAATTTTAGTATGTTACTCCATAAGATGTCTTCTACAACTCTTATTAAGATCACAAGATCAAATTCGGACTGGATAATTTCACAAAATCCACAGAATCACAACAAATCAACATAATAGTTTCCAGATCTAGCTTCTTCAAAGAAAAATGGTTTCACTGACCTATACTTGTTCATTTCCTCTCAAATTTTGATATGTTATTCTCCAGGAAGTCCTCTACAACGTTTATTGAGAATTGGAAGTCATATTCCAACTAGAACATCACATGTAGCTCACGAAATCACCAAAGGTCGGACTATTTTTCCCAGAAATAGAATACTAGGCTAGAACATAACTCCTATAACTTCAAAATTTCTCGCCTCAATCACATCTGAAATTCACCATTCATCACACACAAAGACAGCAAGCAAATAGTAGATCAATGGACTCTACTTGCCTCTAATCCAAACAAAACACAGCAAGCAAATGGTGGGGCAAGGTGGCTCGACGGCAGTGATTTGGCAGCACACACAGCAGTGAACGGAACTCCTTCTTCCTTTCTCTCTTCCTCTCTTCCTCTCTTTCTCTCATTCTCTCGCACGACAACTCTCTCTCTCCCTCTCAGTATTCCTCGTTCACTCCGCCCACTCTCCCTCTCTTTTCTTCCCTTTTACAATGATATGCAATCATTAGTTTGTATGCAAATGCCACTTGGCCAATCCCCTTAGCCACTTGGCATTTTTCCCATGCAAGATGATGAGCTAGATGGGCCGGCCTCTCCCTCCTTTGGTCGACAGCCCATTGGGCTTCTTGGGCCGGTCGAATGGTGGGGCTATGGGCTGGTCTTGGGCTAAAATTTCGGCCCACTCCTTCTTTAATAATCTATTCTAAACCCCCACTCATATAAATACATAATTACACTTATTCACTTGGCGATAAAACTTGCAACATAAATTACTAAAATTCAACCTATAAAACACATGGCCAAGAATAACATTTTCTTATCAAGTAATTACCCATTGAAAAGCTTGGCCTTAATCTTATTTCAATTCACGGGTCAAATGGTTACAATATAATTTGATGGTGCTTTCATTACCTATTCATGGTTCATAGCACATCTAGAGATTGTCATGAAATTCTAGGATGCCACAATTATGGTACATTTATATCCTACATTCTAAATATATCTTCCTATTCAATGGATGTTCATCTCCCTATCAAATATATGCATTATTCAATACATTGACATTAATGATAAGTGCATCCTTGTTTTATTATAAATATGAGCTTCATTTTTGTCAAAAGACATAGATTGTGAAAAATAAAATTTTCCCCTCTGACTTTCTCTATTATCTTTGATGTTTATCTGCTTTCTCTACTAAATCTCTTTATTCTCTTTATCATATATTTGCAATGCAATATTTTACAATACATTATCAGCATGAACATATACCGACTAAGTAAATAATTTTTGCAAGGTGTCAACATAAACAAATGGAAAATACTGAGAAAAATGAAGATGTTTGTTTGCTTGATAGTGCATCAACACATATCACATTTCGTAGTAGACAATTTTTCTTGAGTATGACATTGCATAAGGCACATATCCATGCAATATCGGATCCCGTTCCAATTATTGATGGTTTCAGGAGCGCCACAATTGTTTTGCCAAATAGCACCATCTTGTATATTGAGGATGCATTTCTAAGCATTAGATCAAAAAAGGAATATGCTTAGCTTCAACTATGTACGCCGTAATGGGTACTATATTAAGACTATTTATGAGCAAGATAAAGAATATATTGGCATTATCTCTATAAGATGGGCATGAAGACCATCCATGAGAAGCTAGAAGCTTCTTTTATTGGTTTGTATTGTGTTATGATTATCGCCGTTGAAATCTACTCCACCATATCCTGGAAATTGATAAACCTTGATCAATTTGGACTATGGCATGATCGCCTTGGTCACCCTAGTGCTTCAATGATACGTAGAATAATTTAAAATATAAAATGGCACCCTTTAAAGGATACAAATGTACTGTTGTCCAAAAATTATAATTGTGAAATTGGTTCACAAGGAAAACTCATTACCAAATCTTCTATAGTAAAGATTAATCTTGAATCCCCTTTATTCCTATAAAGAATTCAGGATGATATTTGTGGACCAATACAATCATCAAGTGGACTGTTTCGATATTTTGTGGTACTAGTAGATGCATCCTATAGATGGTCTCATCTTTGCTTATTATCTATGGGCAATGTCATAGTTGCACGTTTACTTGTGTAGATTATAAGACTTCCGACACAATTCCCTAATTATCCAATTAAAAGTATAAGGATGGATAATCCTAGTGAATTTACATCAAAGAGTTTTGATACTTATTGTCTTTTACTCGGAATTAAGGTTGAGCACCTGGTCGCATATATTCATACTCAAAATGGATTGGTAGAATCTTTGATTAAACATATCTAAATCATTGCTCACACTCTATTATTGAGAACGAATCTCAGCAATACAACATGGGGTCATGCAGTTTAGCATGTGGTAGCCCTAATAAGATTATATCCCATTGCTAGTCTTTTATAATCTCCCATTCAAATGGTTCTTGGTTATGAATAAGATATTTCACATTTATGCACCTTTGGCTGTGTAGTAAAGGTGCTTGTAGCATCACCAAAAAAAACGAAAAAATGGGTCCCCAACGCTATTTAGGCATGTATGTTGGGTTTAATTCACCGTCCATCATTTAACCAACTATTGGTGATCTTTTTACTGCCAAATTCGTAGATTGTCATTTCGATGAGACTATGTTTCCATTAATTGGGATACCAACAACTTCCATGACTGTAAAGCAAAAATCAGTCAAGCTTTTCTCATAGAATGAGAAAATTTTATCTCAATTAGACCCAAAGACTCTTGAGTGCAAAAACGAGGTGCATCGCATAATCCATTTACAGGCTATAGTCAATAGACTTCCTAACGTGTTTAATGATGCTACTAAGGTACTAAAGTCTCATCTTCCAGTTGCAAATGCTCTAGCTAGAATAGCTGTTCTCGAACGACCGGTTAAAATGGATCAAAATCCCTTACACTTGAAGTGTGGTAGATCGATAGGATCAAAAGATACTATTCCTCGAAAATGAAGGGGAAAGAATCTAGAATCCGCTCCAAAAGAGCCTAATGTTATGCTTGTTTCCAAAGAACTTATTACCTCTGAAAAGGCGCAAACCCATAAAAGAAACACCAATCATGGGAATACTAAGAATTCCATTACATATTATAATGAGATTGATGATCGAAATTAAATCATGATTGATGATACTTTTACACTCTTAGTTGCTCATAAAATTATGGATGATGATTATGAGTTGCAAACTATTATTGAATGCTGTCAAAGGCAAGACCATTGTCTAAGTGGGGGGAAGCAATTAAGGCTAAATTAGCTTTTCTAACTAAACGAGAGGTTTTTGGACCCGTAATTTGAATCTCCCTGATGACTTAAAGCCCGTTGGATATAAATGGGCATTTGTTTGGAAACAAAATGAGAAAAATAATGTTGTCAGGTATAAAGCCCGACTCATTGCCCAAGGATTCTCCTAGAGATTTGGATTGATTATGATGAGACAAATTCCCCTGTGATGGATATCATTACATTTCGTTTTCTCATTAGCCCGGTACTCTCTGAAAGATTGGAAATGCGTTTTATGGATGTTATGATGGCATATTTATATGGCTCATTAGACTCGATATTTATATAAAAATTCTTAAGGGATTCAAAATGGTTGATGCATGCACTCCCTGCAAACTTATTCTTAATAAAATTGTAAAGATCTTTATGCGGATTAAAGCAATCTAATCGTATGTGGTATCAACACCTAAGTGAGCATCCAATTAAGGAAATGTACCAAAACGATCATATATATCCATGCATATTTATTAAGAAATTAGAAATCAGATTTACTATTGTAGCAGTTTATGTTGACGATATAAATTTAATTAGAACTTTAGAAGAATTAGTTAAAACGGCTGTATTTGAAAAGGGAGTTTAAAGTTAAATATTTGGATAAAATCAAACAGTGTCTTAATCTAGAGCTTGAGCATAAAGCAAATAGAATTACCGTCCATCAATTAGTATACATTGAAAGATTACTTAAATGCTTCAACATGGACAAGGCTCATCCATTGAGCACGCCTATGATTATAAGGTCTCTAGATCCCCAAAAAGATCTATTTTGTCCTAGAGAATCTGATGAAGAGATATTTGGTCTTGAAATACCATATCTCAATGCAATTGAGGCTTTGATGTACTTGGCACAATGTATGAGACTAAATATCGCTTTTGTGGTAAATTTATCGGCACGTTTTAGTTTTGAGCCAACTCGGAGACACCAGAATAGAGTTGAACATATTTTTCGTTATCTTTGAAAAACTATAGATTTCGGATTATATTATTCCAAGGAGTCCATTACCTTTGGTTTAATTAGATGTGCTGATGCTAGATATAGATCTAATCCACATAAGGCTCGCTCTCAAACCGATTATTTATTTTGTTATAACGGCACCGTTATTTTTTGGTGTTCTATGAAGTAATCGCTAGTAGCTACATTTTCTAACCACTCTGAGATTATTGCTTTATATGAAGCTGGAAGAGAGTGAGTTTGGTTATGTTCTGTTATAATGCATATTCACAATTTCTATTGTTTAATACCAGTAACAAATTATCCTACTATAATTTATGAAGATAATGTTGCTTGTTGCACAAGTTAGGGGATGATACATCAAAGATGATATAATCAAGCATTGTCAGTGCTAATATGAACACCTAAAGGGAGATGAATAGGTGTGAAGAAAAATTTTCGTGAAATATAGTAAAATATTTTAATTTTGAAACAAAGTCTAAAGAACAACAGACTTTGAGTAAGTTCAGATTTTAGCAGTTAAATAGAATAATGAGTAGAATAAAGGAGTTCGAGGAAAAGAATAAGAACACATAATTTATAGTGGTTTGACTTAGATTAAGCCTACGTCTACTCTCCCATGCTGATAGCCTTCAAACTGGATTCTAATATGAAACAAAAGAGATTTTTGTGGCATCCCAGAAATTCAAGGCCGAGCCTTAAGGTGTGTTAAAAATCTTTGATTAGGTGATAGAATTTCTTTTGGCTTATGCCTTAGCCAATTAGTCTTTTAATTTAATGAATTATGCTTGTGATTGTGGAAATTCAAATTTAATAGATTAATGCTTGGCCATGAGATTATAAATTTAAATCCTAATAATTAAAAATATCCCAAGACTTTGGCCAAGATGAAATTTGAATTTAGAAATATTTATAGAAAGGAATTCAAAAAAAAAAAGGGGGATTAAATTTTCGAAATGGGCCTTGGGCCCATTAGCCTAAAGCTTGGTGGGCCAAGCTAGTCGGCCCATTAGGGCCCAAGAAGGGAGCTCGACCAGCCCAAGGGGGAATGGCCGGATGGGCCTAAGCCCAAGCCCATTCAAATTCAAAAATGACATGTGGCACAAAGGAGAGCATGCATTGGTTGGACATGAGGTGAGTTAATCATTACGAATCATGGGCTTTAGGGGATATAAAAAGAGAGAGAGAAGAGGAGTGGCCGGATTTCTTGCTTCATTTTCGTCCAAAGAGAGAGGTGTGCGAGAGAGAGAGTTTGAGAGAAAGGGAGAGGAGCCGAGAGGGAAGGAGGCGGAGCCGGAGGGGTGTGCCGTCCGTTCGCCGTCCAATCGTCGCCGTTCGTTGTTGCTTGTTCATCTTTAAGGCAAGTGGAGTCCATAACTTCCTTTGCATGTTTTTTGTGGTGTTTGCATGTTAGATTATAGGTGTGATTTGTGCGAAAAACCGAGGTAAGAGTTGATATTTTGCAAACCGTGTGACTGTTCTCGTTCGGTTTATTGGAGTCAGTAACTTGTTCGAGTTTGCATGTGGGTTTGTAGTTCGATTTTGGCTTCGGTGTCTTCATGAAAGTTGAAGCTAACGTCTCTTACTATGACATACTAAAAATTCGTAGAAAAAGATGGGGATTTGAGGGGTCAAAAGTTCTATTATACGGAGACTCAGATCTACGAAATTTTCACTGACCTCTTGTCGATTTCTTGGTTGCATGTTGATTTCTGCTGGAGATCTCACTTTGCTGTCTTCTTGAAAGTTGTAGGAAACACCTTAAGCTACAACATACTCGAATATGAGGCAAAAAGAACAAGTATAACTTGGTGAATCGGTTAGATCTTTGAAACGATGGTTCTAGCGAAATATACCGAGACACCCGAGACTTAACGGACTTAAATGGTGACCATAGCTTGGTCATTTGGCCTAGATCTCTTCATGAAACTTGTAAAGGACACCTTGGTACATAACATACTCAAATTTCAGAAGAAACGAAAGAGAATTGATGGGTGAAAACTAAGAAATTCGGAGGAGTGTGTTCTGCACGAAAATGTGTTGGCTATCACCCTGTAAAATTTCGTAATTTTTGAAGGCAATATGAGTATTTTAATCGGATTTATTTGGAAACTGCGCAAGACTGGCCATTACCCGAATATAAGGTGCTATTTTATGGAAATTGTGAAATTTATGAGAAATTCAATTTGGCCAAGAATTTTATATGAAATTGTAACACTATTAGAGATTGTTGAATATTATGATTTTGGGAAAATCATAGATATTAAATATTTATTTATGAAAATAAATAAATATAATAATATAATAAAACAATAATAAAATAATAAAATATAAATAATAAAAAAATAATAATGGATTATTTTATTGGCCATAGATTCTATTTAATTAATTTATGTTATTATGTGATGAAGTCTTGGTGTGTGTGTATGACATGGAATTGAAATGTATGTACGTATTCAATGTGGAGCATGATCTTGAATTGTCATCACATCATATGTCATGATAAATTGAATCATAATAATGTGAATTGAGAAGACCGTCGGAGGTGAGCCGACGATGCCCCGGGAGTATCGGGATGCCTGGCTAGAAGGGTACGGCCGGTTGCCCAGTGGTCATGAGTGGCCGGATACCGGAGGGTCCTCGGGAGACCGAGTGGTGTCGAGATGCCCGGAGAGTGGGGGAGCTGGAAGCTCGGCATGGTAATTATGCCGAGGGATACCTCGCGACACCGGATTGGGTGCGAGATGCCTGGCTTGAAGGGTGCGGCCGGTTGCCTGGTGGCCTTAAATGGCTGGATACCGGAGGGTCCTCCTGATGCCAGTTGGGGTACGAGATGCCCGGAGAGTGGGGGAGCCGGATGATCTGAAATTGTATCTTGATGCATGGGGGACGCAAACATTGGTCCCGGGAATGAGAAATATGATGGTCCAAGATGAAATTGAAATTAAGTCATGCATGATAATACATGATGATGATATATGCATGATGATAATGACATATGCATGATGATGTGTATGATGAGGATGATATATGCATGATGATGCATGATGATGATGATGATGTGATGTGACATGATATGATAGATGATATGCATGATGATATGCATGATGATGATGATGATGATGATGATGTGTGATGTGACATGATGATCATCCATGGTATGATATGCATAATGAAATGCATGATGATGATAATGATATATGATATGCCATGACGATGATGATATATATGATGTGATGATGCATGATACGCATGATTATGAGGTAAGTGATGCTTGCAACGTGTGATGATATGCATGATGCATTGGGATGTTATTGGATTTCCCTATCTGCTGAGTGGTTGTACTCACCCCTTTTGGGGATAACATTTCAGATTAGAAAGATGCCGCTTCCTACCGTCACGCGAGGCACCTTCTATGGTATCCCGTCAGATGTAGAAGTAGAATGTACGGAGATCGACTGCGTCACTATCCCTGGACTGACATTTGTGCGAGTGCGTGCGCTGGTCATGTACGACGTGGGCACGAGGGCCCAGTCATTCAGGAGTTTTTTGTCTGTTCATGTCCGCCGAGACGAAGTATTTAGGGGAATGTTGCCGCCACCACCACCCGATGCACCTGGATGGGTGTGATGGTTGCGTGAAGGGTAGAGAGCTGGTGTCATCTTTTTGGGGAGTAGCCGCCACTGTTGGATGGGGGATGTCATGTGATTTTCTTTAGGGGTCGTAGTATCTTTTTGGGATGAGGCCGAGTGTGGCTAAAAATCTTGGTCTCCTTTTGTTGTATCGACCCGCGAAAAACCCATCATGATAATATGTAAATAATAGTGGCATGGCTTATCTTTTAAAATCCTGATGTTTAGCTAGTGTGTATTGGTATCATGGTTAGTAAGGGGAGAGATGGAGATGTTTAATTTGCTTCCGCTATGAGTCGCGCTGGGACCGCTTTTAAAAAAAGAAATGCCTGTGATTAACGGCGCTTGTTTTAAGTACAAGATAGAAAAGGAAATCAAGTGTAACACCGGCGCTGGTGACGACCTGCGAAGGGTTCGGGGTGTCACAATTTTACAGCCTTGTTATCTCAACTTCACAGTGAAAAGTCTCTACTACTCTTTCAAGAAGTCACACTATAAGTTTCTCTCTCTTTTGAGTACAACTTTGAGCTCAGAGTAAGAAGCAACAAGGGAATAAAAAGCTTCA
Source organism: Eucalyptus paniculata subsp. matutina (assembly GCA_017140255.1). Classification (NCBI taxonomy): domain Eukaryota; kingdom Viridiplantae; phylum Streptophyta; class Magnoliopsida; order Myrtales; family Myrtaceae; genus Eucalyptus; species Eucalyptus paniculata. Next base: position 17,169,457 of record CM029435.1, read on the forward strand.
AACTTTGAAATTTCTCTTTCACGCACTGTATTGAACAACTGGAGAGCCCTCCTTAAATACTCCTTCATGCCTTCTCGACATTGGCACTTTCCAAAGAAATTCTTTCAATCAACTCGTTGGACAGAATCAATCAAGGAGATCTCAAGCCATTTGAATATTATGATGAAATCCTATCAATCCTATTTGCCCATACAATCAGGATCTTGGTTTCCATAAGTAGATTCTTTCCAAAATTAGTTGCCCTTCAAAAAGATTTGATGTATATAAATTGATTCCAATAAAGATAACCAATCTTGTAGGTGATATATCCATCCAGAAGGCCATATAAAACCTATATGAATCGAACTCTTGAAGTAAGAAAGATAATCTTGCATTTGGATAAGTCTTTTTTCTTCACTTGCATTCCGTCTGGAATTTGTCAGATGGGCAGACATCTAATGTCAAACAAACTTTGGCACTAAAGTCTGGTCATCTTCAGACTTTGACGCTAAAGTCTAGTTGACTTTAGACTTTGACACAGAAGTCTAGAAATCTTCATAATAGACTTTAAGTAAGTTTTATCAACTTCAAAACATCAAAGGAATTTTCTCTAACAATCTCCCCATTTTTTATGGTGACAAAACTTCCTTGTAGATTTAAAGATTTATAACCTACAAAACAACTCTTAGTAGTACATAATATCTTATAAAGATAGTTAGTTAAGGATCTGGATAGGATCGATTTTGCAACCACAAAAAACATGTTAATCTTGAAAATATTAAACAAACAAATATCAAGATTTAACCATCCTCATCCATAAACATCACAATTGCAAGAATGTTGCAGAATAAGTGTTCAAAACAAACTTGAATCAAATCTACAAAAAGTTAAGTTAAAATTTGAAAGTTCAAAAAGAAAGATTTGTATATTCTCCCCCTTTTTGTCAACAGCAAAGAGTGGAGAAGGTCAAAATAGAGAGAAGAGATAAAAGGAATGAGTGTTGTCTTGGAATTCGAATGAGCTAGAAATCCCCCATAAACTGAACTATCTCCTCCAGCTTTGGCACTATCTCCTTCAGATTCTCAACATCTTCGATCTTGGCAGTCTATGAAACTTGCTGATGTAAAGTTTGAACTTGAAAGTTTAAAGACTGTACCTTCTCATTGAAAGAATCTGAAGTAGATTGCAAAGTGGAGTGAAGCTTCTTGATTTCACACTCCACACCATATTGCTATGCTTTTATCTCCAGAAGGAGCTTGAGCAGCCTTTGAAAGTCTGCATTAGGTTCTGTTTATGCACTAGCCTCAACGCGTTGAGTTTGTGGAGTGTTGAGAGAAGAGGGAACATCAGCTTGTCTAGTCCTTTGACTAGGAGTGGATTCTACAATGTCAACTTCATGAAAATGAGAAGCACAGACTTCTTATGGGTTGGCTAGAGATTAACCGATACCATCACTCACAAAAAAGGGGAGAAGAAGTCCCTCTTCGCTCAATAGCTCCCTCTATTTTTGTGCCTACAGGTGGAGAAGGAATTTCTTCTTCTTGAGTCCTCTCCTTTTCAGGATGAGAGTGATGTTCTTCCTTTGTACGTACTCCAATTTGACCACTTCGAGTTGCTTCAAAATCTTCAGATAAAGATATGGCAATTGTAGCCTCAAAAGAGTCATCCTCCTGACATTTTTCTTCTTCATCTCTTCCTTCTACTTCTCTTGCTTCTTCTTCTCTTGCTGCTTCTTCTCTTCCTTCTTCTAGCTCTGTTTCTTCTTTGTCTTTTTCTTCTCTTTGCAATGGTTTCTTAGAACCAACAAATCCACAAAGATTCTTCAAGGCAATTGCAGAAAGGGTGAGATCATCATCATCATCCTCTTCATCCTACAAGATGAGAGATCTTCTCTTCTTTACGGGTTCACTTGCAACTTCCTTGCCTTTTCTCTTCCTTCCAACAAAATCTTCTTTGGTTTTGTTGGATGAATCCTTTTTCAAGCACTCAATGGCGTTTTTCAGATCTTTCAACCTCATCTTGGAAATCATCTTGAATCCTATTACCATAAGAGCAACAGTTCTAGAGCACAAAGAGATGGGGAACTCAATTTGAAAATGTCTGAACAACTTTGTAACTAGTGCAGAATAGGACAATTGTCTCTTGTCCTTCACAGCTGTCCCGTACATGTGCATTAGGATAGTGCGTCGGAGTGAAAATCTCATCCCATTGCAAATAGCAAACATGAGCTGTGCTTCGAACCTGGAAACATCAGCTTTTGATACAGTCTTCGGTCTAATGCAATTAATGATAACTTTACGCAACAGAACATTTGAGGCTGTCAATCTATAATAAGTGATGCCTCCTTCTAACAATATGTCCTTGACAAGAAACTACATTGCTTGACCAAACAAGACATTAATTGGTTGAAACCACTCCTTTCCACTCTAATAATGTCTGTAGTGTGTCTACATCCACCAGATAGTCTTTATCACACACAATAAATTTGATTCTATTCTGTTCAAGAAATGACATGTTTGAATAGAAAAATGCAATCAACTTTAGATAAGCGATTGTTGTTTTTGGGGGAAAACTTGTGCAAATTCGTAGCCCCCCCCCCCCCCCCATTGCCTCAACCTTTGGACCACCTCCAAAGCTTCCTAAGCAAGCTAAGGGGCTAGAAAATCGCTAGGAAGCCAGCCAAGTGGTGGGGCATGGTCAAGGGGACAAAGGGGTGAGGATAGAGCAAGGGGGACCCTCCACAAGCCTTGTTGTCTCCTAGTTTCCTCCCTCAACCTTGCTTTCCCCATTTCCAAACCTTGGAGCTTTGAAAATTTACAGAGAAAAAAGCCAACAAGCCCTCTCACCATCGACCCTCGCCAGGCCACTTGGAGCCGCTGTGTCACCGTGAGCCTCGCCTGCTCACCGCACATCCTCCGCACACGCCACCCATTCGCCCTGCTTGTTTCGAGCCCAACAGACGTTCCCCGTGCCTGTTGAGCCTAGCCGGAGCTCAGTCATCACCGGGCCGGCGTTCGTCTCCGCCAAGCCCGTCTGCCTCATCCTGCCCGCTGCTAGCTCAACCGGTCCCCGGAGTAGCCCCTTCGGCCCACCAACCAGAACCGAAGCTCCTAGGGTTGTTGTGCGTTGTTTGGCCCGTTTTCAAGCCTTTCCCGACCTCAGAAAGTGTCCTCGCTTTGGAGTTTATGGATCATCTCCGCGTCCCCATCCTAGTGAACTCACCGACTTGCAAATCTAGTGAGTTTAATCACTAATCTCCACTTAGGGAGTTAATTATGCTTAATGGTTGATTAGTTTAAGTTAAGCATGTATTATGTGGTTAGTTAGAATATATTAGCAATTTAATTAATCGTTGTTGCATGTTAGGTGGTTAGAATAGCGTAATTAGAGCCTAGATAAGCTGTAGTATTTACCTAGCAAGGTTCAGAAATTTTTCGGGCCCGTTTCGGTATTTAATTAGGCTTTTCTTGCCTAAGTTGCATTTTTGGTATTTATTTAATTAATTTTCGTAATGATTTAATTAATTATTATTATTCAAAAATTAGACCAAGATAGCTGGTAACTTAAATTTTATACTAATTACAATGGTGTGATTGGTTTATTTATTTGACTGCTATTTTGTGTAAATTGCGTGTTAATTGTAATTTTGGGTATTTATCCCAAAATTTATTAATTTCATTATTTAATCAGAAAATTACCAGGCGGTGGTTTACAGTGCCAAAATGTTTTTATTGACTATATAATTTGTGGGATTTTATAAAACAAAGATATTATATTTTTGGTTGAGGCCTACCGTGTACCCACACACAATTATTTTATCGGGTACTATGAAAACATTGAAATTGTTAGTGGATGAGTATAATATCTATAAATCAACTTCGGTGAGCATAAATCAGCTTCGGTGAGCTATACTATCTATCTATATCAACTTCGGTGAGCTATACTATCTATCATTATCAGCTTAGGCGATCATTCACTTGTGTAAGCTTCGATGAGCAGTGATCGTTTCAAAGAAACGACTTGATAGATAGTATTGGTGGATAGATAGTATTGAATAGATTGATCGAAAGATGGTCTTGATGACATGGAATCAACTGGTTCGATTAATCAATGACTCGATCTGATTGAATGAATTGATTAGTGTTGAAATGATTGATTGAGTGGATGAATTGTGCTGACTTATATGAAGGGACTGAGGCAAAGGTAAGTCCTCTGACTTATGCTTGTACTTAGGCAACCCTCAAGGCGTATTTTCTTCCTACTCGGGACTTATGGGGTGAACTTGCTAAGACATCATCTCACCCCATAATGGGATAACCTTTTTAGGTCCTTAGATGGTAGCTCCTCATGAGCATTTTAGACAGCTGAAGAAGGTCACCGAGCAAAAGTGTTTCATTCCACTGCATGGAAACCCTAGGGGATGGGTGTATGAACTCGTGAGATCCATGGTCTGGGTTGATGCGAGTCTAGCCCCAAAAGGTACCCCATGAATACAGATCATGGTATCGTCAAGAGCGGAATGGATAGAGAGAGGGTCCCATAACAAAGTCTGAGGTCCCTATGTGTGACATCCAGATTTTTTGAGTTCTAATTTCGACTGGATAAATAGGACCGTTTTTATTTAGTTGAAACCAGGGATTGTGAAATTGGGATGCAAGTGGGCTATACCGATAAGAAAAAGTACCAATTTGATCGATGAAATATTGAATGAAATTATGGGGATCAAATTGATTTGATTCAAGTGGGATTAAGGTTCAATTTGGGAAGAAAAGTTAGCAAGATTCGTATGCCCATAAACCCCCTACTTTGGCCTACCTAAATGCTTCTAGAAGAGGGCATATTTGTAAAAAAAATGAAGATGGTGGACAGCTGGTGGTGGCCCACGTGTGGCTGACCTAAGAGAGAGAGAGAGAGTGAGAGAAAAGAAAGAAAATTTGGTTTTCTCTTCTTCCCCTCTCTCCTCCGTCGGGCATCTCCATCTTCTTCCTCTTTTCTTCGGCTTTCTTCTCCAACAGTAACGGAAGATTAGCGAAGCAAAAGCAGCTGCCGTCGCCGCCTCTCGCCATCGTCGTCGCACGCCCGCAAACACCGGAGCTGCTCGCACACTCGAGCCCACCGCCGTGCTGCCGTCTGCGCATCTCTGCCCCTTCTCCCTCCTTTGGTTCGAACGAAGTAGAAACAGGGACAACAGCCATGTCACTCGAACCGGAGCCGCCATCATCGCCGTCGCGCCGAAGTCGACTGCCGCGTGCGCTCCGCCTCTCCCCCTGCTGTTCGGCCATCTCTTTATCCTTCTTTGGTGTGCCTTGAAGACTCCGAATCCCAGCAGATCTGGGACGGACGCCGGAGCAGCCAACGCCGCACGCGCGACGCTACCGACCTCCGCCTGTTCGACCGCATGTCGCCGCTCCGCCGTTCGCCGTCGTGTTGCCGTTTGTCTCCCTCTCGCTCGCTCGAAAGCCGTTCGCCTCGTCCTGTTGAGCTGCCACCTCTGTCAAGCCTCTGTTTTGCCTCTGTTCCGTTCTGTTTAGCCACCTATGGCCGCCGCCCGACCCCCTCCGGCCACCGTGAAGCCCCGCCTAGGTCTTGTTCAGCCCCTCCGCCCATCTAGGTTCGTTGTTGCTTCAATTCGAGCTCGGATCCGCCCCCAACCAGCATCAAATAGAGGTGAAGAAAATGGGTATGGCAGCAACGTTTGGCCCGTTTTGGCCGCCTTCCCGAGCCCGGATGCTCGGCCCGCTTTGAGGAAAGTTGATCCTCGCGTCGAGCCCGTCGTTTTGAGTGAGTTTTACTCTCTAATGCCTCCTTAGTGTGCTAATTACACTTAAAGGTTGATTAGTGTTAATTAAGTGTAATTAGGTTGTTAGATTAGAATTGATTAGTGATTATTAGTTAATTGCTTTGCATATTAGTTGTGTGATTAGTGCAATTAGATAGAGAATTGCCTGTAGTATTTATTGGATGCTTCTTGGGATTTTTCCGTCCCTTATCGGGTGTTAATTAAGCAAATCAGGCCTAAGTGGAATTTTTAGGAATTAATTATTAATTTTCGAAATTAATTATTTAATTATTTATTTTCCGAAAATTCATTTGGGATGGTCAAGTGGACCGGGATTTTATGTTGATGATGGTGGCGCAGACCGTTTATTTAATTGAGCTTTGTATTGTGCTAAATTGAGTTTATTGTATTTATTTATTTAATTTTCGAAATTAATTATTTAATTATTTATTTTCCGGAAATTCAATTGGGATTGCCAATGACCGGAATTTTGTTCTGATTGTCGTGGCGCAGTCCGTTTATTTAATTGAACCCTATTTCATGCTGAATGGAATTATTTGTGAAAGAAGGAATTATTCTTTAATTGAATAATATTTGGTTATTAATTGAAAAAGAACTGGGCTTCAGTTGATAATGCCAAAAGGATCTGAGTGGGCTACAGAAAATAGTGGAATTTATAAAAAGGAAATTATTATGTTTTGGCTAAGGCCAATCAAGTACCCACTCATGGCATTTTATCGGAAATGAGAAAAACCGGTTCTTTGATTATTTGCTTGGAATGATATGATCTACCGGCTCGATGACTCTACGGAGCATTTGGAGACAGCGCGGTATGATAAATTGTGTGTATATTGGCTCGATGACTCTACGGAGCATCTGGAGACAGTATGGTATGATAAATTGTGTGTAATTGACTAGGTCGATTGATTGATGATTCGATCTGAGTGTGGCTTGATGTGATTCATTGCCTTGGGTTGATGTTGTGAATTGAATGATTGAATGGAGATGACCGTGAGTGGTCTTCCTGATATGAAATCGACTAAGTCGATTAGATCGATGTATGCCTATTCGATTTGTGATGTGATTGCTTGGGTGCCAATTTGATTTGTGCTAATATGCAGGTGGAATCTGAGGCCAAGGTAAGTCCTCTGACTCATGTTGTGCATAGGCAACCCTAAGGTATATTAGTTTACTAATCGGGTCTTAGGGGGTAGAACTTGCTGAGACGTTGTCTCAGTGGTTATTGAATAACCATTTCAGGACCCAGATGAGAGGCCTAAGGAGCATGAATCTGATGAGGAGATCCCTGTTGAGGAACCTGAAGAGGAGTGCGTGAAGGAGAACCCCGAGGATGATCCAGAGTAGGATCCTGATAACGATTGTCATAGAATCAATTTGAGTAGAAACAAATCGTTTTAGTATGGCCTGCTTTTCTATCCCATTGCTTTATTGTCTGGGGAATTATAACTGTTTCCGCATGTGCATATATAAAAAAAAAAAAAAAAAGGATCGACGATACATAGTCCTAGGATATCGCATTTTAAAATCGACCAAAAGTTAAGGGATGTGCGCGTGCCTGAGGATCGGGGCGTGACACTATGTATGTGTTGGAAGTTGCTTTTGGGAAAGGCATAGCCGATGTGACATCCTGAAATCCGATCCTATTTCGATAAAATGAAATGTGCATTTCGTCGACGTGCCTATGGTCCTTTTTCTCTGAGCTGATCACTCACGAGTTAACTAACCTATTGGGTGAAGCCATTAAGGGATATATCCATGGTAAAATCCCTAAAAGCTACCTAATTGGTTGGATTGGACTAAAATGACGTTCGGTCGATTTTAACCATGAAATTTAATTCGGTTTTGGGAATCGAATATTCGGACGTGTCACAATTCATTTTTAGGACCGTCTCATCGTCTATCAACTTATTGCCAAGTCCGAAATTTCAAGAAAGAAATTATCGGAGGAAAAATCGAAGATCAAAAGAAATTAGAAAGGAAAAGGAAAAGAGAAAAGGAATTTGCATAAAAGAATTATGTATTTCCTTTTTCTTTTTCCTCTCTCTCCCTTTTCTCTCTTTTTCTTTCTCTCTCTCCTCTCCTCTCTCCTTCGTGCGTAGCCTCCCCACCCACCGAACACCCCTTTCCAATTTTAAATTGGCTTCTCTCCTTTTTGACTAGTCAAAATTCCTCTTCCTTATCTCTTATTCTCTCTCCTCTTTCTTCCCCCCAACCCCACGTGACCAACTTCTTTTCCTCTCCCCCTCTCTGTTCGTGCGAACCAGCCGAAGAAGATAGAAGTAGCGGCCACCGTTGTCTGAAGATCGAAGCCGCTCAGCCGCTCGCCGCTCGTCCCGCTCGCCGCACCGCCGCACCGCCGCCCGCGCCCGTGCGCCCGCCGCCGTCCGCGCACGCCCAGGCCGCGCGATCCAGCTCGGCCCAGCCCTGTTTCGCCTCTGTTCCAGCACCGACCAGCCCATCTCCGGCCACCTCCGGCCACCGCCAACCTCGCCGGACCACCCCCGCGACCCCCTCGCCCTCCGCCGGCCTTCCCCCGCCGCCCTAGCCGCCGGAGCTGCTTCGTTCAGCCGCGACCAGCAAGACCCACGAAATGGGTTTCAGCCACTTCGGGCCTGCTTTTGGGCCTTTTCCCGGCCCCGGATCCGCGAGTCGCTTTGGGAACAATCGTTCCTCGCGTCGCCGCCGTCGGATTGATCCGATTTGCGCGCGATTTGGTGAGTAATCTCACTAATCCAGGATTAGTGGCTAATTATGCTTTAAGCTGGTTTAGATTTAATTAATTATGTTTAGGTTGTTAGATTAGATTAAATTAGCAATTATTAGCCAATTGTGATGCGAATTAGATAAATTGAATGTGTAATTAGCAAGTAGACATGGTCTACTAATTATTGGAAGTGTCTCGGGATTTTTCCCGACCCTTAGTGGGCTCCAATTAGGCTTTTCGGGCCTAAGTGGAATTTTTAGCATTTAAATATTAATTTTCGGAATTAAATTAAATAATTATTTATTTTCCGAAAAATCAACTGAGATAGCCTGGAACTAGAAAATGGTGCTGATGAGCGTGGTGAAGTCCGTTTATTTAATTGCTTTATTTTGAACTAAATTGAATTTTTAATAATAATAATTTAATTTTCGAAATTAATAAATTAATTATTTATTTTCAGAAATTAAGATTTTGATGGCCGACGACCGAAATCTCGTGCTGATCGCCGTGGCGCGGTCCGTTTATTTATTTGAGCTCCATGTTGTATGGAATTAAATAAATTGTGATATTTTAGGGATTTACCTAATTGATTGGAATTGATTGAGATTGAATTGGCCAAGTGTGTTATTTAGCATTTATAATGCTTTGTTGAGTTGATTTAACTAATTGATTGAGAAATCGTTGGGTGTTGGTTATCACCGGAAAGGAAGCATGTGGGCTCGGTGAATTGGAATATTACCTGGAAAATGCACGTGAGTTTAGTGGTTGATCATATTGAATTGTTTACGTTGGCTCTGTGATCAGTGTATCACCTTGGCGAAAAAGACGCCCGAGAGCATATTGAATTGTTTATGTTGGCTCTGTGATCAGTGTATCACCTTGGCGAAAAAGACGCCCGAGAGCATATTGAATTGTTTACGTTGGCTCTGTGATCAGTGTATCACCTTGGCGAAAAAGACACCCGAGAGCATATTGAATTGTTTACGTTGGCTCTGTGATCAGTGTATCACCTTGGCGAAAAAGACGCCGAGAGCATATTGAATTGTTTATGTTGGCTCTGTGATCAGTGTATCACCTTGGCGAAAAAGACGCCCGAGAGCATATTGAATTGTTTACGTTGGCTCGTGATCGGTGTATCACCTTGGCGAAAAAAGACGCCGAGAGCATAGTAAAGTGTTCACTGTACGTCACCTTGGCGAATCGACGCCCGAGAGCATTGATGGAGCTCTGTGACTAAGTGCAGGCATCGTAAAAAGGGCACGTGGGCTCGGTGACTTGATGCATCACTTTGGCGAAAAGGTCGCCTGAGAGAATGCACGTTGGCCCAAGGTTCGAGGCACGTGAACTCGGAGACTTGGAAGGTCATCCTGGAGAATGCACGTGGCCTAGCTTTTAAATGTCCCACAGTAGGGATTGATTTGTATGACATGTAATCGACTGGTTCGATTTGTTTGAAGTAAATAGGTGCCTATTGTGAATTGTACTGACTTGCAAGTGGGATCAGAGGCCAAGGTAAGTCTTCTGCCCTGTGCGTGTTTAGGCAGCCTTTAGTATAATAGTTTACTAATCGGGCTTAGTGGGGTAGAACTCGCTGAGACGTAGTCTCATCCCAGTTTGGGGAAAAACCATTTCAGGACCCCGCTGAAGAGCTGAGGAAGAGAAATCCGAGGAGGAGAACTCGGAGGTGAGATCTGAAGAGAAGAATTTTTGGAAGAAGAAGATAGTCCCGAGAGGAGCCGTGAGTACGGTCTGGATGGATTGAGATCCTATCTTCTTTTGAGATCTCCTTTTGATGTGAATAGTTTTGAAGTGATTTGTGGTTTGTATAAAAGTTTGGTTATAAATTTCAATATGAAAAATATGGCCCTGCTTTTCTATCCCATCGTTTTATTGTCTGGGGATTTTAACTGCTTCCGCATGTGCTTAAAAAAATGAAAGGGTCGGTGATACATTGTCCTGGGATATCGCATTATAAAATCGACCAAGGTAGAAGGATGTGTGCGTGCCCGAGGATCGGAGTGTGACAGCCGACCCACCAGGAGGTTTAGTAGTGGACCCATGTTTGTCGGAGCCAAGGACCCTGGAATATTCAGTCAAAAACTTGACTGATTAGAGGATCTATAACCCTTTACCCCCTCCCGTTTTGCAGACCTTGTTTATAGATCTGCTAGTATTGTAAATGACTTGTTATGATATGTATAAAGGTGTGGTTGGGTTTTGAAAAATTTATGGTCCTGCTTTTCTATCCCATCTTTCTGTTGTAAGGGGATTAATTATTCGCTTTCGCATGCGCATTACAATGAATGGGTCGGCGACGTATCCTGGGACGTCGCTATTTAATTGACCACTGAGGGATGACCACGCGCTCGGAGGATCAAGGCGTGACATTGGCCACCATCACAGCCGTTCGCCATCCAGCCATCGGCCCGTCGTCACCTGTCCAACTGCCTTATCGTCTCAGCTCGCTGTTCCAGCCATCCAGTCGAGCCAAGCCACGACCAAGCCCCTTGGATAGAACTGAAGTTCCAGCTTAGAGCTAAGACTTGTAGGCTGTTTTCGAGCCCTTTCCAGACCTCCCTTGGCATTGCCGTAGGCCCGAGTCTCGCTTGCCTTCGCGTCACCGTTGCCGTGAACTAATTGGCTCGTTAAACCGATGAGTTTACTTGCTAAACCTTACTTATGAGGTTAATTATGCTTAGAGAAGGATTATTTTAGACTAAGATTGGATTATGAGGGTTAGTTAGTGTAATTAGTTGTTTAGTTAGTTAATTAGATTAATTAGGCTGTTAAATAGGTTTTTTAGAGGTTAATTAGATTATGTATTTAGTTAGTTTAGTACATTATTTAATTAAGTCCAGTTAGGTGGTTAGATTAGTGTATATAGCTTAATTAGTGATTTATTTAATTATTTTTAATCTATTTAATTATTTTTGTTAATTATTTAATTATTATTATTTTTCGGAAATTATACCGGGATAACCGGTTGCTAAAATTTTGTGCCGATCGTCGTGGTGTGGTTAATTTGTGCAATTGATTATTAATTTATGCAATTGAATGCTGATCGTTGATTTTAGTTTATTATTTCAAAAATATGGATTTTTAGTATTTAATTAAGAAATTACCGAGTGTCGGGTTTTGATGTCAAAAATGTTTTTAAGTATTATATCAAATAGTGGGATTTTTAAAAGAGAGGATATCACATTTGATGGTTCGATCTAATCGTGTACCCACGCACATTTATTTTACCGGGTGTTTTTAATATGAAGAAAATAGGCCAAGTACATTCTTTTCATAGAGGCATTTGAGTGCAAAGCACAATGTCCTTGGCCGGGATTGGATGTGCGTGTGATCGTTATGAGAACTCGTCACCCAATGAAGGTCAGGTGGGTGACACTCTTATATGGAATGCCCTTATCAATGGATGTCGGTTGCAGTAGAGGCTGGGCTAATGCTCCTTTGGAAATGTCGTCTAGAGGTAGACATTGTCGTGCTTGATGGGGTGAGACGACGCCCGGTTATGCCGAAAGGTCGCCAACTGTTGAGTTGGTCGTGCCCGTGGGGCTGTAATTAATTGGAACACTTATTTGAGTGAGATATAACCGCACCCAATTATGGGACAAAATTGTGTGGCATGGAATGGGACATGTCATAACGATTTGGCCTTATAATCAGGACCCCTGTGATTGATTGATTTGAAAGTGAGGCGTTCCAATTGTTGAGTGCATTTACTACATTTATATATGTTGTATGAGTTGTATTGACGTGCAGGGAGGTATTGAGGTGAGGTAAGTCTCTTGCGATGTGTGATTAGGCTATCTCTAGGTGTATTTCCTTCCTAATCGGGGTTTAGGGCATGAACTCATTGAGACATTATCTCACCCGTCGTGGTTTACAATTTTTACAAGTCTCTAGATGGAAGTTCGTCCAATTCATTTTGGGTAACCGCGAGGGTATAGCAAACAGAGTACTGTCTTCCTTATCCTGGGGAATCCCTAGACTTGTGAGCTTGTCGTGATCACGATCTGGGTCAATGAGGGCCCACCACAGTTGGTACCTTATCGATTCAAGGCGTGGTTTCGTCACGGGCTTAACGAGGAACGGGAAGGTCCCATGGATGGTTTCGACAAACCCACCATTAAGGGTGAGGGTGAGGTGGTACTCGACCCTGTCATGCACGCCAACATAATAGCTGATAATGCGGTGAACTAGGGGCCCGAGGTGGAGGAGCCTGCAATAGAAGAGGTAGTTGATCCGCTAGACATCGACATTCCGGATGGTGTCGCAGTGGACCCGGATCCCAAGTAGGAGGGTCCAGGGTAGGGTTAGTTTGGTAGTCCCTTTTTGAGTTTTGACCTCATGTATGTAACTTGTAGGGCTGACTTAATTTGTTTATAAAATGGTGTATTGTGTTATCCAATTGTCCTGCTTTTCTATCCTATGCTTGTTGTTGTCCGGGGATTATTTATTTGCTTCCGCATGCACATTAAAATGAATGGGTTGGCGACGTGTCTTGGGAACGTCACATATTGATCGACCACCGAGGGATGTGCGGGTGCTCGAGGTTCAAGGCGTGACAATTTTAGTGTGTTTGACCCGTGGTCGATAATTTTCGATCCACGTTTGTGCATCTTTGAATCGTAGATGACCCTCGATTGTCAAATAATCGCGATGTTTCAATTACCTATTCCAAATATAATATTGATAGAAAATCGGATTATTGCCGTTCAACGCAAATATCGCAATCGTGCGAAACCACCCCCAATTCGACTACATATTTCTATCGAATTGACTTGTACCCATTTGCAAATCGATTTATAATGGTGTCATATTGACCATTGCCGATTATTATGGTTGAGTGATCGATTTCTGATTGAATTCTCTAGCCTGTCGCATTTATATCTCTTAATGGCCTCACCTAATAGATTAGTTAACTCGTGAGTGATTAGTTCCAAGTAAATTAACCATAAGCATGTCGACGAAACAACCATTTCATATATCCGAAGCAAGAGTCAAATTTCAAGATGTCACATGGACCTGTCCTAACTTGTATGATTTATCGCAGTTCTGTACATTAGCACTTCAAAGCGGACTCTAGCATATGGGGCTTAGCGTTGATTGTCCCGTGTAATGTAGCAATGCGGAGTTAACGTAGCCATAACTTTTGATGGGTACATTCTTGGTTGCTTTAGAATTGTGGAAGAGTGAGAACATATTTCAAAATTTAGAGCTGATTTGTGCTTCCTACTGATAATTCTGCATCTTATTAAATCGGTTCGTGAATTGCTTGAAAAGGACTTCTAATGCCCTGGCTCTTCCTTTAGTAGCATGTCATCACATGTATGTTGCTGTTTGTGTATTGCCAAATGGCTTTATGTTGTCCCGTTTATGAAGGTGAATTGCATTTGAGCATCAACCTTGAATGCCATCTATCTATGTATAATTGTTTCTATTGCAAAAGCTCATCGAGATAATTGATATCATGTCTGTTGGCATAGATATTGCCATGACCCTCCCGATTGAGTTTGAGGATTGCTAAATCAGCAGGAATGATTCCTCTTGCAAGGCAATGTTCACTCTTGACATGGGTTCTCTCAAACTCTACTAATCGTAACTTGATTTTCTCATTCTAATTATGACATTTGTTTTGACTTTAGGAGCCACCACTTATAAATGATGAGCTGATTAAAGATCGACTAAAACATGGGAGTTTGTTTTATTTTTGTGAGTAAAAAATTCAGGACATGGAGATTTGATTACACTAGATATTACCTAATGAACAATTTGGTAGCTTTGCTCATTTAGGGATTCAGTTTTATGCGTTCTTTCACAATTTTTTTTTTCCTAAGACATGTATATCTAAAGGATCATGCAAAGGGACTCATACAACAAGATTTGAGCAATACAATATCCAAGCAAGAAATAATAATAGTGAAGCAAGTGCACAACAACTGAGCATCCCCTACCCAGCATGTCTACAATCTGGACTGTGGCACCCCTCGACGGCCCCCGAATCGTTAGGGTCACCACAGTTCGATTACCATTTTCTTGCTTGACCTGAAGGTCTATCAATCCTAGGGGTTTATATCATTTAGATCGGTCCCTGCACAATTTATATGGTGGAAGCGTATCCAACAACTCCCTTCCCTATATTCAGAAAACAGTGCATACCAACTAAACATTTTATATAAGTTAAAGCCGAACACTTTTATTTACTTAAACCAGATGGACATCATTCATTGGTACATCAAAATGTCGTAATCTTCTATACTCTGCTATATTTCAAAAGATGACTAACATCTCCTCCAACAGTCATATACTTAAAGTCCATTGATCAGTGTCGGCGTCTAAAAGTTCCTTCCTTTGCTATCCTCCTCCTCGCGGTCATATCCAACCACTTGATCCATTTACCGGTGTGGCATCCCAAAATCTCATGACAACCTCTGGAGTACCATGAACCATGATTAGGTAATGGAAGTGCCATTGGATTTTGTATTAGCCATTGAATTAATGAATTTCAATTAATTTAAGGCCGAGCATTGTAATGGGTAATTGTTTGGGTGGAGATGTGTCTACAAGTGACCCAAGGATTTTATTAAGGTGCAAATTGATATAGAAATCTTATTCTTGGCGGTGCACTTTATAACTAGAATTTTATTGATTTAAATTACAAAGTTTTGTGGGCTTATAAGTTGAAATTAGGTGTTTATTTAAATGAGGATTAAATGGAATAGGAATAGGAGAGGGTGGGTTGATTTTTAGGCCCAAAGACCATCCAACTAGCCCACGCCACCCCCTATTCGATCGGCCCATGAAGGCCCAAGACCGGCCCAACATTGAAGCCTATCAACCCTTGCATGTGAGTTGCCAAGTGGCAAGGAGGTTGAGCCAAGTGTGGCTGCCCCTATTGGCTCCTTTGGGCGGCTGCATTGTGGCATCCCAAAATTCATGACAACCTCTAGTTACATTAAAGTCTATGAATAGATGATGGAAGTGCCATTAAGTTATTTTATAGCCATTTAATCCATAATTTGCAATAAGATTTATGGCCAAGCTTTTAATAGATAATTATGTGATAGGAAAGAAAATTCTATCATTGGCCATGTGTTTTATAAGTTGGAATTTATGGATTTATGATTTCAAGATTTATGGCCATATGAAATCGTAACTTAGTATTTATATAAGTGGGGATTTAAGGTAAATTATTGAAAGTAAAATGGACTTATTTAAGAAAAATTTGGGCCATTTAAGTTTGGACTGTAGGCCCAAGTGAGATGGGCCTAAAGTGGGCCAAGAGGCCCGGCCCATAGAGCCCATTGGGCTGTCGGCGCATGGAGGGGGAAGGAGGAGCCGCATGGCTTTCTCCAAGTGTCTTCAACAAAGGAGACACTTGTCTCCTTCTTAGGGACAAGTGTCCCCCATGCAAAATAAGAATGCATGCAATATATATCCAACCAAAAAGAAAGAGAGAGAGGGAGTGGTCAGTCTAGGTGCCGAGAGAGAGGAGAGAAAGAGAGAAAGAGAGAAAGAGAGGAAGAGAGAAAGAGAGAAAGAGAGGAAGAGAGAAAGGAAGGAGGAGCTTGCCCGTCGCCGCCCGCACGCCGTCCGTTCGTCGCCAGTGTGCCTCGTTTGCTCGGTTTTGGAGGCAAGTTGGGATTAATTTCCACTCTTGCATGTGTGTCTTGCATGTGTGGTTGAGTTCTTGGATGTTTAGAGGCTAGAAATCGAAGTGCATGAGGTTTGTTCTTGGAGATGTTTGCTGTTTTCGTATGAACCGCCTGAACCAGAATCTTGTGAGAGCTTTAATGCATGTTTCGAGTTTGATTTTGACCTTGATTTCTTCACAAAAGTCGTAGATAACATCTTAAACTACAACATACTAAAATTTGGGATAAAATGATAGAGATTTAAGGGGTCAAACCCTCATCCTACGAAGATACTAGATCTGGAACGATTTCGCTGACCTTTTGGTAGATTTGTGGTTGCATGTTGATTTTTACTAAGAATCTCTCTTCGACTTCTTCATGAAACTTGTCGATAACATCCTGAAGCTTAACATACTCAAATTTGAAGTAAAATGAGCAAGTTTAGCCTAGTGAATCGATTTACTCTTGAAGACAGTAAATCTGGAGACATGGTACAGGACACCCGAGACTTTATGGACCCATATGGTGACTATAATTTAGAAATCTGACTTATATCCCTTAATGAAAGGTGTAGGGGACCTCTTTTAGTAAAACATATCCAAATTTCAGAGGAAACGAAGAAGAATAGAGGGGTTAAAACTCAATATTTCGGAGATGACTTCACTGGACGTTTCGGTGCGAGAACTAGAAGCTTCGTACGACTATAGAAAATGATCTAAATCCAATATCGCATAGAAGTATTCATGAAAAATCTAATTTAGTGTCTTAACTATAACCTGGTAAAATTTCATAATTTTCGGAGGTTGTTCATGTATTTTAATCGAATTATTTCGAAAACTGCACATTCTGTTTTTATCCGTATTCGCATGCTGAAATCGTGTGGAGCTCTATTGGGCATGTGTTTTTCATGAAATTACTATCTTATTGTCTTGTCTATCACGTGCCTTGATTTCATGATTTTTGAGAAGCATATGGATATTTAATTTAAATATTTTCTAAAATAGTACATGCTGGAATTTTGTAAACTTCGAAAAGGCATGAAATATGGACCATTTTAAATTGCATGGACTCCATGAAGTGTATTGTTATGGATGATGGTGTCTTGCTGCATGTACGATAATGATTTGAGATGCATGTATGAATTTAATAATGAATATGATCTCGGTTGCCATCACATCGCATGCCATGTTGAAATTGAGCCATAATTGTGAATGTGAAATTGAAAATGAGATGTATAAGAATATGCATTGTGGTGATGAGAAGATCGTCGGATGTGTGAGCCGACGATGCCCCGGGAGTGTCAGGATGCCCGGTGATATACGGTATGTAATTCCAGGGGAGGCCTGGTGGTATGTCAGTACGTAATTCCGGAGGGTAGGGGAAACCATTTTCATGGCGAGCCTCGGAGATTTCCTCAGGAGTTTCAAGATGCCCGGCGGTATACGGTACGTAATTCCGGAAGCCCGGAGGTTTGTGCCCAGGGGGATGCCTCGTGATGCTAGTTGGGATGCGAGATGCCCGGCCAGGGAGTGTAAATGCCGGATGCCCGGTTGTATCTTGGATACATGCCCGGAGGTTCCTCGTGATGCCAGTTGGGATACGAGATGCCCGGAATGTGGGGGTGCCGGATGCCCGGTTGTATCTTGGATACATGCCCGGAGGTTCCTCGCAATGCCAGGATTGGGCGCGAGTGATGAATGTGGATGCAAACATTGGTCCTAGGAAAGAGAAATGTGGCGGTCCAAAATGAAATTGAAATTGAATTATGCATTACGATATATGCATGATATGATGAGATGTGCATGGATACATGGTAATGATGATGGTACATGTGATATGATGATGAGATGTGCATGGATGCATGGTAATGATGATGGTACATGTGATATGATGATATGATGATGATGTTACATGCATGGATGCATGGTAATGATGATGGTACATGTGATATGATGATATGATGATGATGTTACATGCATGAATGCATGGTAATGATGATGGTACATGTGATATGGTGATATGATGATGATGTTATACGCATGGATGCATGGTAAGGATGATGCCATATGTGACATGATGATGGTAAGTGTATGATATGATGGTGATGTCTATATGATGATGATGGTATATGAGGTATGATGACATGTGCATGATGCCATGGTATGTTGTGCATGGATGCTTGTATGACATGTGATGCTATGATGGCGATGATTGCATGGCATGATGTATTGAGTGGTTTATGGGTCCTTTACCTGCTGAGTGGCTGTACTTACCCCTTTTGGGGAATAACATTTCAGACTAGATAAGATACCTCTGCTGCCACTGCTACCAGTAGATGAATCAAGTGGTTGGATATGATTGCGAGTAGGAGGATAGCAAAGGGAGCAACTTTTGGATGCCGACACTGATTGATGGACTTTAAGCATTCGACTGTTGGAGAAGATGTCGGTCATCTTTTGAAGTATAGCCGAGTATAGAAACATTGGCATTTCGATGTACCGACTAAAGATGTCCATATGCTTTATGTAAATAAACGTGTTCGGCTTTAACTTATATAAGATGTTTAGTAGGTGTGCATCGTATTATGAATATAAGGAAGGGAGTTGTTGGATGTGCTTCCGTATATAAATTGCGCAAGGGACCGTTCTAAAAGACGTAAACCCCTAGGTTGTATGGACCTTTCTGCAATTGAAATGGTATCAGAGTGACATGTTAATAGGGAAAGTGAAAGGTAAGCGAACTGTGGCGACCCTAACGGATCGGGGGCCGTCGAGGGGTGCCACATGCATGCAATCAAATGATTGCTAATGATTAAAGGGAAAGAAAATTAAAGAGAGGAGAGGTGGATTAGGTGAGGAAAAAGGGAGAGAAAGAGAGAGTGTCATCCAAGAGAGAGAGGAGAGAAAGAGAGAAAGGAAAAGGAAAGGAAGAAAGGAAGAGAGATAGGAGAGGCCGTGCGTGCGAGAGGGAGGAGGAGGACCGTCCGCCGATCGTCCGCCTAGCTTACCACCATTCGTTCGCCGCTTTGCCCGCCATCTTTGTTGTTGTTTGTGCTTAAGTTTGAGGCAAGTAGAGTCCTAAAACCTACCCTTTGCATTGCTGTGTTGTGTCTGCAGAAGATGGTAAATGTTGGTTGTGGTAGATGGGATGAAATTTCGGAGCTTTGGAGAGAGATTCGTTGGCCTAGCATGCTGTTTCTGGAAAGACCAGTCCGACCATCCATGAGATTGTGTGCTGCATGCGACTTTTTAGTTTGAATCTTGTTATGATTTCTTCATGAAAGTTGTAGAGAATATTTTGAGGAACAACATACTAAAATTTGAGGCAAAACTAACAAGTAGTGGTTAGTGAAATGATTTTTCCTTGAAGAAATTAGATCTGGAATTCGTTGTGCTAACCTTTAGAGATTTCGTGGTCTGTAAAGTAACTTTCTTGTGAAAATGTCACTTTGATCTCTTAATGAAAGTTGTAGTGTACTTCTTGTGGTAGAACATATAAAAATTTTAGAGGAAATGAACAAAAATAGGTTGGTGAAATTGTTGTCCTTTGAAGAAACTGGATCTGGGAAAATGCTACCTCAACCTAGTATGATTCTGTGATTTTTATAAAATCATCAGTTAAAATTTGATTGTGAGTCCTGAATGAAAGTTGTAGATAATATTCTGAGGTATAACATACTAAAAACTTAGAAGAAACGGACATATGTAGATCGGTGAAACGAGTTTCCTTTGAAAGAAAATAATATGGAAAAACGACACCGAGAACGGGGGGAATATTCGTCTATATCTATTAATATAGAATGATTTGGGTTTTGATTTCTTCATGAGATATGTACATTTAGGACTTTTCTATAACATATCAAAATTTCAGAATTTTTGGAGTTCATTTGGTTATTTAATTTAAATTACTTTTGAAACTATGCACGCTGAAGTGTTGAAATTTTGAAAACTGTGATGCATGGACCGTACTGTTTTGTGTGAGATTCTTTTGGTACGGTGATTTTCATGAGATATCTGCCTTTAGGTCTCTTCTATAATGTGTCGAGTTTTTAGAATTTATTAATACTATTTACTAATTTTTCTAGAGCTTTAACTAAAGGAGTGCATTATGTTTTATCCGAAAATTGATGTGTTTTCAAAAGTAAATGAAATTGCTCCATGTAATATAATGTGTTGAGTGGTTGATTATGCTGCATATGTGGTGACATATGGCATGTTATATGACATCAAAAGCTGGTTTAGACCTTTGATATTGTTGCATCAAATGTCATGTTGAAAATGAGACATATATGTGAATATACATTGTGATAATGATGATACTGTCGGAGGTGCGAGTCGATGATGCCCCAGGAGTCGGGAAGCCCAGAGGTTCGAATGAGTCAATGCCATTTGGATGCCTGATTGTATTATGAATACATGCCTAGAGGTTTTCCCCGGGAGTGTCGGGATGCCCGGTTATATTATGATACATGCCCGGAGGATGAGGGGTTGTATTATGATGCATGCTCGGAGGGTAGGGGTAACCATTTTCATGGCGAGCCCCAGAGATTCCTCGTGATGCCAGGTGAGATGCGAGATGCCTGGAGTGTGTGTGCTGGATGTCCGGAGGTGTGTGCCGGAGGCTCCTCGCGATGCCAAGTTGGGTGCGAGCGATAAATGAGGGATGCAAACATTGGTTCCTGGGAAGAAAAATGATGAGATCCTTGTGAAAGATCAAAATTGAAATTGAATCATATGCATGGGTGTATGCATATGACATGATACATGATCTGCTTATGAAAATAAATTGATGCTATTTGACATTGAGAATGTGATCATGAAGACTTGAATGGATCTCATGGTGATGTATGCTTGATAGCATGGATGATATGAATCATGATGATATATGCACGATGGCATGGCAAGATATGCACGACTGCATGGTGATGTATGCTCGATAGCATGGATGATATGAGTGCATGGTGGTATATGTATGTTGCATGGTGATATATGCATAGCTGTTTGATGATATAAATGCAAGTGTATGGTGGTATATGCACATTGTATGGTGATATTTGCATGGCTGCTTGATGATATGAGTACAAGTGCATGGTGGTATATGCATGTTGTATGGTGATATATGCATGGCTATAAGGTGAGGTATGCTCGAATGCATGAATGATATGTGTTTTATTTATGATACCTTGATTGTTCTATTTGACACATTGTGTAGTTTGATGGATCTTTACTGCTGAATAGTTGTACTCACCCCGTTTGGGGAATAATATTTCAGACTAGATAAGATACCTTTGTTGCCATTGCCATCAGTAGATGGATCAAGTGGTTGGATATGACCGCGAGGAGAAGGATAGCAATGAAAGAAACTTTTGGACGCCAACACTGATTGATGGACTTTAAGTATACGACTGTTGGAGGAGATGTCGGTCATCTTTTGAAGTATAGCCGAGTATAGAAGACTATGGCATTTTGATGTATTGATGAATGATGTCCATCTGGTTTAAGTAAATAAAAGTGTTTGGCTTTTACCTATAAATGTTTAGTTGGTGTGCATCGTTTTCTAAATTTAGGGAAGGGAGTTAATGGAAGTGCTTTCGCCATATAAATTGCGCAGGGATCGATCTAAAAGATGTATACCCCCAGGATTCATGAATTATAATGAAATTCCTTGGTATTAGAGTATTACATTATCAGGCCAAGTGCAAGAGAAAGGTAAGTGAACAGTGGCGACCCCAACGGTCATCTTATCTAGTCTAAAATGTTAGTCCCCAAACAGGGTGAGTACAACCACTTAGCAATAAAGATCCATCAAACTACACAATGCAACAAGCAAGACAACCAAGATATCACAAGTAAAGCACATATCATTCATGCTATCGAGCATACATCACCATGCGGTTGTACATATCTCACCGTGCCATCATGCATATACCACATGCAATCATGCTTATATTTCGATGAGGTTCATTCCATGCCACATGCACGTACATACGCATGATTCATATCATCTATACAATCATGTATACATCCCCATGAGATCCATTCAAGCCTTCATGATCGCATTCTCAATGTCAAATAGCATCAATTTACTTTCATAAGCAGATCATGCATCATGCCATATGCACACACCCATGCGCATGATTCAATTTCAATTTTTATATTTCAAAGGGATCTCATCATTTTTTCTTCCAGGAACCAATGTTTGCATCCCTCATTTATCGCTTGCACCCAACCTGGCATCACGAGGAACCTTCGGGCATGCATCATAATACAACCCCTCACCCTCCAGGCATGTATTATAATATAACCAGGCATCCAAAGGGCATCGACTCGTTTGAACCTCTGGGCATCTCGCACCCCACCTAGCATCACGAGAAATCCTCCCGGCACAAACCTCCAAGACTTCCGAAATTACATACTGACATACCACCAAGCATTTCCCCTAGAATTACATACCGTATACCACCGGGCATCTTGAAACTCCCGAGGACCCTCCGAGCATATATCATAGTACAACCGAGCATCCAAAGAGCATCGACTCATTCGAACCTCTGGGCATCCCGACTCCTGGGGCATCGTTGACCCGAGGGTCCAACGGCAACAATTAACACCTTAATTTCCAAATAACACTTTTCAATACAATGACAAAATGTCTCTTAAGTCTCATCACATGTCAATATTGCATGATATGCCAATTCCAGTACCATAATATCACATATCTGTCTCATTTTCAACACGACATTCGATGCAACAATATTAAAAGTCTAAACCAGCTTTTTTATGTCATATGATATGCCAAACGTCACCATATATGCAGTACACATAACACCCATGATATCACATTTCATAAAGAAATTCATTGGTTTTTGAAAATAGAACTAATTTTCGGGTAAAACAAAATACACCTCTTTTGTAAAAATTCTTGGAAAATTAGTAAAAAATCTCAATAAATTCTGAAAATTTAACTTGATGTAAAAGAGATCTAGAGGAAGATATTTCATGAAGAACACCACATCAAGAAAGTTCCACATCAATCACATAAGTCCATACATCACAGCAAAAAGAAAATTCCAGCACCACTTTTGCATAGTTTCGGAAATTTTTGATTAAGCCCTTAAATGAACTACGAAAATTATGATATTTTAATATGTTATATATGAGATATAGGGGTAAAAGTATCATGAAGAAATAAAAGTCTAATTCCTTATGGATTAAAAAATATGACTATTAGAACTTGCCCTAACCCTCGGCTAAATCTCCATATTTAATCTCTTTCAAAGAAAATCATTTCCCCAATCAATATTGGTCCGTTTATTCTCAAATTTCAGTATGTTGCTCCTCAAGATGTCTTCTACAACTCTTATCAAAAACATGAAATCAAATTCGGACTGGATACTTGCACAAAATTCACAAAATCAAAATAGATCATCATAACAA
The DNA here is from genome assembly GCA_017140255.1 of Eucalyptus paniculata subsp. matutina. Lineage (NCBI taxonomy): Eukaryota > Viridiplantae > Streptophyta > Magnoliopsida > Myrtales > Myrtaceae > Eucalyptus > Eucalyptus paniculata. The sequence goes on from CM029435.1 coordinate 17,193,016, forward strand.
TTTCCAGATCTAGTTTCTTCGAAGGAAAAATATTTCACCAACCGATACTTGTCCGTTTCATCTCAATTTTTAGTATGTTAATCTTCAAGAAGTTTTCTACAACTTTTATCAAGAAGTCGAAGTCAGATTCCAACTAGAACATTGCATGCAACTCACAAAATCACCAAAGGTCGGACTATTTCTACATGCAACAACTCACTTGAAACACTACCACCATTCATTCGAGTTCCCAGCATTCAACATCACAGCTCAAGCATTTCCAGCATTCAACATCACAACCATAGCAAGAAAAGGGTAGATCAATTGACTTTACTTGCTTCTAATCCAAAGAGAATCACAGCAAACAAGAACGGCGGGGCAAGGCGGGCTCGACGGCGGGACTAGGCGGCACGCACGACGTCCGGTCTTCTTCTTCCTCTTTCTCTCCTTCTCTTCTCTCTCTCTCTCTCTCTCTCTCTCTCTCTCTCTCTCGGTGCCTTGCTCAATCCACCCCCTCCCCCCTCCCCTTTTTCCTTTTTGGTTGTTTACTTACTTGCTTTTGGTTAATTTTGCACGGAAGGACACTTGTCTTTGTAAGAAGGACACTTGGCTTCATGGGAAGGACACTTGTAGAGTCCTCTCACCACTTGTCGTTCTCCATGCAAGTTGATGGGCCTCACTTGGCTAGTTTTGGGCCAGCCTTGATTGGCCGAATAGGGGGAAATGGTGGGCTGTCTTGGGCTGATTTGGTCCTTAAATACTCAGCCCACAACTTCTCCTATTTTTCCATTTAATCCCCACTTATATAAATACCTAATTACAATTCATATGGCCCTAAAAATTTGTAACATAAATCAATAAAAATCCAACTTATAAAGTATATGGCCAAGAACAAAATTTCTTTATCAATCTATCCCTCAATACAATCCTTAATCACACATGGACATAGGATACATTTCCAACAAAATAATTGTCCATTAAAATGCTCGGCCTTAATCCATTGTAATTTATTGGTCTAATGGTTACAATATAATTTAATGGCACTTCCATCACCTATTCATGGTTCATGGTATATCCAAGGGTTGTCATAAAATTTTAGGATGCCACATGGACAGCATGTGGTGGATGCCACTCCATGTGCTAAACAACACCGACATTACTACTAAAAGGCCTCGATGCATCTTCGCAAAGCCAACCCGTGACACCTCAAAGATGCAATAACCAAACAAAGGCACGCCAAAGGTCTCCTATTCAGCAAGCATGAACTCTGGTAACAGGCGTGGCCGCGTGTTCTTAGGACTGAAAAATGGCTGAAAATTTTTCAAAAACAACATCGTCACATTCTCAAGCCATGGGGACCCCTGAGGGTTGGCCCAGTGCTTATCGAATGAACCAAACGAGACTGAACGCTCGCTGTCCTCAGTCTGGACAGTGCTGCACAGCCCTCTAATGAAAATCCATCATCTCGACATTAGTCAAGAAGATACGCAGACTATTAAATTCTATTCGTACAAACACCAGTAGGAAAGCCATGAGGATGGTAAATAAAATAGTGGATGCGGATCAATTACTCACCCCAACGCCTAGTGTGCATAACAGATGCCCAATTCAGATTTGTAGACACAACCAAAATGAACCATCAACAGCCATATAAAAGCAAGAAGCTCTCCACCTTTACTCAGCAACTGCACATGTGCTTCTCCTTTAATAAGAATTGCCACGCATGACAACATCTCAACGCAAACTCCGCTCATTATCTTCCACTTCATTTCCCCGTGGTCTTGCATGTGTCGAGCTAATTCGATCCCCTGCCTGAGGATGGATAGCGAATTTTGTGCACAGTCTGAAACCCCATATAATTGCTTGCATAGCTCCTCTACATCCTTGGTCGTATCATTGATGTGGTGTGTTAACTCCTCCATTGTCTCCACTGCTGTGATTTGGGCCATGCCCACCACAGCGGACACCGCAATAGTTTGATTGAGTAACAGATACAACATATAGTCGGAGAGGATCTTGCTGAATCCCCTTTCATCTTTTTTTTCCATGGATTTCTCATTGTTGTACCAGATTTCAGTAGGAATATGCCACATTATAATACTGTCATCGTAATTAGCCTTGGTGAGATACTCTAGAAAAATGCCATTTTCGTGTCCATCATATAAGCTCTTGAGAAACAAATCACTTCTAGCCTCAAATATCTTTCTCATCTCTATGAACTCTTTGTGCTCATCCTTATGCCTCGATAACACTATACCTCTGGCCTTTGTGTTCTCATCCATATTTCTCGAATCATGTCACACCTCCATCAACTCAAACATACTGCTCTTTGTGATCCTACGTATAATACTCAGCTTACGTCTCACCTCCTTAAAGATAAAAATCCATAACTTGTTAAGAAAGGGATTCTTGGATATGTACTTTGTATTTGCAATCATTACTATTTTCCCCTTCATGGTCCTCTGTCCATAGCCTCTGGCGATTGTGTCACTAGCTTGATGGAAATAAGAGATGACTTTCTGAGTCATATTGAATGGAAAATTGAAGAGTTTAGAAGAAGCAATGCTGCCCAATATCCGATCACACTTATACATCTTTCTCGGACTCTCCTTCAACCTCATGGATAAAAGGTTGCAAGCAGAGATCAATTTTGACCTCCTTCGAAATATTAATGGTGTATCTAAGGCCTTGTAAGTAACATTAGCATTAGGCTGTACTTCACATGTGGCGGATCAGGGCTTCCTCAGCTTATACGTGTTATATGCCAGTTTGTACAGAAGTGAATATGATCTAGATGATCTGGAGTTGTTCCGCATGATTTCGGCAAGTGTCCAATTTGAGAAAACAAGCATGAATAGAGCTATCACATCGAGAACAACCTCTCCGAAAAAGAATGAAATAAGTAATTTACACATTAAGTTTGGAGAGTTGAAGCTTGTTCAAGCGATTGAAGAGGATGAAAGCCGCCACAACACCCATGGAGGTTATGAAGCGGAAAATGTAACTCAACTTGGACTGTATTGCTAATGCTTTTGTGTGGAGCACCTCAGAAATGAACTGGAGCTCAACTGATATCACCCTCAATGCATCCATTGTAGAAATGCGGGTGAAATATCTACAGCTAATTCTGCGTTCTTTACGTGTGAACATGAGATCTCCAAGGAAGACCTTAAAGATTTGAAAGAAGTAGTATGCTAGCTCCACCACAGTGCTCTCGTCATTCTTTGCTTCATCTTCTTTAGAATACTCGATTGCTTCATCTTCCTCTTTATACACAAAACGGAGCGTCCCTATCTGGGGATCATGGATAACCACCTTGGTATCTATACCAATAACGGACTCCCGTTATGAGAGCATCCTTTCTTTGAGCCTTGGGAGGCTTGAAAGATTAAGTGCTAGTGTTTTCTCTCCATTTTTTATAACCCCAACAAGGAAAACCAGCATTGTTGGGATCATTAGCGACCCATCACTTGGAAATATCTACACAAAGAAGTAAATCGCGACACCGACTTAGAAAATGAGACTAAGCAGGTGTCATTGCCAAAGTGAACTATCCTCCAGAGAAAAGGCAATGATGGTGTTTGAACCGTCAAGATGTAACAAGAGAAATAAGGCCCAAAATGCCTAAAGTGCTCTATCTACTTTAGTTTCATGAGCAAACAAATTACCTTGGTTGTGAGAGATGAGCCCAACTACAAATGCACCCACCTAGTCAGCCATCAAGTAGGCCAACCATAAAAGGAAAATGACCCGGTCATTCGTTGTTTTCTTTTTAATGGGTGAAAATAGAATGAGAAAGATCTGAAGTGAGAGGCTTAGTAGGACAAAGTTTCGAATGTTCCATTTGTTCCATGGATCAGAAATGGAGCCAAACACTATATTTCTACTTTCTTTGAATCTTATCACTCCTATCTAATATAACTTTGATGAGAACAAAACTATCCTCTCAACAATCCATCTAGAGAGTTTACATACATCGAGAAAACGATGCTTTGCAGACTTTATAAGGAAGCCTTGAAGTAGAAACTTCCAAGTAAGAGTGGTGTAGAGTGTAATAATGAAAAAGGACATATTTGGAACATCTCCTCTCTCTCGCTCTCAATGTACTAATAAGTGTTATTTTTCTTAAATGTTAAGACAATTGGCTAGGAGGCGGCGACATTGGGGAGGTCAATGCTTGGGGCTTTGAGGCTTGGGAGGATCAAGCTTGGCCTTGCTCTGCCTTTGCTTCCGTGAGTGGTGCGAGTGTTGTCGTTTTTGGGGGATAGGTTCAATGTGTTGTTGAGACTGAGGGATCACAAGAATCTATCTAGCCTTCTATAATGGTTTTCCTTTTTCCTCCATTAGACTAGATAATATCAACATTCTACCATCGTCATGAAAACAAAGTTATTTGCATATTATTTTTTGTTGATTGAAGCTTGAGTTTTCAATTGTATGCAGACTAACGATTCGAGTCATATAAAATTCCATCATATTTATAAAAAAAAAATTAACAGTAGTATATTATTATTGCTCGAGACAACTTAACCTTTTCTAAAGTCGTTTGAATAAAAAATAATTACCATTCAACACTAAGCATCTCAAATTCTTCCTTAGAAAAGTTTCATCTTAATATTTAGGGATAAGTACACTTAAAGTCATATAACTTGTCACAAAAGTACAATTGAGTCATAAAATTTTCAAAAAGTGTAATGAAATCCTAAAACATATTAGGAAAGTGCAATCGAGTCATAAAACTTTCAAAAAGTGTAATAAAATCCAAAAACTTACCACATAAGTGCAATTGAGTCCTAAAATTAAATTGTAGCAAATGAAGAACTTGATTGGACCACTATGACAATTTTTAAGACTTGATTGTACTTTTTGAAAGTTTTATAACTTGATTGCACTTTTGTGACAAGTTTTAGAACTTAATTGTACTTTTTGAAAGTTTTATGATTCGATTGCAATTTTGTGATAAATTTTATGACTTCCAATGCATATATCTCTAACATTTAAAAGCTTGTGCAAGAAGGTCTACCTTGAATAGGTTAATTCTAAGTCTACAAAAATTGTACTAATACCGTGGTTCCAATTCAGAGACCAAAGCATAAATGTTTTGAAGCCAAAGCTTAAAAAAAAAACTTGAAGCGAAGGGCTTAATATGACTATCTAGTATGTTCCATTTGTTCCATAGATTTGAAATGTAGCTACATATCATGATTTGTTCCATAGATTTGAAATGCAGCTACATATCATGTCCTTTTGCTTAGCTTGAATGTGATCGCTCATTTCTAATATAACTTTGGCTACAACAAAATGCAAAATGAGGAATAGTGGGGAATGTATGTGTATGTTGAGATGATTACTGTTACTTGTTTGTTAGAATACAGTATTTATGCAAAAATCCTAAATGGTAAAAAAAATTGCGGACTATCCATTTTGCAAATGAAATGGAGCACAAAATAGATCCAGCTTGAGGTGGTTTTACTGCTAATGGATTAAATTAAATGTTTACATTAAGTCACGTGTCCACAAATGTCATGCTCCGAACCCTGAGCGTGTGCGCATCCCTTGGCGGTCGTTTAAAAATGCGACGTCTCAAGATGTGTCACCTACCCATTCTTTTTATCTTTCGATTATACGCTTATGGAAACGAATTAAATAAACACCTGGCCAATCATCATAACAGGGATAGTAAAACATGCCGTCGATTTTCACAAACCACGCTTTATACATAAATCAAGTCAACCCTATGAGTTCATATATACAAGTCTATCAAGAATGAACTCCTAGGCGACCAACTAAGAAAAAGGGGGTCAAGGTCGAGCCAACTTCCATCCGTCCTAATAACCAAACCCAGGTCCAAGCAAGATGTCGGGCAAGTCACTAGGTGAACATGGCTCCCCCAGTTCTACCGGCTCGGTATATGGATTTACCACAACACCTTCTAGGATATCTATATCCATGGGGTCATTATCCTGCACAACCCCACTTCCTACGCACGGCCCATCAAAACCATGCATGGGACCTTCCCGATCACCGTTCGAATTCGTAAAGTACCAAGCCTGGAAACGGTGGGGCATGCCCTAGCCCAAACCCTTGTCAACCCAGACCGTAGTCACAACTCGCTCACAAAATCGAACGGTCCTAGGGATAGGGTAGAAGGTATTTACTTCCATATCCCATGGAACCCCAAGCTGTACCAGTCATGTCTCCATACTAAGGACCTGAAAATATTTAGCCATGACGGGGTGAGAGAAATCTCAGTGAGTCAAAACCCTAAACCTTGGTTATGATGCAAATTTGTCTCAAAGGCTGTCCTAAACACGCACCACACAAAACTCACCTCGCCTCGACGCGTCCTTGCATGTTAGCTCATCACATATGCTATTATCAATGTAGCAAGCATAATTTAATAACTAGAACACATCATTTCAATCACATGGGTCTCGATTATAAGGTAAAACCGTTATGACACGTCTCATACCGTGCCACACAATTTTGCCCTATAATCAGGCGCAACTATCACAACCACTCAGGCATGTTCCAGTTATTACAACCCATCAACCACGGCCAACTCGAAAATCGGTGGTCATCCAGTGTAATCGGGCATTGTCCCACCCTATTGGGCACAACATCATCCTGTGTATTCATACGCATCAGTATGACATTCCAATAAGGAGCATCGGTCCGGCCTCTACCATAACTTGGCATCCGTTGACGTGGGGCATCCGAACTTAATCAGGCATCGTCCTGCATATTCATATGCATCAAGACGGGTTGTTTACCTTGCATAATCATACGCATCAAGGTATTTAAGTGATCACACGAGCACACCATCACTCTAGTCCATTGTTATCTTCCTCATTAGCCAAGAACACCAAAAATCCCTTTTCAAATAATAAACCTTGCAACCCCTTTTTTTTGTTCACAACAGTTCGAAATAAATTTGAACGCGGTCACGTACTCAAAATCAACCCATCAAACTTTGCACACTTCTACTATAAAACCTCTTCATTTTATTGAGCACATAAAATTTGGTGTCCAAGCCCGACATCTCATTTATTTTCTATTTTCCTTTCGAACCACCCCTTTTTGGAACTACACTTGGGAAATCCCTTTTTTTTTTTTTTTAAACTTTTGGAAAGAAATTCGTAGGTGCTCTCGTACTCAAAATTAATCCGTCAAACTTTGCACGCACATAATTTAAAACCCCATTGTTTTATTGAGCAAATAAGTTTTGGTTTCCGGACAACACCTCATTTATTTTCTATTTAATAGTCCATCGCACCAAGCTTTGTATAAAAAATCGGAACCTACCATAGAACACTCAATTGCATAACATCACGTATAAGTTCTCAGCATGCCAAAATCAACCAAATCACAATATATATATATTTTCCAGCAAGCAAGACACCAAGAACAACCACAAAACCACAATCGGCCATAATTGGCAAAAATCGAGTCACTCGCACTTCTCAAAGATTAATTCCAGATACATAACCAAGCGAGTTCGGAAAATTCTCAAATTTGAATATATTATAAAGGTCACTTAAAAAGAACACTTTTCATGAAGACACCTTGACCCATATCTTCCTAGAATAAGAGCACTAAATCGCCCAAACCGTTACCAAAACTGTGTCCGTGTCTAGAAATTATGTTTTCCAAAATCAGTTTGGTTCGAGGTCCAAAACTTGTTTATTTGCACTGAAATTTGACTATGTTAAACTACAAGATGTAATGAAAAACTTTTACGAAGAAACTCTTTCAAAAATTGAACCCTAAGAGTTGATAAAAATCTTTGAAACACCAAAAGATCACAGGTTCCAGCACAAACCGAGATTTTGCCTTGCCTGTAACAAATCTGAAATCTTGTCCTCTTAAGTCCATAAAATCTTGAGGAAAATATATGTCCTAGCTGAAGATGTTTAGAACATTTTTTAAGGAGGAAGCAACCTCAAAATCATAGCACATTTTAACCCACGAAAATAGCAAACAAGAATGTCCTATAAACAGAATGTTTTATAAACAGATCTGAAACTAAGCTACTCTAACTTAATTAACAGCCCTGACCCTCCGACCGCGAGCCCATCTCTCAGTGGTCAATTAAATAACGACATCCCATGATGCGTCGTGGGCCCATTCATTTTAATACACATGCGGAAGCGAATAATTAATCCCTAGACAACACTCAATAAGATAGAAAAGCAGGGCCACAAATTTTTGAAAACAAAACACACTCATATACACATATCAACTAGGTCATATACAATACTAGCCGATTTATATACATTGTCTACAAAACAGGGGGGTTAAGTGCTATAGCTTCTCAAGCATTCGAGTCCTCCTCAGAATACACTGGTGACTCTAGGTCCGACAAGTTCGGGTCCACCACTGAACCACCTGGAGGGTCAGTCGTACCCTTTCCAAAAGCTACTTCCAGCACATACAAGGGGACCTCAGACTTCGGTATGGGACCCTCTCTCTGCCCATTCCGCTTTTAATGATACCATGATCTGTATTAATGGGGTACCTTATGGGCTAAGGCCTCATCAACCCAGACCACGGACTTCACGAGCTTATAAACCCATCCCCTTGGGTTTCCATGAAGCGAAATGAAAAACTTCTCCTCAGTGACCTTCTTCAACTGTCCAAAATGCTTAGGAGGAGCTACCATCTAAGGACCTGAAAATGTTATCTCACGACGAGGTGAGACGACGTCTCAGCGAGTTCACCCCCTAAGTCCCGACTAGGAAGAGAATACACCCTAAGGGCTGCCTAGACACAGGCACAAGTTAAAGGACTTACATTGGCCTCAGTCTCTTCATGCAAATCAGAACAATTCACAAATTCATCGAATCACATCAACAATTCAAATCATCAAATCGGATCAAATCATCAATCAATTGACCTAGTCGATTCGATGTCATCAAGATCATCTCTCGGTCAACTCATTCAATACTATCTATCAAGTTCGATCACATCAAGAACTGCTTACTCTAAGCTGAAGATAGATAGTATAGCTCGCACTAAGTTGATAAATAATATAGCTCACACCAAATTGATAAGGTATACTACTCGCGCTAAGCTGATATATTGAAGCCCTCAGGCTGATATAGTATATCGGTATACTGCTCACACTAAGTTAACATATTCAACCCCACAGGTTGATATAGTATACCCCCAATACTCACTTTAAGCTGATAAAGTATACTGCTTGCGCTAAACTGACATATCAAGGCCCATAGGCTGATATAGTATACTGTTATCACAAATTGAGAATTTCATAATTTTTATCATCCTTGATAAAAATAATCGTGTGTGGGTACACGGTTGATCAAAGCCAAAATACAATATTTTCTCTTTTTGAAAATCCTACTAATTCTAGTGGTTCACAAACACATTTTTGGCGTTGTAAACCGACACCCGGTATTTTCTAATTTTGGGATAAATACCCAAAATTGCAATCAACACTCAAATTACACAAAATAGTAGTCAAATAAATAAACCAATAACACAATTGTAATCAACACGAAATTCCAGTCATCGGCTATCCCAGTCTAATTTTTGGAAAATAATAATTAATTAAATAATTACGAAAAATAATTAATAAATACCAATAATGCATACTTAGGCCGAAAAAGCCTAATTAAATACCGAAACGGGCTCGGAAAAATTCCAAAACTATCTAGATAAATACTACAGCTTATCTACTTGCTAATTGCACTATTCTAACCACCTAACATGCAATATTGAACGATTAATTTACTAATCCGTTCTAATTCCCTAAACCATACTTAACTTAAACTAATCAATCCTTAAGAACCGAAACCTAAGAAACTCACTTGATTAACAATCCAATGGGTTCACTTCGATGGGGACACAAAGATGGTCCACAAACTTCAAAGCAGGGACACCAAGTGGGGCTTGGAAAGGCTCGGAAACGAGCCTCGAAGCCCAAAACCCTTTGCCGGGTTTCGGTTCTAGTCTTGGCTGAACAAGTTGAATCCAATGGTCGATTGACATTGAAATGGGCAGGGATGGGTGAACCGGCTGTGGCGAGACTTAGCAAAGCTTGACGGCAACTCCAGCGACCACGACGATGACTCCGATGACCACGATGGCAACGAACAGTGGCCTGGCGTGCTCAGCTCGACGGCTTGGGCTCAAGAGAATGCGGCAGGGATCGTGGTTGGGTGGGACGACACACGGGGGATGCACGATTCGCAAGCGGGGCTCGTGGTGGCAGCGATTGCAACGTGGTGTTTCCAGGCGGCTTGGGGAGTGGTTATGACGGCAGGGGGGCTGCTTTGCTCTATTTTCTAGGTTTTGGAGACTTCAACTTGCTAGAAAATGGAGGGGTGGTGGCCCAGCTGGGGGAGAAGGGAGACAACAAGCTTGAGGGGGCCACCTTGGTCTCCATCTCTGTTCTCTTGTCCCCTTGACCATGCCCCACCACTTGGCTGTCATCCTCAACCAATTTTGTGCACATTAAACCCCTTAGGACAAGTCCCAAATGGTCCAAAAGGTTGAGGGGCATGGGGGATACGAATTTGAAGACATTTCCCTCAATCCCACTTCCATTCCTTCTTGAATCTACTTGCATCCCAAATTCACGATGAAAAAAGGTCCCTTAAATTTTCCAGTCGAAAACAGCCCCAGATCGACTTTTCACCAAAATCTCGATTTGCAAAAAAAATCTTCAGAGGGTGAGTCGACGTTCATAAAATGACTTGTGATATGACAAAACTTTCAATTTCTGAAATCAGATTCAAATTTGTGGTTAATTTCAATCTGGCATGATTCAGTGTGACCTAACCTACCGGATAGCTTTTAGAAATTTTTAGTGCAAATCACCTGTGATCGATTCTCTTCAAGCCTTAATGAACCTCTTCAACACATTGGTGACTCTCGATGGTTGTGAAAATCTCAAGATTTCAAATACAAACACAAGATACCAAAACGACAGAAAAATTAGTCTAGTGCCGGTCGACGAGAATTTTACAATTTGGTTGAATCACCCATGTTTAGCCACACATCTCCAGTGAACTGACCTATCTCTGATCTCTAATCGACTTTTAACTGTGTCGTAATGATCTCAGCAGACCACGGTCGAGTAGTCGATTTCTAGTCGAATTCCTAAGTCTATTGCATCAAAATCCCTTATTGACTTCCCCAGATAGTCTAATTGTCCCGTGAGTGATCAGCTCTGAGAATTGCACTATAGGCGCATCGATGAAAGGCCTGATTTATTTAATTGAAAACAAAATTAAAATTCCAGGATGTCACAACTCTTTCATTCTTATATAAATTTTGTCCTCGAAATTTAAACTATTAGAATACTTTCAGCAAAAGGATGAAGGTACAATTGTCTCATCGACTCTTCACTCTCCCAGGTTGCTCCTTCAGTGCCATGGTGTTGCCAGACTACTTTGACCAACAGGATGGTTTTTGTGCGCAGAACTTGCTCTTTCCGATCCATAATCTAAACTGGGCTTTCAACGTATGACACTCTGTCTTTCCCCAACCTCATCTCAACACACTGGCATTCTGCACACTCTGCCATACAACGCTTCAAAAGAAGCCATCTGAATGCTCTGCTGGTAGCTGTTGTTGTAGGCAAACTCGACAAGATGAAGCTGTTCCACCTAGCTTCCCTTAAAATCCAAAACGGAAGCTCGCAGCATGTCTTCGAGGGTTTGTCCTCTTGGACTAGATATCCATTTGAGGATGATATGCCATATTATACTGCAGCTTCGTACCTAAAGCAGCCTGTAAACTCTTCCAAAAAGCAGCTGCAAATCTCGGGTCTCGGTTTGAAGTTATCGTCACCGTCACTCCATGTAGACGAACAATCTGACACACGTACAACTCTTCATGCCTATCCAAATCAAGATCCTTTTGTACTGCGATGAAGTGAGCTAACTTTGTTAGTCTGTCGACCACTACCCAAATGGAATCGTTTCCTCTTTGATTCCTCTGTAAGCTTGTCACCAAATCCATCGTGATGTGCTCCCATTTCCACTCTGGAATCTCGAAAGGTTTCAAAAGTCCTCCCGACTTACAATGTTGTGTCTTCACTTGCTGACACATCAAACACTTGGCAATGTCAGCCTTCATACCAGACCACCAATAGTGTTGACGCAGATTCTTATACATCTTCGTATTGCTAGGATGAATGATGTAACTGCTATGATGAGTTTTTGATAAGATCTCCTCTTTAAGCTCTGCATCATCAGGTACACACAATCATCCTCGGAACCTCAGAGTTCTATGATATCTTGAATTTTTCAATACTACTTTCAATTAAATTAATCGGGCCTTTCATCAACACGCCTATAGTGTTGTTCTCAGAGTTGATCATTCATGAGATAACTAGATTATATGGGGAAATCATTAATGGATTTTAATGCAATAAACTAGATAATTCAACGAGGAATCAACTACTCGACCGTGCTCGTTTGTAGAGATCATTTCGGCATAGTAAAGATCGATTAGAAATCAGAGATAGGTCATTTCGACTGAGATATGTCGTTAAACGTGGGTGATTCCACTAAATTGAAAATTTCTCGTCGACCGGTACTAGACTGATTTTTCTATCGCTTTGGTACCATATCTCCGTATTTAAATTCTCGAGATTTTCACGACAACTGAAATTCGCCAATGCGTCGAGGGGGTTCATTGTGGCTCGAAAAAAATCAACCATGAGTCATTTGCACTAAAAATTTCTAAAAACTACCCAGTAGCCTAGGTCACGCTAAAATCGCGCCAAATTGAAATTAACCGCGAATTTCAATCCGATTTCAGAAATTGAAAGTTCCATCATGTCATAAGTCATTTTAGGAATGTCGACTTAATCTCCGAATATTTTTCTACAAACCAAGGTTTTGGCGGAAAAAGTCGAGATAGGGTTGTTTGCGACCAGAAAAGTCAGAAGACTATTTTTGGTAGTGAAATTGGGATGCAAGTGGGTTCTCTTGGCAAGGAAAAATGCCAATTTGATCAATGATATGATGGTTGAATTTTTTATGGCCAAATTGATTTAATTCAAGAGGCAATTGGGTCCAATTTGAGGGAAATCAAGCAAATTCGTGTGCCCCCCCTTGGACCCAAAAATTGGACCATCTCAAGGCTTCTAGAAGGCAGTTGTGTGGCACCCCTCCATGGCCCCCGATCCGATTAGGGTCGCCACAGTTCGCTTACCATTCACTTTCCTTACTAACATATAACTCTGATACCATTTCAATTGCAGCGGGTCTATACAACCATAGGGGTTTACATGTCCTTTTTTCTTTTTTGATAGGTCCCATGCGCAATTCATATACGGAAGCACATCCAACAACTCCCTTCCCTATATTCAGAAAATGATGCACACCTACTAAACATCTTATATAAGTTAAAGCCGAACACGTTTATTTACATAAAGCAGATTGACATCTTTAGTCGGTACATCGAAATGCCCATGTTTCCTATACTCAGCTATACTTCAAAAGATGACCGACATCTCCTCCGACAGTCGTATACTTAAAGTCCATCGACCAGTGTCGGCGTCTAAAAGCTCCTTCCTTTGCTATCCTCCTCCTCACGGTCATATCCAATCACTCGATCCATCTACTAATCCGAAATGTTTACCCCCAAAAGGGGTGAGTACAACCACTCAGCAGGTAAAGGAATCCAATAACCACTAAGTGCATCATACAAATCATACATGCATTGCAAGCATTACTTACCTTGAAGCCATGCGTATATCATCATGCATCATCACCACAATCATAACACATACATGTGTATCATCGTGTCATACTCATATCATCGTTATCGTGACATTATTTTATCACACACATGTCATCATCGTCATATACATGACACCATCATACCATACATATGTCATCATCATCGTGGCACCATCATATCACACATGTCATCATGCCATATCATCATATATCATCATATCATCATGCATATCATCATCATCATCATCGTCATGCATATCATCATCATCATGTATATCATCATGCATGTCATCATCATCATCGTCATGCATATCATCATGCATACCATCATCAGCATGCATGTCATCATGCATATCATCATCATCATCGTCGTCGTGCATATCATCATGCATATCATCATATACCATCATCACCATGCATATCATCATGCATATCATCATCTAACATCATCATCATGCATATCGTCATGCATATCATCATGCATATTATCATGCATATCATCATGCATAATTCAATTTCAATTTCATCTTGGACCGCCACATTTCTCATTCCCGGGATCAATGTTTGCATCCCACATTCATCACTTGCGCCCAATCCTGGCATTGCGAGAACCATCCGGGCATGTATCCAAGATACAACCGGGCATCTCGTATCCCAAATGGCATCACGAGGCATCCGGGCATGTATCCAAGATATAACCGGGCATCCAAAGGGCATCGACTTATTCGAACCTCTGGGCATCTCGCACCCTACCTGGCATCACGAGGAATCTCCGGGGCTCGCCATGAAAATGGTTACCCCTACCCTCCGGGCATGCATAATGATACAACCCCTCACCCTCCGGGTATGTATCATAATACAACCGGGCATCCCGACACTCCCGGGGAAAACCTCTGGGCATGTATTTAAAATACAACCAGGCATCCAAAGGGCATTGACTCATTCGAACCTTTGGGCATCCCGACTCCCTGGGCATCGTCGGCTCACACCTCCGACGGTATCATCATCATCACGATGCATATTCTCATACATCTCATTTTTCATCTTCAATTATAGTTCAACTTTAACATGGCATGCGATGTGATCACAAATTAGGATCATATTCATCATTGTCCATGGTCACAAATTTAGTTCTCAACACATCATGGCACACAATATAATGGCCAACAAGATCATATGCAGCATTGAATTCATACATGCATCTCAATTCATAGTCATGCATGCATCAATACATCATCATCCAATCCATACAAAATTTCAGCAAATACCACTTTCAGAAAATATTTAAATTAAATATTCATATGATTCTCAAAAATCATGAAATTAAGGCTAGCGGTAGACAAGTCAATAAGATAACAATTTCATAAAAGATACATGCCCAATCGAATTCCACACAAGAAGGTACAATTTACACAAAACAGCATGTAAATTCGGATAGAAGCAGAATGCACAGTTTCCGAAATAATTCGATTAAAATATTCATATGACCTCCGAAAATTATGAAATTTCACCGAGTTATAGCCAAGACATTTTCGTACATCTTTCATGAAGAATTCCAAGACAGATTATTTTTATATTATTTTATACAACCTCAAGAAGCTTCTGGATCCGTTACCACATCGTCCAGTGTACACACCTCCGAAATATTGAGATTTCACCTACCTATTCTCTTTCGTTTTCTCTGAAATTTAGGTATGTTATACATCAAGATATCCTCTACAAGTTTCATGAAGAGATCTAAGTCAAATAACCATATGATAGTCATCTTTTAAGTCCATGAAGTCTCGGATATCTCGGGACACATCACCAGAATTACCGTCTTTAAGATCTAGTCGATTTACAGGCTATACTTGTTCATTTCACTTCAAATTTGAGTATGTTGTAGCTTAAGATATCCCCTACAACTTCCGTGAAGAAATCGAAGTGAGATTCTCATCACAAACCAACATGCAATCACGAATCCAGCAAGAGGTCAGTAAAAACTTTCCAGATCTGAGGTCTCCGTAGGATGGGACTTTAACCCCTCAAATATCCATCATTTTCCACGAAATTTCAGTATGTTGTATTTCAAGATGTTAGCTACAACTCTCATGAAGATATCGAAGCCAAAAGCGGACTCTAAACGTGCATTCAAGCTCACACAACATTCTGACTTGAGCGGATTCATGCGAAAACATTCCAGATCTGACATCTCCGTAAGATGAGAGTTTGACCCCTCAAATCTCCATCATTTTACACCAAATTTTAGTATGTTGTATTTTAAGATGTTATCTACAATTTTCATGAAGAAATTAAAGCCAAAATCGCACTCAAAACATGCATGCGAGCTCTCACAAGTTACTGACTCTAAACAGTTCATGCGAAAACATCGGTGCAAGAGTAGAAAGTGGATTCCCAACTTGCCTCTAGACCTCACGAACGGCGGCACACGGTGGACGGACGGCGGTTCCTCCTCCTCTCTCTCTCGGCCGCTCCTCCCCTCTCTCTCGAAATCTCTCTCTCTCTCTCTCTCTCACTCTCTTGGCCGAATGAGGGAAATCCGGCCACCCTATCTCTCTCTTCCCTCTTATACCCCCAATTCCTCATTATTACTAGCCTACAAACCAGCCAATGCATGGCCTTCTTCCCTAAGCCAATGCATGAGAGTCTTGTGCCACTTGTCCTATGGATTTTTTTTTTGAATTTGGGCTTGAGCTTCTATTGGGCCGGTCGACCACTCCTTTTGGGCCTCTATTGGGCTGGCCAACTTGGCCGATTACAAGCTTAGGCCAATGGGCCTAAGGCCCAACCTAATTAAAAATTAAAATTTTCCCTTTTATAATTTCTTTTATGAAATTTAAATTACTAAATTCCACATGGCCAAAATCTTGTAATATTTTACATATAGGAATTTAATTTATGAGGTACATAGCCAAGCATAGATTATTAATTTATCCTATAGTTCTAATTTCAAAATTCATAAACACAAGCACAATAACACATAGCCTTAAGAAAACTAATGGCTAACACATAGACCATAGGTAATTTCATTACCTAATTATAGGCTTTAATTCCTCTAGAGGGTGACTTGAATTTTGGGATGCCACAATCCTCCCCTCCTTAAAGAATTTCGTCCTCGAAATTAGACATTTCCTATGTCTCTTGAAATAAGTGAGAGTACCTTTCTCTCATCTCATTTACACTCTCCCATGTGGCTTCCTTCACGTCATGATATCCCCATAATATCTTAACCAATGGAATTCTCTTGGTTTTGAGAATTTGTTCATTTCAATCCAATAACTGCACAGGCTCTTCGATGTACCTTACTTTCTCATCAATTTTGATGGCTTCATGATCGAGTATGTGTCCCAGATCGGGCTTATACTTCCTCTAAAGTTAAGGATGCAAGCTCTTAACATATCTTAATTTATCTCAACACCATAAACAGTTTTAAAACAACAACCACATCTGAAATTCCTTTTGAACACTTGAAAATCTTCCTTCATGAAATCAAACAATACAAACTGAGGTTTTCAAAAGCATTCAATACTACAATAGCAAGCTTTGAAATCATAAGTCATTTCCATGTCAAAACGTTTTCAAATCACCAATGTGGAAAATCCTTTGAGTTCTCGAAAATTCCACTTTATGATATCGAATAATGTAAAATAGGGATTTCAAAGACACAGCAATATAACATTACTAGTATTTGAGAATAGGTAAATCTCATATCGTTGAAACCAATTCACAAAATCAAAGCATGACACCAATTCCATAAAATCCATGATCACGTTTAAATTTCAAATGTTTTTCGAAATTCACGTGTAAAGCCTTGAGTCGCACTTGCATCACGGCGCGAGATAAAATACTTTATCAAAGTCCTTAGTAAATTTAAATCGGTACGTTGGCGAATTTCAAATCTCAATCCCAACTCCAATGGGTTGGAATGTTTTCTATAAAGTTCAGAAATCTTTGAGATAGAAAACATTTCTTAAAACATTTTGGCATGGTGTCACAAGTACTCATATATTTTGATGAAATTCAAGAGATTTTCTAAAACAATTCACAATCAAAATCTGTTTTTCAATTGAAGTTCAAAACTTGGAATGTACAGGTGAAAATCTTCTCCAAAAACCATAAGCATTTCTTGAAGTATTGAAAATCATAGTTCAGCAAGTCTATAATATTGGTCCTGTCGTAAAGATTTTTGAAACTAAAAACTTTGAAACACCAAAATCCTAAGCCTTTCTTGAAATATCGAAATCTACGCATCGGCGAGTCATCAAACTCAATTCCGACCTTAAGATTTTCAAAGTAGTTTGCATGTAAAATCTTAGAGCTTTGAAAACATCCAAACTCAAGTATTTCCAATCTAATTGCACAACATCAAACAACAATGGCAATGCATTATATAGGTTAGTAGACTTTCACTTGCTGGCATGTTAAACGCTAGGAAACGTGTTTAGCTACATCCGCCTTCATGCCATTCCACCAAAATTGTTGGTGTAATTTCTGTACATCTTTGTACTACCCATAATTACACCTATGTGCTTCCGACAGGATTTCCCTTCTTACTTCTTCATTGTCGGGATCACAGAGTCGTCCTCGATATCTTACTACTCTATCTTCAGAGACTTGAAACTCTGGTCTTTTCCCTAAAGACACAACATTTCGTATCTTCACAATTTCCGAATCAGATTCTTGCAGAATCTTAACTTTCTTAATATTTTCAGGTTCAATCCTTAATGTAGTAAGCATACCATTGAGGTGGTCTACTTCCAACTTAAAGTCTGAATCTGCTATTGACTTTAACAGATTTCACTCTGTTATCCTTAGATTAGCCATGTTCATAGCTGACTTTCGATTTAGGGCATCTACGACCTTATTCACTTTTCATGAGTGGTACCGTAATAGTCAAAATCTTTTAATAATTCCATCCACCTCCTCTATCTCATATTCAATTCCTTTTGTGAACACATCTATTTCAAGCTCTATCCTAAGTGCAACTATCAATGAGATTCAAATTTAAAGAATTCCACCTTCTCAACTCAATCGAACACACCATTTAGCCAAATCATTTCTATACCTTTGTCACCACCAATTCAAGCCTAAAACCATCAAAATCGGCACCACCAATAACTCATTTGATTTAGTCCAACAAAGACATTCACTATGCATTCACCGCATCATAGATTCAAGCCTACAATACAGCATCATTCCTTCGATTCAAATATCTATAATCCACCAAGACTTATTTAATTCAAAGATCGACAATCCACCAAAATAAGAACTTGTCTAGTTTCCATCAAGTATATCTCATATCTCATCCTAAAGAATCATTACTTAGACTAATCATCCATCAAATCCACAATTTGAATTTTTCACCTTTTCACCTTAGAAGGACTATAACCACAATTGATCATATTCACTAATTCCACCAAATTTTTTTCCAAACTGAGATCATCACCTAAAATTAAAAGTTGACCACCATTAATTAAACCTATTATTCTGACATATAAACTACAAATAATTTCATGTCTCATATGACCACTCAAACTCATGACTTCCAAGATCAATCTATACATACTAAATGCCTCCATGAAATGCGTCAAGACTTCCAATGAAATCCTCTAATAGGAAGTCACTACTTAGCTCAAATGATCATAACTTAATCCTCAAATTCATAACTCACTCTCTATAACCACTTCTTAAGCCTTGCTTGCAGCACTACGCTTAGATGCTACGCATGCTCTTTAAGTCCTTTAGAATATATCAAGACAATCACAACTTATCCAAATAAGGCTTAAATATCCTATTAATTGAATCCATGAATGTAGCTAAGGCATTCGTCAATCCAAATAGCATAACTAGGAACTCATAGTGTCCATAGCGAGTCCTAGATGCGATCTTAGGAATGTCTTCCTTCTTAATCCTTAGTCGATATCCTGATCTCAAGTTAGGTTTAGAAAAGACCGAACTTCCTTTCAGTTGGTCAAATAGGTCATCAATTCTAGGTAATGAGTACTTACTCGTAACAATTACATGATTCAATTGCCTATTATCAATGCACAAACGCATCGACCTGTCCTTCTTTCTCACAAACAAGAGTTCCACAAGCTTAACCATGCTTCCGCTGCACCACTCTGATAGAGTTATCCCAGAAACACAACCTTTACATTCCAGTTCATAGTTCAATTCACTCCTGCCCCTTTTGCCATTCTAGAAGCCTGCCAGGAGCCGCTCCTTGTTCAGGTCCTCTGACCTCGGCGTCCACTCCTCGCCCTCATCAAACCGGGACGTTACAGGTACACCAGCTTTCGCCTGGTTCGAACTCAAACTACACATCCACTGCAGGGTCTCGTTTCAATAAGGATTAACTTACAGAGTTATTATCCATTTTGGCCTATCCCATACTAGGCTTCATGGTTTCATCCTTGGCGCATAGGCAAGCACTATCTCAGGTAGCTTTTCGTTTGAATAGTCTCTTACCTTATTGCGCATCACTCAATGTCACTTGTCTCCTTGATTCCATTCATTCTCTTAACATTTCTTGCTCTCCAAGCTGAGCCCTTTCATAAACTCCATTATAATTCCTCAAGTTCAGGAGCACTAGTTATCTCCTACTATCTGTCCTTAGGCCCTTAAGGAATCTCTTAACCTTTTCCTCCTAATCCTCTATCAATCTAGGGGCATACCTAGACAGCTCAGAAAGTTTTGCTTTAGGAACAATTTGCGACTCAGTGTCACTAATTAGCTAAGAAGGAGAAGTAATGTTCATGCATTACTAAAGTCATATAAGTAACATAGAATGTTACTGACACACAAAAGCAACATCACAGTAGTTACCAGGGATCTACGAGTGAATTCTCGTCACCCGTTATTCAATTATATCCGTTTTATTTCCTATGGTGTGCATCATTCTATCCTCATTTCCATCTGAGGCTCCTTATCACTCCAAATAGACCATAGCTCTGATACCAACAAAGGCTGTGGCACCCCTCCACGGCCCCCGATCCGATTAGGGTCGCCACAGTTCGCTTACCATTCACTTTCCTTACTAACATATCACTCTGATACCATTTCAATTGCAGCAGGTCTATACAACCATAGGGGTTTACATGTCCTTTTTTCTTTTTTGATAGGTCCCATGCGCAATTCATATACGGAAGCACATCCAACAACTCCCTTCCCCATATTCAGAAAACGATGCACACCTACTAAACATCTTATATAAGTTAAAGCCGAACACGTTTATTTACATAAAGCAGATTGACATCTTTAGTCGGTACATCGAAATGCCCATGTTTCCTATACTCACCTATACTTCAAAAGATGACCGACATCTCCTCCGACAGTCGTATACTTAAAGTCCATTGACCAGTGTCGGCGTCTAAAAGCTCCTTCCTTTGCTATCCTCCTCCTCACGGTCATATCCAATCACTTGATCCATCTACAAATCTGAAATGTTTATCCCCAAAAGGGGTGAGTACAACCACTCAGCAGGTAAAGGAATCCAATAACCACTCAGTGCATCATACAAATCATACATGCATTGCAGGCATTACTTACCTTGAAGCCATGCGTATATCATCATGCATCATCACCACAATCATAACACATACATGTGTATCATCGTGTCATACTCATATCATCGTTATCGTGACATTATTTTATCACACACATGTCATCATCGTCATATACATGACACCATCATACCATACATATGTCATCATCATCGTGGCACCATCATGCATCACTCGCGCCCAATCCTGGCATTGCGAGAACCATCCGGGCATGTATCCAAGATACAACCGAGCATCCGGCACCCCCACATTCCGGGCATCTCGTATCCCAACTGGCATCACGAGGCATCCGGGCATGTATCCAAGATACAACCGGGCATCCAAAGGGCATCAATTTATTCGAACCTCTGGGCATCTCGCACCCCACTTGGCATCACGAGGAATCTCCGGGGCTCGCCATGACAATGGTTACCCCTACCCTCCGGGCATGCATAATGATACAACCCCTCACCCTCCGGGTATGTATCATAACACAGCCGGGCATTCCGACACTCCCGGGGAAAACCTCTAGGCATGTATTCATAATACAACCAAGCATCCAAAGGGCATCGACTCATTCAAACCTTTAGGCATCCCGACTCCCGGGGCATCGTCGGCTCACACCTCCGACGGTATCATCATCATCACGATGCATATTCTCATACATCTCATTTTTCATCTTCAATTATAGTTCAACTTTAACATGGCATGCGATGTGATCACAAATCAGGATAATATTCATCATTGTCCATGGTCACAAATTTAGTTCTCAACTCATCATGGCACACAATATAATGGCCAACAAGATCATATGCAGCATTGAATTCATACATGCATCTCAATTCATAGTCATGCATGCATCAATACATCATCATCCAATCCATACAAAATTCCAGCAAATACCACTTTCAGAAAATATTTAAATTAAATATTCATATGATTCTCAAAAATCATGAAATTAAGGCTAGCAGTAGACAAGTCAATAAGATAGCAATTTCGTAAAAGATACATGCCCAATCGAATTCCACACAAGAAGGTACAATTTACACAAAACAGCATGTAAATTCGGATAGAAGCAGAATGCACAATTTCCGAAATAATTCGATTAAAATATTCATATGACCTCCGAAAATTATGAAATTTCACCGAGTTATAGCCAAGACATTTTCGTACATCTTTCATGAAGAATTCCAAGACAGATTATTTTTATATTATTTTATACAACCTCAAGAAGCTTCTGGATCCGTTACCACATCGTCCAGTGTACACACCTCCGAAATATTGAGATTTCACCTACCTATTCTCTTTCGTTTTCTCTGAAATTTAGGTATGTTATACATCAAGATATCCTCTACAAGTTTCATGAAGAGATCTAAGTCAAATAACCATATGATAGTCATCTTTTAAGTCCATGAAGTCTCGGATATCTCGGGACACATCACCAGAATTACCGTCTTTAAGATCTAGTCGATTTACAGGCTATACTTGTTCATTTCACTTCAAATTTGAGTATGTTGTAGCTTAAGATATCCCCTACAACTTCCGTGAAGAAATTGAAGTGAGATTCTCATCACAAACCAACATGCAATCACGAATCCAGCAAGAGGTCAGTAAAAACTTTCCAGATCTGCGGTCTCCGTAGGATGAGACTTTAGCCCCTCAAATCTCCATCATTTTCCACTAAATTTCAGTATGTTGTAGTTCAAGATGTTAGCTACAACTCTCATGAAGAGATCTAAGCCAAAAGCGGACTCCAAACATGCATTCAAGCTCACACAACATTCTGACTCGAGCTGATTCATGCGAAAACATTCCAGATCTGACATCTCCGTGAGATGAGAGTTTGACCCATCAAATCTCCATCATTTTACAAAAAATTTTATTATGTTGTATTTTAAGATGTCATCTACAATTTTGATGAAGAAATCGAAGCCAAAATCGCACTCAAAACATGCATGCAAGCTCTCACAAGTTTCTGACTCCAAACAGTTCATGCGAAAACATTGGTGCAAGAGTAGAAAGTGGATTCCCAACTTGCCTATAGACCTCACGAACGGCGGCACACGGCGGACGGACGGTGGTTCCTCCTCCTCTCTCTCTCGAAATCTCTCTCTCTCTCTCTCTCTCTCTCACTCTCTTGGCCGAATGAGGGAAATCCGGCCACCCTCTCTCTCTCTTCCCTCTTATACCCCCAATTCCTCATTATTACTTGCCTACAAACCAGCCAATGCATGGCCTTCTTCCCTAAGCCAATGCATGAGAGTCTTGTGCCACTTGTCCTATGGATTTTTTTTTTGAATTTGGGGTTGAGCTTCTATTGGGCCGATCGACCACTCCTTTTGGGCCTCTATTGGGCTGGCCAACTTGGCCCATTACAAGTTTAGGCCAATGGGCCTAAGGCCCAACCTAATTAAAAATTAAAATTTTCCCTTTTATAATTTCTTTTATGAAATTTAAATTACTAAATTCCACATGGCCAAAATCTTGTAATATTTTACATATAGGAATTTAATTTATGAGGTACATAGCCAAGCATAGATTATTAATTTATCCTATAGTTCTAATTTCAAAATTCATAAACACAAGCACAATAACACATAGCCTTAAGAAAACTAATGGCTAACACATAGACCATAGGTAATTTCATTACCTAATTATAGGCTTTAATTCCTCTAGAGGGTGACTTGAATTTTGGGATGCCACAAGTTGGCTGCTGGAAAATGTGCAGAGGAAGATAGCAAGTAGAGTGGGACCAACCTAGGGGACAAAGGGATGAGAGAGAGAAACCAAGGTGGTCCCCCTTGGCAGCCGGTCCCCTTCTCCCCTCCGTCCTCTCTCCTTCTACCCGTCGATGCCATCTTCTCCTCCATTCCAGCTCTGAAGAACTCCAATCTTGCAGAGAACCGACCGAGCTCACCCCCTTCACCGTCGAAGCTGCCTACCGAAGCCGAAGCCACCGTCGCATTGCTGTCGCGCCCCGCAGTCTCATTTGCTCGTCACGCATTGCTGCTGTCCCAACCGTGCCATCAGCCCTCTCTCCCTCGTCCAGGAGGTCACTAGGCTAGCTCAAGCCATCGTCGACCGTCGCTCCGCCACCGTGAGGCCCCACCTGGACCCGCACCTGCCTCCGTTGCCCGTCTTAGCCCGTTTCTAGCCCAACCAGCAACCGAAGCAAGTTCATTAGCCACCGGATAGAACTGGACTGAGTAGGTCTCCAAGCTACTATTTGGCCCATTTTTGTGGCTTTCCCGATCCCGAAGGCATCCCCGCTTTGGAGTTTGTCGAGCCCCTCCACGTCCCCGTCGTTTTGATTCGAACGGATCATTAAACAAGTGAGTTTAACTTACTAATCCCTGCTTAGTAAGTTAATGACGCTTAAGAGTTGATTAGTTTAAATTAAGTTTGGATTAGGTGCTTAGTTAGAATGGATTAGTGAATCAGTTGATCGTTAATGCATGTTATGTGGCATTCGGATTTTTGCCGGACCTCAAATAGGTGACGTTTCGTGATAGATCGACAGAAGTATTGTCGGACTACGTCATTGGTACCATCTATGGACACCGTTAGTTATCATTATTGAACCAAGATGTTATGTGTAGAAATGGTCCGATCATCGAATAAATTATAGTCTTGTCGAAAATCTTTCTTACGTTCTAACAAGACCGAGGTTTATTCCAAAGGATGTGTCGACAAGTAAACTATCATTTGAACTCTAGCCGTCTCCCATTGAGTATGTACCCTAGGCGAAGGAGCCGAGATTTCACGCCCATGCAGCCACGCCCATCTACTCTCTTCCATTAGGACATGGAAACAATGGTTTCCATGGCCATGCATGAGGACCATGGACGTCTCTCCATTGTGCAGGTCAACAAACAAATAGGAAATTGACCCATGCAGCCATGCTGCTCGAAGACCCTTGTTTCCCGGCCATGTACACGTGTAGGGATGGTCAACCGAAGGAGGAGATTTGTTGACCAAGAGGCACCCAACCGCAGACACGTCGCCCACCCACACGGCTGCCGCTGAAGCCCGATCGTGCAAATTGAGGGCACGTCCTCCCCAGCCGTCGATGCCCCTTGCCGTCACTTCCTTAGTTGACTAGGAAAGTCAACAAGTGAAGCCACCATAGACGCGTGGAAATGATGCAGCCAGCGAAGCCGTGGAGTTCAACCGAGCGGAAGCCACGCCCTCCCCATCTGTCTTCTTCTCGTACAGCCACCGCACTTCTCATGCATTGACTAATTAGTCAATTAAGTGAGGAAACAAAACGCTCGTAAATGCGAGCAAGAGAGAGAAAGTCCGAGCGAGAGAGAGAGCGCAGCAAGTGAGCGAAAGAGAGAACGAGCGAGAGAGAGATTCGTGAGGGAGTGAACGGCGAGGGAAAGAAAGGAGGACGCCCCTCTGCCATGTGTGTGCGCTGCCGCCGTCGACACCGCTCATGTTCGCCGTCGCTGAGCTGTGTCCATGACCCGAGCTTCCTGTTTTTACTTGCTGTTGGCGCTTACGACTTGAGGCAAGTAAAAGTCTACTAACCTATGTAATGCAAGGCTGTTATTGTCTGAGGTAGTGCAAAAAAGACTTGAGGATGTCTGAATTTGGACGCTGAATGCTGGATTATTGAGTGATTGCAGTAGATTGGGACTAAAGAATTGAGGAAATGCTTTGGTTTTCTATATGTATTTCTGAATTCCTTTGAACTACAACCAGAAGTATAGATTTTAATGAACTTTTGGAAGTAAATTATCCAAGGTATAGGTGTGAAATTCTACTGAAATTATGCGGTCCAGAACAACTCGTGTGTAGTCAGTAGCTTTGTCAACTTTCTACGGAAATCTCTAGCATGAATTTGGTTTTCACTTCTTCATGGGAGCTGTGAGGAATTGTTTAAATTATAACATATGTTCTGTCAGATTTTTCTGGATTAATATAGTTGGCACAAACTTCTTTTGGTGGGCGATGTTTTTCTGCTAGCGTGTGAAACCCGAAAACCTGAGTGAGTTATTAAAATTTTTATAAAATTTTTGGAGCTGATTCGGGCAAGACTTCCTTCAACAAATTCTAATATACCTTTGTACGTACAACATTTGGGTTTATTTGTTAAGTTGAGGAGGTCGAAAAGCTTTTCTTTTGTTATTGTGAAGTCTGGTTGATGGAATAAATCTGAGGCTGAGTTGTGTGATTTAATGCTCTCTGTACGTGACGATTTTGACTTAGTGTTCTTCATGAAATTCTTTCCTTTAGATCTTGTTTATAACATACTAAAATTTTAGAATTTTCTGAGTTCATTTAGGGGTTATTCCAAAATTTTTACTAAAACTGTGCATTCTGATTTTTGGACTGTTTTATTCCGAGTTTGCGCAATTTAGCTCAAGGGTGAATGCATCTTGATTTATCATTTGATATGATGGTGTTGGCATTCAGCATATTATTCAACATTGGGATTTTGATAAAGACTCATGGGACATCCGATGTCGTTGCATTGCAAATGTTTTATTGAAATAACATAAGATGTTAATTTTGCCATTGGACCCTCGGGTCAACGATGCCCCGGGAGTCAGGTTGCCCCAAAGGTTCAAATGAGTCAATGCCCTTTGGATGTCTGGGGTCTGTAGTGCCTCAGAGGTTTTACCCGGGAGCATCGGGATGCCCAGTGGTTTGTCGATACGTAATTCCGGAGGGTAGGGGTAACCACTTTCATGGCACGCCCCAGAGATTCCTCGTGATGCCAGGTGGGGTGTGAGATGCCTGGAGGTGTAACGCAACATGCTCTGGATGCCTAGTTGTATTAGGAATACATGCCTGGAGGCTTTCGCGACGCCAGGGTCGGTGCGAATGCCCGGAGGGACGCAAACATTAGTCCTCTGGGAGGTGAAACCTTTTGAATATTAAAGCCGATGGTTCTACCAAGTGTGCATGTGGTCTGGTTATAGGACTGAATTCTATGGCATGGAATAGGACGTGCCATAATAGTTTGGCCCTATAATCGGGACTTGTGTGACTGAAATGATACATTCTGGTTTTGAAATTGCATTGCCATTCCTTTTCAAAAGTCATATCGATCTGATGCATACTCATGCTTTGTTACATGTTTTTATCTATCTTGCATGAACTAGATAGTAATGGTTTCGCACGATATAGTTTAGTAGATCTATTACTACTAGTTGGTTGTACTCACCCCTTTTAGGGAAACTAACATTTCAGATTAGAAGAAATGCCTCTACTACCTGTAACTCCCGGCTCATTCTATGGACTTTCGGTCGACGTACAATGGGAACAGTCGGAGTACCAACACCCCGAAGTGCGTGGGTTGTCATTCGAACGAGTGAGAGTTATTTTGGTGTTCAATGTTGGTCTCTCCGCCGGCCCCATTCTTCAGGAGTTTATCGCCGTTTTCGTCTGCCAAGATGGACGCATGCTGGGGCTGCTGCCACTGCCGCCAGTTGATGGACTGGATGGGTGGGTGTGACCGAGAGTTAAGGTCACCAGAGGAAGAAATTTTTGGGCGCGGACACTAAACGATGGACCTTACATATACGACTGTTGGAAAATTTGGGTATCTTTTGGAACGTAGCCGGGTATAGAAAACTACGGCATTTTGGTGTACTGATGAATGATGTCCATCTAATTTATGTAAATAAAAGTGTTCGGCTTTTTACCGATAAAAATTTTTAGTTGGTGTACATTGTTTCTTAATATAGGAAAGGGAGTTGTATGATACGCTTCCGCCATATAAATTACGCAGGGATCGATAGAAACGATATAGACCCCCAGACTTCATGGAATTACTGAAATTCTATGGTACCAGAGTAATAGACTATCAGGTCAAGAGAAAGCAAGTGAACTGTGGCGACCCTAACGGATCGGGGGCCGTTCAGGGGGTGCCACATGTTAGGTGGTTAGATTGGTGCAATTAGTGAGTAGATACATCATAGTATTTATTTAATGAGTCTCGGAAATTTTCCGAGCTTGTTTTGTTATTTAATTAGGCTTTTTTGGCCGAAGTTGCATTTTTAGTTAATTAATAATTAATTTTCGAAATTATTTATTTAATTATTATTTTTCGAAAATTAGACCGCGATAGTCAGTGACCGAAATTTTATGCTGATTGCAATGGTGTGGTTAGATTATTTTTCTAGATGATAATTTGTGCTAATTAAGTGTGATTTGCGATTTTGGTAATTTGTCTCAAAATTTAATAATGTCAGTAATTAATTAGAAAATCACCGGGCGTCGGTTTACAGCACCAAAAATGTTTTTAGGCACCATAATAAATAATGGGATTTTCAAGTGGGAGAAAATTGTATTTTGTTTAAGGCCGACCGTGTACCCACACACGATTATTTTTATCGGGTATGATAAAAATGGTGAAAATGTTAAATGGTCAGGATGGTGAGCAGTATATCTTAGCAGCTTTTGGTGAGCATTATTAGCATACTATATCAGCTTACAGGCTCTGATATGTCAGCTTTGGGTGAGCAATATACTCTGTTATCAGTTTCGGGCGAGCTATATATAATTTATCAGCTTTGGGTGAGCTATATTATCTATCTTCAGCTTAAGGTGAGCAGTCCTTAATGTGATCGGACTAGATAGATAGTATTGACTGAGATGACCGGGAGATGGTCTTGATGACATGGAATTGACTAGGTCAATTGATTGATGGTTCAATCTATTTGGACAATTTGATTTGTTGATGTAACTTGATGAAATTGTGAATTATAGTGACTTGCAGGAAGGAACTGAGGTCAACGTAAATCATTTGTCTCGTGTTTGTGCTTAGACAACCCTCATGGCGTATCTTCTTCCTAGTTAGGTATTAGGGGGTGAACTTGTTGAGACGTCGTCTCACCTCGTTATGGGATGACATTTTAGGTCCCTAGATGGCAGCTTCTCTCGAGCATTTTGGACAACTAAAGAAGGTTACAGAACAAAAGTGTTTCATCCCACTGCATGGGAGCTCAAGGGGATGGGTATATGAGTTGGTGAAATTTGTAGTTTGGGTCGATGCGGGTCTACCCAAAAAAGTGCTCCATCAATACAGATCATGGTATCGCCAAGAGCGGAATGGCCAGAGAGAAGGGCCCATATCGGAATCCGAAGTCCCTTTTTATGTACCGGAGGTTGCTTTTGGGAAAAGCACGGCAGACCCTCCAGAAGGTTCAATAGTGGACGTAGACTTGGATCTTTCAGATTCAGGAACTCCTGTGTATTCAGCTGAAGGCTCCGACGAGGATGAAGATGAGGATGAATAGGAAGATCTATAGTTCTTTGAGCCCCCCCTGTTTTGCAAACCTTGCAACTTTATATCAGCTTGTATTATATATGACTTGGTTTGTTATGTATATATAGGTGTGGTTGGTTTTCAAAATTTTGGTCCTACCTTTCTATCCTAATGTGTTGTTGTCTAGGGATTATTTATTTGCTTCCACATGTGCATTAAAAAGAATGGGTCGGTGATGCATCCTGGGACCTCGCTATTTAATCGGCCAAGTCGGGATGGGCATGCACTCGGAGGATCGGGGCATAACACGTTCCATCCTCAGAAATCTGAAAAATCAGTCTTTCTTTCATCGGTGTGCTCTTGCAAAATCTTCTGGACATATAGGTCTGTTGGCTGAAGTAATTTGATCCTGATTTGAATATCTAGTTCAATTTTGAGGGTGGCCATAAGATTCGAAAGGTGGCCTACCTCAAATTTGAAAACCGAGTCTCGAGCTTTCTCAAGTAAATTCCACTTCTTAACCAGCATATGAGCGACTGAAGACTTTCGACTCAATGCATCAACAACCTTATTCGCCTTTCCGAGGTGATATAAGATATCACAATCGTAGTTCTTTAGAAGTTCCACCCAGCGATGCTATCTCATATTCAACTCCTTCTGAGAGAATAGGTATTTGAGACTTTGATGGTTAGTGAAGATCTAAAATCTCTCTCCACACAAGTAATGCCTCCAAATCTTCAAAGCGAAAATAATTGCTGCGAGTTCTAAGTTATGTGTTGGGTAATTCAGCTCGTGAGGTCTCAACTGATGGGAGGCATATGCAACAACCCTACCATATTGCATCAGCACACAACCTAGTCCCCTAAACGACGCATCACTATAGATTTCGTATCCTCCAGGACCAGATGAAATGGTCAGCATAGGTGCGGTAGTCAACTTCTGCTTAAGCTCTTGGAAACTACGCTCACACTTGTCTATCCACACAAACTTCTCTTCTTTCTTAAAGAGTTGAGTCAATGGCAACGCCAAAGCCAAAAATCCTTCCACGAACCTTCTGTAGTAACCTGCCAAATCCATAAAACTTCTAATTTCTATCACTGTAGTTGGTCGTGGCCAATTGATCATTGCTTCAATCTTACACAGGTCCACGGAGATTCCTTCGCCTAAAATCACGTGACCTAAGAACGCAACACGAGTTAACCAAACTCACACTTGCTGAACTTGGCGTACAACTGATGAATCCTTAGAGTCCGCAGTACCATTCTCAGATGACTCTCATGCTCCTCAGCACTTCTCGAATACAACGGAATATCATCGATCAACACAATTATGGCACCTCTCAACGGCCCCCGATCCGTTAGGGTCACCACAAGTACTTGTCACTTATCTTACTACATACCATTCCAATGACTTTTTATAATTAAAATGAAATCACAGTTCATAGGGGTTGATCAATATAATACTTTTCCTTTTTATTTTTTTTAAAGGTCCTAGCACAGTTCATCAGCGGAACCATAAACATATCTCACCAATCCTCACTTCAATAACAATGATGCAATGCACACCACCTACGCTCCAAATGAAAAGACAAAGCCGAGTCACTTTTATTTATATTTTCACGATGGATATTTCGGGTCGGTACAACAAAATGCCAAGATTTTTAACTATACTTGGCTATAACTCAAAAGAGAACTTGACCTTACATCAAACATGTACACCCTTCCATCAACAAGCGTCGGCTATCCCCAAAAGTGTCAACATTCACCAGTTATACGTGCCATCACACCCAACTCGGTGCATTGAGGGGCGGCAGCAGCATCCCTAGCATCACTCCACCACGCCGGACATGAACAGACAAAAACTCCTGGATAACCGAGCCATCAACAAGACCCACCTCGTACATCATTAAGACACAGACTTGAACATACACCAGACCAGGTACACTAGTACAGGAATGCTTTGTGCACTCCACCTCGACATCAGATGCAATCCATAATAGGTACCGCGTGTAACTGGTAGCAAAGGCATATTTCTAATATGAAATGTTAATCTCAAAAAGGGGTGAGTACAACCATTCAGCAGTAAAGATCCACCAAACTACACAATGCGTCAAACAGAACAATCAAGGTATCAAGAATAAAAACACATATCATTCATGTACTCAAGCATACCTCACCTTACAGCCATGCATATATCACCACACAACATGCATAATTCACCATGCACTTGTACATATATCATCGAGTAGCCATGCATATCATCATGCAACGTGCATATACCACCATGCACTTATACATGTATCATCAAGCATGCCAAACTTATATCACCAAAATTTATATCATCCATGCTATCAAGCATACATCCATGTGCATAATTCAATTCTCGATCTTTATCTTTCAATTAGATCACTTCATTTTTCTTTTCAGGGACCAATGTTTGCATCCCATGATTTATCGCTCGCATCTAACCTGGCATCGCGAGGAACCTTCGGCACACACCTTTGCGCATCCGGCACACACACTCCGGACATCTCATACCCCAACTAGCATCACGAGGTATCCCCCAACACACACCTCCGAGGCTTTTGGTACACACCTCCAGGCATCTTGAAACTCCCGAGGACATCCGGCACACACACTCTGAGCATCTCGAAACTCCTAAGGCATCATTGGCTCACCCCTCCGACAGTCTTGTTATTATCTCAATTTATATTTACACATGTATCTCAATTTCAACATAGTATTTGATGCAACAATATCAAGGGTCTCAATCAGCTTTTGATGCCATATAACATGCCATATGTCACTACATATGCAGCATAATCAACCACTCAAAACATCATATCACATGGAGCAATTTCATTTATTTTTGTAAATATAACTAAATTTCGGATAAAAACAGATTACGCTCCTTTAGTCATAATTCTTGAAAAATTAGTAAATAGCCTTATTAAATTCTACAAATTTGACATGTTATATACAAGATCTAGAGGAAAGTATTATGTAAAGAACACCATATCAAAAGAACATCACACAAATCAGTACAATCCACGCATCACAGTCCTTAAAATTTCGGAATATTGCCATACACAGTTTCATTCACAAATTCGGTAAAAACCTAAATCAACTCCAAAAATTATGAAATTTTTATATGTTATAGACAAGGTCCAGAAGTAAATATTTCATTTAGAACTTGAAATCATATTTGTGACGGCTTAAAAACTATAATCACCGTAGCCGTCTCTAACCCTCGGCGAAAATTCCCAGATCTGACCATTTCAAATAAAATCATTTCACCAACCTAAACTCATCGATTTCCTCTAAAACTTTAGTATGTTACTGTTTAACATGTCATCTTCAACTTTTATTCAGAACACAAGATTAAATTTCAACCGGAGAATTTTATAAAATTCACAGAATTATACTAGGTCAGCATTTCGATTCCAGATCTGACTTCTCCAGAGAAAAATAATTTCACCGGTTTATACTTGTTCATTTCGTCTGAAATTTTGATATGTTACTCTCCAAGAAGTTTTCTACAATTTTCGCCCGGAGTCGCAATAAGATTCCGACTAAAAAGTTACATGCAGCTCACAATTTCATCATAGGTTGGACTGCCTTTCTAGAAAACAGAATGCAAAGCTACTATACCTTTCCCTAGAGCTTCAAATCTCCTCACTTCTACCACAACCATAGTCTATCATTCACCACACACATAACACAGCAAGCAAAGGGTAGATTTTAGGACTCTACTTGCCTCAAATCCGAGTAGAAAACAGCGACAAGGATGGCGGGGCAAAGCAGTGAACGAATGGCGGTGACTAGGCGGCGAACGAACTCCTCCTTCTTCCTCTTCTTCTCTCGCACACTCACTCTCCCTCTCTCGAACCCACTCTCTCTCTCTCTCAGATGGTAACTCTCTCCCTTCCCTCGCTTAATCCGCCCCCCTCTTCCTCTCTAATTTTCTTCCTTTCAATGATTAACAATCATTGATTCTTGCATGCCAGCGCCAAATTGGCTCTATGGGGGAAACACTTGGCAATTTTCATGCAAGAGGGGCTTCATCCGGCTGGGCTTGGGGTAGCGTTGGTCGACAGCCCATTGGGGCTTCATGGGCTGGTCGGACGGTAGCCCTTTCCTTTAGGCTTTGCAAGCCAAGCCTAAATGGCCGAATGGTGGGGGCTTGTGGGCTGGTCATGGCCTAGTATTTTGGCCCACCCTTCTCTAGTTGCTCCCATTTAATTACCACATAATTACCCATCATATAATTTACCTAATTATACTTATTCACTTGGCCATAAAACTTGAAATCATAATTCAATAAATTCCAATTCATAAAACACATGGCCAATAATAGAATTTTCTTTCCTATCAAATAATTATCCATTAAAAGCTTGGCCATAAATCTCATTGCAAATTATGGATTAAATGGCTACAATACAACTTGATGGTACTTCCATCACCTATTCGTAGGCCTTAATGTATCTGGAGGTCACCATGAAATTTGGGATGCCACAATTCTTGCCTCCTTAGAGAACTTCGTCCTCGAAATTAGACATCACTTATGCCTCTTTAAACAAGTAGGGATACTTTTCCTTCATCGATTCCTCACTTTCCCATGTGGCTTCCTCCACAGTGTGATGTTGCCATAATATCTTTACCAACGGGATTTTCTTAGTCCTAAGAATTTGCTCCTTTCAATCTAGCACTTGCACAGGCTCTTCGATGTACCTCACTTTCTCGTCCACTTTGATGGCTTCATGATCGAGTATGTGACCAGGATCCGGCTGGTACTTTCTCAACATCGACACATGAAACACATCATGTAAATTTCCCAATTTAGGAAGTAGCGCCAAATGAAAAGCTACATCTCCTATTCTTTCAAGTATCTCAAAAGGTTCAACAAATCTAGGGCTTAACTTACCCTTCATTCCAAATCGAGATATTCCTTTCATAGGGGATACTTTAAGAAATACATGATCTCCCACATTAAACTCTAAAGGCCTTCTACGCCAGTCCGCATAGTCTCTTTGTCGGTTCTGGGCTATCTTAAGTCTTTTCCTGATTATCTCAACCGCTTCTGTAGTAATTTGCACTATCTCGAGTCCTGTCAGTTTTCTTTCACCTGCTTCATTCCAACAGGTAGGGGTCTTGCACCTTCTTCCGTATAATGCCTCATATGGAGCCATGCCTATACTTTTCTGAAAACTATTGTTATAGGTGAACTCTATCAAGTGCAATTTTTCATCCCAATTTCCTCTGAAGTCAATAATACAGGCTCTTAGCATATCTTCTAGAGTCTGGATCACTCTTTCTGTTTGTCCATATGTTTGAGGATGAAAAGCTGTACTAAATTGAAGCTTTGTCCCTAAGGCATTTTGGAGACTTCACCAAAAATTTGAAGTAAACCTAGAGTCTCGATCAGAGGTGATCGTTACAGGAATACCATGTAAGCGTATTACCTGGCTTACATACATCTCAGCAAGTTTATTCATTGAATAGTTCATGCGGACAGCTAGAAAATGAGCAGACTTAGTCAAGCGATCCACTATCACCCAAATCGAATTGTGACCAATTGATGTCCTTGGCAGTCCTTGCACAAAGTCCATCATTACATGCTCCTATTTTGGTATGTCTAACGGTCTCAATAGTCCTGCAGGTTTGCGATGTTCCGCCATCACTTGTTGGCACATTAAACATTGAGAAACGTGTTTAGTCGTATCTACTTTCATGCATTCCACCAAAATTGCTTACGCAAATTCTTGTACATCTTTGTACTACCTGGATGAATACTATAATTACTCCTATGTGCCTCTGACAGAATTTCCTTCTTCACTTCTTCATTGTCGGGAACACAAAGTCGTCCTTGGCATCTTACCACACCATCTTCAGAGACTTGAAATTCTGGTCTTTTTCCTAAAGCCACAAGGTCTTGTATCTTCAAAATCTCCGGGTCAGTTTTTTATAAAATCTTGACTTCCTGAATGATTTCAAGTTCAATCCTTAATGTAGTAAGCATACTAGTAAGGTGGTCCATTTCCAACTTGAAGTCTGAATCCACAATAGACTTTAACAGATTCCACTATGTTATTCTTAGACTAGCCATGTCCATAGCTGACTTTCGACTAAGGGCATCTGCCACCTTATTTGCTTTTCCTGAATGGTATCAGATCTCACAGTCATAATCTTTCAATAACTTTATCCACCTCCTTTATCTCATGTTCAACTCTTTTTGCAAAAACAAATACTTCAGGCTCCTAGGATTCGTATAGATTTCAAACTTCTCTCCATACAGATAGTGTCTCCATATCTTCAAAGCAAACACTATACCTGCCAATTCTAAATCATATGTTGGGTAATTCAATTCATGGGGTTTCAATTGCCTTGATGCATAGGCTATGACCTTGCCATGTTACATTAAAACTGTGGCACCCAGAAGCGCCTAAGGTCACCACAGATACCAAAGAAGAGCCTTAGATCCTACGCATTTTGTTTTTTAACGGTCCCAACGCATCTTATTTGCGGAAGCATAATCAAGTCTTACTAATTCTCCCTCCAACAACCATGATACAATTGCACACCACTATACATCATAGGCAAAGATAAAGCCACGACACTTTTATTTACATATTTTCATGATGGCTTTTTCTCGGGTCGATACAACAAAAGAAAGGCCAAGACTTTTCGCTACACTCGGCCATAACCCCAAAAAGAGACGACTCGACCCTCTAAGATGATCATGCAAAATCCTCCATCAACTAGTGTCGGCTATTAAATAAAAAGTTGCAGCTCGTACTTCTCATGCATGGGCCATCACACCCATCCCGATGCATTAGGCAGTGGCGGCGGCAACATCCCCCGCATCACTCCGTCTCGACGAACGTGAACGGATATGAACTCCTGTATGATTGGGCCCCTAGCCAGGCCCACATCATACATCACTATCGCACAAACCCAAATAAATGTCAGACTAGGAATGGTGGGACAGTCGATCTCCATGCACTCGACCTCTACGTTTGAAGGAAGGCCGTAAAAGACGCCCCGCGTGACGGCAGGGAGTGGCATCTTTCTAATCTGAAATGTTGGTCCCCGAAGGGGTGAGTACAGACACTCAGCAGGTAAAGGACCAATAAACCACTCAATGCATCATACAATACAATCATCACAATCATAGCATAATACATGTCATCCATGCATTCCAAGCATAACTTACCTTGGAGCCATGCATATGTCATCATACCACATGTACATACATCCTCATGTAATCATTACCATCATCGTATCATACATGTACCATCATACCATAGGTGCACATACAACCATGCACTCATCATCATTATGTTATGCATGTACCATCATACCATAGGTGCACATACATCCATACACTCATCATCATCATGTCACACATACCATCATGCCATAGGTGCATCCATGCATTCATGCATACATATTAGCACATCATGCATAATTCAATTTCAATTTCCCAATTTTATCCTTTCATTTTGGGCCGCCACATTTTTCTTTCCCGGGACCAATGTTTGCATCCCACATTTATCGCTTGCACCCCACCTGGCATCGTGAGGAACCCTCCGGCACAAACCTCTGGGCATCTGGCACAATACCTGCCAGGCATCTCATACCCAACTGGCATCACGAGGCATCCCCCGGCACAATACCTACCGGGCTTCCGGCTCCCCACGCTCCGAGCATCTCGAAACTCCTAAGGACCCTCTGGCATTTAGCCATTTAAGGCCACCAGGCAACCAGCCTTTACCCTTCTAGCCAGGCATCCCGACACTCCTGGGGCATCGTCATCTCACACCTCCGACGGCCTTCTCACTTATCATGGTTTACATTCATAATTATAGCTCAATTTCAACATGGCATATGTTGTGATGGCAAACAAGATCATTTTCATCATTTGATTCTTATATGCATTTTCAATCATCATCGTACATGCAACAAGATACAATCACTTATGACAATACAATTCATGGGGTCCATACAACTTAGAATAATCCATAAATCATGACTTTTGAGATTTACCAATTTCCAGCTTGCGCAATTTCGGAAAACATGTAGATTAAATATCCATATGATCTTCAAAAATCATACAATCAGAGCATGTAATAGAGAAGACATAAAGATAACAATTTCATGAAGAACACATGCCCAAAAGAGCTTCACACAAGAATATATGCTCACACAATACAGCATGCAAAATTCAGATAAAATCAGATTGCGCAGTTCTTGAAATATTTCGATTAAAATACCCGATTAACCTCCAAAAATGATCAAATTTTACCAGGTTGTAGTCAAGACCTTAAGGTAGATTCACTCTAGATAATTAACTATGGCCGGACGAAGTTACTGTACCTAGTACCGAAACAGTCCAGTTTAGCTGTCTCCGAAAAATCAAAGTTTCGCCTACTTATCTTTCTTCATTTACTCTGAAATTTTAATATATTTTTCCTCAAGAGGTCCACTACAACTTTCATTAAGGGATCTAGGTGAGATTCTCAAAGGATAGTCACCATTTAGTCCATGAAGTCTCAGGAGTCCAGCACCATACTTCCAGATCTGTCGTTTTCAAAAGAAAATCGTTTCACTAGGCTACACTTGCTCGTTTTTATCTTCAATTTGAGTATGTTAATCTTCAGGATATTCTCTATAACTTTCGCGAAGAAGTCAAAGTGAAAATCTTAGTAAAAAGTGACATGCACAACACAAAACCACCAAGAGGTCGACTAAACAGTTTCAGATCTAGCCTTTTCGTAGAGGAAGGGTTTCAACCCTTAATACTCAACCATTTGATCTCAAATTTTAGTATGTTATACTTTGAGATGTTGTATACAACTTTCATGAATAAGTTGAAGTCAAAATCCAACTCAAAACCCGGATGCAAGCCTTCACAACGCTCGGGGTCAGGCGGCACACTCGAAAACAACAAGCTATTTCAAGAGCAACACACTCTAGCTTCGGTTTCTCATATCCTAATCATCCGAGATTCACCACCATTTCAAACACACATGCAAGAGCAGAATATGGATCCCAACTTGCCTCCAAAATTGAACAAACAACGGCACACGGACGGCGATGAACAAGCGGACAGACGAGCGGCTCCTTCCTCCTCTCTCTCGGTTCCTCTCTCTCTCACTTGGCTTGGGCGACAGCCCCCTCAACCAGCCACTCTCTCTCTTTTATTTCCCCCACAAAGCCATCATTTGCAATCATGAGCAGCCACCCACAATGGCCAATGCATGGAGTCTCCTTTCTGCCACTTGGCAAGACTCATGCAAAATGGGCTTGGAAGTGGGCCAGCCACTCCTCCTCTCCTTGGTCGATGGAAGCCCTCTCTATGGGCTTCATGGCCTGGCCTTTTGGCCCATCAAAAGTCCATACTCTTGGGCCTAAGGCCCAAGCCTAATTAAACCCCAATTTTACTTTTAATAATTTACTTTTAATTCTTTCTTTTATAGATTCCAAATTTTCAATTTCATATGGCCATAGTCTTGCAACATTTAATCTATAGGGATTAAATCTATGAGGTGCATAGCCAAGAATAAATTCTTCTCATTAATTTATCCTATGATACTAATTTTAATAACTTATGAACACAAAGATATAACACTTGGTATTAAGAGAAAATCAATGGCTAAAGCATAAATCATAGGTAATTTCATTACCTAATCATGGGCTTTAATTCATCTAGAGGTTGTCTTGAATTTTGGGATGCCACAAAAACACATCCTAGTCCTTTGTGAGATGCATCACTATATATTGTAAAACCATCAAACCCAGGTGGTATAGTCAGGATTGGAGCCGTGGTCAATTTTCTTTTAAGTTCTTGAAAGCTCCTTTCACATTCTCCACTCCATTCAAACTTTACATTCTTCCGCATTAATTTCATTAAGGGGTCTGCCAATCATGAAAACGTTTCAATAAATCTTCTATAATAACCATCCAATCCTAAGAAACTTTGTATTTCAGTGGGTGATGTCAGTCTTGGCCAATTTATTACTATCTCAACTTTTGCCGGGTCCACTGCAATTCCTCCTCTTGACACCACGTGTCCCAAAAATATTATCCAATCCAGCCAAAATTCACACTTGCTGAATTTGGCATACAACTTATGATCTCTCAGAGTTTGCAAAACTATGCTCAAGTGTTGTTCATGCTCTTCAAGTCCTCTAGAATATACCGGGATATCATCAATGAAAACAATCACAAACTGATCCAGATAAGGCTTAAATATCCTATTCATTAAATCCATGAATGCGGATGGTGCATTCGTCAATCCAAAAGGCATAACTAAGAACTCATAATGTCCATAACGAGTCCTAAATGTAGTCTTAGGAATGTCTTCTTTCTTAATCCTTAACTGATGGTATCCCGATCTTAGGTCAATCTTAGAAAAGACTGAACTTCCCTGTAGTTGGTCGAATAGATCATCAATTCTAGGTAAAGGATACTTATTCTTTGGCTAACCTTAGAAAAATTTGAAACTAAACTGATCAAGCAACATGAATTGGATCACTTTCCTATAGCAATCCACCTTAGCCCTATGCTTATGAAGCCAGTCCATTCCTATGATAACATCAAAGTCATACATAGCCATTACGACTAGGTCTATTTCCATATCCCTTCATCCTATTGATATCTTACATTTTGCACACATCATCATAGATAATACCATATTCTTTAAATGCATGGAAACACAAAGAGCCGTCTCAAGAGGCGTAATTTCTATTTCACTCAATTGCCTATATCTTTCAGATATAAATGAATGCGTAGCACCCGTGTCGAACAATGCATATGCCTTCTTGCCATTTATAAAAATCGTACCTGATATAACATCTTTGGAAGCTTCTGCTTCCTCTTGGATGACCGCATACACCCTTCCTTGTGTCGGCGGCCTCTGAGGATTCCTTGGTAAGTTTGGTCTAACAGCACTCTGTTGTGCCTGTCGCACCGAGCCAACACTCATTTGCGACCTTCCTTGTGGGCAGTCTCTCTTAAGGTGACCTACTTGTCCACAATCATAACATCTCAGCCGTCCATTGCAAGGTCCTGGACCATGCGGTCCATCACACCTTTGACAAACATCAGGCTGATAGGGTGCTTTCCCATTATTCAGGCCATCCCTAGCTCTTCCAAAATTTCCAAAATTGCTCTTTTTCTTCGCATCCCACGTCTGACCTTGACTAGGATAGAGTCTCTTACCCCTTCTGATATCACTAAAGCTCCACTGTCTCTTAAACTCCAATCGCTCTCTCACCAGCTCTTGCTCCACTAACTATACCCTTTCGTAAACTTCATAATAATCCCTTATATTCAAAGGCACCATTTGTTTTCTAATATCAGTCCTCAACCCTTTCAGAAATCTCTTAGCTTTTTCCTCATGATCCTTAATCAATCTGGGAGCATACCTAGACAATTCAGAAAATTTCGCCTCATACTGATCCACTGTCAGCTCCCTTTGTTCCAACTGAACAAATTCATCGATCTTCTTATCCTTAGCACAGTCAGAGAAATGCTTCCTATTAAAAGCTCTAACAAACTCATCCCAGTTCACATCAGTAACTGGTGGAAAGATCGTTTCCCTCGAAGGTCTCCACCAAAATTTTGCATTTTCCTCCAATTGGTACTCTGTCAAAACTATCTTCTCAGCATCACTACAGTCCAACAACCGGAAAATCTGTTCTATCCCATCAATCCAATGTTCCGCCTCCTCAGGACTTCCCATTCCACTGAACTTAGGTGGCTGATTGGATAATTTTATAAAATTCACAGAATCACAAAGGGGTCGGACTGTTCTTACATGCAATAGCTTGATTATTCGAGGAAGACTACCAGCATTCACTGGAATTTCAGCATCCAACATCACAACCCAAGCATTTCCAACACCCATTACACTTCACACACAACCACAACAAGCAAAATGTAGGCTAACGGACTTTACTTGCCTCAAGTTCACGAAAACGAGTAACCAAACGGTGACTTGAGGCTTCGGCGGGCTCGATTGATGGCGGTGCTAGGCAGCATCAACGGTGGCTGCTGGTACACACACGGCAGGGCCGGTCTCCTCCCTCCATCACCGAAGCACCCTCACCAACAACCCTCTCTCTTTCTCGGGTTCCTCTCTTTCTCTCCCTCGCGTGACAACTCTCCCCCCTCGCTCACTCCGCCCCTCCTCTTTTCTTCCTCCTCCATGATTAGCAATCATTAGCTTTGCATGGCATTAGACACTTGGAGAACCCTTCATGCCACTTATAAATTTCCATGCAAGAGGTGGGCTTCATTTGGCTGGGCTTGGGCCAGCCTTGGTCGACCGAATAGGGGGAAACAGTGGGCTGGTTTTTGGGCTAGTTTGGCCGTAAGAAAATCAGCCCACACCTTCTCCTATTTTTCCATTTCATCCCCACTTATATAAATACCTAATTACAATTCATATGGCCATAAAACTTTATAACAAAATCAATAAAAATCCAATTTATGAAGCGCACGACCAAGAATAAAATTTCCTTATTAATTCATCCTCCAAT
This sequence comes from Eucalyptus paniculata subsp. matutina, assembly GCA_017140255.1. Taxonomy (NCBI): domain Eukaryota; kingdom Viridiplantae; phylum Streptophyta; class Magnoliopsida; order Myrtales; family Myrtaceae; genus Eucalyptus; species Eucalyptus paniculata. The sequence continues at coordinate 17,235,019 of CM029435.1, forward strand.
ACAATCCTTAATCACACATGGACATAGGGTACATTTCCAACAAAATAATTGTTCATTAAATGCTCGGCCTTGATTAATTGAAATCCATTGGTCTAATGACTATAATATAGTCTAATGGTGCTTCCATCACCTGCTCATGGTACATGGTATATCCAGGGGTTGTCATGAAATTTTAGGATGCCACAATCCAAGACCATTGTGACTGACCTCAATAAGGGTGAGAAGCTGAACGGTGACAATTATGATATTTGGCACCGAAAGGTTCAGTACATCATTGAGGAGCAAGAAGTTTTGGAAACCCTCAACCACACCATGGATGAACTTGAGCATGGAACTTCAGCTCAACACAAGAGAGATCTAGAAACTTATCAAGCTTGGAAAAAAAAAAATAGCATTGCCCGCATCACGTTGCTGAGCTTATGCAAGATGATCTCATGTGTAAGTTTGAAAGTTATGATAAAGCTTTAGCTATGAGGGTTGCCTTGAAAGATAAGTTTGGAGGTACATTTACCACTAAGCTGAAGAGACTCACCATCAAGTTTGATACATACCAAAAGCGCCCAAATGTAACGATGAGGAAGCATCTTTAGGAGATGTCAAACATGATTCGTGAGCTAAAGTCGGCAGGTCATTCCCTTACTAATGAACATGAAGTTCAATCTATTATAAGGTCTCTTCCCGACAATTGGGAACATATGAAGATCAATATGATGCATAATGAGAATATTGTCACTTTTGATGATATAATGTGGCACCCCGAAACACCTTAGGTCGCCACAGGCACCTATCGCTACACCTAATGAATGCTAATTACATCTCTTAGTGGAAGCATCATAGTTCATAGACACATTTTTTTTTTTTGAAAACGGTCCCAGCGCGACTCATTAGTGGAAGCATAATTTAATATCACCATCTCTCCCTCCAACAATCATGATACAATGCACACCACTAATTACCATAGGAAAAGATAAAGCCAAGACACTTTTATTTACATATTTTCATGATGGATTTTCTCGGGTCGATACAACAAAAGAAAGCCAAGATTTTCAGCAACACTTGGCCACATCCCAAAAAGATACTTCAACCCCTAAAGTGATCACGTGACATCCTCCATCTAACAGTGGTGGCTACTCCTAAAAAGAAACATCGGCTCTCTACCCCTCACGCGGCCATCACACCCATCCTGGTGCGTCGGGCGGTGGTGGCGGCAATATCCCCCTAAACACTCCATCTCAGTAGACATGAACTGATAGAAACTCCTAAATGATAGGGCCCACAGCTAGGCCCACATCGTACATAATCAACACTCACACTCGCACAAATGTCAATCTAGGGACGAGGACGCAGTCAATCTTCATGCACTTTACCTTTACATCCGATGGGAGGCCATAGAAAGTGCCCCAAGTGACGGTAGGGAGTGGCATCTTTCTAATCTGAAATGTTGGTCCCCGAAGGGGTGAGTACAACCACTCAGCAGGTAAAGGACCAATAAACCACTCAATGCATCACACAATTCAATCATAACAATCATAGCATAGTACATGCCATTCATGCATCCAAGCATAACTTACCTTGCAGCCATGCATAAGTAATCACACTATATGTACATACATCCTCATCACAATCATATCACATACATATCATCATGCCATAGGTGATCATCATCATGTCATACACATATATCATCATGCCATAGGTGATCATCATTATATCACACACATATCATCATGTCACACATCCATACGTATGTCATCATATCACATGTGCATGATTCAATTTCCACTTTTATCTTTCAATTTGATCACCACATCTCTCTTTCTCGGGATCAGCAATTGCATCCCATACTTTACCACTCGCACCCCAACCTGGCATCGCGAGAAAAACCTCCGGCACACACCACCGAGCATCCGGCACCCCCATATTCTGAGCATCTTGCATCCCAACTGCCATCACGAGGCATCCCCTCGAGCACAAACCTCCGAGGCTTCCGGCACCCAACCATTCCGAGCATCTAAAAACTCCTGAGGACATCCGGCCATGTATCTCAATACAATCCGGGCATCCGGCACCCCCCATCCCGGGCATCCTGACACTCCCAGAGCATTATCAACCGCCTCCAACAGTTTCCTTATTTATCATAGTTCATGTTCACCAATTTATGTCTCAACTCAGTATGGCACATGATGTAATGGCAAACAAGATCACTTTCATCATTTTAACTCTTATATGCATTTCCAATCATCATCATACATGCAGCAAGATACAATCACTAATAACAATACAATCGATGGGATCCGTACAACTTAGAATAGTTCATATATCATGCCTTTTTGAAATTTACTAAATTCCAGCTTGCACAATTTTGGAAAACATTTAAATTAAATATCAATATGATCCTCAAAATTCACAAAATCAGAGCATGTACCAGATAAGACATAAAGATGACAATTTCATGAAGGACACATACCCAAAAGAGATTCACACAAAAAGATATAGCTCACACATTGCAACATGCAAGATTCAGACAAAGTCAGATTGCACAGTTTTTAAAATATTTCGATTAAAATACACGAATGACCTTCAAAAATTCTGAAATTTTACCATGTTATAGTAAAGACAATAAAGTAGATTTTTGATGAAGACAGCTAGGCCAGATTCGTTCTAGATAACTTTCTACAGACGTTCGAAGTTCCTGTTTCTAGTACCGAACCGTCCAGTTTAGCTATCTCCAAAATATCAAGGTTTCGCCTACTTATCCTTCTTCATTTCCTCTGAAATTTTGATATGCTTTGCCTCAAGAGGTCCCCTACAACTTTAATTAAGGGATATAAGTAAAATTTTCAAATAATTGTCACCACATAGGTCTAAGAAGTCTCGGGTGTCCAGTACCATATCTCCAGATTTACCGTCTTCAAAAGAAAATCGTTTCACTAGGCTACACTTGCTCATTTTACCTCAAATTTGAGTATGTTAGTCTTTAGGATGTTCTCTACAACGTTCATGAAGAAGTCAAAGGGAAATTCTCGGTAAAAAGCAACATGCAACCCACAAAACCACCAAAAGGTCAGCAAAGCAGTTCCAGATCTACTGTCTCCGTAGAAGAAGGGTTTCACGCCTTGAAACTCAACCATTTTGTCTCAAATTTTAGTATGTTATACTTTGGGATGTTGTCTACAACTTTCATGAAGGATTCAAAGTCAAATCCAACTCGAAACACGCATACAAGCCTTTACAAATTTCTGGGTCAGGCAGTATGCACGAAAACAGCAAGCTAATCTCAAAAACAAAACATACTAGCTTCGGTTTCTCACTCCTAATCACCCAAAATTCGACACTACACCAAGCACACATGCAAGAGTAGAAAATGGATCCTAACTTACCTCTAAGATCAAGCGAACGAGGCACACGGATGGCACACGGACGGGCGAACGGACGGCAACGGACGGACGAACGGCGAGCAGCTCCTTCTTCTTCCTCTCTCGGTTTCCCTCTCTCTCTCGCAACTCTCTCTCTCTCTTTCTCTCTCTCTCTCTCTCCCTCCCTCTCTCTCTCTTTACTTGGACGAAACCCTCAACCAGCCATTCTCTCTCTCCTTTTATTCCCCCACAAAGTCATCATTGGCAATCATGAGAAGCCTCCCCCAATAGCCAATGCATGGAGTCTTCTCTTTGCCACTTGGCAAGACACATGCAAGATGGCCTTGGGAAGAAGTGGGCCGGCCTCTCCCCCTTGTGGCTGACGACAGCCCCAACCGTGGGCTTCAATGGGCCGGCGACAGCTCCTCTTCTTGGGCTGTGCGGCTAGGCCCAAATGGCCGAAAGTAAGGTGAGGTCATGGGCTGATTTTAAGCAATTTCTTTGGCCCCTATCTCATCCTATTAATTTACCTAATCCCTAATTATATAAACTCCTAATTGAAATTCATAAATCACAAAAATTTGTGACCTATCTTAATAAATTCCAAATCCATAATCCTTCATGGCCAAAATAGAAATTTTCGTCAAATAATTATTCGCCATAGGCTTGGCAAAAGTCTTAATGCAAGACATTTAATTTGAGCACCCCTAATGACTTGCAAGGAATTTTAGGATGCCACATATAACGCATCATTTAGAATTAGAGGATGAACACCTAGAGGCTGCGAGATCCTCTACCCATGCTTATGTTGCTGAATCGAGTTCGCGCAAAGCTTTGGGCTTCAAGCGCAAAAGGAATTCTCAATTCAATAACAAAGGGAAGAAGATTGATCAAGCACCTAAGAGGGCTAAGACCTTCCATAGCAATAAGGGTGGTGGGAAAAAGGATAAGGCCATGATAAAGTGTTACAATTGTGGCAAGATGAGTCGCTTTGTTCGTGAATGCACTGAGCCGAAAGAGGTACCCTATTACTCAATTACTTTAAGTAATGCTTTGGTTTTTAACACTGTAATGCTTGCTGAATCTCATCTAATGTGAACTGTAGACTCAGGAGCAACAGACCATGTAGCTAGAGACCAAGAAGCATTTGTGGAGTATCATCGGATTCAGCCTGGAAGAAGATGGATATATGTTGGAAATAACTCAAGAATTGAAGTGAAGAGTATCGACACAAGTAAATTAATTTTTCGTGGTGGTTGAAACCTATTCCTACATGATGTCCTTTATGCTCCAGATATTCGACGAAATTTGGTCTCCGTAGTTGTTCTTCTTAGCTTAGGTTATATATTGAATTTCTATGGTGATTGTGTTGACATTTTGTATTGAATAGTTTATTATGGTTTAAGTCATGTATTGAATGGTTTTATGGTATTAGACATTGACTATGATCATGTGGCATCCCAAAATTTCATGGCAATTTCTAGAGACATTACGACCTATGAAAAGTGAATGGTTGTGTCGTTGAAGTATGTTGTGGCCACTAGACCGAAGAATTGTAATAGATTAAGGCCGAACACTTTAATGAAAAGATATCTTATGTTCTTGGGTTATCAAAGTTGGTGCTATAAGATAATTTGATAATGAGAATTTTGTTCTTGGCTATGTGATTTATAGGTTGGAATTTATTAATTTATGTTGCAAGTTTTATGGCCAAGCGAATAAGTGTAATTAGGTAATTATATGATGGGTAATTGGGTGATAATTAAATGGAAAAAATTAGAGAAGAGTGGGTTGAATGTTTAGGCCCAAGACCAGCCCCACCATTCAGCCCTTTTGGCCTGGCCCGCGAAGCCCAAAGGAAAGGAGCTGCCGTCGACCAAGGGGAGGAGGCCCGGCCCACCTTCTAGCCCATCATGTGCATGGGAAAAATGCCAAGTGTCTTTCCCCTAGGGTCAAGTGGCATTAGCCATGCAAACCAAATAATTGCAAATGATGAAGGGGAAAGAAAGAGAGTGAGAGTGAGCGGATTGAGAGAGAGGGTTACCGAGAGAGAGAGAGAGAGAGAGAGAGAGAGAGAGAGAGAGAGAGAGAGAGAGAGAGAGAGAGAGTGAAATCGAGAGAGGGAGAGCAAGCGAGCAAGAGAAGAAGGGGAAGAGGGAGGCTGTTCGCTGCCATTCGTCACCACCGTCGAGCTGCCGAGTCCCGCCTTGCCCGCTGTCTCTGCTTGCTGTGTTGTTCTCGGATTAAAGGCAAGTAGACTCCATCAATCTACCATTTGCTTGCTGCGATGTGTGTGTAGAAAATGGTAAATTTCGGATGTAGATGAAGTGTGAAATCTCGAAGCCACAAGAGTTGTATTCAAGCCTCGTGTTTTGTTTCTGGAAAAATAGTCTGACCTTTGATGATTTCGTGAGTTGCATGTGATGTTCTAGTGAGAATTTGACTTCGACTTCTTGATAAAAGTTGTAAAGGACTTCTTGGAGAGTAACATATCAAAATTTCAGAAGAAATGAACAAGTATAGGCCGGTGAAACTATTTTTATTTGAAGAAGTTAGATCTGGAAATCGTAATGTTGACCTAGTGTGATTCTGTGAATTTTATAAAATTTTCTGGTTGAAATTTGATCTTATGTTCTGGATGAAATTTGAAGATGACATGTTACGGAGTAACATACTAAAATTTTAGAGGAAATGGATGAGTTTAGGTTGGTGAAATGATTTTATCCGGAACGGTTAGATCTGGAATTTGTTGTCGATGGTTATGGACGGTTATGGTTATTATAGTTTTTAATTTATCACAAATCTGATTTCGAGTTCTTCATGAAATATTTACTTATGGATTTTTTTATATAATATATAAAAATTTCAGAATTTTGGAGTTGATTTAGGATTTTTACTGAATTCATGAATGAAACTATGTATGGCAATATTCCGAAATTATAAAGACTGTGATGTGTGTACTGTACCGAATTGTATGATGTTCTTTTGATATGGTGTTCTTCACAGAATATTTTCCTTTAGATCGTGTATATAACATGTCGATTTTTTAGAATTTATTAAGGTTGTTTACTAATTTTTCAAGAATTATGACTAAAGGAGTGCAATATGTTTTTACCCGAAATTTTGCTGTACTTTCAAAAATAAATGAAATTGCTCCATGTGATATAATATCTTGAGTAGTTGATTATGCTACATATGTGGTGACATATGTCATGTTATATGACATCAAGAGCTAGTTGAGACCTTTGATATTGTTACATCAAATGCCATGTTGAAATTGAGATACATGTGTAAATATAAATTATGATAATGATGATACCGCTGGAGGTGTGAGCCGACGATGTCCCGAGAGTGTTGGGATGCCCAGATTGTGGGTGCCAGATGCCTGGAGTGTGTGTGTCGGATGCCCCAAGAGTGTTGGGATGCCCAGAGGTGTGTGCCGGAAGCCCTGGAGGTGTGTGTCGGGGGGATATCTCGTGATGCCGGTTGGGGTACGAGATGCTAGGAGTGTGTGTGCCGGAGGCTCCTTGCGATGCTAGGTTGGATGCGAGCGATAAATTGTGGGATGAAAACATTAGTCCATAGGAAGAAAAATGATGTGATCTAATTGAAAGATAAAGATCGAGAATTGAGTTATGCGCATGGATGTGTGCATATGGCATGGGATGAACCTCATGGGAATGCAAGCATGGAGCGTATGGTGGTATATGCACATTGCATGGTGATATATGCTTGGTTGCTTGATGATACATGTATAAGTGCATGGTGGTATATGCACGTTGCATGGTGATATTTGCTTGGCTGCTTAATGATATAAGTACAAGTGCATAGTGATTTATGCATGTTGTATGGTGATATATGCATGGCTGTAAAGTGAGATATGCTTGAATGCATGAATTGTATGTGTTTTATTCATGATACCTTAATTGTTCTATTTGACGCATTGTGTAGTCTGGTGGATTTTTACTGCTGAGTGGTTGTACTCACCCCTTTGGGGATTAACATTTCAGAGTGAAAGATGGCTTTGCCACTAATCGCTCGCAGTACTTATTATGGATTGCCATCTGATGTTGAGGTGGAGTGCACGGAGCATTCCTGTGTTAGTGTACTTGGTTTGGTGTTTGTCCGAGTCCGTGTCTTGGTGATGTATGATGTGGGTTTTGCTATTGGCCTTGTTATCCAAGAGTTTTTGTCTGTTCATGTCTAGCGTGATGGAGTGATGCGAGGGATGCTACTGCCGCCTTTGCCTGATGCACCGGGTTAGGTGTGATCAAGCGTACGGTTGGTGTAGGACGATACTTTTTGGTTAGCCGACACTAGATGATGGATGGGTGTATATGTCAAACGTAGGATCGTGTTCTTTTGAGTTAGCCAAACATAGTTAAAAGCCTTGGCCCTTTTTGCTATACCGACCTAAGATGTCCATCACACTTATGTAAATAAAAGTGACTTGGCTTTGTCTTTTCATTTGGTGCGTAGTTGGCGTGCATTGCATTATTGTTATTAGAGTAAGGGATGGTGAGACTTGTTTATGCTTCCGTTGATGAGCTACGCTGGGATCTTTACAAAAAAAAAAAAAAAAAAGAAGGGGAAAAGAATTTTATTGATCAACTCCTATGAACTATGGTTCCACTTTAATTAAAAAATTTATTAGACTGATATGTAGTAGGATAAGTACCTGTGGCGACCCTAATGGATCGGGGAGTGTGCCGAGGGGGTGCCACAGATCAATACAATATTAATGTCGATGGTTGTTTTTCTTTAACTGCATCTTCTAGTAATGTTGAGATTGATGTAAGTACTTAGCACACATTGGGTTGCAAAGAATGCAAAGATTAGCTAGAGAAGGCCTTTTAGGATCACTCACTAATGTTGATCTACTCGTATGTGAATATTTTCTAGCAGGAAAAGCAATTAGATTACCATTCGGTAAAGGGACTAGATGCGAATTTCCATTGCAACTCATACATTCTGACATTTGTTATCCTTTGAATGTGAGAGCGAGGCATGGAGCCTCATATTTCATCACTTCATAAATGACTTCATGCGTTTCGGTTATATCTTTCTGATCTCCCATAAGTCAGAAGTATTAGACTGCTTTAGACGATATATAGCAATGGTAGAGAATCAGTTGAATAAAACAATAAACGCAATGAGAACCGATTGCGAACGTAAGTATCTATCGAAGCAATTCAAGACTCCTTGTAATGAAAAGGGGATTGTACGACAATTGATTATTCCTGATACTCCACAACAAAATGAGGTAGTTGAGTGAAAGAATAGAACTCTATTAGAAATGGTTAGTTCTATGATGGCGCAAGCAAATTTACCTATCTCCTATTGGGGAGATGTGTTATTGACTGCTGCCTACATATTCAACCAAGTGCCCTCAAAATCAGTCATTTCCAACCCTTATGAATTGCGGACTGATAGGAAACCAAACTTAAGTATTCTACGTCCATAGGGATGTGCAGCTTATGTTCATTATTCTTCTCATAAATATGGCAAATTAGGTCATAGAGGGAAGAAATGTATCTTTATAAGATATTCAGAACACTCCAAAGGGTAAGTGTTCATAGGTGAACAAGCTGATGGAAGTGTGACCGAAATGGAGTCACGAGATGTCATGTTCTTGGAGAACGATTTTCCTAGTAGAGGTGAGATTGATAAGGACTTCCAATTATATGAGATGGAAGATTCTAATAACACGCCCACTAATGTTGTAGAGGGAAATGAAGATTTACCTCAACATGCAATAACTAGTGAGAGTGTTGCATCACCTGATGAATTGAATTCAAGAGAAACTTAATTGCGTAAAAGTAATCGTAAAAGTATTCCCCGTCGTCATTTTGAGATTGAATGGGAAGTATTTATGATTGCTCAGAAAGACGATGCCGAGCCTAAGACTATTCAAGAGGCTCTCTCATCCTCTGATAAGGAAGAATGGAGAAAGTTTTGGAAGATGAAATGGAGTTAATGAGGGCAAATCACGTCTAGGACTTCATTAATCTACTACCCAATCGCAAGGCCATTAGAAACAAATGGGCTTTTAAGATTAAGCAAAGGGCAGATGGATCCATTGAAAAGTATAAGGCTCATCTTGTGGTGAAAGGTTATACTCAACCAGAGGGTGTAGATTATGAGGAAACATTTTCACCAGTTGTAAGGTTTGCCTTAATACGCCTTATCCTAGCTATCGTTGCACATTTTAACCTTGAATTACATCAAATGGATGTAAAGATGACATTTCTCAATCGAGAACTAGATGAGTAAATCTATATGAAGCAACCAATAGGTTTCATAGCTAAAGGTCGAGAGGATAAAGTTTACAAGCTTCGTCGCTCAATATATGGTCTTAAGCAATCATCTAGACAGTGGTATCTTCATTTTCATCGAGCCATAACAACTTTTGGTTTCACAATGATTGAAGAAGATCACTGTGTATATGTCAAGCAGTCCGAAGATAAATTTGTGATTTTATTACTTTATGTGGACAATATTCTATTGGTTGGAAATGACAAGGTTTTGGTTATCACCATAAAAGAATAATTGTCCTCCAATTTTGAAATGAAGGACATGGGAGAAGCTGCTTATATATTAGGAGTTATGATCGAAAGAGATCGATTAAGGAAACTCCTTACTTTTATCACAAGAGTGTTGAGCATTTCAATATGCAGTATTATAATCCTATTGATACCCCTCTAATGCAAGGTGAAGGCCTAAGTACTGCAATGTGTCCTAAGACTCTAGAAGAAAAAAAAAAGTGATGGAAACTATTCCTTACGCTAGTGCGGTCGGAAGTTTGATGTATGTCATAATATATACTCGACCTGACATATGTTATGCCATGGAAAGCAGTGAAGAGGATCCTGAGATACTTGAAGGGCACCATGGACTATCGACTTTGTTACCATGGGAATGATTTACGCCTATTAGGTTATTCAGATACCGATTGGGGTGGAGACCTGGATAAATTGACGTATGGATTTGCGTTCTTGCTCAATAGAGGTGCAATTTCTTGGAATAGCAAGAAACAGACATGTACGGCCTTGTCTACGATGGAGACAGAATTTATTGCATGTTCTGCTGCAATACAAAAAAGCAGTATGACTAAAACATTTTTTGGAAAATTTAGCCTCTATCACTGAGGTTCCAAGATCGGGGATAGCTTATTGCGATAATCAAGTAGCCATTGCCTATGTGAAGGATCACAAGTATCATGAAAGAACGAATCACATTGACATAAAGAACAACTTCATAAGAGATATAATAGTGCAGAAAAAAGTGACCTTACAATACATTTCAACCAATAGAATGGTTGCTGATCCATTTACGAAGGCTATTCCTAGAGACATATTCTTAATCCACAGGATGTCACTAGGATTGCGTAGAATGTGATACGTGTTATTGTAGATGATCATTGGTTTATGTATTTGTGGACAAATGTATTGTACTTGTTTGTTTATTAGTGACTTGATGTTTTATCAATAAATACAAATCCATTATGAGACTAGCACATACACACATATATTATTGAAAAGTATGTCAGCAGGCAATGATTGGCTCACTCACACGAGCAATCACCTCAAGTGCTATAGTTAGCATGTTGAGATGAGACATTATGTACAAATGAATGCTGAAGAGAAGGTTTAGTACATAAAATAATATGTCACGTTGATTGGAGTCAAGATGAGATCCGTGATATGTTTATAATAAGACCGAACATGATAGTCCTAGAATTATATATGCCTAAAAGATGCCAGATGTGAGTACTTAATTGGACACTATAGAAAGCGAGTTGATATAGCACTCGAGCTAAATATAAGTACATGAGAAGCACGTGACTATGTTTAGGCTAAGATCCGTATAGTTGATATATTTAATAAATGACATATGCTCTTATAGAAAGAGAAATTCACTATAGCATGTAATTCATATTACAAGTGCATTGTACGACCGACAAGGGAAGGTGAGTAAAATTATCCCTATTTATTTATCGTGTGGGCCCTTAAGGTAATTTATAATTTACCTCATTTTGTGTCTTATGTTACTTCTAACTATGTTCTTGATGTGAAAGACCAATGTTGCTACTTTAGCATGTTATCGACGGTCATCAATAGATATGGCCTTATATGACGTGTCTAGGAAAGCAGTTTTTCTAAAATGGGGAGAAATATGAGTACGAAGGAAGACTATTGTCGTTTTACATCTATCACATGTATTTACTAGTCGACCAATTATATTGCCTTATGTGCTTGCGGATATAATTGTAAATACATGGTGTTTTGAAAATAGTTAAGTATAGCCTTTAAGGGATAGGTATGCTTGAATTGATGTAACAAAATATGTCTAGGGCACTGTGAGACATCGATTGTTTATTTCTTTTCGGGGTTGTAGCCAATATGTCATCCCTAATAGGTGCATAATTTGAGCTCCCAAGTGTAGGTGTACTCACTAGTCATATGGCTTATTTGCTAGTATGAATTGTTTTGTAAAGTTGATGAATGTTGAATGCTTTATATTCTCGATAGAGTATTATCAAGCCCATCATGTCCGAGTAAGAGATGTTGTACTTTAATTAATACGTCCATGATGAGTGCGATTGAAACGCACCATTTCACTTTGATACGCTACAATGGAAAGAAACCATTTGAAAGGGTGTGATGGAGTCATATAAAAGACTCCTAAAGACAACCGTTGGCATGGTTGGAAGAACATACGTACAGAAAATAAAATTTTCATTTTCTTGTCCCCTTTCCATGAAAGAGAAGGCATTCCATTTCTTCCTTACAAGAATAGTTTGCATTTACGCCGTGGAAATCGGATGCTTTCCTTGTGATTGCATTCAGACCAACGTGAAGTAATTTTGTTTGTGATTCATCTGCAAATTCAACATTCATTCCGAGGTATATTGTTGATCGTGTATCAAAAGAGGTAAGTCGTCTTCCACCGACTTGAATTCCAACACAATCATCGAGTGAAAGAGAACGTTGGAAGACAACTTCTAGTCACATGATCCTCATGCAATTGTTTTACGAGCTAAATCATTTAATGACAAGTTCCTCTGTCTAGTCAGACTAGCATTGAATTTATCCAACTAAATTCTTCTTCATGCACTATAATCGAATTCCGAATCATCAATTTGTAACATCGCTAAATAATCATATAGAACGGAGCAAAGCCCTTAGGGATCGGTGCCATAAATAAGGATTACTAACATTAAATGACATAGTAAATCTAGTAGGTTTCTTACATTAAGGTTATCCATCAATATATATCTGTTTTTTCATTATTATTATTGAGCCAAAATCATTCATTGTCGTTGTGGTCTCAATCTGAGCCCATTCTTTTGCTTTGTCAGTAGGGAAACTAAACCTATTCTTTTAAATCTTTTCTCTGAAAATTTTCATGGTATTCATTTATGAAAAGAAATAAGTTGTAAAATTGAGGCCCTGACATTAGATTTATCTTCTCATCTATCAACAATGACTAAATGGGAAAGGTAACGTAAGAAAAATGTTTTGTTCATGAAATCAGTTATTATTATTTATATTTGGCAGATTAAATAATGATCATACAACATATTCAATTTGATTTTTGAAAATTGTAGCCATCAAACAGGTCAACCACATCTTTACCAAAAAAAAAGAAAAAAACAGGTCAACCACATGACAAAAACGATACATCAGTTCGTTGTTTTCTTGTAAGGGATGCAAATAGAATGGGAAAAATCTAAAGCGAGAAACTCGTTATGACAAAGTCTCAGGTGTTCCATTTGTTTCATAAATCTTAAATGGAGCTAAATGGCCTATTTTTACTTTGTTTGAATTTTATCGCTCTTGTGTGTGTGTATATAGATACACAAATACACATATACGTTGATATGATTCCTTGTTTCTTAGAAGACGGTATGGATTTAAAAAGCCAAGAAGGTATGACAGTTGTGAATCAACTATCCCGCGAATGAACTAGAGCTCAAGATAGATCTAATTTGAGTTGGTTTAATCACTAGTGGATTAGATTTAATGTTTATAATGGGCCAGGTGCCCATGAAAGTGGAGGACGCCATTAGGTTGTTCATGTACATGGTACAAGCCAAAGCTAAATTGAACTTAATACAAGTGGCATGCTCTAAAAAGGGGAAAATTACAAAAAAGAAAAAAAAGTCATAAATTTATAGTAATTGTGCCAATTTAGTGTTACACTTTTCTTTTTACCAATTAAGTCCTAAATCTTTTGTATTTATGCCAATTCAGTTCATTCGGCCAATTTTGGCCGACAAGTGCTGATGAGGCCATCGACCATCTTACGCGACACATCTAGCATCCTACGTGACACAACCAGCATTGGCGTGGACATTTTTAATGAAATTTTATTTTTTCTAATTATTTTTAATTTTATTTTTATTTTTTTCCCTTCCCTTTCTTCTTCCTCAAGTCAATCATCGGACCTCTGCAATCAAACAAAGGCGAGGGCTGGCCCTCACTATTGACAGCGAGGGCAAACCTTGCCATGTGTAGGCGAGGCTTGAGCCCTTGCTAGAGGCAACGAGATTAGCGTCGGATGGATTGAATTGGTACAAATGCAAAAATATTTAAGAATCAATTGGCAAAAAAGAAATGTTTAGGACTGAATTGACACAATTACAATTGGTTTATGAGTTTTTTTTTTTTTTTTTGTAATTTTCCCCACTATAAAGATATCTCCCACCAAAGCAAGTGGCAACAAATTTTTGACAAAACAGAAATCGCTCTGTATCTTTTTCCTTTTCTTTTATAATTTTGGTCGGTTTAAACTCTAATTGAATCACCATTTGGTTAACCGTAATATTTAGAGCTGAGGGGTGCCAGCCACTTCACAATGATGATGTCGCAGAGTTTCGGCTTCTCTGAATGATAACGTTGGATAACTCTCCGTTCTAAAAGAAAATAATTAATCGTATTGCAAGTTTGTACTTGTTTTTTTTTTTTTTTTCCTGTTTGTGCCTTCCAAGTCCAAGCTCCCAGGTTGATCCACAGTTCATGAAAACCCAAAAATTCAGCCTCCGTTTATGTCTCGGATCTATTGGTCCAGTAAATATAACTTCTTTTTGCTTGAATTAATGCAAGGTACAAGGTTGGTTGTTAATCTGATCAGCTCACGTGTATTCATCATTTTGTAGTCAATTTCCAATAAAAGATAAAAGAGACCAGCCAAGCATAAAACCAATGAGGAGGTTGTTGATTGCATTATTCATGACTAGAATTTGGAAGATGTTGTCCACTTCAAGTCTTTTAACTCTTTAAGCAGCGAATTTTATTTTTTTATGAAGTCAGTCTCACGTGAAAAACATTAGAAGTAGAAAGAGGATCACATCCTCAAATTTCAACAGGGGATTTCAGAGTGATATTGAACTAACAGAATGAATTAGTTGGCTTACGATTCTATAACTTCTTCTTTCTGTGAAATATTTAGAAAAAAGGGGTCCTACTCTTCTGTATTATTAATTGCTTGAAACTAAGTTTTTGATAGGTGAATTACATTATATGTTTGGATTCAAAAAAGAATTTAGAAGAATACTTTGACAAAGAGAATTGTTCACGGACCGACAGTAAAGAAATTGAAGCATACAATAATTGGTATGGACAAAGACTAAAGACTTTAGCCCGAATTTTGAATCCTGGGGGACATACATTGTTTTAGCCAGTAGTGCTTTTTTTTCAAATTCCAAACCTTGTTAATTCAGTCGACACCACCAGCATCTATCCACATTATTAATTCATAATGAGGATAAATTTTGACCCATGTGGAGAGTCTACCTTTCTTCATGCCCATATCTACACGTAATATATTTTAGTTCGATTGGTTTTCAAAATCCAAATACAAGAATGATGATTTCTTTTTTCAAAAAAAGTATGGTGAACGGGACCACATAAAAACATTGGGAGATGTAATTAAACCCACTTTTGTTTATACCCTTAACGTGATTACTGATGTGACCGGACCCAAATGGAATTGAATCCTTGATTTTCTTTAATGACAACTGTATTGATATGACGCAATAACATTTTTCTAACATGATATTCTATTATTACTTATTGCTGTCCATGACTAAAGTCTCACCCGCCCTTCTGACATGATCGATAATGGAAACGAAGGTACTGATCAAGCTCAAACTCGTTCTGAATCAAATAAGCACAACCTACCAAAATACATTATTCGTTTCAGTTTCAGCATACTTCATAGGTTTATTTGATTTGATGGAATTAATTCTCCCTTATTATCATCGTTTCAGAGACATAATATAGTTTAATTTCTGCAAGTTTCAATAATTCTCTAAAAGTAAATGCAGACGAGTTCATTGATAGCCGTATTGAGGGATTTATCTAAGTATTCGTTCTGGATACAATGTTTTCAAGAATGAGATGTTAATTAAATTGTCTTTGAAAATCAATAAATTTGTCTTCGATCAATCACATTCCAAATTGCTGTCATTACTTTGAGTGATATACTAAGTAGATTATTTGAGTTATGTACCAAATTAAATTTATTTCCCAAAATTTTCCATCAGTTCAAGGGTGCTCCCCTTATTACTTCAATCAAGGTTGAGCTATTTAACAGTATGTCCTCCTCTCGGCACGACTTGTTTTGTGAGCATGTATCATTAGCTACTAACAAAGAGAAGGATAACGAGATTTTAAGAAACAAAAGAAACAAATGAGAGATCATCTTCTTACAAATAAGTTGTTCATCAACATCGTGTATCGTGATCTCAAAATTATTAAAGATAGTAGATATTTCTATCACAATGGTAATTGCACATTTACATTAGTAGATACGATTCAAATAACTTTAGTGATCATTTAAAAAGTTCAATATATAACCAAAATTTTGATGATAATCATCGGAATGTGTATATGATCTCTCTTGCTCTCAAAGAGTTAATGAAATTTTTTTACTAAAATATGAAGGCAAGTGATTAGGAGGTGGGGGTGGGCGATATGTTGGAGAGGGTCAATGCTTGGGACATTGCAATCGGAAGGATGAAGCAGCACGTGCACAGCACTGGCCTTGCGCTGCCTCTGCTTCCGCGAGTGGTGCGAGTGCTGTCGCATTTTGGGGACAGTTTCAGTGTCTTGTTAGAATCCCGGAGGCATCGCAAGAATCAATCTAGCATTCTACCGCAGTTTTCCTCTTTCCTCCGTTTAGTATTACCACCCTACCATCGTCATGAAAACAAGTTATTTTCGAATCATTTTTTGTTGACTGCAACATGACTTTAAAATCGTATGCAGATAGACAATAGTTATAAAATTCCATCGTACGTTTAAAAATAAAATTACCAATAGTTATATTAATTGAATATGATCACTCTTATCTTATATAATTTTGACTACAAGAATATATACACATATTTTGATGATTCCTTACTTATTTATTAAAAGGCAGAGTGAAAGGCAATTAGATCCCCAAATTTCAACATGAGATTTTCAGAGTGAAAATGAATGACTCAATCAATTAGTTGGCTTACAATTCAATGACTTACTCTCTCAGCGAAATATGATCAAATTAGGCACTTCAATAGGCATAAACCTTGTCCACCATGCCCTAATGAGATAAAACACTTCATCTTTTTGCATTATTGTTCTCTCCAGTCTCCTTGTGTTTCTTAGAAGATGAAATTGTCTAGTTCTCAATTTTCCTTTATTCATCCTTTTCATCTGTTATACCATTCACCATCTAGAGCTTGGGCAAAAATAGTTATAAAAAAGTGATAGTTTCTTTTTTTGAAAACTATGGCAAATGGTGTTGGAGAAATCTTTCCAGAATATTTTGAAGCTGACAAAACGTTTTTATCAGTCTAAGTCTGGATATTCGGAGACCGACAGTTTAAAGTCCGAAGACTTTGTATTCTCGAGACTCAAGACCCAAGACTCAAGACCCAAGACTCAAGAATCAAGACTCAAGACTTAAGACTCAAGACTCAAGACTTAAGTCTATTCTCACCGACAAGTCTTTCTAATCCAAAGTGACGAAGGAAATCCAAAGCCGAGGTATATGGTTGAGGATTCGATCCTATCCTCTGGAAAAGATTCTTTGGTTGGATAATCATTTCGGATTCTTTAATTCTTATCTAAGATCGATTGAAGATCCGATGGTTGATGAAGTATTCTTGGAATGTTCTATTCTTGGAAACCAAGATCCCGATTGTATGGGCGAACAGATTGATGGGCTATCATCGATTCCTTAAATAGCTCGGATGATCTTCTTGATTGATTCCGTCCAACGGGTAGATTGGAGGAATTCCTTTGGTAAGTGCCAACGGCTATGATGGCATAAAGGAGTATAAAAAGGAAGTCGTTCTAGTTGTTTTAAATGTGTGATCGATAGAGAAATTCCAGAGTCTAAAGAACCTTGATTACTAGTCGATACAATCTGAGCGAAATTGTATACACAGAGAGAGTTTGTACTTGGTGATACCTTGAGTGAGTGTGATAGATCATCTACACCGAGAAATTAAGGAAGATCAACACTGTAACATCTCTTTGTTCATAGTGGAATCCAGCCAAATTGGCTGTCAGTGCAGAAGAGTGGACGTAGGCTTGGATCAAGCCGAACCACTATAAACCGCGTGTTTAATTCTCTCTTTCCTTCACTTAAGTCTTTCGTTGATTATTACTTAACGCAAACTATCTTTCAACTGTCTAAGTATTGCGCAAGTATACAGAAATTATCAAGAAAAATCTTTGTATACCTATTCACCCCCTCTAGGTACTCATACTAGCAATATCAATTGGTATCAGAGCCCGTGTTCTTACTTTGTTTGAAGTGTTTTACTTCAGAGTAAAAGATCCATGGCCAGTATGCTAGCACCAGGGCTGATGGAAGGGCAAAGCAATACCAGACCACCCTACTTCGATGGAAAGGATTACAACATCTGGAAGAACAAGATGAAAGCTTTCCTACGATCAAAGGATCCTCTGGAATGGGACGTTGTGGAAAGAGGAATCAATCCTGGTGCTGCATTAATCTCTGAAAGAGGGAAAGACACTATTGAAACCAGCGGAATGGCTCAGGAAGAGATAAACAAGAGACAAGCACTCGATGCAAAAGCAATTTACTCTTTATATTGTGCTTTATCTCCAACTGAATATAATAGAATATCTTCTTGTGTTACAAGAAAAGAAGTATGGGATAGATTACACATCACCTATGAAGGGACAGATCGAGTGAAGGAGACCAGAATTAACATTCTCCTCGGTCAATATGAGGCCTTCAAAATGAAACCAGGAGAATCTATAACTGACATGTTTAGTCGTTTTACAGATATTGTTAATGGTCTTGAGAACCAAGGACAAAAAATTTCTGATCCCATGAAGGTGAACAAGCTTCTGCGTGGACTCTCCAAGGATTGGAATCATATAAAGACTTCAATAAGAGAGACGCAAAGAATCATGCCATTATCTCGTAGACGAGCTGATTGGAACTCTTCGATTACGAAGTGGAACGAATTAATGAAGACGAAGATCCAAGAGGTAAGAAATCTATTGCACTAAAATCAAATGATGATTCCGATGATGCAGATTCCGAAGATGATATGGATGATGAAGAGCTCGCCCTCATGATAAGAAGATTAAGAAAACTGAATAGAAAAGGCGAAGGTTCAACCCAAAGAAACAAAGTTTTGAGACAGCAGACCAAGTCTCTGTTGATGATGAGGAACCAAACAAAGATGTAGTTTGCTTCGAATGTAAGAAGAAGGGACACATCGAGACCCAACTGTCCTCTTCTCGAAAAAGAAAAGAGGAAAAGCTGAGAAGTTTCGAAAGGCTCTCAAAGCCGAAACACGGAGTGATACTGAGAATGTGAAGAGAGTGATAATGAATATGCCAACATATGTTTGATGGCACATTCGACTCGACTCAGATTCTGGATCGACTCGCATGTGAATTTGAGGTAAGTGATTTTAAAATTCCTGTCAAAGTCTCTAAATATATTGATGAACTGTGTTTCGGTCTTAAGACTTCTCTCAAAAGGATTTCCGAACTTAAAAAGGAAAACTCAGCTCTAAAACAAAAGGAAGTCATTTTAGAAGAAAGAATTAAAAGTCTAGACCTAAATGTTTCTGCTCTTAAAGAAAAAGAAGATGATCTTTTGAAAGAAAATGTTTTCTTAAAAACGGACTTATCAAATATTTCAAAGAAGTTTTCGATAGGATCCGAAAAGCTTGAAAAAGTTCTTTCAGTTCAAAGACCTTACTTCAATAAGTCTGGTTTAGGCATGACAGCGGAAACAATTCCCTTGATTGATTTTCCTAAAGTTAAAGAAAGAATTAAGAAAAGACCGTCAAGAGAAGCTTACAAAAATCATTTCAAGAAAGTTTTTGTAAAGTCTGTTGGTCGAAATGCTCTAAGGTGTTCAAAGTGTAACAAAGAAGGATCACTTTGAAAAAGAATGTCCTATGGTTTGGAAACCTGTTAAGAAAGTATGGCCTAATAATGCTTATCCTACTAACACCAAAGGACCCAAGAAAATTTGGGTACCAAAGAAAACTTGAGATTCTCTTTTAAATGCAGGTCTCCGTCAAGAGAAAGATAAAATGGTATCTTGACAGCGGATGTTCAAGACACATGACAGGAGACTCAAAGTGCTTCGTAAAGCTTGTTCAAGTAAACGGCGGAAATGTTTCATTTGGAGGAAACGGCAAGGGTAGCATCGTGGGATTTGGAACTGTGAAAATTGGAAACCTCACAATAAGCAATGTTTCTCTAGTAGAAGGACTCAACTATAACCTTCTCGCATTAGCCAACCGTGTGATACTCGGTTTCAAGATCTCCTTTCAAGAAGGAATTTGCTATGGAATTAGTAAAGACTCTACCGAGTCTTTCATGGGTCGAAGACATGGAAACATCTACCTCTTAGACATGAAATTGAATAAATCTCAATGTCTAATTTCAATCCAAGATGAAGCAAGCTTATGGCACGTAAAGCTTGGCCATGTCAACATGAAGCAATTAGCCAAAATCTCATCAAAACAGCTTGTTCGAGGACTACCTAAATTGCCATACCAAAAGTCGATTTATGCACTCCATGCACTCGGGAAAGCAGGTAAGAAATTCATTTAAGTCAATAAATCATGTCTCTACTAATCATGTACTACAGTTGCTTCATATGGATCTCTTCGGACCAACAAGAACCCGAGCATTGGAGGTAAGAAGTATTGTCTAGTAATTGTAGACGATTACTCTCGCTTTACCCGGATATATTTTCTTGCAAGTAAGTCGAAACCTTTTCATACTTTGAGAAGTTTGCTAAAAAGGTTCAAAATGAAAAAGGATGTGCTATTTCAAGTATAAGATCAGATCATGGAAGTGAATTTGAAAATCAAGATTTCACAAAATTATGTGATGAATCTGGTTTTAAACATGTATTCTCTTCTCCATACACTCCTCAGCAAAATGGAGTTGTGGAAAGAAAGAATAGATCTCTTCAAGAAATGGCTAGAACATTTTTAATTGAAAGCAAAATTTCTTCACGATTTTGGGCTGAAGCTGTTTCAACAAAGATGCTATATCATCAATAGAGTCTTCCTAAGACCTATTTTAGAGAAAACCCCTATGAATTGTTCAAAGGTAAGAAGCCTATTGTTTCATACTTTCATGTGTTTGGTTGCAAATGCTTTGTTTTGAAAAATGCAAATGATCGAGTTGGTAAGTTTGAAGAAAGATCGATGAAGGCATCTTCCTTGGATATTCTACATCAAGCAAAGCCTACAGAGTCTATAACAAGAAAAGCCGTCTGTGGAAGAATCAATGAATGTCAAATTCCAAGACTCAGAGCAAGATGAATCCAGCCAGACTCAATATGAAGAGTCTGAACCCGCTCAAGACCTTCCAAAGTCTTCAACTCAAGAAGCATCTCAGACTTTGAAAGTCCAACATCAAGATGCTCATGAAGATTCAAATAAAGAAAGAGATCATCAACCAGGCAAATTAACTAGTAACTGGAAGCATAAATCTAGTCATCCTAAAGATCTCATTATCGGCGAAATTAATGAAGGAATTCGTACCAGATCCAAAAGACGTGAAGAGTCTAGTGCTGTGGCTCTCATTTCTGAAATTGAACCAAAAAGCATAGAAGAAGCTTTATCGATGAAAGCTGGATCGAAGCTATGCAAGAGGAGCTCGACGAGTTCAACATTAATGATGTCGGGAATTGACATCTAAACCAAAAGGTAAAACCGTTATTGGAGCCAAATGGGTGTTCGAAACAAGATGAACGAAAAGGGAAAAGTCGTACGGAATAAAGCAAGACTCGTGGCCAAGGGATACACGCAAGAAGAAGGAATAGACTATGACCGGACTTACGCACCGTTGCAAGGTTAGAAGCTATTCGTCTATTACTTGCGTTTGCTTTTTACAAAAATTTCAGGTTATTCCAAATGGACGTCAAAAGTGCTTTCCGAATGGATTTATCCAAGAGGAAGTTTATGTGGAACAACCGCCTGGATTTGAAGACCCAAAGAAGCCGACTCGGTCTTCGATCGAAAAGGCTCGTATGGTCTAAAGCAAGCACCTCGAGCTTGGTACGACAGACTAAGTAAGTTCTTATTACAGAACGGCTTTGTTAAAGGTAAAGTAGATACTACTCTATTCATCAAAAAGGAAAACAAAAGCTTTTTACTCGTTCAAATATATGTTGATGACATTATTTTTGGATCCTCTAATGAAAGTCTTTGCAAGAAATTTTCTAAGTCTATGCAGGATGAGTTTGAAATGAGTATGATGGGAGAATTAACAATCTTTCTTGGCCTTCAAATAAAGCAATTGAAGGAATGAACTTTTATTTTCCAAGAAAAATATGCTAATGATCTTGTCAAAAGATTTGGATTGGAAAATTGCAAGAAGATTGATATACCAATGTCAAGTTCTTTGAAGATAGACAAAGATGAGGAAGGGAAGAAAGTTGATCAAAAGCTGTATAGAAGCATCATCGGTTCACTTCTTTATCTTACTGCTTCTAGACCTGACATTTTGTTGAGTGTTTGTATCTGTGCTAGGTTTCAATCAGATCCTAGAAATCTCAGTACTGCAAAACGTATCATTAAATACGTTGCTTCATCTTCAAGCATGGGTCTCTGGTATCCCAAGAAGGGAGACTTTAATCTTCTAGGATACTCAGATGCAGATCTGGCCGGTTGTAGAGTCGATAGAAAGAGCACTTCTGGAACTTGTCAACTACTTGGAAACAGGACAGTGTCTTGGTTTTCGAGGAAGCAAAGCACTGTAGCTCTCTCAACGACAGAAGCAGAGTATGTAGCTCTTGGAAGCTGCTGTTCGCAAATTCTATGGATAAAACAACAGCTACAAGACTTTGGGATTGAAGACTCATGCACAGAAATCAAATGCGACAACACCAGCGCAATCAATCTCACCAAAAATCCAATTCTTCATTCAAGAGCAAAGCATATTGAGATTCGACATCACTTCATTAGAGATCATATTCAAAATGGAGAAATCTCAATTCAATTTGTTGATTCAAAGAGTCAACTGGCGGATATATTCACAAAGCCTTTGGAGAAAAATCAATTCGACTTTATCCGTTCAAGACTCAACATTTTGAAGCTTGAAGAAGTTAAAGTCTAGAGACTCACCAACTCTAAGACTCTAATCTCTCGGACTTTAAATCCTCGGACTCGGACTTTCATGGTTATAGACTGTAAGTTGCTATTTTATCTAAAAGGTACGAATTCTCGCTTAGTTATTTAAACTCGAAAAGGTACGATCTTTTGTTCGGTTATTCTATAATCTGTGTGAAATTCAAAAACTTGTCTTTTTAAAAAGGGATTAATTTTGGCAGTTATTGATTTTTGAAAAGAAGTGTTCGTACACTTTCCTTGTACCGATTGAACTTCCCTTTTCAAAAACTGAGCTATATATATATACAGTTTCTCTTCGCCCAATCTTCAAAACCCTAAAAGGCACTCTCCTCCCGATACTGTTTTTCTACTCCTTGTTCGTTGTCGAGAAAGTGGTCATTTTTCTTGGGAAAAGCAAGTGAAGGAATCTTCCAATAGAGAAAGAAAGATGTCGTCTTCGAGGAAATCATCAAGAATCGCAAGCAGGGGACCACAAAGAATGGAGAAGGGAGCAACTCACTTTGATCTTACTGAGGAAGAAGACTTATCAAGTCAGCGACAAAGTCCGATTCGCTCTCCTCCACGTCATTCATCGTCTCCTGCCCCACAAGGTGCAAGTCAAAATCTGGAAGAAGAGATAATCGAGGATGCCGACCCAGTAAGAGTCCAAAAACCCTCCTTTATCTATAAGCTTTATCGTGCGTTGAAAAGCACCGGTACTTCATTAAAATATATAGATGACTTCCTTAAGGACAAAAATTATGGGAATGAGTATCTTTTTCTGTGGAAAATGGAGGAATTGGGAGTTGCTCCTAAAAGAAGGGCAGAGGAGGCACTTGCGAACATTCCAAGTGATCCTCATGTGCCGTGACGTAATCCGATTGAAGGAACGATGATGAAAAAATGTTCCTTGAATTTCAACCTAGAATGGGTGTGGCAAAGCAAAGGTGAAAGGAAATCGGATGGATTTGTTTAAATCCAAGGATCGGAAAAAGTGTATTTGGCTGTTGAAAAGAGGGGTGATAAACCCTAGAAGTGTTGATTTTGACTTCTGGATGCCATCAACATGAACTTAAGAGAGAAGTTGAATTTGCTTCAACTTGAGACTTTTTGCTCGACTCTACGGATGGGTATGCTCAATCGACCGCTTATTTCTATTCAAATCTTAGCTTTTTGGATGCGAATAGAATTTCATTCAAAGTGTACGAGACCAAGTCTACGTGGTAGATGTGAATATGTTGGCGGACATAGTTGGAGTTGAACGAGGACGTTATCTTCCAATCAAAGTCTCACCTGCTCGTACTACTCTGGAACTTGTCAAAGATAGGGACGTAGAGAAGAAAATTACCTATTCCAGGATGAATGCCATCAATATTGTGCTTCATAAGATTGTGATCAACTGTCTCAGACCGAAGTCTACGTCAAAGACTTCCGTGTCTCTTTCTGAAGCAAAGTTGATGTATGCGATCAACTCAGGACGGAAGTTTTCTCTGCCGCACACTATTCTCTTCCATATGTACATAGCAATGTCGAAAGACAAAGGACAATTGCCTTATCCTGGTCTGGTGACCAAAATCTTCAGACACATGCATATTGAACCGCCACAAACATTTTGTGTTCGACCGTGTGATAAGATGGTGGTAGGTTTGAAAATGTTAATGAAGATGCGTCTCGCAAGAAGCGTGTCAAGGCAATGGAGAAATTCAGGGTGAAATCTCCAGTTCGATCTACCCTCAAAGAGAAAGGGAAAGGAGGCCATTGGTGCCCCATTGAAAAAGAAGAAAAGAACTCTCATCCTGGAGGATGAAGATGAAGATGAAGAGGATGAAGATCCCACTATCCAAGCACTGACAAGAACCAGACGTTCTGTGTCTCAACCGACAGAACTTCAGAAGAACAAAGAAGATGAAGAGTAGAGAGAGAAAGAGAAAGAAGCCGAAGAAGAAGGAGAAAGAGAGAAAGAAAAGTCTGCTGATAAATCTGGAGAGAAGGGAAATCAAGAGCATGATCATCACTCTTCCTCTTTCGATGTCCTAGAGACAGGGGGAGTTGGAGAGCAAGAGAAGTCTACACCTCATGCTGCTGACAGTGAAGATCTACGACAATCTCCAGAAGACCCAGAAGAAGTTCAGGTCTCTCAATTGCCTGAAGGTCACGATACAAATCTGCAAGACTTTACAGAAGCGCCATCGTCTGCATACTCACCATCTGAGAAAGCCAATGCTAGTACACAGACGGACGATTCTGCAGATTTTCATCGTATCTTGGATATTCTTCGGAAATGCGTGGACGATATATGCTCTGGACTGTGAAATCCAAGCCATGAAGAATGCTGGACAAGCATCTTCAGTCTCTGGAGGATAAATTCAAAGACCTCGCTCTGCAACTTCAAGCCAATGCTAAGGGAGAAGAGGTAGCTCAACTGAGGGAAGACCTGAAGAAGCTCGAAGGAGTAGTCCAGTCCATTGGGGATTTCCAGATCGTGCGCATTCCCAAGCAGACATGACTCCTTTCTCACCCTTTTTAATGATGACAAAAAGGGGAGAACCAATTTGAACCAACATCTTTTAAAACTTTGACTTTTGTGGTTATGTTTATTTTTTAGTATGACTTGAGAACTTGAACTTGGGTGTGAATTTAAATCGATTGAATTGGCTGTGGATTTTGATGCTTGACTAGTTGCATTTTTATCAAGTGTTGTTATATGGTATTACTCATGAAAGACTAACCAATTTTCTGTGGATGCAGAGTCTGGTTGCTTCATTAATCTTTATGAGATAGCCATATTACTTGAAAAATGTTTTTGCAGGTCAAAGTTGTTCAAATCTACAAGAAAGTTTTGTCACCATCAAAAATGGGGAGATTGTTGGAGAAATCTTTCCAGAATATTTTGAAGCTGACAAAACGTTTCTATCAGTCTAAGTCTGGATGTTCGGAGACCGACAGTTTAAAGTCTGAAGACTTTGTATTCTCGAGACTCAAGACCCAAGACTCAAGACCCAAGACTCAAGACTCAAGACTCAAGACTTAAGACTCAAGACTCAAGACTTAAGTCTATTCTCACTGACAGTCTTTCTAATCCAGTGACGAAGGAAATCCAAAGCCGAGGTATATGGTTGAGGATTCGATCCTATCCTCTGGAAAAGATTCTTTGGTTGGATAATCATTTCGGATTCTTTAATTCTTATCTAAGATCGATTGAAGATCCGATGGTTGACGAAGTATTCTTGGAATGTTCTATTCTTGGAAACCAAGATCCCGATTGTATGGGCGAACGAGATTGATGGGCTATCATCGATTCCTTAAATAGCTCGGATGATCTTCTTGATTGATTCCGTCCAACGGGTAGATTGGAGGAATTCCTTTGGTAAGTGCCAACGGCTATGATGGCATAAAGGAGTATAAAAAGGAAGTCGTTCTAGTTGTTTTAAGTGTGTGATCGATAGAGAAATTCCGAGTCTAAAGAACCTTGATTACTAGTCGATACAATCCGAGCGAAATTGTATACACAGAGAGAGAGTTTGTACTTGGTGATACCTTGAGTGAGTGTGATAGATCATCTACACCGAGAAATCAAGGAAGATCAACACCGTAACATCTCTTTGTTCATAGTGGAATCCAGCCAAATTGGCCGTCGTCGTAAGAGTGGACGTAGGCTTGGATCAAGCCGAACCACTATAAACCGCGTGTTTAATTCTCTCTTTCCTTCACTTAAGTCTTTCGTTGATTATTACTTAACGCAAACTATCTTTCAACTGTCTAAGTATTGCACAAGTATACAGAAATTATCAAGAAAAATCTTTGTATACCTATTCACCCCCCTCTAGGTACTCATACTAGCAATACCAAATGGAACTGCATAAAAATAGAGGGACATCTAATTAATACCCTCTTTTTATATATATAGCCTAAATGATTACCAATATGACCGGCCCATAAGTGAAATTGAATCCTTGAGTCCCCTTAATGACAAGTTAACTAGTATGACACAACAACAATATTTCAATCACTTTCTTTGTAACATCTTGATATTCTAATTCTGTTTTCAATTGAACAAGTTGGGCTTTTCATCGACATGCCTATAGTCTTTTTCTCTGAGCTGATCACTCACGAGATAACTAATCTATCAAACGAAGCCGTTACGGAATCTAAACGCGACTGACTTGAGAATTCGATTAGAAAATGATTGCTCGACCATGCTAATCTGCAAGGGTCAATACGACACCGTCAAAATCGATTAGATATCAGAGATAGGTCGATTTGACTAAGGTATGTTATTAGAGTGTAGGTGATTCCACCTAATTGCAAAATTCTCGATGAACAGCACTAAACTGATTTTTTGTCATTTCTGTATCACATGCTTATATTTCAAACTTCGAGATTTTCACAACAACCGAGCGTCGCCAATGAGTTAAAGATGTATAATGTGGCTAAAAAATAATCGACCACGGGTTAAATGCGCTAAAAATTACTAAAAATTACCCAGTAGGTTAGGACACGCTAAAATTGCGCCTGATTGAAATTAACCACAAAATTGAACCCGATTTCAGAAATTGAAAGTCATGTCATGTCACCATTTATTTGAGGAACGTTGACTCATTCTCCAAAGATTTTTCAGCAAACCTAAGATTAGACATTTTTGGACTGGGAAATTAAGAGGGCCATTTTTGTGTGGATTTTTGGTGTTCAAGTGGGATCAATTGACGAGGGAATTGCAAAAATTTATTGTGGACACCTTAGCTAGAATTTTTGGGCATCAATTGGATTGTTTTAAGTTGGAATTGGATTGGAATTAAAGGGGAGATGCACAAATTCGTAGCTATGGTGGTGTGCAACATTTTGGGCACCTAGGATGGCTTCTTAAGGAAGCTTTGGAGTGGAAAATGGCTGAGGATCAGCCATGGACTTTGGAGGCCAAGCCAATGATGGTTTAAGATATTTTAGGGAGACTTTGGAGGCTTGGTGGCCCCCTTCTAGCTGCAACTCCCTTCTTCCGCTTCCTTGTTGCTCCTTTCTCTATTGCTGTTGTTGTTTGAGCTCAAGAAGACCAACCAACAACCAAAGGAAGCCAAGCCAGCCTTGCTATCGATCGCCCAAGCCCCTCGCCGCTCGTCCGAGGAGCTGCCACTGCCCGAAGCCGTCACGCCAAGCCCGCATGCCCATCCCGCTCGCGCACTGCCTCCCCACCTGCTCGCCGTCGTTGGCCTTCCATCCATCTTGGTCGCCATTTGCCTAGGCTGTTCCAGCCGTTGAAGCCACCGCCTAGTCCCGTTGTAGCCCCCACCGTCCCGCCTTGCTGTTTCCAACCGCCGTAGCCAAGCCGAGCCGGCCCTTCCAGCCTTGGTTAGAACCGAAACCTCAACCCTCAGCTGAGACTTCGTGGCCCGTTTCCGGCCTTTTCCTGACCTCCCTTGGCGTCACTCCAGGCTTGAGTCTCGCCCGCCTTGGCGTTGCCGTCATCGTGAACTCACCGGCCCGCTAATCCGGTGAGTTTACTTGCTAAACCTTGCTTAGGAGGTTAATTATGCTTAGTGGGTAATTAGATTAGACTGAGCTTGGTTTAGGTGGTTAGTTTAGTTTAATTAGTGATTTAATTGGTTAATTAGGATTGGTAGGTGGTTAGATTAGATTAGCTAATGGTTAATTAGATTGTATTATTTAATTAGTATGGTGCATTATTTTTCTAGGCCTATTTAGGTGGTTTTATTTAATTATTTAATATTTTCCAGAAATTATACTAGGATAGCTCGAAGCCGGAATTTCATGCTGATTGTCGTGGTGTGATTAGTTTATGCAATTGAATGCTAATTTGTGCAATTGAGTGGTGATTGTGATTTTTGATAAATTATTTCAAAATTGTGAAATTTTGGTATTTAATTAGAAAATACCGGGTGTCGAGTTTCGACCCAAAAAATGTTTTTAAATACTATATCAAATAGTGGGATTTTAAAAGAAAGGATATTAATTTTTAAGGTTCGATCTGACCGTGTACCCACACACAATTATTTTCACCAGGTGTTTTTAATAAAAAGAAAATTGGCCAAGCATATTATCTTAATTAAGACATATGAGTGTAATGCACGGTGTTCTTGGCCAGAATTGAATGATCATGTGATGGTTATGAGAACCCGTTCCTGATGTGTGTCGGGTGGACGTTGCCCCTATATGGGATGCCCCTAGACAACCAATGCTGGTCGCAATAGAGGCTGAACCAATGCTCCTTCGGGATTGCTGTCTAGTGTAGACGTTACCATGCTTAATGGGGTGAGACGATGCCTATTTACGCTAGAAGACCGCTTAACGTCGAGTAGGCCGTGCTCGTGGGGCCATAATCAATTGGAACGTGTGAATAATTGAGATAAACACACCTGATCATGGGACAAAATTGTGTGGCACAGAATGGGACATATCATAACGATTTGGCCTTATAATCGGGACCCCTATGTTTGATTGTGATATAAGTGAGGCGTTCCAATTGATGTGTGCATGCATTGAGTTTATGAATTGTGTTGACGTGCAGGAAGGAACTAAGGCAAGGTGAGTCTTCTGTGATGTGTGGTTAGACTACCTCTAGGCGTATTTTCTTCCTAATTGGGGTTTAGGGCGTGAACTCGTTGAGACATCGTCTCACCCCGTCGTGGGTTTAACTTTTTCAAGTTCTTAGATGGAGGTAAGGCCAGTCCGTTTTAGGTGGCCACGAGAGGCTGAGACAGAGTGCACCGCCTTCCCTGTCCCTAGGAATCCCTGGACCTATGAACTCGTTGTGACCACAATCTGGGTTGACGAGGACCAACCCTAGTTGGTGCCTCATCGATTCAAGGCGTGGTTTCATAACGGGCCTAACAGAGAGGAGGTAGGCCCTATGGATGGCTTCGATGGACCTACCATCGAGGGTGAGGACGAGGTTGTGCTTGACCCTGTCATGGACGCCAATGTCATCGCAGACATCGAGGCGAATCAGTTGCCTGAGGATGAGCAGGAGCCCGGGGCTGACCTGGAGCCCTGACGGTGTTGTGATAGACCCGGAGCCTAAGTAGATAAGGTCTGGGGTAGGGTTGGTTAGTTAGTTCTTTTTGAGACCTCAACTGTGTATATATAACTTTGTAGGCTAACCTACTAGTTTATATAAGTGTTTTGTGAAAATTGTTGTCCAGCTTTTCTATTCCATATCTATATTGTTTGGGGATTATTATACGCTTCCGCATGTGCATAAAAAGAATGGGTTGGTGACGAGTCTTGGGACATCGTGATTTCATCGACCACTGAGGGATGTGCGCAAGCACGAGATTCGGAGCGTGACATTCTTGCAGTACCATCATTTCCTATTGCTATGCAAGTCCTTGCATTATGATTTTTTGCCATGCATACTTCCACCCAATCTTTTTGAACATATAGCATTAGCAAACATAATGAATACTTGGATTCTCGATCTCTTACTAGGAGTTGAGCATGTGAGTATTGATTACAATTTAGTTTGGAATATATACAATTAATTTTTTGGCCTTACAATGCATAACTATATTACATAAAACCATTTTATATAGAATATATAATGTCTTATAAATGAAAATCTAACTATCTTTTATGTGACATCCTAATTTTCTGATTCTATTTTCGATTGAATGAGTTGGGCTTTTTATCGACGCACCTATAGTTCTTTTCTCTAAGCTGATCACTCACGAGATAACTAATCTATCAGGTGAAGCCGTTAAGTAATCTAAATGCAATAGACTTGAGAATTCGACTAGCAATCGACTGCTTAACCGTGCCAATCTGTAAGGGTCAATACGACACCGTTAAAATCGATTAGAGATCGAAGATAGGTCGATTCGATTGAGGTATGTGATTAAGGTGTGGGTGATTCCATGTAATTACAAAATTCTCATCGAACGGCACCAAACTGATTTTTCTATCATTTCTGTACCCTGTGCTCGTATTTGAAACCTTGAGATTTTCACGACAACCAAGAATTGCTAATGAGTCGAAGATGCACAATGTGGCTCGAAAATAATCGACCACTGGTCAAATATGATAAAAATTCCTAAAAGTTACCCGGTAGGTTAGGTTATGCTAAAATCGTGTCCGGTTGAAATTAACTGCGAAATTAAACCCGATTTTAGAAATTGAAAGTTCTATCATGTCACGATCCATTTTAGGAACATCAACTCATCCTCCAAAGATTTTTCTAAAAACTCGAGTTTTTGGCGAAAATTTAAAGTTGGGCTATTTTGGACCGAGAAAATTAAAGGACCGTTTTTTGTTGCATTTTTGGCATTCATGTTAGACTAATTGGCAAGGAAAAATGTGGAATTAAGTGTGGACATCCTCCTTCACATTTCAGCCTTTGAATTAGGTCCAATTGGAGATGATTTGAGTTGGAATTGAGGAGGGAATGTTCCAATTCGTAGGCCAAGGGGGTGTGCAACATTTCAGCCCTCTCTTGGCTTGCTAAGGAAGCTTTGATGAAGGAAAATGGGCAGAGGATAGGACTGGACATGGTGGGGGCCTTGTGATGATTGAAAGGGATATTTTGTGAAGACTTTATGGCGTTTGGTGGTCCCCCTTCAAGCTGAGCCCTTCTTCTTCTTCCTTGGCCTTGCTTTCTCCATTTTTGTGGTTATTTGAGCTCAAGAAAACCAAAGAACTAGCCAGCCAAGCCCTTGCACCATCGATCGCCCGCTCAAAGCTGCCCGAGCGCCATCGCTTTTGCTCGCAAGCTGCGCCATCCCCCGCTTGCACGTTTGCCTGTTCACGTGTCCTAGTCGCCGTCCCGAAGCCTTGAGCTACCCTGGCCGCCATCAAGCAAGCCTGGAAGCCACGCCACCATCGCTGTCCAGCTGCTGGAGCCACCACCAAGAATAGCTGCAGCCACTGCCATCCCGCCTCGCCATTTCCATGCCAACCGAGTTGCTCGACCAGCCTTCTTGGCCTAAGAATAGAAGACAAACCTTAGCCCACAGCTAAAGCTTCGTGAGCCTTTTCTGGGCCCATCTGGACCTCCATTGGCACCACCACAGGCTTGTGTCTTGCCCGCCTTGGCGTCGCCATCGCCATGAACTCACTGATTCACTAATCCGGTTTACTTGCTAAACCTTGCTTAGGAGGTTAATTATAATTAGTGGGTAATTAGACTAGCTTAAGTATGGTTTAGGTGGTTAGTTTAGTTTAATTAGTGATTTAGTTGGTTAATTAGGATTGTTAGGTGGTTAGATTAGATTAGCTAAGGGTTAAATAGACTGTACTATTTATGTAGATAGGTGCATTTTTTTTTCTAGGCCCATTTAGGTGGTTAAATTAGTGTTTTAGTCATAAGTGTGTATTTATTGATTTAATTTGCATTTATTTAATTAATTTTACAATTTATTTAACTATTTAATATTTTACGGAAATTATACCGAGATAGCCCATAGCTGGAATTTCGTGCTAATTGTAGTGGTGTGCTTAGTTTATGCAATTGACTGCAATTGAGAGGTGATTGTGATTTTTGAGTATTTATTTCAAAATTATGAAATTTTGGTATTTAATTAGAAAATACCGGGTGGCCCATGGCGAAACCACGCCCTGAATCAATAAGGTACCAACTCTAGTAGACCATCATCAACCATGATTGTGCTCACAATGAGCTCACGAAGCCAGGGAGTCCCGGGGATAGGGAAAACGACACTTTGCTCACTAAACCTCCTCCCTGCCCAAAACGTATTAGAGGTACTACCATCTAAGGACCTGAAAAAGTTAAACCCATGATGGGGTGAGATAATGTCTTAGCGAGTTCACGCCCTAAATCCCGATTAGAAAGGAAATGCGCCAAAAGGTAATCTAACCACACATCACACAAGACTCATGTGGCACCCCGAACCACCTTAGGTCGCCACAGGCACCTAATGCTATACCTAATGGAACACTAGTTACATCTCTTAGAAGAAGCGTCGTAGTTCATCGACATTTATTTTTTTTGAAAACGATTCCAGCGCGACTCATTTAGCGGAAGCAAAATATAACATCGCCATCTCTCCCTCCATCAACCATGATACAATTGCACACCACTAAACACATAAGAAAAGATAAAGCCACGACACTTTTATTTACATATTTCCATGATGGGTTTCCTTGGGTCGGTACATCAAAAGAAAGGCCAAGACTTGTAGCTACACTCGGCCATAACCCCAAAAAGAAACACTCGACCCACTATGTCTATCGTGCAAGATCCCCCATCAACTAGTGTCGGCTATCATCCCAAAAAGTTGTAGCTCCTACTTCTCACACACGGGCCCTCACACCTATCCTGGTGCATCAGGCGGTGGCGGCGACAACATCCCACGCATCACTCCATTCTGACGAACATGAATGGATGTGAACTCCTGAATGTCAGGGCCCTCAGCCAGGCCCACGTTGTACATCACTAAGGCATGAACTCGAATAAATGTCAGACCAGGAATGGTGGGACAATCGATCTCCACACACTCGACCTCTACATTCGAAGGAAGGCCGTAAAAGACGCCTCGCGTGATAGCAGGGAGCGGCATCTTGCTAATCTGAAATGTTGGTCCCCGAATGAGTGAGTACAACCACTCAGCAGGTAAAGGACCAATAAACCACTCAATGCATCATGCCACACAATCATCACAATCATAGCATCACATGTCATTAAGGCATCCATGCGCAACTTACCTTGGCATCATGCACATGTCATCATACCTCATGTACATACATCATCATATAGTCATCACCATCATGACATACACTTACTATCATCATGTCACATGTACCATCATCATTACCATGCATCCATGCACTCATCATCATCATATCACATGTACCATCATCATTACCATGCATCAATGCACTCATCATCATATCATACCATGCATATATCATCATGCATAATTCAATTTCAATTTCTCAATTTCATCCTTTTATTTTGGATCGCCACATTTCTCTTTCCCGGGGCCAATGTTTGCATCCCACATGTATCCAAGATACAATCAAGCATTCGGCTCCCTCACTCTCCGAGTATCTCGTACCCCAACTGGCATCACGAGGACCCTCCGGCATTCAGCCATTTAAGGCCATCGGGCAACCAGCCATACCCTTCTAGACAGGCATCTCGCACCCCAACTGGCATCATGAGGCATCCCTCGGCACAATACCTACCGAGCTTCCGGCTCCCCCACTTTCCGGGCATCTCGATACTCCCGAGGACCCTCCGGTATCCGGCCATTCCAGGCCACCGGGCAACCGGCCGTACCCTTCTAGCCAGGCATCCCGACACTCCCTGGGCATTGTTGGCTTACACCTCCGGCGGCCTTCTCATTTATCTCAATTCACATCTTCAATTATAGTTCAATTTTAACATGGCATGTGATGTGATGGAAATCAAGATCATTTTCATCTTTTGAATTCATACATGCATCTCAAATCACCATCATACATGCAGCAAGACACAATCACTCTTAACAATACAATTCATGGAGTCCATGCAATTTTGAATAGTCCATTTTTCGTGCCAAAAATCATGAAATCAAGACATTTGATAGACAAGTCAATAAGATAACAATTTCATGAAGAACACATGCCCAAAAGAGTTTCACACAAGAAGATATAATTCACACAAATACAGCATGCAATTTCGGATAGAAACAGAATGCGCAGTTTTTGAAATAATTTGATTAAAATACCCGAATGACCTCCGAAAATTATGAAATTTTACCAGGTTATAGATAAGACACTAAAGTATATTTTTTATGAAGACATCTAGGCCAGATTCGTTCTATATAATTTTCTATAGAAGTCCAAATCTCCTGATTCTAGCACCGAAACGTTCAGTATAGCTATCTCCGAAATATCGCGTTTTCACCCACTTATCCTTCTTTGTTTCCTCTGAAATTTGGATATGTTTTGCTTCAAGAGGTCCCCTACAACTTTCATTAAGGAATCTAAGCGAAATTTCCAAAGAATTGTCACCATATGGGTCCAAGAAGTCTCAGGTGTCCAGTACCGTGTTTCCAGATTTACCGTCTTCAAGAGAAAGTCGATTCACTAGGCTACACTTGCTCATTTTACCTAAAATTTGAGTATGTTTGTATTTAGAATGTTCTCTACAAGTTTAATGAAGAAGTCAAAGAGAAATTCTCGGTAAAAAGTAACATGCAACCGACAAAACTACCAAAAGGTCAGCAAAGCAGTTCCAGATCTATTATCTTCGTAGGAAGAGGGTTTTGCCCATTAAATCTCAACCATTTTGTCCCAAATTTTAGTATGTTATATTTTAAGGTCTTTTCTACAGCTTTCATGAAGTAATCGAAGTCAAAATCCAACTCGAAACATACATGAAAGCCTCCACAAATTTTTGGGTCGGGGGTATACACGAAATCAGCAAGCTTTTTCAAGAACAAGTCACACTCTAGCTTCGATTTTGCCTACCTTAAACATCCGAGATCGACCACTAACAAATCACACATGCAAGACACACATGCAAGAGTAGAAATCAATCCTAACTTGCCTCTAAGATCAAGCGGACGGCAGCACACGGACAGCACACCGGCAATGGACGGACGGACGGCGTGCGGGCGGACGAACGGCGAGCTCCTTCCTCTCCTCCCTCTCAGTTCCTCTCTCTCGCAACTCCCTCTCTCTCTCTTTGGTTGGCCGAAAAATCCTCAACCGGCCACTCTCTCTCCCCCTTTTATTTCCCTTAAGCCACAACCATTAGTAATGATTAGTAGCCACCCTTGATAGCCAATGCATGAAGCCCTCCTCTTGCCACTTGGCATGACACATGCAAGATGGGCTTGGGCTTGGGCTTGGAAGAAGTGGGCCGGCCACTCTTCCCCTCCTTGGTCGACGGTCACCTCTTCATGGGCCTCAATGGGCCGGCCATTTGGCCCACCAAGAGTCCAAGCTATTGGGCCTAAGGCCCAACCTAATTAAACCCACAATTTCACTTTCAATTATTCATCTTTAATTCTTTCTTTTATAGATTTCAAATTTTAAATTTCACATGGCCAAGAATAAATCATCATCATTAATTTATCCTATAATACTAATTTAAAAACTCATGAACACAAGCCTATATCACTTAGTCTTAAGAGAAGACTAGTGGCTAAAGCATAAACCATAGGTAATTTCATTACCTAATTATGGGTTTTAATACACCTTAGAGCTTGTCTTGAATTTTTGGGATGCCACAACTCACCTCGCCTCAATTCCTTCCTGTACGTCAATACAATTCATATCACAAATAAATATAATAGATGCACACATCAATTGGAATGCCTCACAAAATTCTCAATCAATCACAGGAGTCTTGATTATAATGCCAAACCATTATAACACGTCCCATTCCGTGCCACACAATTTTGTCCCATAATTAGATGCGTCTATCTCAATCAATCATGCGTTCCAATTGATTATTGCCCGCACAGGCACGATCTATCCGACGCACATCGGTCTTGTGGCGTAGCCAAGCTTCACCTCATCTCTTGAGCGCGGCAACATCCACCTGACGCACATCGGGGACGGCATTCCTGAAGGAGCTTCGATCCAGCCTCTACCATGATCTGGCATCCATTGATAGGGCATCCCATATAAGGGCATCGTCCACCCAATGCACATCGGGGACGGGTTCTTTTAACCATCAACCGATCATTCAATTTTGGCCAAGGACACCATGAATCGTCTCAATTAAAATAATGTGCTTGGCCTATTTTCTTCATATTAAAAACACCAGGAGAAAATAATCGTGTGTGGGTACATAGTCAGATCAAACTAGAAAAATTGATACCATTCCTTTTAAAATCCCACTATTTGATATAGTATTTACAAGCATTTCGGTGGCAAAACCCGACACCAGGTATTTTCTAATTAAATACCAAAATTTCATAATTTTGAAATAAATACTCAAAAATCACAATTACCACTCAATTGCACTCATTTGCATAAACTAAGACACCAATTTAATCAGCACGGAATTCTAGTCACCAACTATCCTGGGATAATTTTTGGAAAATATTAAATAATTAAATAAATTACAAAAATAATTAAATAAATGCAATTTAAATCCAATAAATACAAACTTAGGCTTAAAACGCTAATTTAACCACCTAAAGGGCCTAGAAAAATAATGCACATATCCATATAAATAATACAATATATTTAGCCCTTAACTAATCTAATCTAATCACCTAACAATCCTAATTAACCAACTAAATTACTAATTAATCTAAACTAACCACTTAAGCCATACTTAGCCTAATCTAACTACCTACTAAGCATAATTAACCTCCTAAGCAAGGTTTAGCAAGTAAACTCACCGGATTAGTGAACCAGTGAGTTCACGGCGACGGCAATGCCAAGTCGGGCGAGACACAAGCCTACGGCGACGCTAAGGGAGGTCCGAACGGGCCCGAAAAAGACTCACGAAGCCTTAGCTGTGGGCTGAGGTTGGCTTCTGTCCTTGGGCCAAGAAGGTTGGTCAAGTGGTTGGACAGCAGGGAACCGAACCAGGCGGGACGGTAGCAGTTGCAGTAGGTCGAGGCGGTGGCTCCGATGGCTTGGATGGACGGCGGGGGAGTCTCCGCTGGCTGGATGGAGGGCTCAACGGCTCGGGACAACAAGCTGGGCTCACAGGGGCGCGAACAGGAGGCGGACAACGCTGGCAAATGAGCGCGCAAGCGAGGGCGGTCGCGACGAAGCTCGGCAGCTTCGGGCGGCGGTCGAAGGTGCAGGGGCTTGGTTGGCTGGTTCTCTAGTTTTCTTAAGCTCAATCAACCACAAAAATGGAGAAAGCAAGGCCAAGGAAGAAGAAGAAGGTTCAGCTGAAGGGGGACCACAAAAATGCCTCAAAAGTCTTCTAAAATATCTCAATTACTCATCACAATTGCCCCACCATGTTTAGCCCTATCATTTGGTCATTTTCCTTCACAAAACTTCCCTTAGAAGCCATCCAAGGTGTCCAAAATGTTGCTCCCCTCCATGGCTACGAATTTTGTACATTCCACCTCTAATTTCAATTCAATTCCAACTCAAATCAACCCAATTGATGCCCAAAAATTCTAGGCAAGGTATCCACATTAAATCAATGGTTTTTCTCACCAATGAATCCAACTTGAACGCCAAAAATACAACCAAAAATGGTCCTCTAATTTTCCCGGTCAAAAATAGCCCAACTTTAAATTTTCGCCAAAAACTCGGGTTTGCAGAAAAATCTTCAGATGATGAGTTGACATTTCTAAAATAGATCGTGACATGACAGAACATTCAATTTCTAAAATCGGGTTCAATTTCGCAGTTAATTTTAACTAGACACGATTTTAGCATGACCTAACCTACCGGGTAGCTTTTAGGAATTTTTAGTGCATTTGACTAATGGTCAATTATTTTCGAGCCACATTATGCATTTTCGACTCATTGATGACTTTCGATTATCATGAAAATCTCGAGATTTCAAATACAGGTACAGGGTACAGAAATGAGAGAAAAATCAGTTTAGTACCGTTTGACGAGAATTTTACAGTTAAGTGGAATCACCCACACTTTAATCACATATCTCAGTCGAATCAACCTATCTCCGATCTCCGATCAATTTTGATGGTGTCGTATTGACCTTTGCAGATTAGCACAATCGAGCAGTCAATTTCTGGTCGAATTCTCAAGTTTATTGCGTTTAGATTTCTTAATGGCTTCACCTAATAGATTAGCTATCTCGTGAGTGATCAGCTTAGAGAAAAGGAACAATAGGCACGTCGATGAAAAGCTCAACTCATTCAATCGAAAGCGGAATTAGAAAATTAGGATGTCATAATTAGTCCATAAAGTTCTTTTAAAAAGTCTTCCATGAAGTCAGGTAGGTCCTCTTTGCCCCCCATTATCTACTTTAAGAGATTATGTCCACAATTAGTCCATAAAGTACTTAGAAAAAGACCAAGACTTTCAAGAGAATGGCCATTGCCTCTTTGGATCTTACTCGTTTTTGTCAGATAATGAGGGATTTTTGGAAATTGCTTGGCCAACGAATAATGACAACAACGGACCTTTCATGTGCGTGAACGTGACATGCTATCATGTCCTCATGCTTCAACTTCTGTTTATGTCTCAGACATAATGTTCCAGTAAATATGATTTCTTTTTGCTTGAACTAATGTGAGGTATGAGGTGGATTATAAATCGAATTAGCTCGTGCGTATTCATCATTTCTTGGTCTATGTTCAGTAAGAGATAAAAGAGACCAGACAAGCATAAATATAATGAGGAAGTTGTTGATTGCTCTATTGATGAGACAAATTTTGAACCTCCGTCAATGGAAGATATTCTTCCCTTCAAGTCTCTTAACTCTTTGAGTAGTGAATTCTATTTTTAAAGATGGTAAGTCTCACGAGAAAAACATGAAAGGCAATCACATCCTCAAATTTGAACATAGAATATTTAAAGTGAAAATGAACAACTCAATCAATTAGTCGGCTTACAATTCAATAAATTATGCTCTTAGCAAAATCTGAACAGATTAAGCAGTTCAATAGGCACAAACTTATTCCACCATGCCCCAATGAGATAAAACATGTGGCATCCCAAAATTCATGACGACCTCTAGTTACATTAAAGTCTATGAATAGGTGATGGAAGTGCCATTAAGTTATTTTATAGCCATTTAATCCATAATTTGCAATAAGATTTATGGCCAAACTTTGAATGGATAATTATTTGATAGGAAAGAAATCCTATCATTGGCCATGTGTTTTATAAATTGGAATTTATGGATTTGTGACTACAAGTTTAATGGCCTTATTATTTTTGCAAGTTAGGTATTTATTTAAGTAGAAAATGTTAAGAGAATGAATGGAATCAAGGAGACAAGTGACATTGAGTGATGCGTGATAAGGTAAGAGACTCTATTCAAATGAAGAGCTACCTGAGATAGTGCTTGCCCATGCGCCAAGGATGAAACCATGAGGCCTAGTATGGGATAGGCCACAACAGATAATAACTCCGTAAGTTAATCCCTATTGAAACGAGACCCTTCAGTAGATGTGTAGTTTGGGTTCAAACCAAGCGAAAGCTGGTGTACCTGTAACGACTCGGTTTGATGAGGGCGGGGAGTGGACGCCGAGGTCAGAGGACCTGAACAAGGAACGGCTCCTGGCAAGCTTCTAGAATGGTGAAAGGGGGCTGTCGCTGGCCCAAAAGGAGGCCCAAGCCCATGCATGAGCTTTGCCAAGTGGCAAGGAGGAGCTCATGCATTGGCCAATTGAGAGGCAACCTAATCATTACAAATGATGAGGTTTGGGGGAAATAAAAGGGAAGAGGAGAGAGAGAGAGGTGGCCGGTTGAGCTACCGCCCAAAGAGAGAGAGAGAGAGAGACTGTGCGAGAGAGAGGGAGAGTGAGGCTGAGAAGGAGGAGAAGCCGAGAGGAAGGAGTCGCTGTTGCACGCCGTCTGTCCGCCCATGCGCCGCCCGTTCGCCGCCGTGTGCCGCCGTTTGTGTGGTCTAGAGGCAAGTTGGGAATCCACTTTCTGCTCTTGCACCAATGTTTGGCATGTATGGTCGAAATTTAGGATGATTGGAGGCATGGGAGTGAAGCTAATGTGTTTGGTACTTGAGATGCATGCTGTTTTCGCATGAACAGTTTGAGTCAGAACTTTGTGAGAGCTTGCATGCATGTTTTGAGTTCGATTTTGACTTTTATTTCTTGATGAAAGTTGTAGCCAACATCTTAAACCACAACATAACAAAATTTGGTGTAAAATTATGGAGATTTAAGGGGTAAAACTCTCATCCTACGGAGACCTCAGATCTGGAACGATTTCACTGACCTTTTGGAGGATTTGTGGCTGCATGTTGATTTGCACTAAGAATCGCTCTTCGGTTTCTTCTTGAAAGTTGTAGGGGACATCTTAAAATATAACATAATCAAATTTGAAGTAAAATTAACAAGTATAACCTAGTAAATCAACTCACTCTTGAAGACGGTAAATCTGGAGACGTGGTACAGAACACCCGAGACTTCATGGACCCAAATGACGACTATACTCTCGATATTTGACTTATATTCCTCATGAAACTTGTAGAGAACATCTTGAAGTAAAACATATCCAAATTTCAGAGGAAACGAAGAAGAATAGGTAGGTGAAGACTCAGTATTTCAGAGAAGCATGCACTGGACGTTTCGGTGTTAGATCCAGAAGCTTCGTGTGACTGTAGAAAATAATCTAAAAATAATTTGGCTTGTATTTCTTCATGAAAAATATACTTTATTTTCTTGGCTATAACTTGATAAAATTTCGTAATTTTTGGAGGTCATTCGGATATTTTAATTAAATTATTCCTGAAACTGTGCATTCTGATTTCATCCGAAATTACATGCTGTATTTGTGTGAATTATGAATTTGTGTGGAATTCTATTTGGCCATGTATTTTGCATGAAATCATTATCCTATTGTCTTGTATATCACTTGCCTTAATTTTATGATTTTTGAAAATCATATGGATATTTAAATTTAATATTTTCGAAAGTGGCACAAGCTGGAATTTAAATAAATGTAAAAAGGGCATGATAAATGGATTATTTTAATTGGTACGAAGTCCATAAATTTTATTTTATGAATAATTGTACCTTGTTGCATGTATGATGAGGTCTTGATGCATGCATGACAATGAATTGAGATGCATGTATGAATTTAATGCTGAATATGACTTTGTTTGCCCGTTACATCATATGCCATGCTAAATTGCGACCGAAATTGGTGAACATGAATAATGACAAATGAGGAGATTGTTGTGGCGGATGATAATGCCCTGGGAGTATCAAGATGCCCGGGATGGGGGGTGTCGGAAGCCAGATTGTATTGAGATACAAGGCCGGATTGTCCTCGGGAGTTTCAAGATGCCTGGGAAGTGGGGGTGCCGGAAGCCCTGGAGGTTTGTGCCCAGGGGGATGCCTCGTGATGCCAATTGAGATGCGAGATGCCCGGCCAGGGAGTGTAAATACCGGAAGCCTCGAAGGTTTTTGCCCGAGGGATGCATCGTGATGCCAGTTGGGATACGAGATGCCCGGAATGTGGAGGGCCGAATGCCTGGTGATGTGTGCCGGAGGTTTATCGTGCGATGCCAGATGTGGTGATCGAACTGAAAGATGAAAGTGAAAATTGAGACATGCATATGACATGATATGATGATGATCACCTATGGCATGATGATATGCATGTATGACATGATATGATGATGATCATCTATGGCATGATGACATGTGTATGATATGATGATGTCATGATGATGATGACATGTGTATGATATGATGATGCCATGACGATGATGACATGCGTATGATATGATGATGCCATGACGATGATGACATGTGTATGATAGGATGATGTCATGATGATGGTGATATATGATATGATATGATGATGATGATATGTCTAGGACATAATGATGATGGCATATGAAACGATATGATGGCGACCTATAATGTGATGATACATGTGTATGACATGATGATGATAACCTATGACATGACGACATGTATGTGTTATAATTGTGATGAAGATGTATGAGGGTATATGCATTGCTTCAAGGTAAGTACGCATGGATGCATGTATGGCATGTACGATGTTGTGATTGTATTGTATGATGCATTGAGTGGTTATTGGATTCTTTTACCTGTTGAGTGGTATTACTCACCCCTTTGGGGACCAACATTTCAGATTACCAACATGCCGCTCCCTGCTGTCACGCGGGGTGTGTTTTATGGTCTACCATATGATGTAGAGGTCGAGTGTGAGGAGTTTGGCTGTCCCTCTGTTCCTGGATTGACGTATATTCGAGTGCGCTGTTTAGTCATGTACGATGTAGGCTTGGCTGGGGGCCCTGTTGTCCAGGAGTTCATATCCGTCCACATTCGTCGCGATGGAGTGATGCATGGGATGTTGCCACCGCCACCGCCTGATGCACCGGGTTCAGTGTGAGGGCCCGTGCGTGACGAGTAGGAGCTGGATCTTTTTGGGGATAGTTAGCCGACACTGATGATGGGGATTTAGCACGTGAGATGTAGTGGGTCGAGGGTTTCTTTTTGGGGTTTTAGGCCAGGCGTGGTTGAATCCTAGCTTTTCCTTTTGATGTACCGACCCAAGAAATCCCATCTTGGAAATATGCAAATAAAGTGTCATGGCTTGTCCTTTAATTATGATGTTTAGTGGTATGCAATTGTATCATGGTTGATGGAGGGGGAGATGGCGATGTTATATTTTGCTTCCGCTGATGAGTCGCGCTGGGACCGTTTTAAAAAAAAAAATGTCTATGAATTACGACGCTTCTTATAAGAGATGTAATAAGGTGTAACGCTGGTGCCTGTGGTGACCTGTGAAGGGTTTAGGGTGTCACAAAACACTTCTTCATATTTTTGCATTATTGTTATCTATAGTCTCCTTGTGTTTCTTAGAAGTTGAAAATGTCTAGTTCTCAATTTTCCTTTATTCATCCTTTTCATCTATTATACCATTCACTGTCAAGAGCTTGGGTAAAAATAATTATAAAAAGTGATAAAAGAAACTATGGCAAATCGGACTGCATAAAAATAGAGGGACATCTAATTAAAACCCACCTTTGGTTTATAGGTTAAATAATTACTGATATTGCCAGACCACAAATGAAATTGAATCCTTGATTCCCATTAATGACAAGTTAAATGATATGACACAACAACATTATTTCAATCCCTTTCTTGCGGTATAGTCATTTCCTACTGCTATGCGAGTCCTTGCATTTTGGTTTCTTCCCATGCATACTTCCACCCTATCTTTCTAAGCATATGGTATTTGCAAACATAATGAATGTTTGGATTGCTGATCTCTTACTGGGAG
Organism: Eucalyptus paniculata subsp. matutina; assembly: GCA_017140255.1. Taxonomy (NCBI): domain Eukaryota; kingdom Viridiplantae; phylum Streptophyta; class Magnoliopsida; order Myrtales; family Myrtaceae; genus Eucalyptus; species Eucalyptus paniculata. The sequence continues at coordinate 17,278,843 of CM029435.1, forward strand.
TTAAGTATGTGGTATTGATTACAATTTAGTTTGGAATACAAAAAATTAATTTTTGACCCCATAACACATAATTATATTACATAAAATCATGTGACAGAGAATATATAATGTTTTATAAATGAAAATCCAACTATATTTTATGCATCGATTTTATGAAGAGTATCTCATAATATGCTAACTCAAAGCCATCTTTAAGTCTTGATCGAGTCAAGGTTTATGTATTATTTGGGCAATGATGGACCTTTTTTTTGCCTTTTCACAATTAGTCCAAACGGCTCTTTTAAAAAGGTTTACATGAAGTCAAGTAGTTCTTACTTTCGCCCCACTATCTACTTTAAGAGATTATGTCCACAATTAGTCCATAAAATAATTTCAAAAAGACCAAGACTTTTGGGGGAATGGCCGCTATCTCTTTGGATCTTACTCGTTTTGTCGGATAATGAGAGACTCTCGGTAATTGCTTGGCTGACGGATAACGAAAACAGGGGATTTTTCGTGTGTGTGAACGTGACATGCTATCATCCCCTCATGCGTCCGCTTCTGTTTATGTCTTGAATGTAGTGCTCCAGTAGATATGACTTCTTTTTGTTTAAACTAATATGAGGTATGAGGTGGGTTGTAAATTGGATCAGCTAGTGCATATTCATCATATTTTGGTCGATGTTAAATCTAACGAAAAGGTTCTTGTGTACGCTATTGATGAGACGAATTTTGAAGCTCTGTCATTGGAAGATATTCTCCCCTTCAAGTCTCTCAACTCTTTTAGCAGTAAATTCTATTTTTAAAGGTGGTAAATCTTGCAAGAAAAACATGAAAGGCAATCACATCCTCAAATTTCAACATGGGATTTTCAGAGTGAAGATGAGCGACTCAATCAATTAGTTGGCTTACAATTCAACAACTTACGCTCTTGGCGAAATCTGATTAGATGCTGTTCAATAAGCATAAACTTTGTCCACCATGCCCCAACGAGATAAAACATTTCTTCATCTTTTTGCATCATTGTTATCTTCTAGTCAAGGTTTAAGCATTATTTGGGCAAGGAAGGATTTATTTTCCCTTTTCCACAATTAGTCCATAAAGTTCTTTTAAAAAGTTTTCCATGAAGTCAAGTAGGTCTTATAGTCCCCCACTATCTACTTTAAGAGATTATGTCCACAATTAGTCCATAAAGTACTTTAAAGAAGACCAAGATTTTTTGGGGAATGGTCACTATCAATTTGGATCTTACTCGTTTTGTCAGATAACAAGGGATTTTTCCTAGCTTTTGATAGTTAAGCATCCCTCGTCCCAAGTTTCGGCATTCTAGGGGTCCGTGTGTCCGTAAATAGGACGAGGGTGGAATTCATCTTCAAGGTTAATTTCTTCCAATGGGTCTTGAGCTTGTATTACCTTGTCATTTTCTTTGATTGGTGATTCATTGAAATCCAAACTGCCATCGACATTGTCTAATGGCTATTCAACTTGTTTGGCTTGGTAAGCCGAGTACCTCATAATGAACTCTTCTGATAATAAGGTTCTTCATGGTAACCTTATCTGAACGTCTCGCCAGTTCCTCCTCAAGGACCCATTCGATACATCCCTTGTCGAAAATGGCATAACACAATGCTACTAGGATCGATTTCTGGGGGTCTACAAACACACGTGTTGTCATCTGATGCCCGCTGGCAAACTTTTGCCATGTCTAATGCTTGTGCCCATGTAACGCTCGACTTGGTGTTGGCTTTCACATATTCGACTTTATCTCCATTCCAGAATGCCAACGTTTGGTGTAATGTTAAAGGTACACATTGATTTTTGTGGATCCAATCTCTTCCCAATAACAAGTTGTGTGACCCATCAACGTCAACGATGCAAAAGGATGTTCTCGAGGTTTAATCTTATAGTTAGACTAGCCGTATATATTCCTTCGACCTCGGTGATTTCTTTAGTGAAGTCCAAGAGCTGAATATTTAAAGGGATTATTTATTCATTTTTCCTGCCCAAATTCCTAAAAAACCTACATGGGATAAGATTTAAAGTTGATCCACCATTAACCAATACTCTTAGTCATCGGACGACTGTTCACCTTGGCACTGATATTCAAAGCGCTTAAGTGATTAGAAAGGCTCTTAGGAAGCTTGTCAAATTCCATTAGTTCTTCATTGTCGAAGAAAAACTATGCTCCTTCTTTTTCATGAACTAGATAATCCTCAGTCACACTAGGAATAGTCTGGTCCATCCGGAATTCATTGGGCAACCTAACTTGTACCACACATGAACTTAAAGGAGAGATTGACTTGGACAATGGCTTTGGCTTACATTCTTCATCTTTCTCTCTAACCTGTATGGTCGTTGTTGCTCAATCTATGTTTGTCTTCCTTTTGCATACTAGATTTTTGACTTTATATGATTTTGGCTTGTTTGCCGCAATTAATTCTGGTTTAACTTGGGTAATATAGATTTGATTAACTTGTTATTGCAATTGGTGCATTCTTCTTTTCCTTTGAAACCATCTTTTCTGGGTTCACGTCATATTACCACTTTGGATCTCCTCAGCTTCATACCATTGGCATTCTGGTGGATTATAAGACACTTTCAGAGTCCTTCAATGATGTGATTGTACCACATGGCCATACTCCCTAGCATCATTATGATGAAATTCTTCCCCCCATCCGGAAGGAAGGACCTTATGGGACTAGGAAGGAAGAGGCGTATATCTCACATAACAATCGACCTTCCCACTGGATTCACCCAATGTGTCTATGGTAGGATCTCCTTTGCGATACCTCTGTTTGAATGACTTACAGGTCTTTTGACTAGGGGAAAGCTCTTCCGTGTGAACAATTTCATCCTAGCGACGAGTCCCACGATATGGTCTATAAGTTCTTATGCTTTGGTGCTCGCCGAAAGTATGATCAATTAACGGGTATACATGTTCTCTTGGATATCGAGGAACTTCATCTTTAATTATTTGTCAACAATGGGTACAGATGTGTGGCGATTTGTACGTTTTACCTTGAGATCTTATTAAAACCATACTAGTCATTATGGGAAAAAGGTCTATATCCACTTCTATTGGGGATTTCCCTTTATCTTTAACAAACTTTATTTTCCCTTGTCAAATTGTCCATTGGATATTTTTTCTAAGACCACACAATTGGAAGTATTATGGCTCCACGAATTATGTCATTTATAATACTTCTTTTGTGACATCCTGATTTTCGGGTCCTGTTTTCGATTGAATAAGCTAGGCTTTTCATCAGCGCGCCTATAGTTCCTTTCATTGAGTTGGCCACTCACAAGATAACTAGTCTATCAGGTGAAGCCATTAAGGGAATTTAATGCAATAGACTTGAGAATTCAACCAGAAATCGATTACTCGACCATGCTAGTTTGCAAGGGTTAGTACGTCATTGTCAAAATCGATCAGAGATCAAAGATAGGTCAATTCAACTGGGATATATTATCAAAGTGTGGGTAATTCCACCTAATTGCAAAATTCCCGTCAATCGGCACTATACCGATTTTTCTATCATTTTGTGTACCCTATGCCCATATTAGAAACCTTGGGATTTTCATAACCAAGAGTCGCCAATCTGTTGAAGATGTATATCGTGGCTTGAAAATAATCAACCATGGGTCAATTGCACAAAAAATTCCGAAAAGCAACCCGGTAGGTTGGGTCACGCTAAAATCGTGCTAGATTGAAATTAACCGTGAATTTAAATCCGATTTTAGAAATTGAAAGTTCTCTCATATCACTAGTCATTTTAGGAACATCGACTCATCCTCCGAAAAAATTTTCTGCAAACCGAGATTTTTGGTAGAAATTTAAAATAGGGCTGTTTTGATCGAAAAATTCAGGGGACCGTTTTTTATCGCATTTTTGGGGTGCAAGTTGGTTCTATTGGTCAGCAAAAATGTCGAATTGGTCCAGGACACCTCGGTGGAATTTAGGGGGGAAATTAGATTCAATTGGGGCGAAATTGGTATAATTTGGGGGAAAAGGTTGCAAATTCGTAGGCCCCTTGGCCCCTCACCTTTGGGACCCTTTGGGATATGTTCTAGGGAAGATTTTTTGCACAAATTGGCTAAGGATTGCGCCAAACCTAGTGGGACATCTTCAAGGGACAAGAGAATGAGGATGGAAGACTTTGGGCCAAGTTGGGTCCGTCGAAGTTTGAGCTGTCTTCCTTTTGTTCTTCTGCAGAAGGCTTTCTCCATTATAGGCCCTTGAGAGCTCTAAAATTTGTAGAGGAAGCCGACCAGCAGCCTCTTTAGCCGTCGCAAGCCATCGCCGTCCACCTGGAGCCCCATCATGTCGTGTCACGCCCCCACGCGTCCCGCACTCATTTGGTCTGTCCTACGTGCCCAGCTTGTCCCTCAAGCTCCCTCAAGCCCAGTCGAAGCCCCTTGGCCACCATCTAGCTTGCCAGAGTAGCCATCGTTGCCCCTGCTTGCCGTTGTAGTTGTCTGCCATCCTGCCTTGGTCGTTCCAGCTCAGCCTTTCGGCCTAGCATCCAAGATCGGAAGCCTTAGCCAACCATAGGCTTCGAGGCCCACTTTGGACCCCTTCCGGGCATCGTAGGGTGACGCCGCTTTGGAGTTTGTTGCCCATCTCAGCGTTGCCATCGCCGTAAACTCATCGGAATTCAAAACCGGTGAGTTTACTCACTAAACTCTGCTTAGGGAATTAATTATGCTTAAGGGTTTATTAGTTTAGGCTAAGTATGGTTTAGGTGGTTAGTTAGAATGGATTAGTGATTTAATTACTCGGTTATGCATGTTAGATGATTAGATCGGCTTAATTAGCAACTAGATATGTTGTATTATTTATCTAGATAGGTTTGGAGATTTTCTAGGCCCGTTTTGGTATTTAATTAAGCTTTTCCGGCCTAAGTTTGCCTTTATGGTATTTAAATGTATTTATTTAATTAATTTTGGTACTTAATTAATTATTTATTATTTTCCAGAAATTATACCAAAATAGCTAGTGACTAGAATTTCGTGTTGATTGTAATGGTATGATTGGTTTATTTAATTGAGTGTTGATTTGTGCAAATTGAGTGAGAATTATAATCTTGGGTAATTATTCCAAAATTGAGTGATTTCGGTATTTAATCAGAAAATACCGGGTGTCAGTGTACAGCGCCAAAAATGTGTTTATGGACTATTGTGACTAGTGGGAATTTCTAAAAGAAAGATATTGAATTTTTGGCTCAGGCCAACCGTGTACCCACACACAACTATTTTATCAGGTATTTTCAATATGGTGTTTTATAAGCTTGAGTGAGCACAACCTATATATATATATATATATATATTATGATCATTTTATTAGCTTGAGCGAGCACGATCAATATATTTATCAACTTAAGTGAGCTAAGATCGTTTTATTAGCTTGAGTAAGCTATCTATCTACATATTAGCTTGAGCGAGCTAAGACCATATATTGCAACTATTGTGAATAGTGGTAGTATCAGAGGATGGATATATGGTATTAAATGGATAGATAATACTGTTGGCATGGACTTGAATTGATTGACTGATTGATCAATGGTTCGATTTGAATTGAGTGGATTAGTTGAATATATGAATCGTACTACTTGCAGGAGGGAACTGAGGCAAAGGTAAGTCCTCTTTCTCGTGTGTGCTTAGTTAACCTTTAGGTGTATTTCCTTCCTAATTGAAGTTTAGGGGGTGGACTTGCTGAGACGTTATCTCACCCCATTGTGGGCTCAACATTTTCAAGTCTCTAGGGTGAAGAGCATGGATGGCTTAAGAGTTCTTTTTGGAGATAGACCTCCTGTACTTAGACCTTAGAGTTGGCTTCTGTTTGTAAACTAGATTGTGATTTTTAATAATGTGTTTGACTTGAAATTTGTTGTCCTGCTTTTCTATCACATGTATGTTTGTTGTGGTCAGGGGATTAGTAATTCGCTTCCGCATGTGCATTAAAATGAATGGGTCGACGACGCGTCTTAGAACGTCGCAAATTTTATTGACCACCGAGGGATGGGTATGTGCTCGAGATTTGGGGCGTGACATCCCCGCCTGGAGTTGTATTAGAGCCGGTCGATAGTTTGAGTGATAAGGTGCGATAAATTTATGGGATAGTTAGTAGGAATGACCTCTATTTCATGCTGATGCATGTGAATAATAGCTTATTGGTAGATTATTTTGTGGAGATCACTCAGTTTCTAATTCGATATGGAATTGGAAAGCAAGTTTTGAAAAAATCTTGCATAATGAGTGATCAGGAGCAAAGGACTCCTAGAAAGAGAACCTTTGGACCATTTACTCGAGGTAGAACGTCAACAAGGATCGGTGCATGAGATGGTCAAGGTAGAGCGTCAGCTCAAGCCAGTGCAAGCGTGAGAGTACGATCGCAGGCCGGTACTAGTGTAGCAGCACCGAGCGATCCTAGGTTCGACGGGATCGTTCAGGCGCTAGTGACCCTTGGGAACTTGTTGGGTCAACAAGCACAAGACCAAGCCGCCATTGTTGTCGTTGTAACTACCATCGCCAGTGCCATAACCACTGTTGTTGCCACACCTGCTGTGACGCAACCTCAAGTTGTGATCAGGGAGCAAGCTACCGCATCTGAGTCAAGATTCAGTTCTAGCATGGATGGTAATCTACTGGGGAATAGGCCGATGTCAGAAGAAGGGTACCCCATTCCACCCAACCGAAAGAGTAGGATTGGAAAGTCAATGCCCAACTTGAAAGATGTGTGTCATGTCTGTAGGAAAAGACATGGATCTGCCCCGTGTTGTAAAAAGGAAAGGACTTATTACAAGTGTCGCCAGTACGACCACCTGATCAAAGATTGTCTGCACAGGTAGATGGGACCACAGCTGCTACTGCCATCGTTGCTGATAGAACAGTACAAAGGGAATGCGCTTTAGGACATTCAGTGGGGTACTTGGAACAGGTCTCCAATGTAAGGAAGGGTGCATGCTGTCACCCGACAAAAGCCAGAGAACTCACTAGACAAGTGCCGAGTTTGTAGAAGGAATCATGGACAAACCCCATGTCCCGGTATGACTAGAGCATGCTTTGAATGTGGCCAACACGGCCATCGGGCGAGGAACTGCCCGTGTAGGTCCAAGAGAACTTAGGCATCGCAACCATAGTTAAGGCGCCACTAGGATGGCGAAGGAAACGACAATGGACTGACCATGCACTGATTAGAGGGAGAATGTTTAAAGGTAATTTTTTCGGGGTAGCACAGTGGAATTTTGGCTAAGTTTGTAGGACTCCAATTTGTTGTAATAATGTAGTAAAAAGAAGAACCACTAACTAGAGTTGTACTTGACTAGTTTTGTGTATATATAACTTTGACGTCATATATGAAAAGGTTTGGCTTGAGAAGCTTTTTGTTGTGATGAATTGTTGTTGAGAAGTATTCTAGTTTAATCAGTTAGCATATGAAAGTTTCAAGTTACGAGGAGTCAAAAAGGACCCTCGATCCCTTTATTTCGTCACTTAAGGCAACCGGTTTTGGATGTAGGTTGCAAAATTTACTTGGCAATTGTAGTGGATGCGTTAGTTGAGGAACTAAGTATGAAGATCATAGCCATGGTACAGAAATTTTCTAAGACGTTTTCAAAGGAATTGCCAGGCCTACCGCCAGAGGAAGAGATAGAGTTCGTGATTGAGTTAACGCCAGGGACGGAGCCAATCTCGAAGGCTCCATACTGGATGTCATTATCTGAGTTGAAAGAATTGAAGGTGCATATGCGAGAATTGCTGGTTAAGGGATTTATACGTCCTAGTGCATCACCTTGGGAAGCACTGGTTCCATTTGTGAAGAAGAAGGATGGTTCGTTGCACTTGTGCATCGAGTATCATCAACTCAATTGGGTGACGACCAAGAACAAGTATCAATTGCCAAGGATTGATGACTTGTTTGACCCGCTACAAGGAGCGTCGATATTTTCAAAGATCGACTTGAGGATAGGGTTTCATCAGTTGTGGATTAGAAATGAGGATATATCAAAGTCAGCGTTTCGTACTTGATACGGTCATTATGAGTTTATTGTAATGCCATTTGGTTTGACGAACACTCTAGCTGCTTTTATGGATTTGATGAACCGAGTGTTTAAAGAATACCTGGATCAGCTTGTGATCGTGGTCATCGACGATATTTTGGTATATTGAGGAGTGCTAAAGAGCACGAGAGTCATATGAGAATGTTACTTTAGACCTTGAGGATTCATGGATTGTACGCTAAGTTTAGCAAGTACGGGTTTTGGTTGACTCGTGTTACGTTCCTAGGTCACGTGATTTCAAGCGAAGGAATCTCCGTGGACCTATACAAGATTGAAGCAGTTATCAGTTGGCCAAGATCGACAATAGTGACAGAGATAAGAAGTTTTTTGGCTTTGGCAGGTTATTACCTAAGGTTCGTGGAAGGGTTTTCAGCTTTGGCGTTGCCGTTGGCTTGACTCTTGAAGAAGAAAGAGAAGTTCGTGTGGACAAACAAGTGCGAGCATAGTTTCCAAGAGTTTAAGCAGAAGTTGACTACCACACCTATGTTGACCATCCCAACTGATCTTGGAGGATACGATCTATAGTGATGCGTCATTCAGAGGATTGGGTTGCATACTGATGGAACATGGTAGGGTTTTTGCATATGCCTCCCATCGGTTAAGACCTCATGAATTGAATTGCCCGACGCACGACTTGGAACTCGTAGAATTTATTTTTGCCTTGAAGATGTGGAGACATTATTTGTGTGGAGAAAGATTCCAGATCTTTGCCAACCATCAAAGTCTCAAGTAGCTATTCTCTCAGAAGGAGTTGGATATGAGACAGCGTCGCTGAATGGAACTTTTGAAGGACTACGATTGTGATATTTTGTATCACCCTAGAAAGGCGAATAAGGTTGCATATGCTTTGCATCGGAGGTCTTCAGTTGCATAGATGATGGTTAAGGAATGGGTTTTACTTGAAAGAGCTCGAGATTCGATATTCAAATTTGAGGTAGGCCACCTTTTGAATCTTATGGCCACCCTCAGAATTAAGCCGGATGTTCAGATTAGAATCAAGACGTTTCAGTTGACAGACCCAAATATTCAGAAGATTCTGCAAAAAGATACCGATAAGACAAAGGCTGACTTTCAAGTTTCTGAGGATGGAACACTGAGGTTCCGAGGACAATTGTGTGTACCTAATGAGGTAGTGCTCAGGGAAGAGATCTTATCAGAAGCTCATCATAGCAGTTACAGCATTCATCCTGGCAATACGAAGATGTATCAGAATCTGCACCAACACTATTGGTAGTCCAGTATGAAGGCGAACATTGCCAAGCATATCGCCAAGTGTCTGACGTGTCAACAACTGAAGGCATAGCATTATAAGCTGAGAGGATCTTTGCAACCTCTTGAGATCCCCGAGTGGAAATGGGAGCATATCACGATTGAATTTGTGACAGGCTTACCAATGAGTCAAAGGGGTAATGATTCCATTTGGGTAGTGGTCGACAGACTGACGAAGTCAGCTCACTTCATTACAGTACGAAAGGACCTTGACTTGGACAGGCACGTAGATTTGTACATGCGTAAGATAGTTCGACTACATGGAGTGCCGGCGACAATTACATTAGATTGAGACCCCATATTTACAGCTGCATTTTGGAAAAGTTTGCAGATCACCTTAGGAATGAAGATACAGTACAATATGGCCTATCATCCTCAAACGGATGGCCAGTCTGAGAGGACGATTTAAACCCTCGAAGACATGTTGCGAGCTTGCATATTGGACTTCAAGAGAAGCTAGGAGGAACAGCTTCATCTCGTCGAGTTTGCTTATAACAACAGCTACCGGTAGAGCATTTAGATGGCTCCTTTCAAAGCGTTGTATGGCAGAGCGTGTAGAATGCCAGTGTGTTAGGATGAAGTCGGGGAAAGAAAGATTACAGGCCTAGAGTTAGTTTAGTAGTTAGTGGAGGCCGTTGTAATCATCAGGGACAGATTAAAAACCGCTCAGAGCCACCAGAAAAGCTACGCAGATAAGCATCGGAGACCATTGGAATTCAAAGTTGGTGACCACGTCTTTCTGAAGGTGTCACCAATGAGGGGTACTTCACACTTCGGCAAGAAAGGAAAACTGAGTCTGAGGTACGTAGGTCCGTTTGAGATTCTAGAGAGAATCGAGATCCTAGCATATCGTCTTGCATTACCACCGAGGTTGGTGTAAGTGCATGACGTTTTTCACATGTTGATGTTGAGGAAGTATGAACATGACTCGACCCACATGCTTAAGTTTGAGGAATTAGACGTGGACGACCGAGTGTCATGCGTGGGAAGCCTGGTTCAGATTGTGGATTGGAAAGAACAAATTTCGCGAACCAAGACGATCCCGTTAGTAAAAGTGGTCTGGCAACACCATAGAACAGAAGGAGCAACATAGGAAAGCAAGGATTCAATGAGACGACTCTACCCCACCGCTTTTATTAAGAGTTATAAAGGTTTAAATTTCAAGGACGAAATTTTTATAAGAGGGGAAGAGTTAATGACATCATGATTTTCGGGTCTTATTTTTTATTAAATAAGCTAGGCCTTTCATCAGTGCTCCTATAGTTCTTTTCACTAAGTTGGCCACTCACGAGATAACTAGCCTATCAGGTGAAGCCGTTAAGGGATTTTAACGCAATAGACTTGAGAATTCGACCAAGAATCGACTGCTCGATCGCGCTAGTCTGTAAGGGTTAGTACAACATTGTCAAAATCAATCAGAGATCAGAGATAAGTCAATTCGAGTGGGATATGTGATCAAAGTGTGGTTGATTCCACCTGATTGCAAAATTCCCATCAATAGGCACTAGACCGATTTTTCTGTCGTTTTGAGTACTTTATGACCGTATTGAAAACTTTGGGATTTTAACGACAACTGAGAGTTGCTAATCAGTCAAAGATGTACATTGTAACTTGAAAATAATTGACCATGGGTCAATTGCACAAAAAATTCTGGAAAGTTATCCGGTAGGTTGGGTCACGCTAAAATCGGGCCAGATTGAAATTAACCGTGAATTTGAATCTGATTTCAGAAATTGAAAGTTCTGTCATGTCATGAAGCATTTTAAGAACGTCGACTCATCCTCCAAAGATTTTTCTGCAAACCGAGATTTTTGGCAGAAATTCAAAATAGGGCCATTTCGACTGGAAAATTCAAGGGACCATTTTTTATCGCATTTTTGGGGTGCAAGTTGGTTCTATTGGCAAGGAAAAATGTCGAATTGGTTGAGGACACCTTGGTGAAATTTATGGGGAATCGAATTGGATTCAATTGGGATGAAATTGGTTGAATTTGGGGGAAAAGGTTGCAAATTCGAAGGCCCCTTGGTCCCTCACCTTTTGGACCATTTGGGATATGTTCCAGGGAGGATTTTGTGCACAAATTGGCTAAGGATTAAGCCAAAACTAGTGGGACCTCTTCAAGAGACAAAAGGATGAGGATGGAAGACTTTGGGCAAAGTTGGGTCCCTCCAAGTTTGAGCTGTCTTCCTCTTCTTCTTCTTAGAAGGCTTTCTCCATGCTGCATTAACACACAACCCAGTCCTCTAAACAACGCATCACTGTAGATCTCATACCCTTCAAGACCAGATTGTATTGTCAACATTGGTGGGGTAGTCAGCTTCTACTTAAGCTCTTGGAACTACGCTCGCACTTATTTGTCCACACGAACTTCTCTTCTTTCTTCAGCAATCGAGTCAACGGCGAGGCTAACATTGAAAACCCTTCCACGAACCGTCTATAATACCTTGCCAAACCCAAGAAGCTTCTAATCTCTATTACGGTTGTCGGTCTTAGCCAGTTGATAACTGCTTCACTCTTGTTCGGGTCCACAAAGATTCCTTCACTTGAAATCACGTGACCTAGGAAAGCTACACGAGTCAACCAAAACTCGCACTTATTGAACTTAGCATACAGTTCATGACTTCGCAAAGTCTAAAGCACTATCCTCAACTGTCTTTTGTGCTCCTTTGGACTTTTCGAGTACATTAGGATATCATCGATGAACACAATCACGAACTATTCCAGATAATCCTTGAACACCCGGTTCATCAGATCCATGAAAGCAGCTGGGGCGTTCGTCAAACCAAACGGCATTATAGTGAACTCATAATGGCCGTATCGCGTACGAAACGCTGACTTTGGTATGTCCTCATTTCTAATCCTTAGCTGATGATATCCTATCCTTGGGTCGATCTTAGAAAATATCGACGCTCCTTACAACTGGTCAAACAAGTCGTCCATCCTTGGCAGCGGGTACTTGTTCTTGATTGTCACTTGATTGAGTTAACGATAGTCAATGCAAAGACGCAACGAACCATCCTTCTTCACGAACAGAATTGGTGCTCCCCAAGGCGATGCACCAGGACGTATGAATCCCTTATCCAACAACTCATGCATCTGCACCTACAGTTCTTTCATCTCTATCATTGCCATGCGATAGGGAGCCTTATAGATTAGCTCTATCTTAGGGGCTAAATCAATCACGAACTTTATCTCCATTTCTGGAGGTAGGCCTGGCAATTCCTTCGGAAACACGTTTAGGAACTCCTAAACCACTGTAACATCCTCGATCTTCAGCTCCTCAACTGTTGTATTCACGATAGTCACCGAGTAACCTTGACAACCCCCATCTAACAAACGGGTTGCCTCAATCAATGAGATTAAGGTAATCGAAGGTCCTCCTTGACTTCCAATAAACTCGAAACTTTCACCCACTAACGAATTAAACTAGAATACTTTACAACAGCAATTCATCGCAACAAGAGGCTCCTTGAGCCAACTCTTTTCATATATGACATCAAAGTTATACATAAGTGAAATAGTCAAATACAACTCTAGTAAGCGATTCTCCTTTCTACTACTTTATTACAACCAACTAAAATTCTACCAACTTAACCAAAATTCCACTGTGCTACTTTGATAAAATCACCCCTAAAAATTCTTCCCCTAATCGGTGCATGGTTCGGTTCACTCTTGTCCCTTTCGCCATCCCAGTGACGCCCTATCTACAATATCGGTGCATGTGCTCCCCTAGACTTGCACGGACAGTTCCTCACTTGATGGCCAGGCTGGCCACATTCGTAACATGCTCCCATTATACCGGGACACTAGGTTGGTCCATGCTTTCTTCTACAAACTTGGCACCTGTCTAGTGAGTCCTCCGCCTCCTGTCAGGTGACAGCATACACCCGTCCTTGTGCTGGAGGTTTGTTCATCGTACCCTGTGGTGCGTTCTACGATGCTCTTCCTCTGTTCCGTCCCATCGGCAGCGACGATAGTAGCAGCTACGGTCCCATCTGCCTTATGGGACAGTCTTTGATCAGGTGGCCGTACTGGCAACACCTGTAACAAGCCCTTGCCTTTTTATAACACAGGGTAGATCCATGTCTTTTCCTACAAACACGACATGTGCCATTCTGGGTGGGTGTTGGCTTTCCAATCCCACTCTTCCGATTGGGAGGGATGGAATACCTTTCTTCTGACATCGGCCTCTTCCCCAACCAATTGCCATCTCTGCTGGATCCGAACCTCAACTTAGATGCAACGGCTCACTCCCAGATCCTATCTCCATGCTGGACCTCAGTAGGTGTGGTAGCAATGGCGGCTACAATATTTGCAGTAGCTTGATCCAGAGTCTCTAGCGCCTGAACGATCCCGTCGAACCTAGGATTGCTCGGTGCTGCTACACTTTCAATATCGGCCTACAGTAGTACTCTTACACTCTTGTTGGCCTGAGCCGGCGCTCTGCCTTAAGTACCGACCCTCGTTGACGTCCTACCCTGAGTGACAAATCCTAACGACCTCTTCCTAGAAGTTCTCCGCTCCTGATCACTCATAGTGCAAGATCCTTATAGAACTTGCTTTCCAATTCTACACAGAATCAGAAATTGAGCGATCACACAAAACAATCTACCATTCAGCTATCAATCACATGCATCAGCATATTAAAAAAGTCTTTCCTACTATCTATCCCATAACCCATCTCACCTTATCACTTCATACATTTACCAGCTCTGATACCACTCCGAGCGGGGATGTCACACCGCGAATCTCGAGCGCGCGCACATCCCTCGGTAGTCGATAAATTTGCAACGACCTAGGATGCGTCACCGACCCATTCATTTTATTGCACATGCCAAAGTGGATAAACAAATCCCTAGGCAATATGAATATGGAATAGAAAAGTAGGACATCCAAGTATACAAAATATACTTCATCTACAGCTAGGTCGACCTACAGTTTATACACAAGAGGTCTATAAAAAAGAACTATTAAGCCATTCATGCTCCTGACCCTTCCACCTCAAGCTCTGGGTTCTTCACATTAGGAACCTAAAAATGGTAACCCACGACAGGGTAAGACTCAAATCTTAGCGAGTTCACACCCTAAACCCCGATTAGGAAGGTAATACGCCTAGAGGTGGTTTAACCACACATCACAGAAGACTCACATCGCCTTAGTTCCTTCATGCACGTCAGCACAGTTCAAACACTCAATGCATATAAAATGTACACCCATCAATTGGAACGCCTCACTCAATCTCAATTAAACACATGAGTCCCGATTATAGGGCCAAATCGTTATGACATGTCCTATGCCGTGCCACACAATTTTGTCCCATAATTTGGCACATCTATCTCAATCAATCACATGTTCCAATTTTAATCTCGGCTCAATGGGCACAGCCTACTCAATGTTTGGCGGTCTTCTGGTGTAACTAGGTATCGTGTCACCCCATTGAGCACGGCAACGTCTATTCTAGACGGTAATCCCGAATGAGCATTGGTCCAGAATCTACTGCGACCGGCATCCGTTATCCAAGGGCATCCCATACAAGAGCATCACCTGGCATAAACGCTCGTGACAGGTTCTCATAACCAATGCACTACCATCCAATTACGGTCAAGGACATTGTGCTTTGCACTCAAATGCCTTAATTAAAATAATGTGCATGGCCTATTTTCTTCGTTATAAAAAACACCTAGTGAAAATAATCGTGTGTCGGTACACGGTCAAATTGAACCAGAAAAATTGATATCCTCCCTTTTAAAATCCCACTAGTTGATATAGTATCTGAAAATATTTTCGGTGTCAAAACCCAACACTCGGTATTTTCTAATTAAATACCAAATTTTCACAATTTTGAAATAATTAATCAAAAATCACAATCACCACTCAATTGCACAAATTATCATTCAATTGCATAAACTAATCACACAACAAGAATCAGCACGAAATTCTAGTCACCGGTTATGCCGGTATAATTTTCAAAAATTATTAAAAAATTAAATAAATTGCGAAATTAATTATATAAATCCAAATTAATTAGATAAATGCATACTTAAGCTAAGAAGTGCTAATCTAACCACCTAATGGACTAATTAAATTATTCTAACCATCCTAGCTACGTAACAACATACTAACCTAACTAACTACAATCTCTAACCATCTAATTAACTAATCTAAATAACCTAATTTAACTAAACAAACTAATAATTAAACTAATCACACTTAACTTAACCTAATCATCACTTAAGCGTCATCAACCTCCTAAGCAAGGTTTAGTGAGTAAACTCACCGGATTTGCAGGCCGATGAGTTCACGACGATGGCAACGCCAAGGCGGGCGAGAACCAAGCCTAGAGAAACACCAATGGGGGCCCGGACGGGCTCGGAAACCTTGCTAGGCTCATAGCCCAACTGCTGTCTTTGGTCCTAGACTAGGTTGAACGGGCTAGCTACGGCACGGCTTGGAGGTGGCTAGATGGCGAGAAACAGGCTAGCTATGTGAGGCGGCCTAGTAAAGCAGACGAAGCCAGCAGCTTTGGTGGAGGGACAAAGGAGTTGGGGCCGTTGACGTTTGGGTCGTGGATGAGGAGAAGGGCATTGGTCGAGAAGGGAATGGGCAGATGAAAGGGGTGAGCTGGCGAACGGCAGCGAGAGAAGTGAGTTGGTGGAGGGAGACAACCGATGGTGGAGCAGTAGAATTGGCACGGGGGAATTGGGCTTCGAAGGAAAATGAAAGGGAGGGCAAAAGCGGTTTGTCCAAGGAGGGGGAATGCTCGAGTAGAAGAAAAAATGAAAAGAATGTAGAGGCAACGAAGGAGAGGGAATCGGCAGAGGCGTGCGTGAGAAGCTAACAGGGGTGGAAGAAGAAAGTCAAAACAAATATCTTGAGCACTTGAGTGTTTCCTCACCCTTATCTTCAGCCCATCTTCTGCCAACAATGATCAATGGGTCACCCATGGCCCAATTCAACACCAACATACACCAATTGAAGCCAAAATGAAGAACAAAATGTAACAGCCCCTCTAGCCTGCGAATTTCAACAATTTGGACTTCAATTTCTTCACCAATTTCCCCAATTTGATGATCAATTTTGCTGAGGAGGAAGCCTACACCATTTCCACAATTTTCCTTTACCAAATAGCTCCCTTTGGAGGCCAAAAATCCCTCAATTTGGCCCCTCCGAATTTCTTTTTGTTTCCAAATTTTCGGAAATTGATTTTCCATAAAAATCTTGCGCTCGCTGAAAATTCTTTGAAGGATGAGTCGATGTTCCAAAAATAAGTCGTGACATGACAGAACTTTCAATTTCTAAAATCGGGTTCAATTTCGTAGTTAATTTCAACAGATCGCGATTTTCGCGTGAGCTAGCCTACTGGGTAGCTTTTAGGAATTTTTAGCACATTTGACCCATGGTCGATTATTTTCGAGCCACATTGTATATCTTTAACTCATTGACGATTCTCGGTTGTCGTGAAAATCTCAAGGTTTCAATTACGGGCACAGGGTACATAAACGACAAAAAAATCGGTTTAGTGCCGTTCGACGAGAATTTTGCAATTAGATAAAATCAACCACACTTTAATTACATGCCTCTATCAAACCGACCTATCTATGGTCTCTAGTCGATTTTGACGGTGCCGTATTGACCCTTGCAGATTAGCACGGTCGAGTAGTCGATTTCTGATCGAATTCTCAAGTTTATCGCGTTTAGATTCCTTAACGGCTTCACCTGATAGACTAGTTATCTCATGAGTGGACAACTCAAAGAAAAATGCCATAGGTGTATCGATGAAAAGCCCGTTTCATTTCATCGAAAACAGGGTTGAAATCAGGATGTCACACATGTAATTAAGACCCACTTTTTTTATACAAATGATGTGATTATGACCGGACAACAAATGAATTGAATCCATGATTCTCTATGACAAGTTTATTGATATGACACATAATATTATTCCAACATGCTATATTATTAATTATTCGCTTTCATGTCTAAAGTCTTACCTACCCTTTTGACACGATTAATAATTAATGCAAAGGTAATGTTCGAGCTCCATTTGTGCTTGTTCTGTTGTCTTACTCAGCTAAATGAATTAAAAAGGCATATCAGAATTGACTTGTGACATGGCAAAATGTCGTGTATGAGAGATTCAACAGGATGGGCAGCCCGTCTCCATCTCAGTTCCAATCAAAGAAATGAAAATTGCACAATTGATGACGTTTGCTTCACGTTGGCCAAAGATCAGACATCATATAAATAACAAAAGACCAAGACTTCTCTTGACCTTGTAGACGACCCATGTACCCAAAAATCAAATTCTAACACTACGGTTGGTCGTTTAGATTTCTAATTAAGATATGACTGGATAGGATAAGATATGAAATTCAAGAATTTTGCTATATCATATTCATTGTTTGGTGATTGCAGTAATAAAGTTAAATATATACACATTATATCTTATACATTGTTTAGTAATTAAATCATCATTTAGATAACCGTGGAACTTACGACGGAAGCACTGCCAGCCCCTTCGCCAGGATGATGTTGCAGAGAATAATGGCATTGTACATCCTTCAGTTGTAAAAGAAATAATTAAGCGTCTTGCAAATGCAGTGAGAACTCAAATCGGCTTAACTGAATGTTGTATTTGAGTCATGTTTAAAAATCATGACCCCTTGATGAAAGGGGTCCGGGGTTTATGGATCGTAAATCCAAAGTAGATTGATATATTTCTCATCTCATGTCATTATTCAGATCATAGGTGCAGATTTAATGCAGGAATTTCCCAAGTCCACGGATGGATCATCTCTTCGTTTCTTTCTTTCTTTTTTTTTTCTTTTGGTGGTACTTTGTCGCACTTGCCATAGACAAATCATTCACACCGCCATTAAAATTCGTGAACATTATGCTTTTGAAATATAGTCTCAGGTTTCACATTTTTTTCAGATGACTTATGAGTAACTATAGCTTACTAATGTAGACATTAGTCATTGTGCCTAGGGGTATAAAAAACAACCGAAACCCGAACCAAAGCAAAAAATTTCAGGTCCTTTCAGATCAATTTCCTTTCAGTTCGGGTAGTAAGTAAAACAAAGTGATTCTGACGGTCGAGTCCAGGTGTTTTTGGGTCGGGTCGAGTCATTGTTCTCTCTCTCTCTCTCTCTCTCTCTCTCTCTTTTAAACACTAATTGCTTGATAGCTTACATCAATGTATTTCCTTTCACTTTTTAACGTAAGTCTCTACCATTTATGAAAGAGTACCAACTTCACTTTCTTCCAAAGTTGTACATTGTGAACACTAATTGCAGTATTGTCATTTGCTGTTGCTATGGAAGTCCTCCCATTAAGCTTTTTTGCCATGCATACTCTCACCCTATCTTGTAGACCATAAGGGATTAGACAAACAAACAGTCGCAAATGTAACAAATGTTCGGATTATTGATTTCGTGCTGGTAGTTAAGTAAGTGCGTATTGAATACAGTTAGTTTGGTGTACATACAGTCAAATTTATGGCCCTAGGGCGTGTAACTAGTTGACATAAAACCATGTGACAGGGATTATACAATGTCTCGTATATGAAAAATCCAACTATGTTTTATGCATCGATTTAATGAAGAGTATCTCGGGACATTCTCGTTTTGCTTGTGCAGCTAATCACAAGCAAAAGAGCCATCGCTAAGTCATGATCTAGTCAAGATACAAAGATTATTTGGGCAAGGATGGACTGTTTTGCTATTCTTCCCCTTCGACAATACGTCCATAAAGTTCTTTTAAAAAGATTTCCATGCAGTCAAGTAGGTGTTCTTTTTCATCCACTATCTTCTTTAAGCTATTATGTACACAATAAGTCCACAAAGTTCTTTGAAAAGACCAAGACTTTCAGAAAAATTGCAACTACCTCTTTGAATCTTAATGGCTTTTGTCGGATAATGAGGGATTCTCGGACAAAATGCCTGGCCAACGGATGGCGACAACGGTGGACAGTTGATGTGTGTGAAATTGACATGCTTTCGTCTCCTAATGCTTCAAGTTTGTACCTGTTGCTTCGTCCTTTCCAAGACCATGATGCTTACTGGCCGATCCCAAGCACATTAACATCCAAAGATTCCGCTTCTAGATATGTCTCGGACGTACTGTTCCAGTTAATATGACTTCTTTTTGCTTGAATTACTGGGCGGTACAAGATTGGTCGTAAATTGAATCAGATCATGTGTATTCATTTCATCGTAGTCAATTTTCAATAAGAGATAAACGAGACCAGATAAGTGTAAACCCAATGAGGGGGTTGTTGCTTGCATCATTATTGAGAGGAATTTCAAAGCTATGTCAATCGAAGATATTGTCCTCTCCATGTCTTTCAACTCTTTTTGAGCAGTAAATTCTACATTTCAAGATGATCAGTCTCACCTGAAAAATATGAAATTAAAAAGGCGATCACATTGTCAAATTTCATAACTAGGTTTTCAGAATTAAAATGAACAGCTGAATTGATTAGTTTGTTAACAAGTCAATGACTTATGCTCTGTTCTGATTAGCCTGCTTAATTGACTTAAACTTTGTCCACCATGCCCCGTTGAGAAGTAACAAATGCGAAGAGACATATCCGTCGATGTTACCGAGCATAAAACACTTCATCTTCTAGCATTACTGTTATCTCCAGTCTCCGTGTGCTTCTTAAGAGTTGAAAATGTCTGGTTATCAATTTTTCTTTGTTTGTCCTTTTCATCTATAATACTATTCACGGTCGTGCCATCACGAGAGCTTGGGCAAAACATCTAGAAAAAAGGGCCCGATTATCACGCCCCAATCCTTGGTCACGTGCCCATCCTTCAGATCTTGGTTGATTACTAGCAATATCCCAGGACGTTTCACCAACCCGCTCATTTTAATAAGCACACACGGAAGTAATTATAAAATCCCCAGACAAAAATTCAATGGGATAGAAAAGAAGGACCACAACTTAACGGAACCAAAACACAACTTTATACACATTATACTAATTCATTACATCACTAGCCGTTATTCACAAGGTCTATCAAAAAGGTTGGTTCTCAAAACCAGTTGTCCTAGGACCAACTAATTAAACCCGACTGCTGAACCTTCGTGGTCCACTGGATCCGGGCGAGACTGCGGATCCTCCACTCCACCATCGGGTAGATCTGCTTGATCTTCCTCCTCGGCAGCCTCAATCACCTTGGCTGGAATATCAAAGCCTCTAAGAGGACCTAACCTCAAACCGTAGGGTGTGGTATGAAACGAGGTTTTATATAGGTCGGGTACTTCCCGATTTAGGGCCTCTGCTACCCAAACTAAAGTTACCACAAACTCATACATCCAATCGCTTTTGGGATCAGGAAACACATGGACCTGCTCGGTCATTCTCATAGGACGACCATAACACCCAAGGGGATCTGTCATCTCCAAATCTGAAATGGTTATTCAATAACTAATGAGACCACGTCTCAGCAAGCTCTACCCCCTAATACCCGATTAGTAAACCAATACACCATCTAGGTTGCCTATGCACAGCACAAGTCAAAAGACTTATCTTGACCTCAGTTCCAACCTGCAATTTAAAGCTAAACACAGATATTCAAACAATTCACGACATCTGATCAAGTATTGATCAATCGACTTAGTCGATTACATGTCAATTGGACCATCTCTAGGTCATTCCCACTCATACCATGATCTCTCAATGGTGTACTCATTCACCAAATCACATGTGTTTCTTGGGTATCGTTTTCACCAATAACATACCAATCACCGACACTGTGCGTTCTTTAAGGCACCATTTTCACCAGTGATATCCTCGATCACTGAACCACTTGTCCTTTCTAAGGCACTGTTTTCGCTAAGGTGACATCGGCAATAGACAACATCGTGAGTTCTTTAAGGCATTGTTTTCACCAATGATATTTCCTTAATCACCGAACCACGTTTGTCTATAAGTCATTCACGTGCGTTCTTTAAGGCGCCGTTTTCGCCAATGATACTTCTAATCACCGAACCACGTATGTCCAATAATATCGTACCTGATTGGTCTCAGCCAATAATATTCTTAGTTAGCTCTCACCATTCCCTTTACCATGTAGCCCATCAACGTAACTGGAGCTATATAACCATACTCGCCCATTTACCAATCAATTATTCAATATCAAATAATTTAGGAAAATTCCAAAAATTCCACAATTAATTCAATTACACACAACGTAGAACTCAAATAAATAAACGGACTGCACCATGAAAATCAGCACAAAATTTTGATCGTCGGCAATCCCCGCCTAATTTCCGAAAAATAAATAAATAATTAATTAATTTCGAAAATTAATAAATAAATACTACAAATTCAATTTAGGCCCGTAATGCCTAATTGAAGCCCGAATCAGGTCGGGAAAAATCCTGAGATGCATTCAATAAAGAGTTTAGGCAATTCTCTAACTAAGTATACTAACCACCTATCTAATATGCAATGCAATTAACTAATAATCAGTAATCCATTCTAAGCTAACCACCTAATTGCACTTAATTAACACTAATGAACTCTTAAGTGTCATTAGCAAACTAAGAAAGCATTAGTGAGCAAAACTCACCTAATTAAAGATTTGATCGGATCAAATCGACGAGCACGCTACAAGGCTCGCTTTTCTCTAAAGCGGTTCCAGCAACCAAGGTCGATACGGCTCAAAAATGGGCCACGGGGTCTTCAAACCCTTGCTGCAAATTGAAGAAATAGGCTGCTGAGGGGTTTAATTTTGAGCACAGCTCGGGTTGGTTTCGGTTACCGGGAGTGGTGATACGGGCCATGACTAAAACGGCCTTGAGTCGGGCCGATTGAGGTTGAAATTCTGCTGAAATAGGTTGCCTTCTTCCACTCAAACGGACCTCTTAGAATTGAACCGGTGTAGGCGTGGGTTGGGCCGAGCTACTGAAAATGGAAAGGCCGAAGTTGCTGCCGAAGGGGCCACGACTTCCACGTTGGAGAGGAGTCCCACACGCTGGAGGGCTGGCTGACAAAGTGGGGGCGTCCGCGACTTCTGTGGAGGGGCAGACCAAGCACGAAAAGGGACAAACAGCCGCACAACCGAAGGAAGCAGCATCGTCGATTCTGGTGGACCACGCATCGACTGATTAAGGAAAGAGACAGCACGTGCAGATGGGAGAAGTGATGCGAGGGAAGTGGACAGCAGCCGCATAAAAGGAGAGAAGACTCCTTCAATCTTGATGAGGGGGATGGCGAACAGGGCAGAAACCGAATGGGACAAGGGAGGACGTTTGTCCACGTCGCCAAGAGAGAAAGGGGGAGATATTTATTTAAGGGATAAGCAAAGACTCGGTCAAACAGGGGAAATTGAATTCTGCAGAGAGAGTCGGTGGGGCATGAACCGAGAGAGAGAGATGTGGGGATGGTTTTCACGCATGAGGAAAAAGAAAAGGGAACGTGCGTGGAAGGGAAGAAGGAGAGAGAATAAATGTGTGGATGAGATGGGGTAAAGTCGACCAGAGGGGCACACCCCAAAAGAGAAAAAGAAATAGAGAGAGGGGAAAAGGAATTAAATATTCTTGCATGGCTTTCAAATGATTGGAAATCACGCGCGAAGAAGAGAAAAAAAGTACATGGCCGAGAGTGTCCAAAGGAAAAGGAAAAAAATGTTGAATAGAACAGCTTATACTCACCTTCAAACAATATCGTCAATTGGTTATCTCAGGACCAATTTCTTCACCAACTTGCACATTTGAAATCCAATTGAAGACAAGTACTTAAATACCATGAATTTTCTTCGAAACTAACTTCCATTTCATTTTTCTCGATGTCTGATTTTCCAAACAAACAAATTCGATTGAGGTCCAACTTGAAATCAGAAAAAGCCCAAACGACTTCCATTCACCGATTTGCTTAACCCAGATGCCAAATATCTCTTCAAACTGGTCAATATGTAATTCCGTTCATTTTCTGAATCGTCCATCTCGATTTCCCAAAAAAATCTCGAACTCTTTAGAATTTCCTCAAAAGGTGAGTCGACGTTCATAGAATGACTCATGACACAACAGGACTTCCAATTTCTGAAATTGATTTCAAATTCATGGTTATTTTCAATCAAACGCGCTTTTAGTGTGACCTTACCTATTAGGTAGCTTACAGGAATTTTTTGGTGCAATTGACCTGTGGTCGATTCTCTTTGACCCACAATAAACCCATCCAACATATTGGCGACTCTCGGTGGTTATGAAAATCTCGATGTTTCAAATACAGACACAAGGTACCCAAAATGACAGAAAATCAGTTTAGTGCCATTCGACGAGAATTTTGCAATCAGGTGGAATCACCCACACTTTGATCACCATCTCAGTCGAATTGACCCATCTCTAGTTTTTGATCAATTTTTAATTGTGCCGCAATGATCCTTGAAGACTAGCACGGTCGAGCAGTCGATTTCTGGTCGAATTCTCAAGTTTATTGCATTTAAAATCCCTTAACGGCTTCACCAAATAAGTCAGTTATCTCTTGAGTGGCCATCTCAGAGAAAAACACTATAGTCACGTTGATGAAAGGCCCGACTTATCCGATTGAAATCAGAACCTGAAAATCTTGATGTCACACCTACTTTTCTGTTTTGTTAATAGAACAAAATTAAGTTTTTTTTTTTTAATGGTGAATTGCATTACATGTTTTGATAAATAAATGAATTTAGAGCCTAGGAGAATAAAATGACAAAAATATTTTGTTTATGGACTGCGTCTATAAAAGAAAGTGAAGCATACAATAATGGTATAGACAAAGACTGCAGACTTTAGCCCGAATCCGGGGTCACGGGACACATACATTTTTTATTCATTAATTTGGTCAGTTGTGCTTAAACTCCAAACCTCGTCAATTTCTCGAAATCACCAACAATTATCGACATAATTAATTCATAATGAAGACAAATATTGACACATATGAGGTGTGTCCGACTCTCCTTACCCATATCTACAAGCAACAAACAATATCTTTTATCTCGATCGATTTTCAAAATTTTATACATGAATGGCAGTTTCTTTTTTCCGAAAAAAAATATAGTGAATGGGACTGCATAAAAATATGGGGATATATAATTAAGACCCAACTTTTGTGTATAGCCTAAATGTGATTATAGATATGAGCGGACTACAAATGGAATTGAATCCTTAATTCTCATTAATGACAAGTTCAAAGATATGACAAAATAACATCACTCCAATCACTTCCTTGCAGTATCGTGCTTTGCTATTGCTAGACGTCCATGAAGTTCTTATAAAAAGATTTCCATGCAGTCAAGTAGGTCTTCCTTTTCACCCACTATCTTCTTTAAGAGATTATGTCCACAATAAGTCCACAAAGCTCTTTAAAAAACCAAGACTTCCAGGGAAAGTGCGACTACTCTATGAATCTTAGGCCCTGTTTGGTAACCGGCAAAATAGTAAAAATTTCTATTATTTTGTTCCCAAGAGTAGTTTTGGAACAGAATCGTGTTTGGTAAAAATTTTGTTCTCGGGAATAAATTTCTATTTTTTTTGCTCCCGGAAGTACATTTGGAACAAAATCAAGATAAAAAAAAAGTAATTCTTACCTTACCAAAAAAAAAAAAAGTAGATGCTTATTCCTGGGAATAATTCTAGAATCAAGCCCATATTTTCTTTTTTTATTTTTTATTCTTGTTCTTCTTCCCTTTTCTTCTACTGCCACCGTTGTGGTTGCTGTCCACCGTTGTCCGTTGTCGGTCGCCAGCAACCAATCCAGCAACCTCGTTGGAGGCAAGCCCAGCCACCGGTAAGGCTTGACCGGCGACACTCCGGTGAGGTCGCCGGCCCTCATCTAGCAGGTTGTCGGTCGGCCAGCGTTCGCCACTTGGAAGAAGAAGAATAGGAGAGAGAAATGAAAAAAAAAAGAAAAGAAGAAAAAAATAGTAAAAGTATTTAAAAATTAAAATAAAATGATTTAGAGTATAAATTTTGAGTACGGTACCAAATGCAATTCTATTCCGGGAATTAAAATTTTGGACAGTTACCAAACGGCTAAAAATATTTAGAAATTATTTCCGGGAACATAATAAAAAAGAATCATTTCTGATCATAATTTGTTTCTAGGAACAAAAGTGTTACCAAACACGCCCTTAATGGCTTTTGTCGGATGATGAGGGATTCTCAGACAAAATGCTTGGCAAGCGGATAACGACAACAGTGGACAGTTAATGTGTGTGAAATTGACATGCTTTCGTCTCCTAATGCTTCAAGTTTGTACTTGTTGCTTCGTGCTTTCCAAGTCCATGATGCTCACTGGCCGATCCCAGGCACATTAACATCCAAAGATTCTGCTTATAGATATGTCTTCGACATACTGTTCTAGTTAATATGCCTTCTTTTTGGAGATACGGATATCTAGAGTGCCAAAACTTGGCACGGATTGACACTTAAGTGCCAAAATCAGAGCAAAATGGATCACTTAAGTGCCACTCCAGCCAAAATCTGGCCAAAATGCCAACGTGGCGATTTTCCGCGAAGGAAGTGCAAAAGCGATGTCATTTTCATGCTAACGTGGTAAAAAAATTAATGCAATTAAATTTAAAACTAAATTTATTTAAACATTTAAAATAAAATAAAATATTTTAAAAACTAAATTTATATAATACATTTAAAAAAATTTAAAAAAAAACTAAAAATTTAGTAAAGAAAGGGCGGGAGGGGGCGGGTGGTTGAGGGTTGAGCCCTCACCACCGCTACCTCCCAGCCACCGCGAGAAGGGCCGACGACGGAGAGGGGAGGGTCGGCTGAGGTCATCAGGCCTTGGCCAGGGGCTGGCGACCTCAGCCGACCGGCGGCGAGGGTCGGAAACCTTCACCCGGCTGGACCAAGGGTCGGCGGCGGTGGTTGGGGCGACCCTAGCAGGCGGCAGCCCTTGGCCCAGCCGGGCAAGGGCTCGCGGGACCTCCTTGCGTGTCGATTGGGGTCACGCCCCTCACCCAGCTCCAGCGAGGGTTGGTGACCCTTGCCTGACCAAGCCAAGGGCTGTCAGCGGCTAGGGCGACCCCAGTAGGCGGCAGCCCTCACCCCGGTCAAGCGAGGCCACCGACCCTTGTCGGATCTGGGTGAGGGCCGCCGACCCTCGTCGGATCTAAGCGAGGGTCGCGACCCTCACCCAAATCTGGGGCGAGGGCTCACAAGCCCTCACTGTCACGCCCTTATACTTGGCACGCACCCATCCCTCACCTTCATTGATTTAATAGCGACATCCTAGGACGCATCGTCGACCATTTCTTTTTAATATGTATATACAGAAGCATATAATAGAAATCCTTGGACAATAAAATAATGGGATAGACAAGTATGACTAAAAACTTGAACCTGAAAACCAACACCCTTATCTACATATATAACAACTCAGTCATATATATACATATATGACCCATACTAAAACGTTGGTTTTTACTCAAACAGGTTCCATAGTAAAAGTCATCAGACGAGAGTTGAGTCTCAATCCTCATTGGGATCCTACTCTAGATCATCATCAGGGTCCTCCAGGTACTCCTCTTCGGGTTCCTCATCAGGGTCCTGAAATATTGTCCCACAATCGGGATGAGACGATGTATCAGCAAGTTCTACCCCCTAAGACTCGATTAGTATACCAATACGCTATCCAGGCCACCTATGCACACACGAGTCAGATGACTTACCTTGGCCTCAGATTCCACCTACTTATCAGCACAGTTTTATAGACACCCAAGCAATCACATCACAGATCGATATCTCGATCAATCGACCTAATCAATTTCATGTCAATCTGACCATTCACTAGTCATTCCCATTCAATCAATCAATTCATGACATCAGATCAAAGCAATGATTAATCGACCTAGTCGATTACATATTAGTCGGACCATTTCTAGGTCATCTCACTCCACACTATATAACCTCCAAAAGTATACTTAGTCACAGAGCTACACTAATGCTCTCCAGCGTTGTTTTCGCCAAAGTGACGTATGTAATAGACAGTTATGTGCATTCTCTAAGGCACTGTTTTCGCCAATGATATCATTAATCACCAAATAACGTATGTCAGTAAATCACATACATTCTTTCTCTTTTTGGTGCTATTTTCGCCAACGTGATGTGCAATAAACACTTTATGTGCATGCTCTCGGAGGTCATTTTCGCCGGGGTGATATATTTAATCACAGAGCCAATATAATGTACATGCTCTCGGGCATCATTTTCGCCAGGGTGATATATATTTAATCAAAGAGTTGATATAGACCAATTACACGCATTCTCTTTCAGGCGCCATTTTCGCCATGGTGATGTACTTTAATCACCGAGCCATGTATGTCCATAAGTCACCATGGCGATGTACTTTAATCACCGAGCCACGTGCTACCTAATTCTACCTTAACTTTAAAAATTCCCGATAACATCGTACTCGACTGGTCTTAGCCAAGATTATAATCAGTTCACTATCACAATTTTCTCCACTTTATAGCCCATCAAAATATCTCTAGCGCTATATAATCATACTCGGCCATCTATTATTCAATTATTCAAATTCAATCAATTTAGGAGTAATTCCTCAAATTGCACAATCAATTCAATTCAACACAACATAGAGCTCAAATAAATAAACGAACTGCACCACAACAATCAGCGCATAAAATTCCAGTCGCCGACTATCCCTACCTAATTTTTGGAAAATAATTAATTAATTAATTAATTTCGAAAATCAATAAATAAATACTAAAAATCCAATTTAGGCCCGTAAGGCCTAATTGAAGCCCAAGACAGGTCAGGAAAAATCCCAAGATGCATTCAATAAATAGAAGTACGTCTCTACTTGCTAATTACACTAATCAATCGCCTAACATGCATCATTAAGTCACTAATCCAACTTATCTAAAATAATCTATCCACCTAATTGTGCTTAATTAAATCTAATCAACTATTAAGCATCATTAGTAAACTAAGATGGCATTAGTGAGCAAAACTCATTGGTTTAGTGTTTCGATGAGTCCACGACGAAGGCGACGTCAGGGCGGTCAATAAACCTCGAAGCGACGACACCAAGCGAGGCCGGAAAGACACCTAAAATGGGCCTCGAAGACCAAAAACCCTTGCTTTCCTTGGTTTCTGTTCTTGAGCCGAGCAGCTGGAACCGGCTGCGGTTTGGTGCAGAAGGTCCAGCAGCTTGGGGGCAGCGTATGGCTGATGGACGGCGGCAAGGAAGCTTCTGAACCTCAACCACAATGATCCAAGCCAATCCCAAGGCTGAAACAGTAGCCACAAATTCGGACTCCCTCTGCAACTTGGAAAAATTGGTCACTAGAGGAGAAACAAAGCTGAACCGGCTTGGCCGGAGCTCCTGTGAGGGATTAGCCGGCAACCAGCAGCACCCGGGAGTCGAGGGGGACCTGCTGGTGGTTGGTATGGGTGGAGGAAGGGTCAGGATGGGAGAAAACACGAAGGAAACATGAAACAGGCAAAACCGTGCAGGCCGCCAAGCGGACCGATGGACCAGCGACCGACGGCTTGTGACGGCCATACAACACGGACGATGGCTCCATTTGAGGAGAGGTCAAGGTCGTTGGAACGGTCTGGATGTCCTCATCCGGGAAATCTACTTTCTACTCCGATCTTTGGCGAAAGGTCGACTAGAGCAAAAACTGGAAGAAGTGAAAACAAAGAAGGAAAACGGTCTGGCGGTGGTGTGGCTGTCTTCCTTGGCTGCTGGTGTGTCGTGCAAGGCAAGGAGGAGGGATAGAATGGGGTGGATGGCAAGGGGAAAGAGACAGGAAGGAGTGAGGGGCAAGTCTTAGCCTTGGTGGGGTCTCCTTGGCCTTATTTTCCACAAGCCTATCACTTTAAACTCAACCTTGGCCAAGTGTTACTCTTTGGCTGCCATTGAGCCACCAAAGCTCCTTCTTGGACATGTGAGATGGTCCATTTTGACTAGGGGACGGGAGGCACACGGAATTGATACTTATCTCTCCCAATTGGACACATTAACTTACTTGATTTAATCACAAATGGCCATAGCAAAATCAATTGATGCCTCATTGATTGTCTTAGTTTTTTTCCTCACCCATATGTCTATCTTGCTTCCCATTTTTGCAACCAAATCAATCCCCAGCCTTGATTGAACAAAAACGGCCCTAAGCCGACTTTTTCCCAAAAAGTCTCGGTTGTCAAAAAAATCTTCTAAGACTGAGTCGATACTCCTAGAATTTATTGTGACATGAAAAAATCTTCAATTTTTGAAATCAGACTCGAATTGACAGTTAATTTCCATTTGGTGCATTTTTAGCGTGACCTAGACTATTAGGTAGTTTTAAGAGATTTTTAGTGCAAACGACCCGTGGTCGATTTTCTTCGAGCCACACCCACTCGACATATTGACGGCTCTCGGTTGTCGTGAAAATCTCGAGGACTCAAATACGGACACGGCACCAACACGACAGTAAAATCAAATTAGTGTCGATCGATGAGAATTTCCCAATTTAGTGGCATCATGTGGCACCCCTCGACGGCCCCCGATCCGCTAGAGTCACCACAGTTCGCTTACCTTTCATTTTCCTTATTAACAAGTCACTCTGATACCATTTTTAGTTGCAGCGGGTCCATACAACTTGGGGGTTTACATTTTTTTTTTTTTTTTTTATTCGATCGGTCCCTTGCGCAATTTATATGCGGAAGCACATCCAACAACTCCCTTCCTTATATTCAGAAAACGATGCACACCTACTAAATATTAAAAGTAAAAGCCGTACACCTTTTATTTACTTAAACCAGATGGACATTGTTCATCGGTACATTAAAATGCCGTAGTCTTCTATATTCGGCTACACTCCCAAAAGATGACCGACATTTCCTCCAACAGTCATACACTTAAAGTCCATCAACCAGTGTCGGCGTCCTAAGGTTCCCTCCTTTGCTATCCTTCTCCCCGCGGTCATATCCAACCACTCAAACCATCTACTAATCTGAAATGTTGGTCCCCAAAAGGGGTGAGTACAACCACTCAGCAGATAGGGAAATCCAATAACAACTCAGTGCACCATGCATACCATCATACAATGCAGGCATTGCTTACCTTTTTGATGTCAAGCGTATTCATGCATCATCATAGCATATATATCATCATCATGGCATCTCATATATCATTATCATAGCCATGCATCACCATGCATATCACATCATCATTAGCCATGCATCACCATGCATATCACATCATCATTAGCCATGCATCACCATGCATATCACATCATCATTAGCCATGCATCACCATGCATATCACATCATCTCATCATTAGCCATGCATCCCCATGCATATCACATCATCATTAGCCATGCATCACCATGCATATCACATCATCTCATCATTAGCCATGCATCACCATGCATATCACATCATCTCATCATTAGCCATGCATCACCATGCATATCACATCATCATTAGCCATGCATCACCATGCATATCACATCATCATTAGCCATGCATCACCATGCATATCACATCATCTCATCATTAGCCATGCATCACCATGCATATCACATCATCATTAGCCATGCATCACCATGCATATCACATCATCATTAGCCATGCATATATTAACATAGGTGATCATCATATCATACATGTCATTCTTATCATGACATCATCACATCACCCTTCCTCGATTCATCAATTTCATCTCATATTTTACACTCGCATCTCATGCGAGAAAAACCTCCGGGCATGTATCCAAGATACAACCGGGCATCCGGCCCCCCACATTCCGGGCATCTCGCATCTCATCTAGCATCACGAGGAACCTCCGGGCATGTATCCGCGATACAACCAGACTTCCGGCCTTTACCCTTCTAGCCGGGCATCCCGCACCCCAATCCTGGTGTCGCGAGGCATCTCCGGGCATGTATCCAAGATACAACCGGACTTCCGGCCCCCACATTCCGGGCATCCGAAACTCCCAGGGAATCTCTCGAATTACGCCACCGGCCACCGGACAACATCCTCCACCACAACCTCATTCTCATCCACATTTATCTTTTATCTCAATTTAACATGGCAATTTGGCATGGCATCAAACATATCACACTTGCATTTCAATTCACATGTCGTGCACATGTCGTAGCTTAATCACATAAGCATTTCAATTCACATGTCATGCACATGTCATAGCTTAATCACATAAGCATTTCAATTCACATGTCATGCACATGTCATAGCATAATCACATAAGCATTTCGATTCAATGCATACACCAAGACCTCATCACACAAGTGCCACACAAATGGAATTGAATCCATGGCCAAATAAAAATCCATTTTATTTTATTATTTTATTATTTTATTATTTTTTATTTTTTTTATATTTATTTATTTTTCATAAATAAATATTTAATATCCATGATTTTCCCAAAATCATAATATTCAAAAATCATTTATAGGATCACAATTTTATATAAAATTCGTGGCCAAATCGAATTTCTTGTAATTTCACAATTTCCTCCAAAAACATCCTAAAATTCTCGGAATTTAACCCACTGCACAGTTTCCGAATTAATTTAATTAAAATACCCATTCGGTCTCCAAAAATTACGAAACTTTACAGGGTGATAGCCAACACATTTTCGCACCTTTTTCATTAAGAACTTTAAGCCAAATTCCTTTTAGATTAATTTCCATAGTCCTACGAAGCTTCTGGAATCTCTACCGCGACGTCCAGAACACACTCCTCCGTATTTCTTAGATTTCACCCATCAAATCTCTTTCGTTCCTTCTGAAATTTAATTATGTTATGTAAAAATACGTCCTTTACAAGTTTCATGAAGGGATCTAGGTCAAATACCCAGATTATGGTCACCATTTTAACCCATGAAGTCTCGGGTGTCTCGGTTCACTTCAACAGAACCATCCGTCTCAAAGATCTAGCCGATTCACCAAGTTATACTTGTTATTTTTTCCTCATTTTCGAGTATGTTGTAGCTTAGGGTGTTTCCTACAACTTTCAAGAAGACAACAAAGTGAGATCTCCAACAGAAATCGACATGCAACCAAGAAATCAACAAAAGGTCAGTAAGAAATTCGCAGATCTGAGGTCACCGTATAGCAAAGCTTTTGACCCCACATATCACCATCGTTTTCCATGAAATTCGAGTATGTCATACCTCAAGATATTAGCTTCAACTTTCATGAAGACACCGAAGCCAAAATCACACTCCAAATACACATGCAAGCCCGAATAAAAAAACTGTCTACCACAAACCGAACGGAGACAGCCACATAACATGAACACATGCAACCCTTACTTCGGTATTTCGCCCAAATCACCCCTCAAACCGAACATGCAACCATCAAACAACGTGCAAGAGAAGTAAAGGAACCCCCACTTGCCTCAAAGAAGAACACACAGCAACACACGGCGGCGTAGGACGGTCGGACTAGGCGGGCGAACGGCGAAACACGGCGGCGGCAACTCTCGGCTCCACCTCCTCCCTCTCGGCCTCTCCTCCGCTCAAGCTCTCTCTCGCACACTCTCTCTTGGACGGAAATGAAGAAGCAACCGGCCACTCTCTCTCCAAATCCCCCTTTTTATACTCCCCTAGGCTCATCATAGGTAATGATTGATCCACCACACCTATGGCCAATGCATGCTCTTTACTTTATGCCACTTGTCACACTAATTTTTGAATTGATTTGGGCTTGGGCTTGGGCTTAGGCCCAACCGGCCACTCCCCCTTGGGCTGGTCGAAAATCCTTCTTGGGCCCAATGGGCCGACTAGCTTGGCCCACCAAGCTTTAGGCTAATGGGTCCAAGGCCCATTTCGAAAATAAGCCTATTTTCTCTTCTTCTTTTTTTTGAATTCCTTTCTATAAATATTTCTAAATTCAAATTTCATCTTGGCCAAAACCATGGGATATTTTTAATCATTGAAATTTAAATCATATGGCCAAGCATTTAAATTTAAATTTCCACAACACAAGCAAAATTCATCAAATTAAAAGACAAATTGGCCAAAGCATAAGCCATAAAATTCTATCACCTAATTAACACACCTTATGGCTTGGCTTTGAATTTCTAGGATGCCACACATCACCCACGATCGGCCGCACATCTTAGTCGAACGGACCTATCTCTGATCTCAAATCGATTTTATACTGTGCCATAATGACCTTTAAAGATGAGCACAGTTGAGAAGCCGGTTCTTGGTCGAATTGTCAACTCTATTGCCTTAAAATTTCTTAATGGCTTCCCCAGATAGTCTAGTTATCTCATGAGTGGCCATCTCAGAAAAAAGCACAAAAGGCGCGTCAATGAAATGCCCGATTTATTTAATAGAAAATAGGACTGAAATTTGGCATGTCACAACTTTTCCTTTCTAATAAAAATTTCGTCATTAAAATTTAAACCTTTATCAATCCTTAAACAAAAAGGTGGGGGTATTGTCGTCTCATCTAGTCTCACTTTCCCCAGTTGCTTCTTCAATCCCATGGCGTTGTTAGACCACTTTGACCAAGGGGACTATCTTGGTTCACCTAATCCGATCCTTCTAATTCACGATTTGCACTAAGCTTTCCACGTACGACACTCAATCATCTACGTCTAATTCTTTAAGATTTAGCACGTGGGTCGAGTTAGGCTCATACGTCCTTAACCTTGACACATGAAAGACGTCATGCACTTGTGCCTACCTTGGCGACAACGCAAGACGATACGTTAGGATCCCGATTCTTTTCAAAATCTCAAAGGAATCTACGTACCTCGGTTTCAATTTTTTCCCTCCTTGCTGAAGCGCAAGGTATCCCTCATTGGTGACACCTTCAAAAAGATGTAATCACTAATTTGGAACTCTAAGGGCCTTCCATGTTCAACGATATAACTTTTTTGGCAGTTTAGAGCGGTCTATAATCTAATTCTAATCACGACAACTGCAATCATTAACTGTTGAGCTGACTCTGGGCCTATGATCTTTCTTTCTCTAATCTCATCTCAGCAAACCGAAGTTATGTTCACCCTGTTCTACCCTACTTCAAAAGGAATTATCTGACTGTTCTGCTGAAATTGGAAATCCATGAATTTAGATCTAACATAAAATTTATCCCCGGCATTTCATGTGGATGAACTATATGATGCACATACACTTCTGTATGCCCATTTAAGTCGAGATTCTTCCATACTGTGATGGAGCAAATCAACTTCATCCATCAGTCAACCACTGCCCAAACGAGATCACTATCTCTCTAATTTCTAGTGAGCTTGTCACAATGTTCCATTGTGATATACTCCCATTCCCACTCGGGACTCTCGAGTGATTGTAAATGCCCTCTTGGCTTGTATTATGGAACTTTCACTTACTAGCATCTTTGACACTTACAACCTGTTCAACCATGACTATCCTCATATTGGTCTACTAATCGAGCTGACGTTGATTCTGACCTACCTCGCACTGTATGACAAATAGTGCAACTGCTACCATGAATTCCTGACCAAGTCTCTTCCCTGAGTGCTACATCGTCAGGTACACCCAATTACTCTCGGAACTTGAGTATTCCATCTTTAGAATTTTGAAAGTCAGCCCCTTTCTTATCATTATCCTTCTACAAGACCTTCTAAATCTCCCAGTCGGTCAACTGAAGCGTCTGATTCCAACTTGAATATCCGGTTCAATATTGAGGATGGCCA
This sequence comes from Eucalyptus paniculata subsp. matutina, assembly GCA_017140255.1. NCBI lineage: Eukaryota > Viridiplantae > Streptophyta > Magnoliopsida > Myrtales > Myrtaceae > Eucalyptus > Eucalyptus paniculata. The sequence goes on from CM029435.1 coordinate 17,313,823, forward strand.
TAAAATTCAAAGGTGGCCCACCTCAAATTTGAAAACCGAATTTCGACTTTCTCAAGTAAGGTCCATACTTTAACCAGCATATTTACAATGAAGACTCTTGACTCAATGCATTAGTGACTTCTTTCATCCTTCTAGGGTGATACTAGACACTACCCTCTTATCCTTCAAAAGTTCTGATTCACAGTGTTATCTCATGTTTAATTCATTCTGAGAGAATAAATGCTAGAGACTTTGTTGGTCAGTGAAGATCCAAAATCTTTCTCCACACAACTAACATCTCCAAGCCTTCAGTACAAAAATTAATGCTGCGAGTTCCAAATCATGTGTCGGGTAATTCAACTCATGAGGTCTCAACTGGCGGGACGCATATGCGACAATCCTACCATATTGCATCAACACATAACCTAGTCCTACCCATACGGTTTCTGATCTCTGACACTGTTGTCGGTCTCGGCCCACTAATAACTGCTTCAATCTTGGTCGGGTCCACAGAGATTCCTTCACTTGAAATCACATGGCCTAGAAACGCAACGCGAGTCATCCAAAACTCACACTTGCTAAACTTAGCGTCCAATCCATGGGTCCTTAGGGTCTGAAGTACCATCCTCATATGACTCTCTTGCTCCTCAGTACTTCTCGAATACATCAGACTATTAATGACGAACATGATCATGAACTAATCTAGTTAATCCTCAAATACTTGATTCATAAAATCCATGACAGTAACTAGAGCATTTGTTAGAACAAATGGCGTTACAATACTCTCATAAAGGCCATTTCGAGTACAAACCATTTAATTCAATTTGTCCTTCTCTCTGATTCTTAAGTCAACCTTTGAAAGCATCGACACTTTTTGTAACTGGTCACACAATTCATTAATCTTCAGTCATGAACACCAGTCCTCGATCATCACCCGATTGAACTAATGATGGTCAATGCATACTCGCAACGAATCATCTTTCTTTCTCTCACAAGCAATTTGATGTTGCTTAAAGTGATGCACTGTCATGCATAAAATTCTTTATCCAGAAATTCTTGCATCTGTACCCTCTATCAATTCAGACAACGACAACTGGTTAGAAGCCTTAGAAAGTGGCTCTATGTCGGATGCTAATTTATTTACGAATTCTATCTCTCTAGCGACAAGCCTGGTAATTCTCTTGGAACTATCTAAGAAATTTCTATACCATGACCACCTTCTTCTCATTCTATTTCTCAACTAACACATCCATTACATTTGCCAAATAAATCTTGGCAACCTACATTCTATACTCGATTGTCTTAAGTGATGAAGTAAAAAGGGATCGAGGATCCTCCTCGATTTCTGCTAAATTCACAACCTTCACTTTCTAACGGATCAAACAGTAATATGGTACTTCTTCGCTTGCATTGGCCTGAGCCGGCGCTCTATCAGCACCACGACCTTCTTGGGCATTGACCCATGTCGGTGTTCCACCTCGAGCAACAGGTCTGATCGTACGCCTTCTAGGAGTCTTTTGCTCCTAATCGCTCATAGCTTAGCTTTACAAATTGACACATGTTCCAATTCTACACAGAATTAGGAACAGAGCGATCCAAACAACAAGCAATTCTAGCACTCAGTTATCACAAACATGCACCAGTCGTGAATTTAAATATCTTTCCTACTACTATCTTATAGGTCGTCGCACCTTATCACTCTAATTTCTAAACTTCGCTCTGATACCACTTAAACGAGATGTCACGGCCCAATCCTCGGGCACGCACACATCCCTCACCTTGGTCGATTTAATAGAGACGTCCCAGAAGGCATCGCCGACCATTTCTTTTTAATATAAACATGCGGAAGCATATAATAGAAATCCCCAAACAATAAAGCAATGTGATAAACAAGAAGGACTAAAAACTTGAACCTGAAAACCAACACCCTTATGTACATATATAACAACTCAGTCATATATATACATATATGACCCTTACTAAAAGGTCAATTTCTACTCAAGCAGGCTTTACAGCACAAGTCTTCAAACAAGAGTGGAGTCTCAATCCTCATCAGGATCCTACTCTAGATCATCCTTGGGGTCCTCCTTCAAGTACTCCTCTTCGGGTTCTTTCTCCTCGGGTTCCTCATCAGGGTCCTGAAATGTTGTCCCACAACCAGGATTAGACTATGTCTCAGCAAGTTCTATCCCATAAAACTTGATTAGTAAACCAATATGCTATCCGGGCCGTCTATGCACACATGGGTCAAAGGACTTACCTTGGCCTCAGATTCCACATGCATATTAACACATTTCAATAGACACCCAAGCAATCACATCACAAATCAAATCTCGATCAATCGACCTAGTCAATTTCATGTCAATCGGACCATTCACCAATCATTCTCATTCAATCAATCAATTCACAACTCTAGATCAAAGCAATGATCAATCGACCTAGTCGATTACATGTCAGTTGGACCATTTATAGGTCATCTCACTCCACACTATGTAACCTCCGATAGTATACTTAGTCACAAAGCTACACTAATGCTCTTGGGCATCATTTTCGCCAAGGTGACATATGTAATAGACAATTACGTGCGTTCTTTAAGGCGCCGTTTTCGCTAGCGATATCCTCAATCACTGAGCCACGTATGTCAGTAAATCACGTACATTCTTTCTCTTTATGGCGCCGTTTTCGCCAATGTGATGTACAATAAATGCTTTATGTGCATGCTCTCGGGTGTTGTTTTCGCCGGGGTGATATATTTAATCACAGAGCAAATATAAACAATTTACATACATGCTCTCGAGCGTCATTTTCGCCGGGGTGATATATATTTAATCAGAGAGCCGATATAGACCAATTATGCGCATTCTCTTTCAGGCACCGTTTTTGCCATGGTGATGTACTTTAATCACCGAGCCACGTATGTCCCTAAGTCACATGTATTCTCTTTCAGGCGCCATTTTCACCATGGCGATGTACTTTAATCACCGAGCCACGTGCTACCTAATTCTACCTTAACTTTAATATTACCGATAACATTGTACCCAACTGGTCTTAGCCAAGAGTATAATAAGTTCACTATCACAATTTTCTCCACTTTATAGCCCATCAAAATATCAATGGCGCTATATAATCATACTCGGCCATCTATCACTCAATTATTCAAATTCAATCAATTTAGGAACAATTCCTCAAATTGCACAATCAATTTAATTCAACACAACATAGAGCTCAAATAAATAAATGGACTACACCACGACAATCAGCATAAAATTCCGATCGTCGACTATCCCTGCCTAATTTTCGGAATATAAATAATTAATTAATTAATTTCGAAAATTAATAAATAAATACTAAAAATCCAATTTAGGCTCGTAATGCCTAATTGAAGCCTGAGACGGATCGGGAAAAATCCCGAGATGCATTCAATAAATAGAGGTATGTCTTTACTTGCTAATTACACTAATCAATCGCCTAACATGCATCATTAAGTCACTAATCCAACTTATCTAAACTAATCTATCCACCTAATTGCGCTTAATTAAATCTAATCAATCATTAAGCATCATTAGCAAACTAAGAAGGCATTAGTGAGCAAAACTCATCGGTTTAGTGTTCTGGTGAGTCCACAGCGAAGGCGATGTCACGGCAGTCAATAAACCTTGAAGTGGCAACACCAAGCAAGGCTGGGAAAACACCTAAAACAAGCCTCGAAGACCAAAAACCCTTGCTTTCCTTAGCTTTTGTTATTAAGCCGAGCAGCTAGAACCGGCGGCTATTTGGTGCGGAAATGGTGAGCGGCAAAGGTCTAGCGGCTTGGGGGCGGCGTACAGTTGATGGACGACGGCAAGGATGCTCGAGAACCTTAACCACAGCGATACAAGGTGGTCCCAAGGCTGAAATAGCAGCCACAAATTTGGACTCCCTCTGCAACTTAGAAAAACTGGTCACTAGAGGAAAAACAGAGCTAAACGGGCTTGGCTGGAGCTGTGGCACCCCTCGACGGCCCCCGATCCGCTAGAGTCACCACAGTTCGCTTTTCCTTTTTTTTTTTTTAAATAACAAGTCACTCTGATACCATTTTTAGTTTCAGTGGGTCCATACAACCATGGGGGTTTACATCTTTTATTAACGGTCCTTGCGCAATTTACATAACGGAAGCATATCCAACAATTTCCCTTCTTTACATTCAAATCAATGCACACCTACTAAACATCTTATATAAGTTAAAGCCGACACATTCATTTACATAAAGCATATGGACATCTTTAGTCAAGACATCGAAATGCCAATGTTTCTATGCTTGGCTATACTTTAAAAGATGACCGACGTCTCTTCCAACAGTCATACACTTAAAAGTCCATCGATCAGTGTCGGCGTCCAAAAGTTCCCTCCTTTGCTATCCTTCCCCTTGCAGTCATATCCAACCGCTCAATCCATCTACTAATCTGAAATGTTGGTCCCCAAAAGTGGTGAGTACAACCACTCAGCAGGTAAAGGCATCCAATAACCACTCAATGTATCATACAATTCATACATGCATTGCAGGCGTAACTTACCTTGCAGCCATGCGTAATGCTATCATGCATCATCATGCCTTATCATCATGCATATCATATCATCATATGTCATCATCATAATCATCATCATCGCATCATTTTATCATACATGTCATCCTTATCATGACATCATCACATCACATATCATCATCATCATCATGCATATCATCATGTATATCATACCATGGGTGATCATCATATCACAACACATATCATCATCATCATCATCATCATGCATATCATACCATGGGTGATCATCATATCACAACACATATCATCATCATCATCATCATCATGCATATCATCATGCATATCATACCATGGGTGGTCATCATATCACAACACATATCATCATCATCATCATGCATATCATCATGCATATCATACCATGGGTGATCATCATATCACATCTCATATCATCACCATCATCATGCATATCATCATGCATATCATACCATGGGTGATCATCATATCACATCTCATATCATCACCATCATCATGCATATCATCATGCATATCATACCATGGGTGATCATCATATCATATCACATCATCATCACCATCATCATCATGTCATGAGTTAATTATCATCTTTATCTTTCAATTTTGATCACCACATCACCCATTTCTCAAATCATCAATCTCATCATCAACCCTTCGGGCAGAAACCTCCGACAGGGTTCCCAGCAAACTCAGCCATCCCATGGCCACCGGGCTTCCGGCCCCCCACATTCCGGGCATCTCGCATCCCAACTAGCATCACGAGGCATTCCCTTCGGGCAGAAACCTCCGACAGGGCTTCCGGCCTTTACCCTTCTAGCCAGGCATCCCGCACCCAAATCCTGGCATCGCGAGGTATTCCTTTCGGGCAAAGACCTCCGACAAGGCTTCCGGAATTATGTACCGACATACCACCAGGCCTCCCCTGGAATTACGTACCGTATACCACCGGGCATCCCAACACTCCCGGGGAATCTCTGGAATTACGCCACCAGGCCACCAGACAACATCCTCCACCACAACCTCATTCTCATCCACATTTATCCTTTTATCTCAATTTAACATGGCAATTGGCATGGCATCAAACAAATCACACTTGCATTTCAATTCACATGTCATACACATGCCAAAGCTTAATCACATATGCATTTCAACTTAATACATATACAAAGACCTCATCACACAAGTGCCACACAAATGGAATTGAATCCATGCCAAATAAAAATCCATTTTATTATTATTTTATTATTATTTTATTATTATATTATTATTTCTATTATATTATTATTATTTATTTCCATAAATATTAAATTTAATATCTATGATTTTTCCCAAAATCATTATACTAAAAAATTATTAAGCAAACAAATAGAATCACAATTTCATACAAAATTTGTGGCCAAATTGAATTTCTTATAATTTCACAATTTTCACATAATAGCACCCTATATTCGGATAATGGCCAGACTTGCACAGTTTCCAAATAAAGTTGATTAAAATACTCATATGGCCTTAAAAAATTACGAAATTTTACAGGGTGATAGCCAACACATTTTCGTACCTTTTTCATTTAGAACTCTAAGCCAAATTATTTTTTGATTTATTTCTACAACCCTACGAAGCTTCTGGAACCACGACCGCGACGTCCAGAATACACTCCTCCGAAATTCTTAGTTTTCACCCATCAATCCTCTTTCGTTTTCTCTGAAATTTGAGTATGTTATGTACCAAGGTGTCCTTTACAAGTTTCATGAAGAGATCTAGGCCAAATAACCAGATTATGGTCACCATTTTAGTCCATGAAGTCTCGGGTGTCTCGAGATACTTCATCAGAATCAATCATCTCCGAGATCTAGCCGATTTACTAGGCTACACTCATTCATTTCTCTTAAAATTTGAGTATGTTGTAGCTTAATGTGTTTCCTACAACTTTCAAGAAGCAACAAAGTGAGATCTCCAACAGAAATCAACATGCAACGTAGAAATCAACAAGAGGTTAGTGAAAATTTCGCAGATCTAAAGTCTCCGTACAATAGAACTTTTGACCCCTCAAATCTCCATCGTTTTCTACGAATTTTTATTATGTCATAGTACAAGCCGTTAGCTTCAACTTTCATGAAGACATCACAGCCAAAATCGAACTATAAACATGCATGCAAGCTCTCACAACATTCTGACTCAAACAGTTCATACGAAAATATTCCAGATCTAGCATCTCCGTAGGATGAGAGTTTGACCCCTCAAATCTCCATCATTTTCCACGAAATTTTAGTATGTTGTAGTAAAAGATGTTAGCTACAACTTTCATGAAGAAATAGAAACCAAAATCGGACTCGAAACACACATGCAAGCTCAAACAAATTTCTGACTCCAAACAGTTCATGCGAAAACATTGGTGCAAGAGTAGAAAGTGGATTCCCAACTTGCCTCTAAACCTCACGAACAGCACGAGCGGACGGACGGCGATTCCTTCCTCTCCCTCTCAGCTTCTCCTCTCTCGGCCACACTCTCTTCTCTCTAGCAACTCTCTTGGACGACAGCCACTCCCTCTCCCTCTCTTTCTCTCTCTCTCTTTCTTTTTAGTGGCTTTTATATTGCATGTGGCCACCCAAGATGGCCAATGGGGGCAGCCACACCTTGCACAGCCTCCACGCCATTTGGCAACTCGAAGGAAACACATGGCCTCCTTCATGCAAGATGGGCCGGCCACCTCTTCCTTTGGGCCTTAATGGGCCGGTCGAATCCCCCCCTTTTGGGCCGACTAGCTTGGCCCACCAAGCTTAGGCCAATGGGTCCAAGGCCCATTCGAAAATTAATCCCCTTTTTCTCTTTTTTTTTTTTTTGAATTCCTTCTATAAATATTTTTAAATTCCAATTTTCATCTTGGCCAAAGTCTTTGGGCATTTTTGTTCATTGAAATTTAATTTATAAATCTTATGGCCAAGCATAGATTATTAATCTATCAAATTTAAATTTTCACAATCATGTGCACAAATCATCTAATTAAAGACTAATGGCTAAATCATAAGCCATGGAAATTTTTATCACCTAATTAGGAACTTTAATACATCTCATGGCTTGGCTTTGAATTTTGGGATGCCACAGGAGCTCCGGCGAGGGATTGGTCTGCAACCGGCAACACCGGGGGGGTTAAAAGGAACCTATTGGTGGTTGGTATGGGTGGAGGAAGGGTTGGAATGGGAGAAAATACGAAGAAAACGTGACCGGAGGCTGCTAGGTAGATCGGCGACCGAAGGCTTGCGACGGCCGTACAGGACCGGCGGATGCTCTATTCGAGGGGAGGTTAGGCTCCTTGGAACGATTTGGATGTCCTCATCACGGTGATAGGTGGCTCGTTCGCTGATTCATCCGGGAGGTCTCGATGATGATTGGCGAAAGGTCGGCTAGAGCAGAAATTAGAAGAAGTGAAAATAGAGAAGGAAAACATCTCGACGGTGGTGTGGCTATCTTCCTTGACTGCTGGTGTGTCGTGCAAGGCAAGGAGTGTGAAAGTTAGTACGAGCACCTAAAGGGGGTGAATAAGTGCGAAAACAAATTTTGCAAAGTAAAGAATACAATCTTGCTTTTAAACCAACTTTGCTTAACAATAGATTATGAAAAGAAAATTAGACTCTAATAATCAAATAGAATTACGATCAAAGTAAAAGAGATTATGAAAGAAAATAAGAACACAAGGTTTATAGTGGTTTGGCTTAGTCCAAACCTACGTCCACTCTTCCGCACTTATAGCCCACCAACTGGATTTCACTAAGAATCAAAAGAGTTGTTACAGTATAGCTCTTCCCTTGATTCCACAGTGTAGAGACTCTGCTATACTTCCTCAAGGTCTCACAGAAGTATAAATACTCTTTTGAGTACAAGTTTTCGCTCAACAATTGAATTAACAAAGAACGGGGAGCTTCAGAATTTGGAATTCTTCTATCGTGCACACACTCAAATAACTAGAACGTCTTCCTTATATATTCTTTCATGCCATCTTGCCCATTGGCACTTACCAAAGGAGTTCTTCCAATCTACCCATTGGACATAATCAATTAGGGAGATTTCGAGTTATTTAAGGAATATGATGATAGCCCACCAATCCTGCTCACCCATACAATTAGGATCTAGGTTTCCATAAATAGAACCTTCCAAGTATACTTCGCCAATCAACGGATCCAAAATCCCTGAATTAATCTGAATTTGAATAATGGATTCCGAGATGCTATATCCAGCCAAGAGATCTTCAATCAATAGAATCAAATCCTTAACGAAATACTCAGTTTTGGATAAGTTTTCTTCGACGGTCTAGAAACTGTCAATGAGGATATACTTTGAATCTTGAGTCCAGTGGTTCGGCGGTCTTCAGACTTTGGTGAAAGAGTCTGCAAGTCTTCAAACTAGACTGATGAAAACATTTTGTTAGCTTCAAAACACGCAAGGAAGTTTTCTCCAGCAATCTCCCCGTTTTTTATGATGACAAAACTTTGTTGCAGATTTGGATATTTTTGACCTACAAAATAGTACTCAAGCAAACATGGATATCTCATAAAGATAATTGACTTAGTAAAGACAGCATTGAATCTACATCCACAGGAAAAAGTTAGTCCTGTAAATAAACAACTATCTTTGCCATGAAATACCAATAGTGCTTAAAATAAACGGACGATCAAACAATCCAAATCCAAATCCAGTCACAACCAAACAACCAAACAAAAGTAAAAAGTCATTCAAAAATTAAGGTCAAACAATAGTCAAGTTTCAAAACTGAACCCTCTCTCCCCCTTTTTGTCAGCATTAAAATGGTAGAGATAAAAAGATAATAGAATTATGGTCGGCTAGGAACGCGAACAAGCTGGAAATCTCCCATTGACTGGACAATCCCTTCTAGCTTTTTCAAATCCTCCTTCAGCTAAGCAAAATCTTCACCCTTGGCATTTGCTTGAACTTGAAGAGCAAGGGCATTAACTTGATCGTGCAAGGAAACTGAAGAGGCTTGACCTACATTCTGCAAGTTCTGAGCTTCGCATCCCAAGGCATAAATCTGGTCGCACATCTCCATAAGAACATCAAGCACTCTACGAAGGTCTCTTGAATTATCAGTCTAAGTACTAGCCTCTGCATGATCAGTAGGTGTATTGGCAGATGATGGCAAGATAGCACGATCACTCAGATTTGACGATGAAACCTCATGGCCTTCCTCAGGGAATTGAGAGGCATAGATGTTTTCTGGATCTGCAGGTGAACGACTAACACCTTCACTAGTAGCAGCAATTGGAGATGTACCTCTTTGCTTAGCAACTGCCCCTGTTTCAATGCCCTCAGGAGGTGAGAAGTACTCTTCATGCTCTGTTTCTTCCTGTTTACCTTTGCCTTCTTCTTCTTCCGCAATCCTTTCTTCCTCTGTTTCTTTTCGCATTGATTCTCTCTCTCCACTCCTTTCCTCTTCTTCGTCTCTGTCTTGATCCTCTCTCTCCTCTGTCTCTGGAACAGCACTCTGTAGATTTCTTAGTGCAAGAGCAGAAATGGTAATATCATCCTCATCCTCTTCATCTTCCAGAACGAGTGCTCTTCTTTTCTTAGATGGAGCAACCATGAGCTCCTTCCCTTTCCGTTTTGCAGCCGAGGAGGTTGGGTGAGTCCTGACAGGGGTTTTCTCCTTGAATCGCTCCAAAGCCTTGTTAAGTTCCTTCAGACGCATTTTGGAAACCATTTTCAGTCCCACCACCATTTGATCACAAGTTCGAACACATGGAATCTTGGGAGGCTGAATGTTCAAATGTTTGAATAACTTAGTGACAAGTGTTGAGTAAGGAAGTTCGCCCTTGTCTTTCACCATCGTTTAGTACATATGAAACATGATAGTATGTGGAAGAGAGAACTTTTTGCCAGTGTTAATGGCATACATCAGCTTTACCTCTGAGTTTAAAACATCAGTCTTCGAAGTCGATTTGGGTTTGAGGCTGTTGATTACTATCTTATGAAGCAAAATATTTGAGGCATTCATCCTCAAATACGAAATTTTTCCTTCAACCATTCCATCCTTAACAAGTGCTACCGTCGCACGTCCAATGGACACACTGATTGGTTGGAATTTCCCTTTTTCAACCCCAATCAAATCAGCCAATATATCCATGTCAACTACATAGTCTTGATCTCGAACACTGAAAGAGAATCTATTCGCATCTAGGAAACTCAGATTAGAATAGAAGTAAGCAGTGAGTTCAGCATGAGCCTTTGTCGATTCATAACAAAACCGTTCTAGTTGAAGAAGATTGAATTTCTATCTCGGCTTAACATTCAGAGAATCAAGAAAATCAAAGTCCACACTTCTAGGGTTAATCACACTACTCTTTAGCAACTTAGAGTACAGTTGCTTGTGTTCCTCCGAGCGAAACAAATCTGTCCTTTTGCATCGAATTTTCGCCGCAACATCCAATCTACGCCTAAAATGAGTATACATTTTATCACCATCATTTCCATCAGGTTGACTCAGCCCTCCAACATGTAGATCGGTTGGGATATTTGTAAATGCTTCTTCTACTGATCCAGCAGGAGCAATTCCTAATCGTTCCATTGTGCATAAAAAGTGAGTTTCATTTCGATACCCTTTTTCTTTCAAGAATTCATCAATATAGTTCAAGGGAGTACCACCCTTCTTCAAAGCACTATAAAGCTTATAAAGAAAAGCAGGCTTTTGAGTTCTTATAGGTTATGCATCTTCGATGATTTCTTCTTCTTCTCAATGTTCAATATGTTGAGGTCTAGATGGAGAAGATGGATGCTGTTGAGAATGTTGTGGGCTCTGCTGTTGTCAAGGAAATTATTCTTCCTCGGTGAGGTCAAAATGCATAGGACCCTCACGCATTTGTTGTGGTCATTTGTTCGCGATCCTTGAAGACTTTCTTTGAGATGACATTCTTCACAGTCTTTGAGAGATTCCAAGCTTGTTTCACTAGAAAGGTGAAAACTTTTTGAGCATTAAACAAGAGAAGAAAAGAGATGTTGAAGATCTGTGCTTTCTTAGGGTTTTGTGTGTAGAGCCAAGAAAAACAAACAGTATATAAAGCGGTCGAAACGAGGCATACGGAACGACGTGAAAGGAAAAATAAAATTCCTTTTAAAAAATAACTGCCTTTTTGAAAAAAAAAAAAGATAACCGTCATTTCAAAAATAACTTCTTTTTCCAAAAGGAATGATTACAATAATCACGAAAATTGGGGAATATAACATCAATCAATTACAGATTAATAGATTATCGTACCTTTTCGAGATTTTATCCGAGGGTTAAAATTCTAAAATAGAAATAACTTATAGTCGTGAATCTTGATCGTCAGAGTCTGAATATCTTTAGACTTTTTAGTCCTGAGTCTGAGCTTCTTCAGACTTTTAAGATATTTAGTCTGGAACGAATAACCTCAAATTGATTTTTCTCCAAAGACTTTGTAAAAATGTCCACCAGTTGATTCTTTGAATCAATAAACTGAATCGAGACTTCTCCATTTTGCACATGATCTCTAATGAAATGATGTCGAATCTCTATATGCTTTGCTCTTGAGTAAAGAATTGGATTCTTGGTGAGATTGATTACGCTGGTGTTGTCACATTTGATCTCAGTGCACGAATCTTCAATTCTAAACTCTCTTAGCTATTGTCTTATCTATAGAATTTGTGAACAACAACTTCCAAGAGCCACATACTCTGCTTCTGCTGTAGAAAGGGCTACAGTATTTTGCTTCCTCGAAAACCAAGATACTGTCCTGTTACCAAGCAATTGATAGGTGCCTGAGGTGCTATTTCTATCAACTCTGCATCCTGCTAGGTCTGCGTCTGAATATACAAGAAGAGTAAAGTCTCATTCTTTAGGGTACCAGAGACCTAAATTCGAAGTAGATGCAACATATTTGATGATGCATTTTGCAGCACTTAAATGAGATTCTTTGGGATTTGATTGAAATCTGACACAAATACAAACACTAAACAGAATGTCAGGTCTAGAAACAGTAAGAATAAGAAGTGAGCCATGATACTCCTGTAAAGCTTCTGGTCAACTTTCTTTCCTCCTTCATCTTTGTCCAGCTTCAAGGAACTTGACATTGGTATATCAGTCTTTTTACAATTGTCAAGTCAGTTTTTGACAAGTTCTTTAGCATATTTTTCTTGGTGAATAAAAGTTCCCTCCTTCAGTTGTTTCACTTGAAGCCTGAGAAAGAAGGTTAGTTCACCCATCATGCTCATTTCAAATTCATCCTGCATAAACTTAGAGAATTTCTTGCACAGATTTTCATTAAGAGATCCAAAAATAATATCATCAACATAAATTTGAACAAGTAAAAAGTTTTTGCCTTATCTTTTGATAAACAGTGTAGTATCTACTTTACGTTTAACAAAGCCATTTTGGATTAAAAACTTACTTAGTCTGTCATACCAAGCTTGAGGTGCTTGCTTTAAACAATATAGAGCCTTTTTTAGTCTGAATACAGAGTATGGTTTCTTTGAGTCTTCAAAACCGGGAGGTTGTTCTACATAGATTTCTTCTTGGATAAATCCATTTAGGAAAGTGTTTTTGACATCCATTTGGAATAACCTGAAATTCTTATAACAAGCAAAAGCAAGTAATAATCTAATTACTTCTAACCTTGCTACTGGTGCGTAAGTCTCATCATAGTCTATCCCTTCTTCTTGCGTATATCCTTTGGCCACGAGTCTTGCTTTGTTCCTTACGACTTTTCCTTTCTTGTTCCTCTTGTTCCTAAAAACCCATTTAGCTCCAATGATAAATTTACCTTTCGATTTAGGAGTCAATTCCCAGACATCATTGATACTGAATTTCCTGAGTTCTTCTTACATAACTTCAATCCAGTTTTCATCAGTTAAAGCTTCTTTTATGCTCTTGGGTTCTATTTCAGAAATAAGAGCCACAGCACTAGACTCTTCACGCCTCTTGGATCTTGTACGAATTCCTTCATTAATGTCACCAATAAAGAGTTCTTTAGGATGACTAGACTTGTGCTTCAAGTTGCAGGTTGAATTGTCAAACTGTTGATCATTTTCTTCATTTGATTCTTCAACGATCATTTGTTGCTGGTCTTCTGAAATCTGAGCTGCTTTTGGAAATTTAGACTTTGTAGAGTCTGGAGCAGGTTCAGATTCTTCAGGTTGAGTCTGAATCAATTGATTTTGCATAAAGTCTTGAAATTTGACATTCATCGATTCCTCCACAGATTGAGTCTTTTTGTTGTATACTCTGTAGGCTTTGCTTGTGGTTGAATATCCTAGGAAGATGCCTTCGTCTGTTTTCCCAATACGCATGGTGTACATAGGTCAAACTTTTGGTATGTCAAATTGGGTAGTTCACGAACAAGCTTCTTTGCTGAGATTTTGGCTATTTGCTTCATGTTGATGTGCCCAAGTTTTCTATGCCATAAGCTTGCTTCCTCTTGAATTAAGATTAGACATTGGGATTTTTCTAGTTTAATATCCAAGAGATAAATATTCCCATGTCTTCGCCCTATAAAAGTCTGAGAGGAGTCTTTATTGGTTCCTGAGCATATTCCTTCTTGAAAGTTGATTTTGAAACTAGTGTCACACAGCTGGCTAATACTCAACAAGTTGTAGTTGAGTCCTTCTACTAAGGAAACATTACTGATCGTGAGACTTCCAATCTTTACAGTTCTGAATCCCACAATTATGCCTTTATTATTTCCTCCAAAAGAAACTTTCCCACCATTAACTTGCACAAGCTTTATGAAGCAATTTGAGTCTCCTATAATATGTCTTGAGCATCCACTATCCAAGTACCATTTTACCTTTTTCTTGGTAATGGCCTGCATTTGAAAAAGAAACTCAAGTTTTCTTTGGTACCCATATTTTCTTAGGTCCAATGGAGTTAGTGTGATATACAGTCTTCGCCCAAGCCTTCCTCACAGGTTTCTAAACTATAGGACATTCTTTCTCAAAATGTTCTAAGCTATTACACTTAGAACATTTAAGAGCACTGCGGCCTATAGGTTTTACAAACACTTTTTGAAAATGATTTTTGTAACAATCTTTTGTAGGTCTTTGTTTAATTCTTTCATTTACCTTAGGAAAATCAATTAGAGGAATGGCTTCAACAGTGATTCCTAAACCTGATTTGTTGAAGTATGTGGCATCCCAAATATTCATGGCAACGTTTAGATACATTAAGGCCTTTGAATAGGTGATTGAAGTACCATCAAGTTGTATTATAGCCATTTGATCCATGATTTGCAATAATATTTATGGCCAAGCTTTTAGTGAATAATTATTTGATAGGAAAGAAAATTCTATTATTGACCATGTGTTTTATAAGTTGGAATTTATTGATTTATGATTTCAAGTTTTATGGCCAAGTGAACAAGGGAAATTAAGTATTTATATGATGAGAGATTAGGTGATGCTTAAATTAGAGAAGAGTGGGCCAAAACTCTTAGGCCAAGACCAGCCCATGATCACCCACCAATCGGCCATAGGGCCTAGCCAGCGAAGCCCAAAGGAGGAGGAGGAGCTGCCATCGACCAAGATGGCCCAAGCCCAGCCTGATTCAAGCCCATCTTGCATGGCAATTGCCAAGTGGCGCCGGCATGCAAGATCAATGATTGTTAATCATGAGGGGGAAGAAATTAGAGAGGATGAGGGGGCGGATTAAGCGAGGAAAGGGAGAGAAAGAGAGGGAGTCGTCCGAGCAAGAGAGAAGAAGGAGGACCATTCACCGATCGTCCGCCTAGCTCGCCGCCGTTCGTTCACCGACTTGCCCGCCATTTTTGTTGCTGTTTGTGCTTGGATTACAGGCAAGTAGAGTCCTAAAACCTGCCCTTTGCTTACTATGATGTGTGTGTAGAAGATGGTGAATTTTGGTTGTGGTAGATATGATGAAAGGTCGAAGCTATTGGGAGAAAGTCGTTGGCCTAGCATGTTGTTTACTGGAAAAATCAGTCCAACCCTTCACGAGTTTGTGATCTACATGCAACTTTTTATTTGGAATATCGCTTTGATCTCTCCATGAAAGTTGTAGAGAACATATTGAGAGATAACATACTAACATTTGAGACAAAACAGACAAGGATTTCCTGGTGAAACGATTTTCCTTTGGAGAGATTAGATTTGGAATTTATTGTGCTGACCTTTAGTGATTTCGTGGACTGTAAAGTAGCTTTCTTGCAAAAAATCTCACTTTGAGTTTTGAATGAAAGTTGTATTGTACTTCTTGAGGTAAAACATATCAAAAATTTATAGGAAATGAATAAAAATAGGTCACTGAAATCGTTGTCCTTTGAAGAAACTGGATCTGGGAAAATGCTACCTCGACCTAGTACGATTCTGTGATTTTTATAAAATCATACACTTAAAATTTGATCATGTGTCCTTAATGAAAGTTGTAGGTAATATTCTGAGGTATAACATACTGAAAAATTTAGAAGAAATAGACATATGTAGATCGGTGAAACAAGTTTCCTTTGAAAGAAGATATTCTGGAAAAACGACACCGAGAACAGGGGGATTTAATCGTCTATATCTGTTAATCTAGAACGATTTGGGGTTTGATTTCTTCACAAAATATTTACCCTTAGGACTTGTCTATAACATATCAAAATTTCAGAATTTTTGGAGTTCATTTGGATATTTTATTTAAATTACTTCCGAAACTGTGCAAGCTGAAGTGTTAAAATTTTGAAGACTGTGATGCATGGACCATACTGTTTTGTGTGAGATTCTTTTGGTATGGTGTTTTTCATGAGAAATCTAGCCTTTAGGTCTCGTCTATAATGTGTCAAGTTTTCAGAATTTATTTATACCATTCACTAATTTTCCTAGACTTTTAACCAAAGGAGTGTATTATGTTTTATCTAAAAATTGATGTGTTTTCCAAAAATAAATGAATTTTTTTCATGTGATGCAATGCTTTGAGCGGTTGATTTTGCTACATATGTGATGACATATAGCATGTTATGTGGCATCAAAAAGCTGGTTGAGACTCTTGATATTGATGCATCAAATGCCATGTTGAAATTGAGATTCGTGTGTGAATATAAATTGAAATAACAACAAGACCGTCGGAGGTGTGAGCCGATGATGCCTCGGGAGTTTTGAGATGCCCGAAGTGTGTGTGCCGGATGTCCTCGGGAGTTTTGGGATGCCCGGAGGTGTGTGCCAGAAGCCTCGGAGGTGTGTGCCAGGGGGGATACATCGTTATGCTAGCTGGGGTACAAGATGCCTGGAGTGTGTGTGCCAGATGCCCAGAGATGTGTGCCAGAGGTTCCTCGTGATGCTAGGTTGGATGTGGGCGATAAATTGAGGGATGCAAACACTAGTCTCTAGAAAGATAAAAATTGAGACTGTATCATGCGCATGGATGTGTACATATGGCATGGTGATATATGCATGATTGCTTGATGATAAGTGCATGGTGGTATATGCACGTTGCATGATGATATATGCATGGCTACAACGTAAGGTTTGCTTGAATGCATGAATGATATGTGTTTTATTCATGATACATTGATTGTTCTATTTGATGCACTGTGTAGTTTAACGGATCTTTACTGTTGAGTGGTTGTACTCATCCCTTTTGGAGACTAACATTTCAGATTAGAAAGATGCCTCTTTCACCAGTTGTGCATGGTACCTTCTATGGCATACCTACTGACGTCAAGGTGGAGTGCACCGAGCATTCCTATATTAGTATACCTGGTTTAGAGTATGTCCGAGTTCGAGTATTGGTGATGTACGACGTGGGTTCAGCTAATGGTCCTATCATCCAAGAGTTTTTGTCTGTTCACGTTCGACGCAATGGGGTGATGCTAGGGATGTTACCACCGCCGCCGCTCAATGCACCGGGTTGGGTGTGATGGCATGTAGGACTGGTGGGAGCTGATTTTTTTTCTTTTTGGGGATAGCCGACACTTATCGATAGAGGGATGTACATGTTTCATATAGAGTTCTCTTTTGGGTATAGCCAAGTATAGTTAAAAATCTTGGCCTTTTTGTTGTATCGACCCGAAATGTCCATCATGAAAATATAAATAAAATGAATCGGCTTTATCTTTTCTTCTGGTGCGTAGTTGGTGTGCATTGCATTATTGTTATTGGAGGGAGAGATGGTGAGACTTGTTTATGCTTCTGCTGATGAATTGCGCTGGGACCTTTTAAAAAAAAATGGAAAAGTATTCTATTGATCAACCCTTATGAACTATGGTTTCACTTAAATTAAAAAGTTACCTTATTGGTATGTAGTAGCATGAGTGACAAGAAATCTGTGGCGACCCTAACGGATTGGGGGTCGTCGAGGGGTGCCACAGCGATTGGTATCAGAGCAAATGGTTGTAAGTGGATAAGGAGCCTCATTTGGGAATTGAGGAATATGATGACAATGCACACCATAGGGTATTAAATGGAATAATTGGTTAACCTTGAATAATGGGTGATGGGTATTCACTCGTAGATTCCTAGTAGTTTGTTTTGAGTTGTCTCTAGGTACCAGTAACATGTATATGTTACTTATATAGTAGTAGTAGTTGCTTTGAATGAAGACAGTAAGTCTCAGATTTTTCCTAAGGCAAATGCTTGGAAACTGCAGGAAAGTCATGGTGCGAGCTAGAAGTGCTCATCCATCGAGGGCTGAAGCCTCTGCTGCAAGGGTTGAACCCCGAATGGAAGATATCCTACAAGCATTGGCCAATATTGGAAATCTGATGGATAGGCAAGCGTAGCAACAACGTGGAGTGGAACGTCGCCCTCAAGGACTGGTGGAGCAATTTCTAAAGTTGAAGCCACCTAAGTTTAGTGGAATGGGAAGTCCTGAGGAGGCAGAACATTGGATTGATGGGATAGAACAGATCTTCCAGTTGTTGGACTGTAGTGATGCTGAGAAGATAGTTTTGGCAAAGTACTAGCTGGAGGGAAATGCAAAGTTTTGGTGGAGAGCTTCGAGGGATACGATCTTTCCACCAAGTACTGATGTGAGCTGGGATGAATTTGTTAGAACTTTTAATAGGAAGCATTTCTCTGACTATGCTAAGGATAGGAAGATCACTAAATTTGTTCAGTTGGAACAAAGGGAGCTGACAGTAGATCAGTATGAGGCAAAATTTTCTGAATTGTCTAGGTATGCTCCCAGATTGATTGAGGATCATGAGGAAAAAGCTAAGAGATTTCTGAAAGGGTTGAAGACTGATTTTATGAAACAACTAGTGCCTTTGAATATAAGAGATTATCATGAGATTTATGAAAGGGCACAGTTAGTGAAGTAAGAGCTGGTAAGAGAGTGATCAGAGTTTAAGAGATAGTTGAACTTTAGTGATGTGAGAAGGGGTAAGAGACCCTATCCTGGTCAAGGTCAGACTTTGGAGGCTAAGAAAAAGAGCAATTTTGGAAATTTTGGAAGAGCTAGGGATGGCCTGAATATAGGGAAAGCACCCTATCAGCCTGATGTTTGTCGAAGGTGTGATGGGTGGCATGGCCCAAGATCTTGCAATGGACGGCTGAGATATTATGATTGTGGATGAGTAGGTCACCTTAAGAGAGACTACCCGCAAGAGAGGTCGCAAATGGGTGTTGGCTTGGGGCGACAGGCACAGCAGAGTGCTGTTAGACTAAACCTACCAAGGAATCCTCAAAGGCCACCAGCATAAGGAAGGGTTTATGCGGTCACCTAAGAGGAAGTGGAAGCTTCCAGAAATGTTATATCAGGTACGATTTTCATAAATGGCAAGAAGGCATATGTATTGTTTGACACGGTGCTACGCATTCATTTATATCTGAAAGATATAGGCAATTAAGTGAAATAGAAGCTACGCCTCTTTGTGTTTCCACGCCTTTAAAGAATATGGTATTATCTACAATGATGAGTGCAAAATGTAAGATAACGATAGGAGGAAGGGATATGGAAATAGACCTAGTCGTAATGGCTATGTATGATTTTGATATTATCATAGGAATGGATTGGCTTCGTGAGTATTGGGCCAAAATGGATTGTTATAGGAAAGTGATCCACTTTATTTTATCGGACCAATCTAGTTGTGAATTTTTCGGAGGTCAGACCAATCTATCTATAGCACTTATTTCAGCAATAGAGGCTCATGCATTACTTGACAAAGGATGTCAAGGGTACCTGGCAGTGGCTAAGGATTTTGCTAGGGAAGAACCTAAGCTCGATGAAATTCGAGTAGTCAATAAATTTCCAAATTTATTTCCTGAGTAACCTGGTTTACCATCAGAGCGAGAAATTGAGTTTGAAATAGAACTAATGCCTAGAACAGAACCAATATCAAAAGCCCTGTATAGGATGGCCTTAGTGGAATTGAAGGAATTGAAGGTGCAACTACAAGAGTTGCTTGATAAAGGATTCATTAGGCCAAGTGCTTCTCCTTGGGGTGCACCAGTCTTGTTTGTGAAAAAAGAAAGACGGGTCGATACATTTATGTTTTGATTACAGACAGCTGAATCAAGTGACCATTAAGAATAAATATCCTTTACCTAGAATTGATGATCTATTCGACCAACTACAAGGAAGTTCGGTCTTTTCTAAGATTGACTTGAGATTGGGATACCATTAGTTAAGGATAAAGAAAGAAGACATTCCTAAGACTGCATTAAGGACTCGTTATGGGCATTATGAGTTCTTAATTATGCCTTTTGGATTAACGAATGCACCAGCCGCATTCATGGATCTGATGAATAGGATATTTAAGCCTTATTTGGATCAGTTTGTGATTGTCTTCATTAATGATATTCTGGTATATTCTAGAGGACCTGAAGAGCACGAGCAACACTTGAGCATAGTTTTGCAAACTCTAAGAGATTATAAGTTGTATGCCAAATTCAGCAAGTGTGAATTTTGGCTGACCTGGATAATATTTTTGGGACACTTGGTGTCAAAAGGAGGAATTGCAGTGGACCCGGTGAAAGTTGAGATGGTAATAAATTGACCGAGACCGACAACACCCACTGAGATCCAAAGTTTCTTAGGATTGGCTGGTTATTATAGAAGATTTATTGAAGGGTTTTCATGATTAGCAGGCCCCTTAACGAAATTAACGCGGAAGAATGTAAAGTTTGAATGGAGTGGAGAATGTGAAAGGAGTTTTCAGGAACTTAAAAGAAAATTGACTACGGCTCCAATCTTGACTATACCATCTGGGTTTGATGGTTTTACAGTATATAGTGATGCATCTCATAAAGGACTGAAATATGTTTTGATGCAACATGGCAAGGTCATAGCCTATGCATCGAGGCAATTGAAGCCCCATGAACTGAATTACCTAACGCATGATTTGGAATTGGCAGCTATAGTGTTTGCTTTGAAAATATGGAGACACTATCTGTATGGAGAGAAGTTTGAAATCTATACAAATCATAAGAGCCTGAAGTATTTGTTTTTGCCAAAGGAGTTGAACATGAGACAAAGAAGGTGGATGGAGTTATTGAAAGATTATGACTGTGAGATACGATACCATCCAGGAAAGGCGAATAAAGTGGCAGATGCCCTTAGTCGAAAGTCAGCTATGGACATGGCTAGTCTAGGAATAACATAGTGGAATCTGTTAAAGTCTATTATGGATTCAGACTTCAAGTTGGAAATGGACCACCTTACTGGTATGCTTACTGCATTAAGGATTGAGCCTGAAATCATTTAGAAAGTTAAGATTTTACAAAAATCTGATTCGAAAATTTTGAAGATATGAGACACTATGTCTTTAGGAAGAAGACCAGAATTTCAAGTTTCTGAGGATGGAGTGGTAAGATGCCAAGGACGACTTTGTATTCCCAACAATGAAGAAGTGAAAAAGGAAATTCTGTCGAAGGCACATAGGAGTAATTATAGTATTCATCCGGGTAGTACAAAGATGTACAGGAATTTGCATCAACAATTTTGGTGGAATGGCATGAAAGTAGATATGGCTAAACACGTTTCTCAATGTTTAACGTGCCAACAAGTGAAGGCAGAACATCGCAAACCTGCAGGACTATTGAGACTATTAGACATACCAGAGTGGAAATGGGAACATGTAACAATGGACTTTGTGCAAGGACTGCCAAGGACATCAAATGGTCATGATTTGATTTGGGTGATAGTGAATCGTTTGACCAAGTATGCTCATTTCCTAGCTGTCCACATGAACTATTCAATGAATAAACTTGCTGAGATGTATGTAAGCCAAGTAATACACTTACATGGTATTCCTGTAACGATCACCTCTGATCGAGACTCTAGGTTTACTTCAAATTTTTGGCGAAGTCTCCAAAATGCCTTAGGGACAATGCTTCAATTTAATACTGCTTTTCATCCTTAAATAGATGGACAAATAGAAAGAGTGATCCAGACTCTAGAAGATATGCTGAGAGCCTGTGTTATTGACTTTAGAGGAAGTTGGAATGAAAATTTGCACCTGATAGAGTTTGCCTATAACAATAGTTTTCAGAAAAGTATAGGCATGGCTCCATATGAAGCATTATATGGAAGAAGGTGTAGGACTCCTATTTGTTGGGATGAAGTAGGTGAAGGAAAACTGACAGGACCTCAGCTAATGCGAGTTACTACAGAAGCGGTCGAGATAATCAGAAAAAGACTTAAGACAACCCAGAATAGACAGAGAAACTATGCTGATAAGTGTAGAAGGCCTTTGGAGTTTAGTGTGGGAGATCATGTATTCCTTAAAGTATCCCCTATGAAAGGAATATCTCGATTTAGAATGAAGGGTAAGTTAAGCCCTAGATTTGTTGGACCTTTTTAGATACTTGAAAGAATAGGAGATGTAGCTTATCGTTTGGTGCTACCTCCAAAATTGGAAAATTTACATGATGTGTTTCATGTTTCGATGTTGAGAAAGTACCAGCTGGATCCTGGTCACGTACTCGATCATGAAGCCATCAAAGTGGATGAGAAAGTGAGGTACATCGAAGAGCCTGTGCAAGTACTGGATCGAAAGGAGCAAATTCTTAGGACCAAGAAAATCTCGTTGGTAAAGATATTATGGCGACATCATGATGTGGAGGAAGCCACATGGGAGAGTGAGGAATTGATGAAGGAAAAGTATCCTTACTTGTTTAAAGAGGCATAAGTGATGTCTAATTTCGAGGACGAAATTCTTTAAGGAGGGGAGAATTGTGGCATCCCAAAAATTCATGGCAAGCTCCACATACATTAAGGCCTATGAATAGGTGATGGCAGTACCATCAAGTTGTATTGTAGCCATTTGATCCATGATTTGCAATAAGATTTATGGCCAAGCTTTTAGTGGATAATTATTTGATAGGAAAGAAAATTCTATTATTGGCCATGTGTTTTATAAGTTGGAATTTATTGATTTATCATTTCAAGTTTTATGGCCAAGTGAACAAGGGAAATTAAGTATTTATATGATGAGAGATTAGGTGATGATTAAATTAGAGAAGAGTGGGCCAAAACTCTTAGGCCAAGACCAGCCCACGATCACCCACCATTCGGCCATATGGGCCTAGCCCGCAAAGCTCAAGGGAGGAGGAGGTGCTACCGTCGACCAAGCTGGCCTAAGCCCAGCTGGATTCAAGCCCATCTTGCATGGCAATTGCCAAGTGGCGCCGGCATGCAAGATCAATGATTGTTAATCATGAGGGGGAAGAAATTAGAGAGGATGAGGGGGCGGATTAAGCGAGGAAAGGGAGAGAAAGAGAGGGAGTCGTCCGAGAGAAAGAGGAGAGAAAAAGAGAAAGGAAAGGAAGAAAGGAAGGGAGAAAGGACCGTGCGTGCGAGAGAGAAGAAGGAGAACCGTTCGCCGATCGTCCGCCTAGCTCGCCGTCGTTCGTTCACCGCCTTGCCCGCCATCTTTGTTGCTGTTTGTGCTTGGATTACAGGCAAGTAGAGTCATAAAACCTCGCCTTTGCTCGCTATGATGTGTGTGTAGAAGATGGTGAATTTCGGTTGAGGTAGATGTGATGAAAGGTCGAAGCTATGGGGAGAAATTCATTGGCCTAGCATGCTATTTTCTAGAAAAATCAGTCCGACCCTTCACAAGTTTGTGAGCTGCATGCGTCTTTTTAGTTGGAATCTCGCTTCAATCTCTCATGAAAGTTGTAGAGAACAATCTAAGGGATAACATACTAAAATTTGAGACAAAATAGACAAGGATTGCCTGATGAAATGATTTTCCTTTGGAAAGATTAGATCTGGAATTTGTTGTGCTGACCTTTAGTGATTTCGTGGACTATAAAGTAGCTTTCTTGGGAAAATCTCACTTTGAGTTCTTAATGAAAGGTGTATTGTACTTCTTGAGGTAAAACATATCAAAAATTTAGAGGAAATGAACAAAAATAGGTCGGTGAAATCGTTGTCCTTTGAAGAAACTGGATCTGGGAAAATGCTACCTCGACGTAGTACAATTCTGTGATTTTTATAAAATCATACAGTTAAAATTTGATCATGTGTCCTTAATGAAAGTTGTAGATAATATTCTAAGGTATAACATACTGAAAATTTAGAAGAAATGGACATATGTAGATCAGTGAAACGAGTTTCTTTTAAAAGAATATATTCTGGAAAAACGACACCGAGAATAGGGGAAATTAATCGTCTATATCTGTTAATCTAGTATGATTTGGGGTTTGATTTCTTCATGAGATTTTTACCCTTAGGACTTGTCTATAACATATCAAAATTTCAAAATTTTTGGAGTTCATTTGGATAAGCTGAAGTGTTAAAATTTTGGAGACTGTGATGCATGGACCGTACTGTTTTGTGTGAGATTCTTTTGGGATGGTGTTTTTCATGAGATATCTACTTTTAGGTCTCGTCTATAATGTATCAAGTTTTCATAATTTATTTATACCATTCACTAATTTTCCTAGAGTTTTAACTAAAGGAGTGTATTATGTTTTATCTAAAAATTGATGTGTTTTCCAAAAATAAATAATTTTTTTTCATGTGATGCAATGCTTTGAGCGGTTGATTTTGCTGCATATGTAATAACATATGGCATGTTATGTGGCATCAAAAAGCTGGTTGAGACTCTTGATATTGATGCATCAAATGCCATGTTGAAATTGAGATTCATGTGTGAATATAAATTTAAATAACAACAAGACCGTCGGAGGTGTGAGCCGACGATGCCTCGGGAGTTTTGAGATGCCCGGAGTGTGTGTGCCGGATGTCCTCGAGAGTTTCGGGATGCCCGGAGGTGTGTGCCAGAAGCCTCGGAGGTGTGTGCCGGGGGGATACCTCATGATGCTAGTTGGGGTACGAGATGCCCGGAGTGTGTGTGCTGGATGCTCAGAGGTGTGTGCCGGAGGTTCCTCGTGATGCCAGGTTGGATGCGAGCTATAAATTGAGGGATGCAAACACTGGTCCCTGGAAAGATAAAAATTGAGACCCCTATGAACTATGGTTTCACTTAAATTAAAAAGATACCTTATTGATATGTAGTAGGATGAGTGACAAGAAATCTATGGCGACCCTAACAGATTGGGGGCCGTCGAGGGGTGCCACAAAGTAGGGTCTTTGCACTAAAAGAATATTTTCTAATTTCCCAGATCCTATAGAAAATCTTTTATAAATACTTAAGATATCATTTTTCAAAAATACATTTTCTTTTGAAAGATTGTCTGCATTTTCTTTCAAAATAATAACATTTTTATCTAAACTTTCAACATTTTCTTTCCAAACAATCTTTTGTTGCTTTAGTGCAGAATTTTCTCTTTTAAGTTTGGAAATTCTCTTGAGAGATTAAGACACAATTCATCAATATATTTGAAGACTTTAGTATGAATTTTTAAATTACTGACCTCAATTTCACTGTCTGAGTCTGAGTTTGTCTCAGAGTCTGAATCTGATTCTGAGTATGCCATGAGACAAATATTGGCATAATCATCATCACTTCTTTCACACTCGGTATCACTCCAAGTTTCTGCTTTAAGTGCTTTTCAATATTTCTCAACTTTTCCTTTCGTGCTCTTCAGCAGAGGACAATTGGGTCTGATGTGTCCCTTTTTCTTGCATTCAAAACAGATTACATCCTTGTTGGATTCATCATCCTCAGCTGGTTTATTTTGTAGCTTTTGAGAACTTTTTTTCTTTGAATGAATCTTCTTCATTTTCTATTTAATTTTCTGAACCTTCCTATCATTAGAGCAAGCTCTTCATCGTCCATATCGTCTCCAGAATCTGTGACATTAGAATTATCATTAGATTTCAACGCAATGGATTTCTTACCTTTGGGATCTTCATTTTCGTTGATTTGCTCCACTTCATAAGATTGAAGAGTGCCAACCAATTCGTCAATAAATAGTGGCATGATCCTTTCTGTCTCCCTTATTGAAGTCTTTACGTGATTCCAATCATTGGAAAGTCCACATAGTAACTTGTTAACCTTCATGGGTTCAAAGATTGGTTGACCTTAATATTCAAGACCATTCACGATTTCTGTAAAACGACTAAACATGTCAATGATAGATTCTCCTCGTTTCATCTTGAATGCTTCATAATGACCAAGCATAATATTGACTCTAGTTTCTTTTACTCAATCGGTTCCTTCATAAGTGATGTGTAATCTATCCTAGACTTCTTTAGCTATTTCACAAGAAGATATTCTGTTATATTCAGTAGGAGATAATGCACAATATAAGAAATAAATTGCTTTTGCATCAAGAGCTTGTCTCTTGGTTACCTCTTCTTGAGTCATTTCACTAGACTCAACAGCTTCTTTTTCTCTTTTTGAGACTGTTGCAGCTTTAGAAATGAATCCTTTGTCTACCACATCCCATTCCAGAGGATCCTTTGGTCTTAGGAATGCATTCATCTTGTTTTTCCATATGCTGTAATCCTTTCTATCAAAATATGGCAATCTGGTGTTGCTTTGCCATCCAACCAAACCTGGAGCCAACATACTGGCCATGGATCTTTAACTCTGAAGTAAAAACACTTCAACTTAAAATGAGTACACAAGCTCTGATACCAATTGTGAAAGCTAGTACGAGCACCTAGAGGAGGTGAATAGGTGCGAAAGCAAATTTTGCAGAGTAAAAAATATAATCTTGCTTTTAAACCAACTTTGCTTAATAATAGATTATGAAAACGAAATTAGAATCTAATAATCAAATAGAATTACAATCAAAGTAAAAGAGATTAGGAAAAAAAATAAGAACACAAGGTTTATAGTGGTTCGGCTTAGTCCAAGCCTACGTCCACTCTTCCACACTTATAGCCCACCGGCTGGATTTTACTAAAAATGAAAAGAGTTGTTACAGTATAGCTATTCCCTTGATTCCACAGTGTAGAAACTCTGCTACACTTCCTCAATGTCTCATAGAAGTATAAACACTCTTTTGAGTACAAGTTTTCTCTTAACAATTGAATTGACAAAGAACAAGGAACTTCAGACTTTGGAATTCTTCTATCGCACACACACTCAAATAACTAGAACGTCTTCCTTATATACTCTTTCATGCCATCATACCCGTTGGCACTTACCAAAGAAGTTCTTCCAATCTACCCATTGGACAAAATCAATTAGAGAGATTTCGAGTTATTTCAGGAATATGACAATAGCCCACCAATCATGCTCGCCCATACAATCAGGATCTAGGTTTCCATAAATAGAACCTTCCGAGTATACTTCGCCAACCAATGGATCCAAAATCCCTAAATTAATCTCAATTTGAATAATGGATTTCGAGATGCTATATCCAGCCAAGAGATCTTCTTCAGTCGATAAAATCAAATCCTTAACGAAATACTCAGTTCTGGATAAGTGTTCTTCGACGGTCTAGAAACTGTCAATGAGGATAGACTTTGAATCTTGAGTCTAGTGGTTCAACGGTCTTTAGACTTTGGTGAATGAGTCTGCAAGTCTTCATACTAGACTAATGAAAACGTTTTGTCAGCTTCAAAACACGCAAGGAAGTTTTCTCTAACAAGGAGGAGGGATAGAATGGGGTGGATGGCAAGGGGAAAGAGAGAGGAAGGAGTGAGGGGCAAGTCTTAGCCTTGGTGGGGTCTCCTTGGCCTTATTTTCCACAAGCCTATCCCTTTAAACTCAACCTTGGCCAAGTGTTACTCTTTGGCTGTCATTGAGCCACCAAGGCTCCTTCTTGGACATGTAAGATGGTCCATTTTGGCTAGGGGAGAGGGGGCACACGAAATTGATACTTATCTCTCCCAATTGGACACCTCAACTTACTTGATTTAATCACAAATGGCCATAGCAAAATCAATTGATGCCTCATTGATTGTCTTAGCATTTTTCCTCACCCATATGTCCATCTTGCTTCCCATTTTTGCAACCAAATCAATCCCCGGCCTTGATTGAACAAAAACGGTCCTAAGCCGATGTTTTCCCAAAAAGTCTCGGTTGTCAGAAAAATCTTCTAAGACTAAGTCGATACTCCGAGAATTTATTGTAAAATGACAGAATCTTCAATTTCTGAAATCAGACTCGAATTGACGGTTAATTTCCATTCCGCTCGTTTTTAGCGTGACCTAGACGACTAGGTAGTTTTCAAAGATTTTTATTGCAAATAACCCGTTGTCGATTTTCTTCGAGTCATAATGAGCTCACTCGACACATTGACGGCTCTTGGTTGTCGTGAAAATCTCAAGGACTCAAATACGGACATAAAGCACCAAACCAATTGTAAAATCAAATTAGTGTCGGTCGATGAGAATTTCCCAATTTAGTGGCGTCACCCACGATCGGCGACACATCTCAGTCGAACCAACCTATCTCTGATGTCAAATCAATTTTATACTATGCCGTAATGACCTCAAAGATGAGCACGGTCGAGAAGCCGGTTCTTGGTCGAATTTTCAAGTCTATTGCCTTAAAATTTCTTAATGGCTTCTCCAGATAGTCTAGTTATCTCATGAGTGGCCTTCTCAGAGAAAAGCACTATAGATGCATTGATGAAATGCCCGATTTATTCAATAAAAGACAGGACTGACATCTGGGATGTCGCACTCACTGCCTGTTGGACGAGGTCGCCGGCCCCTGGCTAAGGCCTAGTGACCCCAGCCAACCCTCCCCCCTCAACGCCAACCCTTCGGTGGTGGTGAGGGCTCAACCTCAGTCCTCCCCCCCCCAACCTTTTTTATAATTTTTTTATTTTTATTTTTTAAAATATTTTTATCTTATTTTTAAATGTTTTACATAAATTTAGTTTAAATTTTAATTTTCTTAATTTTTATATTAATTTTTTTACCACGTCGGTACCAAAACGACACCATTTTTGTTATGTCTAGCCACGTCAAGCATGCAAAACAATGTCGTTTTGCACTTCATTCGCCGAAAAATTGCCACGTTGGCATTTTGGCCAGATTTTAGCCGGAATGGCACTTAAGCGATCCATTTTGCTTTGATTTTAGCACTTAAATGTCACTTTCCAAACTTTTGACACTTAAGTGTCCCTCTGTACTAAGTTTTGGCACTTGGGGTGTACTTCTGCCCTTCTTTTTATTTGAATTACTGGGAGGTACAAGGTTGGTCGTAAATTGAATCAAATCATGTCTATTCACTACATCGTAGTCAATTTTCAATAAGAGATAAACGAGACCAAACAAGTATAACCCAATGAGGGGGTTGTTGATTGCATCATTATTGAGCCTGCTTAATTAGTTTGGTAACAATTCAATAACTTATGCTCTGTTCTGATTAGCCTGCTTAATTGGCTTAAACTTTGTCCACCATGCCCCGTCGAGAAGTAACAAATGCGAAGAGACATATTCGTCAATGTTACCGAGCATAAGACACTTCGTCTTCTAGCATTACTGTATCTCCGGTCTCCATGTGCTTCTTACGAGTTGAAAATGTCTAGTGCTCAATTTTCCTTTGTTCATCATTTTCATCTATAATACCATTCACGGTCGTGCCATCACGAGAGCTTGGGCAAAACATCTAGAAAAAAGGGTCCTACTTATATGTATTCTTAATGGAACAAAATTACGTTTTTTATGATGAATTATGTCACATGTTTTGATAAATAAATGAATTTAGAGCCTAGGAGAATACAATGACAAAACTAATTTGTTTATGGATCGTGTTTGTAAAAGAAAGTGAAGCATACAATAAGGCTACATTTGGACAACTGGATTTCTAACTCAGATAGGACTAGGTAGGATAGGATATAAAATTCAAGAGAATTTGCTATATTCTATCCACTGTTTGGTGATTATAGTAACAAAATTTGATATATTCATATCATATGATATATATTGTTTGGTTAAAACGTCATATCAATATAAATTAATCACAAATTTTACGGATGGAGATGGTAAAAATCTCTCACAACTTTATTTTTATTTTTATTTTTATTTTCCACTCTTTTTTAATTAATTTTTTATTTCTTTTCCCCTTCCTTCATTTTCTAATATTTTTTTTTAGAAAACTATGCTAATATACGTAAAATATCTAAAATACGTAATAAATATAAATATATTTATATATTGAATTTTATGTTACAAAAAATAATTAAATTTTAAAAATAAATGTTTATTTTTTTGTTATTTTGATTTTCTTATATCAGAATTCAAATATTATTTATATTGAACTATAATTTGTTAATTTAAGAAGTTTATTATTTGAGAAAAAACTTTTCTATTATGAATATTAGAAATACTATCCACATTTATCCTACCTTCTCAATGGATAATTTTATCTAGCTTATATCCTCTTTATATATGATTTTATTCTGTTTTGAGTAGGCACCAAATGTAAGATATGATAAATTTTATCCTATCTTGAATTTTATCTTGACCGCCAAGCACAGCCTAATGGTATAGACAAAGATTGAAGACTTTAGCTCAAATCCAAGGTCATGGGACACATACATTGTTTATTCATTGTTTTGGTCAATTGTGCTTTTTCTCAAACTCCAAACCTCATCAATTTCTCGAAACCACCAACAGCTATCGACATAATATTAATCCATAATGAGGACGAATATTGACTTGTGGGAGGTGTCTCCGACTCTCCTTATCCATATCTACAAGCAGCAAGCAATATCTTTTAACTCGGTCAATTTTCAAAATTCAATATTGTTGCTTCCTTAAATTCAACAAAAATCCTCTCAATATGTAGAGTACCCTCTCTACCGCCATGGTAGTGTACCCAGAAAATAACCCAAAATTGCAGATGTTTCTTCAACCCTTATCCTTCTCATTGCCATCCCCTAGCCTTATCTCCCCTCAATTCGCTCGGTTCAACATCCATTAGAGCTCGGGCTCCCTTCCACTCTTTTCCCTCAAAGATCATAGACCTTGCCATTGGGCTTACCTTCGTATCCCTCTCGTCTGGCACCGATTGCTCTTCTTTTATCTTCTTTGAGCCTATCGTCCTCCTCTGTTTCACTGCATGTAGCAATCCACCCCACCTGCGTCTTCATCGACCTCAGTCCGTCGCGTCAATCCATGGAAGCTGACGAATTGGAGGAAGATTCTCGTCCGGCAGCCCTATGTTCCAGGTTGGGTAGACTCTGTTTAAATCACGAAATTGAAGTGTGGGATGACCTGCCGCCAAGGGAGAAAATAGAGAAATGTCAACTCACCATAGTCGGTAAAATCCCCTCAAATCCTACGATTAACTTCCAGGCTTTTCAAAATACTCTCAAACATGCTTGGAGGACAGAACAAGTAGTCATTACTCAGCGTGATTCTGGATTATATGTAGTTACTTTTGAATCTGAAGGCGATAAGCATAGAATATTAGAGGGAGGTCCATGGTTATTCTCTCATCACCTGGTTATTTTCAAGCCTTGGATACCTAATACACCATTACACTATTATGACTTTTCGACATGCTATCTTTGGGTCCAAATTTTCGGTCTGCTGCTAGAGTGGTCCTTTGATCAGTTGCTAAGGAAAGCTGTGAAACATGTGGGGCAAGTTGTAGAGGTTAAAATGGATCCAAAGGAAGGGTCCAATTTCAGATCAAGACGCGTAAGGGTGGAATTTGATCTACAGACACCTCTAAAGACAGGACATCTTATTCGCATCGATGGGAAAGCCATCTGGTTAGACTTTAGATATGAAAGACACCCACATTTTTGCTATTCTTGTGGTAGGCTATGCCACTATGCTGCATATTGTTCAGAAATACCCTTCACAGAGGCCAAACTAGTTGGCAAGGAAAAAATGGCCTATGGCCTATGGTCAACGATTGCATGCAGAAGTGAAAGAGCATAGTCCTTATTGGCTTACCTTTTATGGTGACCACGAACTACTCCATGAGATAGAGGAAATGGTCCTAGAGACCCCCTGTTCTAACCATTAAGGCTGCCACCCTCCCCCCCTCCCCCCCAATGAGCATAAAGTGGTTGACGAATCTCATGACCCTATGATGCAGATTGAGCCTGCTCGCAAATCAGATGGAAGCTTTCCTAAGCATAATTCACCTTCTATCGACACCAAACAGAAAGGTATCATGGTTCCTTCCCAAACTAATAAAGTATCGACAAATGGGTACTCACAGCACCAAGTCAGATTCCGGTTAGATCCTGAGCTTCAGCAGTAACAGCAAGGCCAGCAACAGCAACCGAGTCTTCACTTGAACTCTGTGTTCTCATCAGCCTCCATTAGGGATTTGATTGTTGATCCATCACGGTTGAAAGGGGTCTCAGAGCAGCACATTACTTTACCGTTACAAAGGAAAGGGAAGTCTTCAAGAGTCTCAACAAAAGTAGGTACTGCAAAGAAGCTGAAACGTTATACTCCATACGAATCTCGAAATAATATTATAGAGGAGTTGGATGAGACTCAATTACTTGATAGTCCTGTACTTATGGCTGACGAGCACAGTACAAGGGCAGAGGTGGCTTGCCCTCAAAAGCCACCAATAGTAAAATGAAGCTGCTGAGTTGGAACTGTCACGATCTCAGGTCTTCCCTGACAGTTAAAGCTCTACGGGCCCTTGTGGTTAGAGAAAGAGTGGATCTCTTATTTTTAATAGAGACTAAAAGCAGTCCTGAAAAACTCTCACAAATTCAGCATCGACTCAAATTCACTCATTCATTTTTGGTTAATCCTGTTGGTTTAGCGGGGGGTTTAGCTATATTTTGGCATGCACATCTCAATCTCAGAGTAGTTCATTCCAATCAGGACTTCATAGACACATTTTGTACTGACTCGGGGAACCACATACCTACTCAGGTGACCTGTATCCATGCATCAACAATGTTTCGGCTTCGTCAGCAATTCTTGGATGTCCTTAGATGAATTGCTATGTCTAACTCTTCACTGTGGCTATGTGTTGGTGATTTCAATGAGGTAACTTACCACTGGGAGAAAGTAGGGAAAAAGTTAGCTAATTTTCATCGTATGTCCTCCTTCCGAGAGGTGTTACATGACTGTTCCTTGATTGATATGGAGAGCAAAGGATGCGCATTTACCTGGATGAATAACCGTTAGGCGAAAGACATCATTAAGGAGCGATTAGACAGGTTTCTGTGCAATCTGGATTGGAGAATAGCCTTGCCAGATGCTGTTGTGTGTGCCTTACCAGCGGTGAGATCAGATCACAGCCCCCTTCTATAAATACTAAAGCATCCCTAACTAGAAGACGTCAACCTTTCGCCTTTGAAGCATTTTGGCTACAACACCCAGACTGTAGAAAGGTTATTTCCGATGCTTGGAAGCAACCTACCAATGCTGGTTACAATCTACCACATATTTTAAAAAAGGTCAGTCTAGCACTTACCTCGTGGAGTCGCTAGACCTTCTCCAATACAAATAAGAGAATCGGCGAGCTGCAATATGAGCTTCAACAGATCACGAACCAAACGAACATACCCTATGACAGAAACACAGTAACAACAATTAAATCATAACTTCAGCAGCTTTGGTAGCAAGAAGAGCAGTTTTGGGCTATGCGATCGCAAATCAATTGGTTGAAATGGGGAGACAAAAATACTAAATTCTTCCACACCACAACCATCCAAAGAAGACAGCAGAATCGTATTATAATGCTACTTGATGATGAACAGGGTTGGGTAAGAGATGAAGCCATACTAAAAGAGAAGACTTAGAATTTCTTCTATAATCTATATAAATCAATTCTCGTGCCTTTGCTCCTATTCTCGATCAGTGCCCCTGTCTAGTAACCCTTGAAATGAATACAGCACTCGCTCCCATGGTAACTAAGGATGAAATCCATGCTGCTACATTTCAGCTAGGCGCGAACTAGGCCCTGAGACCTGATGGGCTGAATGGCCTGTTTTATCAATCCAATTGGGACACTCTAGAGGAAGCAGTGTTTCTTTCGGTCCAACAATTTTTTTCTTTCATGTATAATGCCTATGGATCTTAACAAGATTGTTGTGGCCTTGGTACCAAAGATACCTCTCCCTCAAAGTTTGGATCACTACCACCCTATTAGCCTATGCAATTTCGCCTACAAAATCATTTTCAGAGTTCTTGCTAACCGGCTGAAACCTATACTGCCTCATCTGATTTCAACTGAACAATCGGCTTTTGTTAGTGGGGGACAAATCCAGGACAATATCTTGGTTGTCTAGGAGATTATCCATCAGATAAAAGTCAGGAAACGACGACGAAACTTCCCGACAATCCTAAAAATGGACATGCAGAAAGCATACGACAGGGTGGAATGGGACATTTTGATGGCTTACCTACATAAGCTCGGCTTCCATCCCCGATGGGTTCAATGCATTTTCCAATGCATATCAACAGTTTCCATCAATATAAAGTTTAATGGCCAACAGATGGACTATTTTCACCCTACTCGAAGACTCCATCAAGGGGATCCTTTATCCCCTTATCTATTCATCCCGTTGACTAATCTCCTATCCTCTCTCATTCACCAAGTCGTCGACATGGGACATCTGAAAGGCATTAAAATTAACAGGTTCAGTCCTACCCTCTCTCATTTATTCTTTACTGATGATGCTATATTCTTTTTAAATGGCACAACTACAGAATGTTAGAACCTAGCAAGTATTCTATCTCAATATTGCCTAGCTTCGTGTCAGTCTATCAACAGGAACAAGTCAGGTATTTTCCTAAGTAAGGACTGTCCGAGATGTCTTAAAGATAACCTGGCAAGTGAGCTAAGAATTCCTGTGTTGGAACGAATGGG
The DNA here is from genome assembly GCA_017140255.1 of Eucalyptus paniculata subsp. matutina. NCBI lineage: Eukaryota > Viridiplantae > Streptophyta > Magnoliopsida > Myrtales > Myrtaceae > Eucalyptus > Eucalyptus paniculata. The sequence continues at coordinate 17,348,426 of CM029435.1, forward strand.
CAAATACTTAGGCATCCCGTCTGATTGGGGCCGTTCAAAAGACGAGCTGTTTTCTTGGATTTTGGGCAGGGTGAACTCAAAAATGGAGGGCTGGAAGGAGAATCTAATCTCAAAGGGTGGTAAGGAGGTCCTAATTAAAATTGTTGTGCAGGCCATTCCCCAGTATGCAATGTCTATTTTTAGAATCCCTATATCCATTTGCAAATCTATTGAGAAAAAGATTGCTAGATTCTGGTGGCAGAATGATTATCGGAAAGCGGGTATTCATTGGAAACAATGGAAGGTGTTAAAACATACTAAGGTGTCGGGAGGACTAGGCTTTCGAGATATTGTGGCTTTCAACAAGGCCATGCTTGGTAAACAAGCATGGCATCTCGTTCAACAGCCTTCCTCATTGTGGAGTAAATTGTTCAAAGCAATTTATTTCCCTACATAGGACTTTCGTTATGCCTAAAGAGGAATCCACCCTTCATGGGGATGGTAGAGCCTACTATCAGGAAGGGATGTTATACTACCTAATCTCAAGTGGTCGGTTGGTGACGGTACAAATATAAACATCCGGGAGGATCGATGGCTTCCTAGGGGTATTGTTGGTGGACCCACACAATGTGAAGAACCGAGAATGGTGGCTGATCTACTGGTACAGAATTCAAATAGCTGGAATCTTGCTACGTTGAATAACTTTTATGATGCACAAACAGCGAAAGAAATTCTCAGCATTCCAGTGCGACACAACCTAACTAGAGATAAACTAGTATGGACAGCAACAACCAATGGACAGTACACAGTTAAAAGCGGTTATCATTCCATCAAGAAAGCAGAAATATGCACACTCACCCAGCATGCTTCATCGTCTTACCAGCAGCCTCCTCACCTTTGGAAGAGTATTTGGAAAATTAAACTACCACCAAAGCTCAAGGTCTTCTTCTGGAATATCTGCCATAACGCATTGCCACAAAACAAAATCTCTTTCGACGCCAAATTAGTTCGGATCCCTTATGTCCTCTATGTCGTACCAACCAGTCGGAGTCGATCGAGCACCTATTTTTGCTATGCCCTTGGACAACAGTAATATGGTCACACCCTTCAATTGGTATCCCACTTGACACTACACATGTCTGTCGCATCGATGAATGGCTAGCAAATAGAATACTGCAAAAGAAGGCCAAACCTGATATGGAGATGGTTATAGCAGTCTGTTGGCAGGTATGGAAGGCCCGAAATAGGGCAATCTTCTCCAATCACCGACTGGATCCAGACTTGGTTGTCCATGCTGCAATCACCCAAGTCCGATCTGCTAAGATTTGCGATCTGCCTCTAACGAGTAAGGGGAAGAAGTGCGACGATCTTGGCCGTTTCTGGAGATCTCCTGCCCCAGGTACCCTAAGAATCAATATTGATGGGGCTTATACTTCAGGACATACAGAGGGATCGATTGCTTTTATATGCAAGGATCATTCTGGTTGTTTGAAAGAGGGCTTTACCAGATCTGTGCAAGCGGCGTCGGCGTTGCAGACGGAAGCTCAGGCGCTGCTCTTTGCTCTTCGCCACATTTTGCAGCAACGAACGATGTCTACACCTCTGGAGATTGATTCGGATTGTCTACTCTTGGTAGAAGCCATCAATAGTCGGCAAGAACCCCCATGGGAGATCCGTTCTCTTGTCCACGAAGCCGTCGTTCTATGTCGTGCCTTTCCTCTCTTGCATATTAGGTTTTGTAAAAGGGATGCTAACTCAGTTGCTGACTGGGCAGCACGGGCCCACAGCAAGGGTTCCCTTTCTCCTGCATGGGTTGTTTCCCCTCCCCCTCCCCTGCTAGACCTGCTTATTTCGGATATTATAGCAGCGGAATGTAATTCGCACCTCTATCTATAATACGTCTTTCCTAATATTAAAAAAAAAAAAATGTGATTATAGATATGAGTGGACCACAAATGGAATTGAATCATTTTTTCTTTTTTTTGGGTAAAGAATGGAATTGAATCCTTTTTTCTTTCTTTTTTTTGGGTAAAGAATGGAATTGAATCCTTGATTCTCCTTAAAGACAAGTTCAATGATATAACACAATAACATTCCTCCAATCACTTCCTTGCAGTATCGTCCTTTGCTATTGCCATGCAAGTCCTTGCACATAGCTTCTTAGCCATGCATACTTCCACCCTATCTTTTTGAACATATGGCATTAGACAAACAAATAGTCATAAAGATAATGAATGTTTGGATTAGTGATCTCCTACTGGTAGTTAAGTGGGAATAGAATACAATTTAGTCTAAATACATATAATTTAATTTTTTGGCCCTACATCACATGACTATATTACATAAAACCAAACGACAGAGATTATATGATGTGTTATTTATTAAAAATCCCACGATATTTGATGCATTAATTTAATGAAGAGTATCTCATAATATACTAGTTTTGCTTGTGGGGATAACCACAAGCAAAAGACCCCACAAGCAAAAGAGCCATGGCTAAGTCTTGGTCGAGTCACGTTATATATAATTTGGGCAAGGATGGACTCTTTCTTTTTTATTTTTAACAATAAGCCCATAAAGTTCTCTTAAAAAGATAAAATATTCCATGAAGTCAAGTAGTCATTATTTTTCCACCACAATCTTCTTTAAGAGATTCTTCCGCACGCGATCCTACCAAACCCACAAAACAAATAAGCAAGCCAACCTTTTGATTTCCTTTAAAATTTCAAGGGTCGAGAACTGCGTGGACATCAAGGTTAACAAGAAAATATGTTTTTGGGTCCCAAAAATCATGGAACACTACTCTCAAAAAGTAGATGAATGAGTGAGGATACACGTACAATATAGATAATCCGTTAATGACGGACGATTTGCTTTCATTATGGATAACCACTACCGTTCCTTTCGGAAGTCTTTTGTCCAATGAGAAACAACATCTACACACACGCCGGACATATTATGCACAAGAAGATACTATCTTATCTTTATTAGGTGGAGTAAAGCAACGTGTTCAATAGATAACTTTGGGTCTCCATCATGCTAAATGGGCCTACTTTCTTACAATTAAGGATGGCTACGTAGTCCATCGGAGAAGAAAGAAACCGATACCAGACCCATTTTTTCAGTTCGGGTTCTATGCTTTCGGGTCCGGGTCGGGTATTAGTGAGGACCCCCAACCAAACAGGCCATTGCGACCCCTAGTGATTCTCCGTCAATTCTTGATTTTCCTTTTCGCTCTAAAACAATCATCGAATAGATAAGAAAGACAAATAAAGACTGTTTCTAGTCACATGCAATCCCTAACAAAAATGGGAAATTTCCTCAACTAAAATTAAATCACTCATATGATTATTGTTTGCGCCAAATCATTTTAATGACCGGTTCTTTTGTCTAATCTAACTAGCATTAAACTTATCCAACTAAATTCTTCATCATGCCCTTAAATCGAATTCCAACTTATCAAATTTTAACGTCTCTTAATAAATTATATAAAATGAGAACCAAAACTTTATGAATCAGTGACATAATATTGAATTATTTACATTTAATGGTATAGCAAACTGAGCCAGTTTCTTAAGTTCAGATTATCCCATTAATATATATTTCTTTATTATAAACGTTCAAAAAAAAACCATTTATCGTTGTTGTAATTACATCTCATCTAGACATGAGAGATTTTTTAAATGCTTTTGTCTGGTTGGCGATATTGATTGCAAATTTTTTGTGATCAATTAATAATATATTTAAAACAACCACATATACATTTTTTTTGGTCAAAAATACGTTGATTCTTCATTTACTTCGGAAAGTTCGGAGTGATTACATCAAGAACATCAGCGCATATTAAATCAAACAAGGCTGTAGGGGGATTAATTACCCAATTACTAGGAAGAGAATTCTCGCGTTGGGCTTTTGCAATCCAGTCCGCGGGCTTGTTGGCCTCTCTACTACAATGGGCCAAGGAAAGGCCCTGGAATTCTTTTAATTTTCCTTTGATCCGGTCCAAGGTCGGTAGCAACTCCCAACTCACTTCTTCTTCAAACAAAACCCCCCGCACGAGCGTCAAACAGTCCGAGCGTACTTCCAATCTTCTGTCCGTGCGTCCAGATAGAAAAGCTAGGGTTTCCAAGAGGGAGATTGCTTCTGCTTGTTCCGCCAAGTACACCTCCACCTTCTTGGAGAATCCATCGATTAGGCGTCCCTGTGAGTCCCTACAGATGCAGGCGATGGCTTCTTTGTTTGCCGTCTCTCCTCTGTTCTCATCGAGGTTCGCTATCTCGGCTTCATGTCAAACAAAGGAGGCATCAATGTTAACTTGGAGTGAGCCGGAGGGCGGGGGTTGCCACCGGTGTGAGTAAGTCTCTCTCTGTTTCTCCTTGGCTGCAATCTTGTTCCAGGTTTCAAAATTTGTTTGTAGAGCAGCTGATCTATACAGGGTCTGTTTCGGGTGCAGGGCTTTTTCCTCGAAGATGTACTTGTTTCGATCTTGCCAGATACACCACAAGGTAGTTGCGATATACATGAGGAAAGGAAATAGATCACATTTTTTTGGTGATCATCAACTTGTGCTGTCTGATGTTTTGTCATATTCTTATATGTTCTGATGGGTTGGTGTTACATGCAGGTATTATAGCCTGCCTAGATGGATGCATGAACATAGCAGTGGAACGGACGTAAGAGTACGTCAATGCATAGCTAAAACAAAAAGTACGGCAATGCTTTTATTCGAGGAAATAACGGTAATGATGTATTTCTGATTTTTGGTCATATTTTGTTTACTTGGACCGCTTATAACTGGTATGACTTATTGCAGTTCTGTACATCAACCCTTCAAATTGGACTCTGGCAGATGGGGCTTAGCGTTGATTGTGCTATATAATGTAGCATGGTGGAGTTATGCAGTCTAAATTTTAATTGGTACATTCTTGGTTGCGGGTTTATGCGGCTCTAGAATTGTGGAGAAGTGATCATATTCCAAGTTTTAGAGTTGATTTGTGATTCTTACCGAAAATTCTGCATCCAATGAATCGGTTTGTGCATTATCTGACGAAGACTCGTAATGCCCTAGCGTGTCACCATATGTATCTGGCTCTTTTTGTGTAATGGCAATTGGCTTGATGCTGTCCTTTTTATGAAGAAGGCGAATTGCATTTAAGTATAAAAAATGAATGCCATCTATCTTCGTCTATGCAAAAGCTTATGGAACTAATTGATATCATGCTAGTTAGAATATGCAAAATATCTTGCGCTCGCAACCAGGAAGAGTCAAATTCGATTATTTAGTCAATCGAGTGAAATTACACCACCTGAAGATGTATATGTCCTTGCATGTCTGTAAGAAATCGCTATTCCAATTGCGTTCTAATTTCCATAGATCAATTATTGGTTTTCCGGTAAAAAAGTATAGGAGGAATAGGCTTCTTTACGAGAATAACAATGGCGTTTTTTTTTGGATGAAAGCAGAGAATATATTATATTTTCGGAAGCTTACAACCAGCCATCAAAGCGTCAACATACACAAGATCTAACAAAAGATAAGGTGGGAAAATGTTCCAGTCTTGGGCCTGCATAGTCGAAAGGTGGGCTTTCGCAGCCCAGTCGGCCACTGCGTTAGCCTCACGCCTGCAGAAGTGAAAAGTTAGGTTAGGGAAAAGATGGAGAGAAGCTATCGCCTCTGCAAGCAGGACGCGAGTCTCCCATGGCGGCAATATCCTCCCCTGTTACAACTGCCACAACGGTTCTGTAGTCAGATTCCAGATCAATATTAGCCTGATGAAGCCCCTGGTGTAGCAGATTCTGAAGAGCGAAGGTAAGAGCTTGAAACTTCGCAATAAGAGGCGAAGCAGCGTGGAATCGTGCGGTATATATATCAGTTAGTCATCCATAGTGGTCTCTACAAATCGATGCCATAGATCCATGTGTGTCTCCTGGTTTGAACGAAGCATCAATATTGCATTTTAAAGTGCCTGGATCCGGTGGTTTCCAGAGTTGATGTGGGTGCGGTTGTGCTGTAGGTCGGGACAGAGAGGGAGATACAGAGGCCTGAAAAAACTTCGTCTGGAATAAGGCAGTCTCCACTGCTAATGTGTGATCCAAACGTTGTCCACGGAAGATAAAACCGTTATGCATTTTCCAAATTTGCCATAGAACATTGGCAAGGAGGTCCAAACCAGGTAAGCAATTTGGCGATACAGCCACTTCTATTAACCAAACTTTGATTCGAGTAATCAATCTAGTCCTTACCTATATATTGATTTGAGGATGATCCCATATATCTTTAGTCCACAAACATGATAGAAATAAGTGTTCTACTGTCTCTGGGATGCTTTGTTTGCAAATCTGGCAAAATGGTTCAGCAGTGATGTGTTTTCTAAACAGATTGTCAGCAGTGGCGAGTGCATTTTGACATATTGACCATAGGAATACACGCAATTTAGGAGCAGTTCGCATAGCCCATACTTTCTCCACAATATCATAGGATGCTGATAAGAGGTGGATGCGATACTATTGTTGTGGTTTCTGTCAATAGAAGTCAGAGCATTATAATTGCTCTTCACCGTATGGCGGCCATCCTTTGTGGCTGTCCAGACGAGTTTATTTGCAGTAAAGGTCGGTCTAACTGGAATGGTTAAGACCTCTGCAATTATGCCATCATCGAGAAAATTACTCATCATAGAAGTATTCCATCTATTGTGGATTGGATCAATGAGATCAGCCACCAGTTTGGGTTCTTCTCTTGTCGTAGGTCCACCAAGAATGCCTCTTGGTAACCATCTATCCTCTTGAATGTTGGTATTTCTTCCATTCCCCACTGACCATCTAACATTAGGCGAAATTGCATCCTTGCCCACAAGAATACTCTGCCATCCCCAAGATGGTCGATGTCCTCTAGCCACCGCTTGGAAGTTTGTAGCATGATAGTATAGCCCCTTAAAAATCTGACTCCATAAAGCATTAGGTTGTTGTATCAATCTCCACGCTTGTTTGCCAAGCATAGCTTGGTTAAAGTTGATGAGATCACGAAAACCTAAACCGCGATTTTCCTTACTCCTCTTTAGAATATCCCATTTCTTCCAATGTATCCTTGCTCTATTCTAATCATTCTTCCACCAAAAACGAGCAATGCTCTATTCTATTGTTTTACAAAGAGACAAAGGAAGTTTGAAAATCGACATAGCATAATGAGGGATAGCCTGGATAACAGATTTGATGAGAATTTCCTTACCACCCTTTGAAATGAACTTTTTTTTCCATCCTTCCAACTTTGCTTGTATTCTCCCCAAAAGCCAAGAGAACATTTCCTTTTTAGAACTACCCCAGTCTGACGGGATTCCCAAATACTTACCATACCTTTGTAGTACCGGTACTCTGAACTCAGACGACAGATTTCCCTGTAAACTAAAAGGACAATTCTTGCTAAAAATAAGTCCTGATTTGTTTCTGTTCAAAGCTTGTCCCATAGCCATGCAATACTGATTTAAAATATTTGCTAAATTCTGGCATTCTCAAACGTTTGCATCTATGAAAAATATGGCATCGTCCGCAAAAAATAGATGGGATAAAGGTGGACACCATCTATTTAATTTAATGCCCTTTATGTGATCCATGTCAACTGCTTGAGTAATCAAAGTAGATAACACATTCGCTAATAGAATAAAAATGTATGGAGAGAGAGGGTCACCTTGTCTTAGGCCACGGGTTGGATAGATGAAAGGAAGTAACTCACCATTGAGTCGTACACTATATGATGTTGTAGTTATACGTTGAAGTATCAAGTGTACCCACCCTGGATGGAAACCCATTGTTAAAAGAGAGTCATTAAGGAAATCCCATTCCACTCTATCGTAATCCTTTTTCATGTCAGTCTTGAGGATGACATTAAATTTTCTCAGCCTCCTGCGAATTCTGAACTGGTGAAGAACTTCCTGAATGATCAGTATATTATCTTGAATTTGTCTACCATTCACAAAAGCCGACTGTTCCATGGAAATCAGATTAGGTAACAAAGGTCTTAGGCGGTTGGGAAGTACCTTAGATATGACTTTATAAGCAAAGTTGCACAAGCTAATTGGTCTGTATTGATCTAGGATTTCTAGGTGAGGTATCTTAGGAATCAAAGCAATGATAGTCTGGTTCAAATTTATAGGCATCCTTCTTGTCTGAAATTTTTTTTTTACAAGGTGAAAGAGATCGTCCTTAATTACCTTCCAATGAATCTGATAAAATAAACCATTGAACCCGTCAGGGCCAGGAGCTTTAGTAGTACCTAGCAGAAAGGTAGCTTGTTGAACCTCCTCTAACGAAATCAAATCCAACAACCTGTCATTCATTTCTGTAGTGACAACCTGCGGACATTGAGCTAGTATGGGACTATAATCTCTATTTCCCACCGTCGTATATAAACTAGAAAAGAAAGATGTTGTCATAGCTTTCAAAGTCTCTGAATCCCAAATCCATCGCTGATTATCATCCTTCAACATGATAATACGATTTTTCTGCCTTCGCTGAAGAATAGCAGCATGAAAAATCTTAGTATTCTTGTCACCCCACCTTAACCATTGAATTCACGAATGCATAGCCAATATTGCTCTTCCTGTTGCCATGTGTGCCTGAGTTCCTCTTTAATCTGATTTACTTCATTGCTGTTGAAACTATGATGCTGCTAGTTTATGATATCCTGAAGACGTTGTTGTAAAGTTGTGACTTTAAGATCAGCTCTAGTAAATTTGGAACGACTCCACTTTGTCAAAGCAAAAGAAACTTGTTTCAACTTTGGAGTTAGATCAAAACCTTGTACTTTCACTGACTTTCAGACTACGGAAATGATACATTGGCACTCGGCATCTTCATTCCAATAAGATTCAAAGATAAAGTTCTTCCCTCTTCTACGATATTTTGCTGATGTGTTGATAAGCAAAAGGCTATGATCAGAATCCACAGCAGGTAACACAAAGACCTCTGCATTAGGAAATAGAAGTCGCTAATCAAGGGTACACATCGCCCTGTCCAGTCTTTCCTTCACCAGATCATCACCCTCCCTGTTATTCATCCAAGTGAACCGACAACCTTTGCTTTCTAACTCCATAAGGGCACAATCATTCAAAACCTGCCTAAAGGATTGCATGCAAAATCGATGAGGCGGCCTTTTCCCAACCTTTTCCCATGGATAAAGGACTTCATTAAAATCACCCACACAGATCCATGGCAGAACATTAGCCGAACTTATCACTCTCATGTCACCCCATAAAATTTATCTAACTTGAAAATCAAAAGGAACATGAATACAAGTTAATCGTATGGTACGGTCTTCCTTCACTTCCCTATAAGTCATATCAATATAATCATTGGTGGAAAGAAGTACTTTGATGGATACTTGCTTGTTCCAAAAGACTGCTAGACCTCCCACCAGACCAGTAGGATTGATAACATGAGCATTATGAAAATGTAAATCACGCTGGATACTAGTAAGCTTCTCTAAACTATTCTTCGTCTCCATTAAGAAGACTATACTGGGATTTTCCTTGGCCGTCATGGCCTTTAGCGCTTGAATTGTCAGGGGATTGCCCAAACCCTGACAATTCCAACATATGAGTTTCATTTGTAAGGTGGTAGCTGTTGAGGGTCAGCCACCATTGCCCAAGGTTGAGCTTCTCCCATGTCAAGCACAGGTGTTTCCAACAAAGTAGCCTCATCCAAGTCATGCAACAGTGAACCCTTTGGGTCATATGGCATATAGCGTTTCTGTTTTTTTGCAACACCCACTTTAGGTGTCGGTCGTGAAGTCTTCATCTTCCTGTTTTGTTTGTTATCCATGGCAAGTGATTTGGCCCCCTTCAATTTAATTGATGCAGGAATTAACCCAGTATGAATAGGATGTCCATCTAAGAGTTCCATCTAAGCATGTGCCTGCCCGAATCCTGTGACTTGCTGAGGTATTGGAGAAGATGATGGATCTAATATTGCTGCAGCATCAGTAGTCGGTGGAAGCAAGAGAGGCGCATTTTGAAGCTGTGACGGAGGTGTCTCAAGTATGGTATCTTCAGGCAGATTTATTGTAGTCTGGGGTGTATAAAAAGATTGCCAATAAGGACTACATTCTCTAACTTCAGCCTTAAGCCACTGACCATACACCATACTATCCCTTCCTTCAAATATTGTTGCGTCATAGGAGATCGTCTTACAGTAGGAGGCATAATGACCTAACTTCCCGCAAGAATAACAAAAGTGGGAGAGACGCTCATAGCGGAAATCAAGCCAAAGAAGCTTCCTGTGGCATCCTAGAATTTCATGAAAATCCCTAAATATGCCATGAGCCATGGATAGGCGATGAAAATAGCGTTATTGTATTTTGTAGCCTTCTAATCCATGATTTGCGATGAGATGTATCGCCAAGTCTTTAATGGATGAATTTTGGGAAAGAAATTTTTTTTTAAAGGGTTAATCTTAGGTTAATTAAGCTTGGGTCTTAGGCCCAAGAGGGATGGGCCTAAGATGGGCCAAGCTAGCCGGCCCATAAGCCCATGAGGGGCTGTCGACCATGCAAAGGGGAGGGGAAGAGACCGGTTGCATGCCCTCCCCCACTTGTCCTTTGAAGTGTGCCAAGTGTCCTCCATGCATACCTAATGATAGCTAATGATTAAGGGGAAGAAATTAGGGGATGATGGTGCTAGTTTAAGCGAGAATGAGAGGGAGAGAGAGAGGTTCCACCGAGAGAGAAAAAGAAGAGAGAAAGAGAAGAAAGAAAGGAAGAAAGGAATAAGAGAGGAAAGGAGGAGAGCTGTCCGTCGACCGTCCGCCGTGCGTCCGTCGTTCGTCGCCGTGTGCTCGTAGTTTGCTCGGTTTAGAGGCAAGTTGGGATCCTTAATCTAATCTTGCATGTTGTGCCTAGAATGTATGAGTCAGTGATGATAAATTTCGGATTGCTTAGGGTGGGAAAAACGGATGTTTTAAGGGTGGTATTCCAAAACTAGTAAACTGTTCTTGAGAAAACAGCTTGACCTTGAGTGTTTTAGTGGCTTGCATGTGATGTTTGAGTAAGATTTTGGATTTGACTTCTAAATGAAAGTTGTTAAGGACTTCTTGGAGTATAACATACACAAATTTGAGACAAAACGAACAAGTATAAGTGGGTGAAATCTTTATTCTTCTGAGAGATTGGATCTGGAGATTTCGGTAACTACCTTTGATGAATTCATGGACTGTAAGGTTATCTTTTTGTTGAAATTTCACTTTTATTTCTTAAAAAAAGATGTAAAGGACATCCTGGGGTTTAACATATCAAAAATTTAGAGAAAACAAAAAAGAATAGATAGGTGAAATCATAGTTTTTCAGAAGTAGTCAGATCTGGAACTTCGGTATTGAAACTGCAGTTTTAACCACCTATATTTAATCACCTAGAACGAATTTGACTTTGATTTCTTCATGAAAAACCTACCTTAGGATGACTATAACATAGTCGAATTTCATGAATTTTGAAGGTCATTAGGGTATTTAATCGTAAATATTTCTAAAACCGTGTAGCTGACGCGTTCGGACTTAGTCAGTTTCAATGCGTGGGCCATATCATTCTGTATGAAGTTCTTGCGGCAAAGTGTCCTTCATGAAGTGTCTTTATTTTTGTCTTCCCTGCAACATATTCAAATTTCATAATTTTCAAATTTCATTTTCCTATTTAACTGAAAATGTTTTGAAAACTCTGCAAGTTAAGTGGTTATGATAATGGTGCTGTGATGTTCGGTCTATACCGCATGATATGAGGGTCTTTTGGTGCAGTGTTCTTCACGAAATGTCTGCCTTTATGTCTTGACGATCACATGTTTGAATTTCATAATTTTTTAAAGTCATTTGGGCATTTAAATAAAATATTTTCTAAAACTGCGCAAGTTGGATTGAGCGAATTTCAAATGCTGTAATTTATGACTATTTTGTTTTGGATGAGCCCCATGAATTATATTGATTTAAGTGATTAAATCTTGCTGCACATGTGATGATATTTGGCATTGCATATAGAATCAAATGTTGAATTTGACTTTGTTGCCATTACATCATGTGCCATGTTAATTGTGAGACATAAATTGGTGAATATGAATTATGATGAATGAGGAAACTGTTGGAGGTGAGCCGATAATGCCCGGTTGTATTACGATACATGCCCGGATGTCCTCAGGAGTTTCGAGATGCCCGGAATGATTGGGTGCCGGAAGCCTCGGAGGTTTGTGCCCGGGGGGGTTGCCTCGTGATGCCAGTTGGGATACAAGATGCTCGAAATGTGGGGGTGCCGAATGCCCGGTGGTGTGTGCCGGAGGTTTCTCACAATGCCAGATTAGGGTGTGAATGATAGAATGTGGGATGCAATTACTGATCCCGGGAAAGAAAGATGTGGTGATCAAATTGAAAGATAAAAAGTGGAAAATTGAATCATGCATGGTATGGTGACATGTATGCATGGCCGTATGATATGATGTGTACATGAGGTATGGTATATGTGTGAATGTATGCATGGCCGTATGATATGATGTGTACATGAGGTATGGTATATGTGTGAATGCTTGATGATGAGTACAAGGTTGTATGTGCACCTATGGCATGATGGTATATGTATGAATGCTTGGTGATGAGTGCATGATAATGTATGCACATATGGTATGATGACATATGCATGGCTGTAAGGTAAGTTATGCTTGAATGCATGAAAGATATGTACCCTACTATGATATTGTGATTGTATTGTGTGATGCATTGAGTAGTTAATGGATCTTTTACCTGCTGAGTGGCTGTACTCACCCCTTTGGGGACCAACATTTCAGATTAGGAAAATGCCGCTCTCTCCGGTCACGCGGGGTACCTTTTACGACCTCCCATCTGACGTGGAGGTAGAGTGTTCGGAGATTGATTGCGTTACCATCCCTAGTCTGACGTTTGTACGAGTTCACGTGTTGGTCATGTATGATGTGGGCCTGGCTAGGGGCCTGATCATCTAGGAGTTTTTGTCGGTCCACGTCCGCCGAGATGGAGTGATTCGGGGGATGTTGCCGCTGCCACCGCCCTATGCGCCAAGATTGGTGTGATGGCCACATGAGGAGTAGAGAGCTGACGTTTCTTTTTTAGAGTAGCCAACGCTGGTAGATGGAGTATGACACGTGATCGATATAGGGGTCGAGATATCTTTCGGGTTGTGGCCAAGTGTAGTTAAAAGCCTTGGCTTTTCTTTTTGGTTATACCGACCCGAGAAATCCATCATGAAAATATATAAATAAAAGTGGCTCGGCTTCATCTTTTCATATGATGTGTAGTTGGTGTGCATTGCATTATGGTTATTGGAGGGAGAGATGGTGAGACTCAATTATGCTTCCGCTAATAAATTGCGCTGAGACCATTTAAAAAAAAAAAAAAACAATGCCTAAAGACCTTGGTCCTCCTTTAAACCCTTTATGTAAAAGATAAAAAAATTGGTAGCTGTGGTGGCCCTAACGAATCGGGGGCCATCGAGGGGTGCCACATCCCTGCCTTTTTGGTATCAGAGCAATGGTTATAGGTTGGAGTGATAAGGAGCCTCATTTGGGAATTGAGGAACATAATGACAATGCACACCATAGGATATTGATTGGAAAAATTGGGTAACTTTGAATAACGGGTGATGAGTAATCACTCGTAGATCCCTAGTAGTTTTTATGAATTGCTTTTAGGTACCAGTAACATGGTTATGTTACTTATTTTATTTAGTTGCTCTTTTTTTAAAGAAGACATTGAGTCACAAATATTTCCTGAGGCAAATGCTTGGAAAACTGCAGGCAAATCATGGTACGAGCTGGAAGTGCTCATCCATCGAGGGCTGAAGACTCTGCAGCAAGTGCTGAACCCCGGACGGAAGGTATCCTGTAGGCATTGGCCAATATAGGAAATTTGATGGAAAGACAAGTGCAGCAACAGCCCGGAGCAGAACGTCGTACTTAAGGACTAGTGGAGCAATTTCTGAAGCTGAAACCACCTAAGTTCAATGGAATGGGAAGTCCTGAGGAGGCAGAGCATTGGATTGATGGGATGGAACGAATTTTCCGGCTGTTGGACTGCAATGATGCTGAGAAAATAAATTTGGCAGAGTACCAGCTGGAGGGAAATGCAAAGTTTTGATGGAGAGCTTCGAAGGATATAATCTTTCCACCAGGTACTGATGTTAACTGGAAAGAGTTTGTGGGAGCTTTCAATAGAAAGCATTTTTCTGACTGTGCTAAGGACAGGAAAATTTCAGAATTTGTTCAGTTAGAACAAAAGGAGCTAACAGTGACCAATATGAGGCTAGATTTTATGAACTGTCTAGATATGCTCCTAGGCTAATTGAGGATCAGGAAGAAAAGGCTAAGAGGATTCTGAAAGGGTTGAGAACTGATATTAGGAAACAACCAGTGCCTTTGAATATAAAGGATTATCATGAGATTTATGAAAGGGCACAGTTGGTGGAGCAAGAGCTGGTGAGAGAGCGATCAGAGTTTAAGAAATAGCTAAACTTTAATGATGTGAGAAGGGGTAAGAAACCCTATGTGGCATCCTGAAATTCCTTACAAGTCATTAGGGGTGCTCAAATAAATGTCTTGTATTAAGGACTATGGCCAAATTTAATGGATAAATTTTGGAAAAGGATAATCTATCTCTGGCCATATGTATTGTGGGTTAGAATCTTTGGATTTGTGATTTCAAGTGTATAATTATTTAATTTATACACTATAGTACTTTGATTCAATAAGGATTTAATTAGTATTAGAAAGGAGTAAAAATTTGATTTAATTAGGCTTGGGCCTTAGGCCCAAGAGTATGGACTTTTGATGGGCCAAAAGGCCGGCCCATGAAGCCCATAGAGAGGGCTGCCGTCGACCAAGGAGAGGAGGAGTGGCCGGCCCACTTCCAAGCCCATTTTGCATGAGTCTTGCCAAGTGGCAAAAAGGAGACTCCATGCATTGGCCATTGTGGGAGGCTTCTCATGATTGCTAATGATGGGATTTAGGGGAAATAAAAGGGAGAGAGAGAGTGGCCGGTGGAGGGGCTGTTGCCCAAGCCAAGTGAGAGAGAGAGAGGGTTGCGAGAGAGAGAGGAACCGAGAGAGAGGAGGAAGGAGCCGCTCCCCCGCCCGTCACCCGTCCGTCCGCCTGTCCGTCGCCGTCCGTGTGCCGTTGTTCGCTTGATTTTGGAGGCAAGTTGGGATCTATATTCTGCTCTTGCATGTGTGTCTTGCATGTGTGAATTTTGGTGGTAGATCTCGGATGTTTAGGGTATGAGAAATCAAAGCAAGAGTGTGTCGTTCTTGAGAATGTATTCTGTTTTCGTCTATACCGCCTGACCCCGAACGATGTAGAGGCTTGCATGTGGGTTTTGAGTTGGATTTTGGCTTCGACTTCTTCACAAAATTTATAGACAACATCTCAAAGTACAACATACTAAAATTTGAGACAAAATGGTTGAGTTTGGGGGGTAAAACCCATCCTCTACGAAAAGGCTAGGTCTGAAACTGTTTAGTCGACCTCTTGGTAGTTTTGTGTGCTGCATGTCACTTTTTACTAAGATTTTCACTTCGACTTCTTCACAAAAGTTGTAGAGAACATCCTGAAGATTAACATACTCAAATTTGAGATAACACGAGCAAGTGTAGCCTAGTGAAACGATTTTCTTTTGAAAACGACAGATCTGGAAGTATGGTGCTGGACTCCTGAGACTTCGTGGACTAAATGGTGACTATCCTTTGAGAATATCACCTAAATCCCTTAATGAAAGTTGTAGTGGACCTCTTGAGGCAAAAAATATTAAAATTTCAGAGGAAATTAAGAAAGATAAGTAGGCAAAACTTCGATTTTTCGGAGACAGCTAAACTGGACTGTTTCGGTACTAGGTACAGTAGTTTCGTCCAGCCATAGTTAATTATCTAGAGCGAATCTGGTCTAGATTTCTCCATGAAAAATCTACCTTAAAATCTTGACTAAAACATGGTAAAATTTCATAATTTTTGGAGGTCATTTGGGTATGTTAATCGAAATATTTCAAGAACTGTGCAATCTGATTTTATCCGAATTTTGCATGCTGTATTGTGTGAGCTATATATTCTTGTGTGAAGCTCTTTTGGGCATGTGTTCTTCATGAAATTGTTATATTTATGTCTTGTCTATTACATGCTCTGATTGTATGATTTTTGAAGATCATATGGATATTTAATCTACATGTTTTCCGAAATTGCGCAAGCTGGAAATTGGTAAATCTCAAAAGTCGTGATTTATGGATTATTCTAAGTTATATGGACCCCATGAATTGTATTGTCATAAGTGATTGTATCTTGTTGCATGTACGATGATGATTGAAAATGCATATAAGAATCAAATGATGAAAATGATCTTGTATGCCATCACAACATATGCCATGTTGAAATTGAGCTATAATTATGAATGTGAACCATGATAAGCGAGAAGGCCGTTGGAGGTGTGAGCCGACGATGCCCCGAGAGTGTCGGGATGCCTAGCTAAAAGGGTAAAGGCCGGTTGCCCAGTGGCCTTAAATGGCTGAATGCCGGAGGGTCATCGGGAGTTTCGAGATGCCCGGAGCGTGGGGAGCCGGAAGCTCGGCAGGTATTGTGCCGAGGGATGCCTCGTGATGCCAGTTGGGGTACGAGATGCCTGGCAAGTATTGTGCCAGATGCCCGGAGGTTTGTGCCGGAGGGTTCTCACGATGCCAGGATTGGGTGCGAGTGATAAATGTGGGATGCAAACATTGGTCCCGGGAAAGAGAAATGTGGCGGCCCGAAATGAAAGAATGAAATTGGGAAATTGAAATTGAATTATGCATGACGGTACATGTATGACATGATGATAATGGTATGTGCATGGATATATGTGCACCTATGGTATGATGGTACATGCGATATAATGATGATGAGTGCATGGATGCATGATGGTATGTGCATAGATGTATGTGCACCTATGGCATGATGGTACATGTGACATGATGATGGTAAGTGCATGGATGTATGTGCACCTATGGCATAATGGTATATGTGACATGATGATGGTGATGATTATATGAGGATGTATGTACATGCGATATGATGACATGTGCATGGTATTAACCTAAATTGTGCATGGATGCTTGAATGACATGTATTGTGCTATGATTGTTATGACTGTATTGTGTGATGCATTGAGTGGTTTATTGGGTCCTTTACCTGCTGAGTGGTTGTACTCACCCCTTCGGGGACCAACATTTCAGATTAGAAAGATGCCGCTCCCTGCTGTCAAGCGAGGCGTCTTTTATGGCCTTCCTTCGGATGTAGAGGTCAAGTGTGTGGAGATCGACTGTCCCACCATCCCCGGTCTGACGTTTATTCGGGTTCGTGCATTAGTGATGTATGACATAAGTCTGGCTGAGGGCCCTGTCATTCAGGAGTTCATATCTGTTCATGTTCGTCGAGACGGAGTGATGTGGGGGATGTTGCCGCCGCCAACGCCTGACGCACCGGGATGGGTGTGACGGCCCATGCGTGAAGAGTAGGAGCTACAACTTTTTAGGATGATAGCTGATACTAGTTGATGGAGGATTTTGCAAGATCATCTTAGAGGGTCGAGTCGTCTCTTTTTGGGATTATGGCCGAGTGTAGCGAAAAGTCTTGGCCTTTCTTTTGTTGTACCGACCCGAGAAAATCCATCATGAAAATATGTAAATAAAAGTGTCTTGGCTTTATCTTTGCCTATGATGTATAGTGGTGTGCAATTGTATCATGGTTGTTGGAGGGAGAATTAGTAAGACTTGATTATGCTTCCGCAAATAAGATGCGCTAGGACCGTTAAAAAAGAAAATGCCTAGGATCTAAGGTTCTTCTTTGGTATCTGTGGTGACCTTAAGCGCTTCGGGGTACCACACCCTACCCTGGTCAAAGTCAGACTTGGAATGTGAAGAAAAAGAGCAATTTTGGAAATTTTGGGAGAGCAAAAGATGGCTGGAATATAAGGAAAGCACCCTATCAGCCTGATATTTGTCAAAGGTGTGATGGGCGACATGGCCTAAGACCTTGCAATGGACGACTAAGATGTTTTGGTTGAGGACAAGTGGGCCACCTTAGGAGAAGTTGCCCACAAGAAAGGTTGCAAATGAGTATTGGCTCGGTGTAATAGGGACAACAGAGTGCGGTTAGATCAAACCTACCAAGGAATCCTCAGAGGCCACCAGTACAAGGAAGGGTGTATGCGGTCACCCAACAGGAAGCGGAAGCTTCCAAAAAAGTTATCTCAGGTACGATCCTTATCAATGGAAAAAAGGCATATGCATTGTTTGATACGGGTGCTACGCATTCATTTGTGTTTGAAAGATATAGATATTTGAGTAAAATAGAAGTTACACCTCTTGAGATGCCTCTTTGTGTTTCTACGCCTTTAAAGAATATGGTATTGTCTACGCTGGTGTGTGGGAATTGTTAGATATCAATGGGAGGAAAGGATATGGAAATAGACTTGGCTGTAATTGTGGCATCCCAAAAATTCAAGACAACCTCTAGAGGGAATAAAGCCAATAATTAGGTAATGAAATTACCTATGGTTTATGTTTTAGCCATTAGTTTTCTCTTAAGGCTATGTGTTATATGCTTGTGTTCATGAATTTTTAAATTAGAACTATAGGATAAATTAATGAGAATAACCTATGCTTGACTAGGCACCTCATAAATTAAATTCCTAGAAATAAAATGTTACAAGACTTTGGCCATGTGAAATTTAAAATTTAAACTTTATAAAAGAAAGTATAAAAAGGGAAAATTTTAATTTTATTTAGGTTTGGGCCTTAAGCCCATTGGCCTAAGCTTTGGTGGGCCGAATGGCCGGCCCAATAGAAGCCCACGGAGGAGCTGTCGTCGGCCCAATTAAGGCCCAAAGGAGTGTGACCGTCGACCAAGGGGGAGGAGAGTGGCCGGTCCAAGCCCAAAGCCCATCTTGCATGTGTTATGACAAGTGGCAAGGAGGTCTTCATGTATTGGCCAATTTGAGAGGCAATCTAATGATTGCAAATGATGGGAAATTGGGGAAATAAAAGGGAATAGGAGAGAGAGAGGTGGCCAGTTGAGTTGTTTGGCCAAGTGAGAGAGAGAGAGAGAGAGAGAGAGAGAGAGAGAGAGAGAGAGAACCGTGCGAGAGAAAGAGAGGCCGAGAGAGGAGAAGCCGAGAGGAGGAGTCGCCCGTCGCCGCCGCATGCCGCCCGCTCGTCCGCCGTGTGCCGTCGTTCTCTTCGGTCTAGAGGCAAGTTGGGGTCCCCTTGCTGCTCTTGCATGTGTGTGTGTTACATGTATGTTGTAGAAAAGTCGAATTTTGGGTGATTAGGAGGGGGAAACCGAAGCTTGGATGACTTGTTCTTGAGTGGTGTTGCTGTTTTCGCATGAACCGCCTGAGCTAGAACTTTGTGAGAGCTCTCATGCATATTTTGAGTTCGATTTTGACCTTTATTCCTTCATGAAAGTTGTAGCCAACATCTTAAACTACAACATACTAAAATTGGTACAAAATGATGGAGATTTAAGGGGTCAAACTCTCATCCTACGAAGACACCAGATCTGGAACGATTTCTCTGACCTTTCGGTGGATTGGTGGTTGCATGTTGATTTTTATCAAGAATCTCCCTTCGACTTCTTCATGAAACTTGTAGAGAACATCTACAAGATTAACATACCCAAATTTTAAGGAAAATAAACAAGTATAGCCTAGTGAATCGACTGACTCTTGAAGACGGTAAATCTGGAGACGCGGTACAGGACACCCGAGACTTCATGAACCCATATGGTGACTGTTCTTTGGAAATATGACTTAGATGTCTTAATGAAAGTTGTAGGGAACATATTTAAGTAAAACATATCCAAATTTCAGAGGAAACTAAGAAGAATAGGTAGGTGAACACTCAGTATTTCGGAGGAACATGCACTGGACATTTCGGTGTTAGATCCAGAAGCTTCGCGTGACTGTAGAAGATACTCTAAAAATAATTTGGCTTAGAAGTATTCATGAAAAATCTACTTTAGTGTCTTGGTAATAACCTGGTAAATTTTCGTAATTTTCGGAGATCGTTTGGATATTTTAATCAAATTATTTCGGAAACTGTGCATTCTATTTTTATCCGAAATTACATGCTGTATTTGTGGGAGTTATAATTTTGTGTGGAATATGATTGGCCATGTGTCTTTCATAAAATCATTGCCTTATTGTCTTGGTTATCACATGCTTTAATTTCATGATTTTTTGGGAATTATATGGATATTTAATTTAAATATTTTCAAAAATGGTGCAAGCTGGAATTTAAATAAATTTCAAAAAGGCATAATAAATGGATTATTCTAAATTGTATGAATTCCATAAATTTTATTCTTGCATCTTGTGGCATGTATAATGATGACTAATGATGCATGTATGAATCAAAGCATGAAAGTGATCTTGCTTGCCATTGCATCAGGTGCCATGTTGAGTTGAGATATAAAATTGGTGACCATGAATAAAAGAGATAAATGAGGAGAATGTTGGTGGCGGATGATAATGCCCTGGGAGTGTCAGGATGCCCGGGATGGGGGGTGCCGGATGGCCCGGATTATATTGAGATACAAGGCCGGATGTCCTCGGGAGTTTCGAGATGCTCGGAAAGTTGGGGGTCCCGGAAGCCCTGGAGGTTTGTGCCCAGGGGGATGCCTCGTGATGCCAGTTGGGGTGCGAGATGCCCGGCCAAAGAGTGTAAATGTCGGAAGCCTCGGAGGTCTTTGCCCAAGGGATGCCTCGTGATGCCAGTTGGGATGCAAGATGCCCAGAATGTGGGGGTGCTAGATGCCCGGTGGTGTGTGCCGGAGGTTTATCTTGCGATGCCAGATGTGGTGATCGAATTGAAAGATAAAAGTGAAAATTGAGACATGCATATGACATATGACCTGATGATATGCATATATGACATGATATGATGATGATCACCTATGGCATGATGAATATGCATGTATGACATGATATGATGATGATCACCTATGGCCTGATGATATGCATATATGACTTGATATGATGGTGATCATCTATGGCATGATGACATGTATGTGATATGATTGTGATGAGGATGTATGATGGCATGTGCATGGCTTCAAGGTAAGTATGCTTGGATGCATGAGTGACATGTATGATGTTATGATTGTATTGTATGATGCATTGAGTGGTAATTGGATTCATTTATCTGCTAAGTGGTTGTACTCACCCCTTTGGGGACCAACATTTCAGATTAGCAGCATGCCGCTCCCTGCTGTCACGCGGCGCGTATTTTACGGCATACCCTCGGATGTAGAGGTCGAGTGCGAGGAGTTTGACTGTCCCTCTGTTCCTGGTCTGACGTATATTCGAGTGCGCTGTTTAGTTATGTACGATGTGGGCCTGGCTGGGGGTCCCATTGTCCAGGAGTTCATATCCGTCCACATTCGTCGCAACGGAGTGATGCGTGGGATGTTGCCGCCGCCACCGCCTGATGCATCGGGATCGGTGTGAGGGCCCGTACGTGACAAGTAGGGGAGCTGAAACTTTTTGGGATGGTTAGCCGAAACTAGTGATGGGGGATCTTGCATGTTAGACATAATGGGTCAAAAGTTTCTTTTTGGGGTTTAGGCCGAGTGTGGCTTCATGTGCTGGCCTTTCTTTTGGTGTACCGACCCAAGGAAACCCATCTGTGAAAATATGTAAATAAAGTGTCGTGGCTTTGTCTTTTCCTATGATGATTAGTGGTGTGCAATTGTATCATGGTTGATGGAGGGTGAGATGGCGATGTTATGTTTTACTTCCGCTAATGAGTCGCGCTGGGACCGTTTTAAATA
This sequence comes from Eucalyptus paniculata subsp. matutina, assembly GCA_017140255.1. Taxonomy (NCBI): domain Eukaryota; kingdom Viridiplantae; phylum Streptophyta; class Magnoliopsida; order Myrtales; family Myrtaceae; genus Eucalyptus; species Eucalyptus paniculata. The sequence goes on from CM029435.1 coordinate 17,370,244, forward strand.
AATAAATATGTCTATGATTTACGACGCTTCGGCTAAGAGATGTAATTAGGTGTAACGCCAGGTGCCTGTGGTGACCCTAGGTGGTTCGGGGTGTCACAGCACCCCTTTTTGGTATCAGAGCGAGTGGTTATAGGTGGAGTGATAAGGAGCCTCATTTGGAAATTGAGAAACATGATGACAATGCACACCATAGGATATAAAACGGAATAATTGAATAACGGGTGATGAGTATTCACTCGTAGATCCCTAGCAGTTAATTTTGAAATTGCCTTTAGGTACCAGTAACATGTACATGTTACTTATGTAGTAGTAGTAGTTGCTTTGAATGGAGGCAGTGAGTCTCAGATTATTCCTGAGGCAATGCTTGGAAATTGTAGGAAAGTCATGGTGCGAGCTGGAAGTGATCATCCATCGAGGGCTAAAGCCTCTGCTACAAGGGCTGAACCCCGAATGGAAGACATCCTGCAGGCATTAGCCAATATTGGAAATCTGATGGAAAGGTAGGCGCAGCAACAACCTGGAGCAGAACGCCGTACTCAAGGACTGGTGGAGCAATTTCTGAAGTTGAAGTCACCTAAGTTCAGTGGAATGGGAAGTCCTGAGGAGGCGGAGCAATGGATTGATGGGATGGAGCAAATTTTCAGGTTGTTGGACTGCATTGCTGTTGAGAGAATAACTTTGGCAGAGTACCAGATACTGATGGAAATGCAAAGTTTTGGTGGAGAGCTTCGAGGGATACAATCTTCCCACCAGGTACTGAGGTTAACTGGGAAGAGTTTGTGAGAGCTTTTAATAGAAAGCATTTTTCTGACTGTGCTAAGGATAGGAAAATTACTGAATTTGTTCAATTAGAACAAAAGGAGTTGATAGTAGACCAGTATGAGGCTAGATTTTCTGAACTGTCTAGATATGCTCCTAGATTGATTGAGGATCAAGAAGAAAAGGCTAAGAGATTCCTGAAAGGATTGAGAACTGACATTAGAAAGCAACTAGTGCCTTTGAACATAAGAGATTACAATGATATTTATGAAATGGCACAGTTAGTGGAGTAGGAACTGTTGAGAGAGCGGTCAGAGTTTAAGAAACCGCTGAATTTTAATGATGTAAGAAGGGGTCAGAGACCCTATTCTGGTCAAGGTTAGACTTGGAATGTGAAGAAGAAGAGTAATTTTGGAAATTTTGGGGGAGCAAGAAATAGCCTGAATATAGGGAAAGCACCCTATCAGCTTGATGTTTGTCAAAAGTGTAATGGGCGACATGGCCTAGGACCTTGCAATGGACGACTAAAATGTTTTGGTTATGGACAAGTGGGTCATCTTAGGAGAAGTTGCCCACAAGAAAGGTCGCAAGTGAGTGTTGGCTCGGTGTGACAGGGATATCAGAGTGCTATTAGATCGAATTTACAAGGAAATCCTCAGAGGCCATCCAAGAGGAAGCGGAAGCTTTCAAGAATGTTACCTCAGGTACGATTCTTATTAATGGTGAAAAGGCATATACATTGTTTGATACGGGTGCAACGTATTCATTTATGTCTGAAAGATATAGACATTTGAATAGAATAGAAGTTATGCCTCTTGAGACGCCTCTTTGTGTTTCCACGCCTTTAAAGGATATGGTATTGTCTACACTGGTGTGTGGGAATTGTAAGATATCAATGGGAGGAAAAGATATGGAAATAGACTTAGTTGTAATGGCTATGTATGATTTTGATGTTATTATAGGAATGGACTGGCTTCGTAAGTATCGAGCCAAGATGGATTGTTATAGGAGAGTGATCCAATTCGTTTTGCCTTATCAGTCTAGTTGTGAATTTTTAGGAGGTCAGACCCATCTTCCTGTAGCACTTATTTCTGCAGTAGAAGCCTGTGAGTTACTTGACCAAGGATGTCAAGGATACCTAGCCATAATTAAAGATTATGTAAGAGAGGAGCCTAAACTTGAGGAAGTTCGAGTAGTTAATGAATTTCAAGATGTATTCCCTAAGGAAGTGCCTGGATTGCCACCAGAGCGGGAAGTTGAATTTGAAATTGAATTAATGCCTGGAACAGGACCAATATCAAAAGCCCCGTATAGGATGGCCTTAGTCGAATTGAAGGAATTGAAAGTGCAACTGCAGGAGTTGCTTGACAAAGGATTCATTAGACCAAGTGCTTCACCTTGGGGTGCACCGGTCTTGTTTGTGAAAAAGAAAGATGGATCGATGTGCTTGTGCATTGATTATAGGCAGTTGAACCAAGTGACCATTAAAAATAAATATCCTTTGCCTAGAATTGATGACCTATTTGACCAACTCCAGGGAAGTTCGATCTTCTCTAAGATTGACTTGAGGTCGGGATACCATCAGTTAAGAATTAAGAAAGAGGACATTCCTAAGACTGCGTTTAGGACTCGTTATGGACACTACGAGTTCCTTGTTATGCCATTTGGATTGACTAACGCGCCGGCTGCATTTATGGATTTAATGAATAGGATATTTAAGCCTTATTTAGACCAGTTTGTGATTGTTTTTATTGATGATATTCTGGTATATTCAAAAGGGCCTAAAGAGCATGAACAACATTTGAGGATAGTTTTGCAGACCCTAAGAGAGCATAAGTTGTATGCCAAGTTTAGTAAGTGTGAGTTTTGGCTGGACCAGATAATATTTTTAGGGCATGTGGTGTTAGGAAAAGGAATTGCAGTAGACCCGGCAAAAGTTGAAATGGTAGTAAATTGGCCGAGACCGACGACACCTACTGAAATACGGAGTTTCTTAGGACTGGCTGGTTATTATAGAAGGTTTATTGAAGGATTTTCACGATTGGTAGGTCCTTTAACTAAGTTGACCCGAAAGAATGTGAAATTTGAATGGAATGGGGAATGTGAAAAGAGTTTCTAGGAGCTTAAAAGGAAATTGACCTCGGCTCCAATCTTGACTATACCTACTGAACCTGATGGTTTTACAGTGTATAGTGATGCATCTCACAAAGGACTGGGATGTGTTTTGATGCAACATGGCAAGGTCGTAGCCTACGCATCTAGACAATTAAAACCCCATGAACTGAATTACCCAACACATGATTTAGAACTAGCAGCTATAGTGTTTGCCTTGAAGATATGGAGACACTATTTGTACGGGGAAGTTTGAGATTTATACGGATCATAAAACTTGAAATATCTATTCTCACAAAAGGAATTGAACATGAGACAAAGGAGGTGGATGGAGTTATTAAAGGATTATGATTGTGAGATAAGATATCATCTAGGAAAAGCGAATAGAGTAGCAGATGCTCTTAGTCGTAAGTCGGCAGTGGAAATGGCTAGTTTAAGAATGGCAGAATGGGGGTTGTTAAAGTCTGTAGCAGACTCAGAATTTAAATTGGAGATGGATTGTCTTACTGGTATGCTTAGTGCATTAAGAATAGAACTCGAAATTATTCAAAAAGTTAAGTTCTTGCAAGAATCTGACCCGAAGATTTTGAAAGTGAAAGATGCTATGTCTTTAGGAAAAAGACCGGAATTTCAAGTCTCTGATGATGGAATGGTAAGATGCCAATGACGACTTTGTGTTCCCGACAACGAAGAATTAAAGAAGGAAATTCTGTTGGAGGCGCATAAGAGTAATTATAGTATCCATCCTGGTAGTACAAAGATGTACAGAAATTTACGTAAGCTATTTTGGTGGAATGGTATGAAGGCAGATACGGCTAAGTACGTTTCTCAATGTTTGACGTGCCAGCAAGTAAAAGCAGAGCATTGTAAACCCGCAAGACTCTTGAGAGACCATTAGACATACCAGAATGGAAGTGGGAGCATATAACAATGGACTTTGTGCAAGGATCGCCAAGGACATCAAGTGGTCATGATTCTATCTGGGTAATAGTGGACCATTTGACTAAGTCTACTCATTTCCTAGCTATTCGCATGGACTACCCAATGGACAAGTATGCGGACATGTATGTAAGTCAAGTGGTACGCTTACATGGTGTTCCAGTGACCATTACCTCGGATCGGGATTCAAGATTCACTTCGAACTTTTGGCGAAGTCTTCAAATTGCATTAGGGACTAAACTCCAGTTTAGTACTGCTTTTCATCCCCAGACAGATGGACAAACAGAAAGAGTAATCTAGACATTAGAGGATATGTTAAGGGCTTGTGTAATTGATTTCAAAGGAAATTGGGATGAAAGATTGCATTTGGTGGAGTTCGCCTATAATAATAGTTTCCAGACAAGTATAGGCATGGCTCCCTATGAAGCATTATATGGAAGGAGATGTAGGACTCCTGTTTGTTGGAATGAAGTAGGTGAAAGGAAATTGACAGGACCTGAACTTGTACAAGTTACCATTGAAGCTGTTGAAATTATCAGGAAAAGACTTAAAATAGCTTAGAGTAGACAGAAAGACTACGCAGATAAGCGTAGAAGGCCTTTGGAATTTAGCATAGGAGACCATGTATTCCTTAAGGTATCTCCAATGAAAGGGATATCTCGATTTGGGATGAAGGGTAAGTTAAGCCCTAGATTTGTTGGACCTTTTAAGATACTTGAAAGGATAGGGGATGTAGCTTATCGCTTAGCACTACCTCCTAAGTTGGGAAATTTGCGTGATGTGTTTCATGTATCGATGTTGAGGAAGTACCAGCCGGATCCTGGTCACATACTCGATCATGAAGCCATCAAAGTGGATGAGAAAGTGAGGTACATCGAAGAGCCTGTGCAAATATTAGATCGAAAGGAACAAATTCTTAGGACTAAAAAGATTCCTTTGGTTAAGGTATTATGGCGACATCATGATATGGAGGAAGCCACATGGGAAAGTGAGGATCAGATGAAGGAAAAATACCCTTATTTGTTTCAAGAAGGCACGAGTGGTGTCTAATTTCGAGGACGAAATTCTCTAAGGAGGGGAGAATTGTGGCATCCCAAAAATTCAAGACAACCTCTAGAGGGATTAAAGCCAATAATTAGGTAATGAAATTACCTATGGTTTATGTTTTAGCCATTAGTTTTCTCTTAAGGCTATGTGTTATATGCTTGTGTTCATGAATTTTTAAATTAGAACTATAGGATAAATTAATGAGAATAACCTATGCTTGGCTATGCACCTCATAAATTAAATTCCTAGAAATAAAATGTTACAAGACTTTGGCCATGTGGAATTTAAAATTTAAAATTTATAAAAGAAAGTATAAAAAGGGAAAATTTTAATTTTATTTAGGTTTGGGCCTTAGGCCCATTGGCCTAAGCTTTGGTGGGCCGAATGGCCGGCCCAATAGAAGCCCACGGAGGGGCTTTCGTTGGCCCAATTAAGGCCCAAAGGAGTGTGACCATCGACCAAGGGGTAGGAGAGTGGCCGGCCCAAGCCCAAAGCCCATCTTGCATGTGTTATGACAAGTGGCAAGGAGGTCTTCATGTATTGGCCAATTTGAGAGGCAATCTAATGATTGCAAATGATGGGAAATTGGGGAAATAAAAGGGAAGAGGAGAGAGAGAGGTGGCCGGTTGAGTTGTTCGGCCAAGTGAGAGAGAGAGAGAGAGAGAGAGAGAGAGAGAACCGTGCGACAGAGAGAGAGGCCGAGAGAGGAGAAGCCGAGAGGAGGAGTCACCCGTCGCCGCCGTACGCCGCCCGCTCGTCCGCCGTGTGCCGTCGTTCTCTTCGGTCTAGAGGCAAGTTGGGGTCCTCTTGCTGCTCTTGCATGTGTGTGTGTTACATGTATCTTGTAGAAAAGTCGAATTTTGGGTGATTAGGAGGGGGCAACCGAAGCTTGGATGACTTGTTCTTGAGTGGTGTTGCTGTTTCGCAGGAACTGCCTGAGCCAGAACTTTGTGAGAGCTTGCATGCATGTTTTGAGTTCGATTTTGACCTTGATTCCTTCATGAAATTTGTAGAAAACCTCTCAAACTACAACAAACTAAAATTTGGTGCAAAATGATGGAGATTTAAGGGGTCAAACTCTCATCCTACGGAGACACCAGATCTGGAACGATTTCTCTGACCTTTCGGTGGATTGGTGGTTACATGTTGATTTTTATCAAGAATATCTCTTTGACTTCTTCATGAAACTTGTAGAAAACATCTAAAATATTAACATACTCAAATTTTATGGAAAATGAACAAGTATAGCCCAGTGAATCGACTGACTCTTGAAGACGGTAAATCTGGAGACGCGGTACAGGACACCCGAGACTTCATGGACCCATATGGTGACTGTTCTTTGGAAATCTGACTTAGATCTCTTAATGAAAGTTGTAGGGGACATCTTGAAGTAAAACATATCCAAATTTCAGAGGAAACGAAGAAGAATAAGTAGGTGAAAACTCAGTATTTCGGAGGAACATGCACTGGACATTTCGGTGTTAGATCCAGAAGCTTCGTGTGACTGTAGAAAATAATATAAAAATAATTTGGCTTAGAAGTCTTCATGAAAAATCTACTTTAGTGTCTTGGTAATAACCTGGTAAAATTTCGTAATTTTCGGAGATCGTTTGGATATTTTAATCAAATTATTTCGGAAACTGTGCATTCTGTTTTTATCCGAAATTACATGCTGTGTTTGTGGGAATTATAATTTTGTGTGGAATTTTATTGGCCATGTGTCTTTCACGAAATCATTACCTTATTGTCTTGCTTATCACATGCTTTAATTTCATGATTTTTGGGAATCATATGGATATTTAATTTAAATATTTTCAAAAACGGTACAAGCTGGAATTTAAATAAATTTCAAAAAGGCATAATAAATGGATTATTCTAAATTGTATGAATTTCATAAATTTTATTTTGTGTCTTGCTGCATGTATAATGATGACTAATGATGCATGTATGAATCAAAGCATGAAAGTGATCTTGCTTGCCATTGCATCATGTGCCATGCTGAGTTGAGATATAAATTGGTGACCATGGATAAAAGAGTTAAATGAGGAGACTGTTGTGGCGGATGATAATGCCCTGGGAGTGTCAGGATGCCCGGGATGGGGGGTGCCGGATGGCCCGGATTGTATTGAGATACAAGGCCGGATGTCCTCGGGAGTTTCGAGATGCCCGGAAAGTTGGGGGTGCCGGAAGCCCTAGAGGTTTGTGCCCAGGGGGATGCCTTGTGATGCCAGTTGGGGTGCGAGATGCCCGGCCAGGGAGTGTAAATGCCGGAAGCCTCGTAGGTCTTTGCTCGACGGATGCCTTGTGATGCCAGTTGGGATGCGAGATGCCTGGAATGTGGGGGTGCCGAATGCCTAATGGTGTGTGCCGGAGGTTTATCTTGCGATGCTAGATGTGGTGATCAAATTGAAAGATAAAAGTGAAAATTGAGATATGCATATGACATGATATGATGATGATAACCTATGGCCTGATGATATGCATGTATGACATGATATGATGATGATCACCTATGGCATGATGATATGCATGTATGACATGATATGATGATGATCACCTATGGCCTGATGATATGCATATATGACATGATATGATGATAATCACTTATGGCATGATGATTTGCATATATGACTTGATATGATGGTGATCATCTATGGCATGATGACATGTATGTGATATGACTGTGATGAGGATGTATGACGGCATGTGCATGGCTTCAAGGTAAGTATGCTTGGATGCATGAGTGACATGTATGATGTTATGATTGTATTGTATGATGCATTGAGTGGTGATTGAATTCTTTTACCTGCTAAGTGGTTGTACTCACCCCTTCGGGGACCAACATTTCAGATTAGCAACATGCCGCTCCCTGCTATCACGCGAGGCGTATTTTACGGCATACCCTCGGATGTAGAGGTCGAGTGCAAGGAGTTTGACTGTCCCTCTGTTCCTGGTCTGACGTATATTTGAGTGCGCTGTTTAGTTATGTACGATGTGGGCCTGGCTGGGAGTCCTGTTGTCCAAGAGTTCATATCCGTCCACATTCGTCGCGACGGAGTGATGCGTGGGATGTTGCCGCTGCCACCGCCTGATGCACCGGGATGGGTGTGAGGGCCCGTACATGACAAGTAGGGGAGCTGAAACTTTTTTGGATGGTTAGCCGACACTAGTGATGGGGGATCTTGCATGTTAGACGTAGTGGGTCGAAAGTTTCTTTTTGGGGTTTAGGCCGAGTGTGGCTTCATGTGCTGGCCTTTCTTTTGGTGTACCGACCCAAGGAAACCCATCTGTGAAAATATGTAAATAAAGTGTCATGGCTTTGTCTTTTCCTATGATGATTAGTGGTGTGCAATTGTATCATGGTTGATGGAGGGTGAGATGGCGATGTTATGTTTTGCTTCTGCTAATGAGTCGTGCTGGGACCGTTTTAAAAATAAATAAATAAATAAATACGTCTATGATTTACGACGCTTCGGCTAAGAGATGTAATTAGGTGTAACGCCAGGTGCCTGTGGCGACCCTAGGTGGTTCGGGGTGTCACAGTAATGGCTATGTATGATTTTGATGTTATCATAGGAATGGATTGGCTTTGTAAGTATCGGGCCAAAATGGATTGTTATAGAAAAGTAATCCAATTTGTCTTACATGATCAGTCTAGTTGTGAATTTTTGGGAGGTCAGACTCACTTACCTATAGCACTTATTTCAGAAATAGAAGCTCGTGCGTTACTTGAAAAAGGATGTCAAGGGTACCTGGCCATGGTTAAAGATTATACTAGGGAAGAGCCTAAACTTGATGAAATTCGAGTGGTTAATGAATTTCAAGATGTATTTCCTGAGGAGTTGCCTGGATTACCACTAGAACGAGAAATTGAGTTCGAAATTGAATTAATGCCTGGAACAAGACCAATATCGAAAGCCCCGTATAGGATGGCCTTAATCGATTTGAAGGAATTAAAGGTGCAACTACAAGAGTTGCTTGACAAAGGATTCATTAGGTCAAGTGCTTCACCTTGGGGTGCACCAATTTTGTTTGTGAAAAAGAAAGATGGGTCGATACGCTTGTGCATTGACTATAGGCAACTGAATTAGGTGACCATTAAAAATAAATATCCTTTGCCTAGAATTGATGACCTATTTGACCAACTCCAAGGAAGTTCGGTCTTCTCTAAGATTGACTTAAGGTCGGGATACCATCAGCTAAGAATTAAGAAAGAGGACATTCCTAAGACTGCGTTTAGGACTCGTTATGGACATTACGAGTTCCTGGTCATGCCATTTAGATTGACAAATGCACCGGCTACATTTATGGATCTAATGAATAGGGTATTTAAGCCTTATTTAGACCAATTTGTGATTGTTTTTATTGATGACATCCTAATATATTCAAGAGGGCCTAAAGAGCATGAACAACACTTGAGGACAGTTTTGCAAACTCTGAGAGATCATAAGTTGTATGCCAAATTTAGCAAGTGTGAATTCTGGCTGGACCAGATAATATTTTTAGGGCACGTAGTGTCAGGAGGAGGAATTGCAGTGGACTCGACAAAAGTTGAGATGGTAATAAATTGGCCGAGACCAACGACACCTACTGAAATACGAAGTTTCTTAGGACTGGCTGGTTATTATAGAAGGTTTATTGAAGGATTCTCACAATTGGCAAGTTCTTTAACTAAATTGACTAGAAAGAATGTGAAGTTTGAGTGGAATGGGGAATGCGAAAGGAGTTTCTAGGAGCCTAAAAGAAAATTGACCTTGGCTCCAATCTTGACTATACCGACAGGATCGGATGGTTTTACGATATATAGTGATGCATCTCACAAAGGACTGGGATGTGTTTTGATCCAGCATGGCAAAGTCATAGCCTATGCGTCTAGACAATTAAAACCCCATGAATTGAACTACCCAACGCATGATTTAGAATTAGCAGCTATATTGTTCGCTTTGAAGATATGGAGGCATTATTTATATGGGGAAAAGTTTGAGATTTATACCAATCATAAGAGCTTGAAGTATATGTTCTCACAAAAGGAATTGAACATGAGACAAAGGAGGTGGATGGAGTTGTTAAAGGATTATGATTGTGAGATACGATACCATCCAGGGAAAGCAAATAAGGTAGCGGATGCTCTTAGTCGTAAGTCAGCCATGGAGATGGCCAGTTTAAGAATGGCAGAATAGAGCTTATTAAAGTCCGTAGCGGACTCAAAGTTTAAATTAAAAGTGGATTGTCTTATAAATATGCTTAGTGCATTAAGGACTAAACCTGAAATTATTCAGAAAGTTAAGATCTTACAAGAGTTTGACTCGGAAATTATGAAAGTGAAAGATGCAGCGTCTCTAGGAAAAAGACCGGAATTTCAAGTGTCTGAAGATGGAGTGGTAAGATGCCAAGGACGACTCTGTGTTCCCGACAACGAAGAGGTAAAGAAGGAAATTATGTCGAAGGCACATAGGAGTAATTACAGTATTCATCTGAGTAGTGCAAAGATGTACGGGAATTTGCGTCAGCAATTTTGGTGGAATGGTATGAAAGCAGATACGGCTAAGCACGTTTCTCAATTTTTGACATGCCAACAAATAAAAGCGGAGCATCGCAAACCCGCAGGACTCTTGAGACCGTTAGACATACCAGAATGGAAATGGGAATATATAACAATGGACTTTATACAAGGATTGCCAAGGACATCATGTGGTCATGACTCTATCTAGGTAATAGTGGACCGTTTAACTAAGTCTGCTCATTTCCTAGCAATTCGCATAGACTACCCAATGGACAAATATGCGGATATATATGTAAGTCAAATAGTACGCTTACATGGTGTTCCAGTAACTATTACCTCAAATCGGGATTCAAGATTTACTTCGAACTTTTGGGGGAGTCTTCAAATTGCCTTAGGAACTAAACTCCAATTTAGTACTGCTTTTCACCCTCAGACAGATGGACAAACATAAAGAGTAATCCGAACATAAGAGGATATGTTGAGGGCTTGTGTGATTGACTTTAAAGGAAATTGGGATGAAAGATTGCATTTGGTGGAGTTTGCTTATAATAATAGTTTTCAGAAAAGTATAGACATGGCTCCCTATGAAGCATTATACGGAAGGAGATGTAGGACTCCTGTCTGTTGGAATGAAGTAGGTGAAAAGAAATTGACAGGACCTAAACTGGTACAAGTTACCACTGAAACTGTCGAGATTATCATGGAAAGACTTAAAACAGCTCAGAGTAGACAGAAAGACTATGCAGGTAGGCGTAGAAGGCTTTTGGAATTTAATGTGAGAGATCATGTGTGGCATCCCAAAATTCATGGCAACCTCTAGTTACATTAAAGTCTATGAATAGGTGATGGAAGTACCATTAAGTTATTTTATGGCCATTTAATCCATAATTTGTAATAAGATTTATGGCCAAGCTTTTAAGGGATAATTATGTGATAGGAAAGAAAATCCTATCATTGGCCATGTGGAATTTAGTGATTAAATTCTTAAAAGAAAGAATTAAAGATGAATAATTGAAAGGTGAAATTAGGATTTAAATTAGGTTTGGGCCTTAAGCCCAAAAGGTGGATTTTAATGGGCCAAGTTGGCCGGCCCATTGAGGCCCACAAGGGGGCTGTCGACCAGCCCATTTGCCGGCCCAAGATAGGCCCAAGAAGAAGGCCCATTAGCCTTGCATGTCCTCCAACACTTGTTCTCTCCTCTTTGCCACTTGTTCTCCTCATGAGAACACTTGTCCCTCATGCAAGATAAGAATGCATGCACTATAAAAGCAACCAAAAAGAGAGAGAGTGGCATTCGGCCAAGCCAAGTGAGAGAGAGTGAGTTGCGAGAGAGAAGAGGGAGGCCAAGAGAGGAGGAGAAGGAACCGTCGCCGTCCGTCCGCTCGTGCTGTTCGTGAGGTCTAGAGGCAAGTTGGGAATCCACTTTCTACTCTTGCACCAATGTTTTCGCATGAACTGTTTGGAGTCAGAAACTTGTTTGAGCTTGCATGTGTGATTAGAGTCCGATTTTGGTTTCGATTTCTTCATGAACGTTGTAGCTAACATCTTGTACTACAACATACTAAAATTTCGTGGAAAATGATGGAGATTTGAGGGGTCAAACTTTCATCCTACGGAGATGTTAGATCTGGAATATTTTCGTATGAACTGTTTGAGTCAGAATGTTGTGAGAGCTTGCATGCATGTTTAGAGTTCGATTTTGGCTGTGATATCTTCATGAGAGTTGTATCTAACATCTTGAACTAAAACATACTGAAATTTCGTGGAAAATGATGGAGATATGAGGGGTTAAAGTTCTATTATACGGAGACTTTAGATCTGCGAAATTTTCACTGACCTCTTGTTGATTTCTTGGTTGCATGTTTATTTCTATTGGAGATCTCACTTTGTTGTCTTCTTGAAAGTTGTAGGAAACACATTAAGCTACAACATACTCGAATTTGAAGAGAAATGAATGAGTGTAGCCTAGTAAATCGGCTAGATCTTGGAGATGATTGATTCTGGTGAAGTATCTCGAGACACCCGAGACTTCATGGACTAAAATGGTGACCATAATCTGGTTATTTGTCCTAGATCTCTTCATGAGACTTGTAAAGGATGCCTTGTTACATAACATACTCAAATTTCAGAAGAAACGAAAGAGAATAGATGGGTGAAATCTAACAATTTCGGAGATGTGTGTTCTGGACGACGCGGTCGTGGTTCCAGAAGCTTCGTAGGGTTGTATAAATTAATATAAAAAGAATTTGGCTTAGAGTTCTTCATGATAAATGCACGAAAATGTGTTGTCTATCACCCTGTAAAATTTCGTAATTTTTGAAGGCCATATGAGTATTTTAATCGAATTTCTTTGGAAACTGTGCAAGTCTGGCCATTATTCGAATATAAGGTGCTATTTTGTGGAAATTGTGAAATTATGAGAAATTCAATTTGGCCATGAATTTTGTATGAAATTGTGATCCTATTGATTTGTTTAGTGATTGTTTGAATATTATGATTTTGGGAAAATCATAGATATTAAATTTAATATTTATGGAAATAAATAATAATATAATAATAATATAATAATATAATAAAATATATTTTTATTTGGCCATGGATTCAATTTCATTTGTGTGGCACTTGTGTGATGAGGTCTTTGTACATGTATTAAGTTGAAATGCATATGTGATAAAGTTTTGGCATGTGTATGACATGTGAATTGAAATGCAAGTGTGATTTGTTTGATGCCATGCCAATTGCCATGTTAAATTGAGATAAAAGGATAAATGTGGATGAGAAAGAGGTTGTGGTGGAGGATGTTGTCTGGTGGCCTGGTGGCGTAATTCCAGAGATTCCCCGGGAGTGTCGGGATGCCCGGTGGTATACGGTACGTAATTCCGTGGGAGGCGATGGTATGTCGGTACATAATTCCGGAAGCCTTGTCGGAGGTCTTTGCCCGAAAGGAATACCTCGCGATGCCGGATTTGGGTGCGGGATGCCCGGCTAGAAGGGTAAAGGCCGGAAGCCCCTGTCGGAGGTTTTCGCCTGAAGGGAATGCCTCGTGATGCTAGTTGGGATGCGAGATGCCCGGAATGTGGGGGCGAAGCCCGGTGGCCATGGGATGGCTGAGTTTGCCGGAACCCCGTCGGAGGTTTCCGCCCGAAGGGTTGATGATGAGATTGATGATTTGAGAAATGGGTGATGTGGTGATCAAAATTGAAAGATAAAGATGATAATTAACTCATGACATGATGATGATGGCATGTGATGTGATATGATGATCACCTATGATAATATATGCATGATGATGATGATATATGATATGATATGATGATCACCCATGATATGATATGCATGATGATATGCATGATGATGTGATGATGTGATGTGATACGATGATCACCATGATGATATGATATGCATGATGATATGCATGATGATGATGATGATATGGCATGCATGATGATATGCATGGTGATGATAATGATGATGGTATATGATATGACATGTGTAATGTGATGATGTCATGATGATGATGACATGTATGATACGATGATTATACACATGTATGCGTTATAAATTGATATGATGATGCATGATAGTATGCGCATGGCTTCAAGGTAAGTTACGCCTGCAATGCATGTACGATTTGTATGATGCATTGAGTGGTTATTGGATTCATTTACCTACTGAGTGGTTGTACTCACCCCTTTTGGGGACCAACATTTCAGATTAGTAGATGGATTAAGCGGTTGGATATGACCGCAAGGGGAAGGATAGCAAAGGAGGGAACCTTTGGACGCCGACACTGATTGATGGACCTTAAGCATACGATTGTGGGAGGAGATGTCGGTCATCTTTTAAAGTATAGCCGAGTATAGAAACATTGGCATTTCGATGTACTGACTAAAGATGTCCATATGCTTTATGTAAATAAACGTGTCTGGCTTTAACTTATATAAGATGTTTAGTAGGTGTGCATCGATTTCTGAATGTAGGGAAGGGAATTGTTGGATATGCTTCCGTTATGTAAATTGCGCAAGGGACCGTTAATAAAAGATGTAAACCCCCATGGTTGCATGGACCCACTGCAACTAAAAATGGTATCAGAGTGACTTGTCATTTGGGAAAGAAAAAGGAAAAGCGAACTGTGGTGACTCTAGCGAATCGGGGGCCGTCGAGGGGTGCCACATCATGTATTCCTTAAAGTATCTCCAATGAAAGGAATATCTCGATTTGGAATGAAGGGTAAGTTAAGCCCTAGATTTGTTGGACCTTTTGGGATACTTGAAAGAATAGGAGATGTAGCCTACCGTTTGGTACTGCCTCCTAAATTGGGGAATTTACATGATGTGTTTCATGTGTCGATGCTGAGAAAGTACCAGCAGGATTCCTGGTCATATACTCGATCATGAAACCATCAAAGTGGATGAGAAAGTGAGGTACATCGAAGAACCTGTGCAAGTACTGGATCGGAAGGAACAAATTCTTAGGACTAAGAAGATTCCTTCGGTTAAGATATTATGGCGCAATCATGATATGGAAGAAACCACATGGGAAAGTGAAGATCAAATGAAGGAAAAGTACCCCTACTTGTTTCAAAAGGACATGAGTGATGTTTAATTTCGAGAACGAAATTCTCTACGAAGGGGAGAATTGTGGCATCCTAGAATTTCATGAAAATCCCTAAATATGCCATGAGCCATGGATAGGCGATGAAAATACCGTTATTGTATTTTGTAGCCTTCCAATCCATGATTTGCAATGAGATGTATGGTCAAGTCTTTAATAGATGAATTTTGGGAAATGAAGTTTTATCTTTGGCCATAAATATGATAAATTGGAACTTATGGATTTATAATTTCAAGTGTATAGTTATCTTAATTTGCAATTTAGTACTTTAATTTAATAGGGATTTAATTAGTTTTTTTAAGGGTTAATCATAGGTTAATTAAGCTTGGGTCTTAGGCCCAAGAGGGATGGGCCTAAGATGGTCCAAGCTGGCCAGCCCATAAGCCCATGAGGGGCTATCGACCGTGCAAAGGGGAGGGGAAGAGATCGGTTGCATGCCCTCCCCCACTTGTCCGTCATTCGTCGCCGTGTCCTCACTGTTTGCTCGGTTTAGAGGCAAGTTGGGATCTTTAATCTACTCTTGCATGTTGTGCCTAGAATGTATGAGTCAGTGATGATAAATTTCGGATTGCTTAGGGTGTGAAAAACGGATGTTTTAAGAGTGGTATTCCAAAACTAGTAAACTGTTCTTGAGAAAACAGCCTGACCTTGAGTGTTTTAGTGGCTTGCATGTGATGTTCGAGTTGGATGTTGGCTTTGACTTCTAAATGAAAGTTGTTAAGGACTTCTTGGAGTATAACATACTCAAATTTGAGACAAAACGAACAAGTATGAGTGCGTGAAATCTTTATTCTTCGGAGAGATTGGATCTGGAGATTTCAGTAACTACCTTTGATGAATGCATGGACTGTAAGGTTATCTTTTTGTTGAAATTTCACTTCAATTTCTTAAAAAAAGATGTAAAGGACATCCTGAGGTTTAACATATCAAAAATTTATAGAAAACTAAAAAGAATAGATAGGTGAAATCGTATTTGTTCAGAAGTAATCAGATCTGGAAACTTCGGTATTGAAACAGAAGTTTTAACCGCCTATATTTAATCACCTAGAACGAATTTGACTTTGATTTCTGCATGAAAAACCTACCTTAAGATCTTGACTATAACATAGACGAATTTCATGAATTTTGAAGGTCATTAGGGTATTTAATCGGAAATACTTCTAAAACCGTGTAATCTGACGCGTTCGGACTTAGTCAGTTTCAATGCGTGGGCCATATCATTCTGTATGAAGTTCTTGCGGCAAAGTGTCCTTCATGAAGTATCTTTCTTTATGTCTTCCCTGCAACATATTCAAAGTTCATAATTTTTTAAGTTCATTTGCCTATTTAACTGAAAATGTTTCGAAAACTGTGCAAGTTAAGTGGTTATGATAATGGTGCTGTGATGTTCGGTCCATACGGCATGATATGGGGGTCTTTTGGTGCAGTGTTCTGCACGAAATGTCTGCCTTTATGTCTTGACGATCACATGTTTGAATTTCATAATTTTTGAAAGTCATTTGGGCATTTAAATAAAATATTTTCTAAAACTGTGCAAGTTGGATTGAGCAAATTTCAAAATGCTGTAATTTATGACTATTCTGTTTTGGATGAGCCCCATGAATTATATTGATTTAAGTGATTAAATCTTGCTGCACATGTGATGATATTTGGCATTGCATATAGAATCAAATGTTGAATTTGACTTCGTTGCCATTACATGTGCCATGTTAATTGTGAGACATAAATTGGTGAATATGAATTATGATGAATGAGGAAACTGTTGGAGGTGAGCCGATAATGCCTGGTTGTATTACGTTACATGCCCGGATGTCCTTGGGAGTTTCGAGATGCTCGGAATGGTTGGGTGCCGGAAGCCTCGGAGGTTTGTGCCCGGGGGGGATGCCTCATGATGCCAGTTGGGATACGAGATGCCCAGAATGTGGGGGTGCCGAATGCCCGGTGGTGTGTGCCGAAGGTTTCTTGCGATGCCAAATTGGGGTGCGAATGATAGAATGGGGGATGCAATTACTAATCCCGGGAAAGAAAGATATGGTGATCAAATTGAAAGATAAAAAGTGGAAAATTAAATCATGCATGGTATGGTGACATGTATGCATGGCCATATGATATGATGTGTACATGAGGTATGGTATATGTGTGAATGCTTGATGATGAGTTCAAGGTTTTATGTGTACCTATGGCATGATGGTATATGTATGAATGCTTGGTGATGAGTGCATGATGATGTATGCACATATGGTATGATGACATATGCATGGCTGCAAAGTAAGTTATGCTTGAATGCATGAAAGATATGTACCCTACTATGATGTTGTGATTGTATTGTGTGATTCATTGAGTAGTTAATGGATCTTTTACCTACTGAGTGGCTGTACTCATCCCTTCGGGGACCAACATTTCATATTAGGAAGATGCCGCTCTCTCCGGTCACGCGGGGTACCTTTTACGGCCTCCCATCTGACGTGGAGGTAGAGTGTTCGGAGATTGATTGCATTACCATCCCTGGTCTGACGTTTGTACGAGTTCGCGTGTTGGTCATGTATGATGTGGGCCTGGCTGGGGGCCGGATCATCCAGGAGTTTTTGTCGGTTCACATCCGCTGAGATGGAGTGATTCGAGGGATGTTGCCGTCGCCACCGCTCGATGCGCCAGGATGGGTGTGATGGCCGCGTGAGGAGTAGAGAGCTGACGTTTCTTTTTTAGAGTAGCCGACGCTAGTAGATAGAGGATGACACATGATCGATATAGGGGTCGAGATATCTTTTGGGTTGTGGCCAAGTGTAGATAAAAGTCTTGGCTTTTCTTTTTGGTTGTACCGACCTGAGAAATCCATCATGAAAATATATAAATAAAAGTGGCTTGGCTTCATCTTTTCATATGATGTGTAGTTGGTGTGCATTACATTATGGTTATTAGAGGGAGAGATGGTGAGACTCAATTATGCTTTCGCTAATAAGTTGCGCTGGGACCGTTTTCAAAAAAAAAAAATGCCTAAGGACCTTGGTCCTCCTTTAAACCCTTTATGTAAAAGATAAAGAAATTGGCAGCTGTGGTGACCCTAACGGATCGGGGGCCATCGAGGGGTGCCACACTTCCCATCCAGACAAATCAACTTTCCTGATCATAAAGGGTCTTGCAACTGTAGTTCGACCCTTGCGCGAACTATCCTAGGAGCTGCTCCCTCTTTAGTATCAACTCGGACTTCAATTACCCAACCAATATCTTGCACAACTTTTGCTATCATCATCTCAGTCATCCATTCCAATGGCATCCTGAAAATTTGTACCCAGAAGGCACACTTTGAGAAATCATAACAATGTAGGGGAGTAGTTGGCTGCCATGGCTTGGGGATAAAAGGATGGCCTAAAAAAAGCCAAGGACCGCCATCCAATACACGCTTTTTGTTAGCAGCTGAATGAAATTTGACTACATAGAATCCATATTCTCGCTGTGAAAAGATTACTTGCTCAGTTCGCCAAGTTTTTTTAATGTATTCTGGAAGGCAGGGTAATTTATGGATGGATTTGACAGAATTCGTCCCACTAATGTTAAGCTACATTATGCCAATTTTTCAGGAGGTAATTCTTCATCCCAAACATCAATTTTCTTCTCAGTATTAAGTCTACCCAATCTGGAGCAAAGGGCAGCCAAGTGCACAGAATCGCTATGCTCTTCCGATCCCATCCCACAGTAAATATATCAAGACAGGAGCTATCAGTAGTCTAACTGAGAGCAACGTAGTGAGCAAGAAGAAGCCCCCGATACAATACATGTAATGCACCAGATTGTTGAAAGCCCACATGCAGAATCAAAGACTAAAGAAGCAGAATTGTATATTCAGAAAACAGAGGACGTGATACTAACCAAGAGCAGTCCGAGAGAAGCGGAATCGAAACTCAGGGCCCATCTTCATTTACAATGATCGCAACCAGAATTGTATATTCAAGAAGTATCGAAGGCAGTTCGTGAAGTCAAAACCCATCGTCAATTCCGAAGAAGTCCGTAATCGCTCGAAGAAGCGAGATTGAGTAATAGTAGAAGACAACCCATGGGTAAGAAAAGGCAGAATTCAGATAGAAAAAAGGATCGTGATGATGGGGTTTAGGTTTAGGGTTTTAGCGTCCATGGCTAGCAAAACGTAGGAAATTCTCTTCATTTCGAGAGAAAAAAGGAACTCTGCGTTTCGAGAGATTTTTGGTGCTTGACATTTGGCCCCTATAATTAAAGGGGTTGGGCATAACAATGGCGTTTTAGTTGGCTCAAATTGCTCAAATGATAATAGGATGCTTTTATGCATTTGTGTTTGTATATATGAATACAAAATCTTGACATTCCTAAATTTGCAGGCCGTCTATTAGAAAATTACCATCCCTCGTATGAGTTTACAGTATGCCATTTTCCCTTCAAGAAGCACAACTCGTTAGATGTTTCGGTTTATAGATTCATCGGTATAAACTGAATAATTACTATCAGTACAGTTAGACACATTCAAGGCTCATTTTGATGAATGAAAATCCATCAATTCTCACCATATTAGTCACGAAGATACACAAACCAAACAAGTAAATTCTGTTCATATGAATATCTATAGAAATGTCACAAGCATGATAAATAAGACAGTTCATGCGGGTGAAATATGCGTGCCCTATTTAACAATTGTAGAAACAATGGAAATGTGTCATCAACAGCCATACAAATGCAAGAAGCTCTCCACGATTGCTCAGCACTCGCACATTTGCCTCTCCTCTCCTTAACTTGAATTGCTGCATCTGATGACCGCGTCTCAACTCACGATCCAATCATCGCCTCCCAATTCCTTTCCCCGAGCCCTTCCAACTATCGGACCAAACCAATCCCCTCACAGTGCACGGACTTTCGAATATACGGTACGACAATAATTCCAGAGCTTGGGCAAAACATTTAAAAAGAAAAGGGGGTTCCTACTTTTCTGTGTTCCTAATGAACGGAATTAATTTTTAATTGGGGAACTACTTTACCTGTTTTGATAAAAGAATAAATAAATTAGAGCCAAGCAGAATATAATGACAAAAAGGAATTGTCTACGGACCATGTCAGTAAAGAAATTGAAGCATATTCTACTGCTCATCTTCATATATTTTGGACAATTTTCCCTATTGGGGATAATTGTCCAAAAAGTCTCTAGTCTTTTTGTGAGCATGTATCATCAGCTACCATTAAAAAGAGAATGATTATGAGATCCAAAGAAACAGATAAATGAAAGATCATCTACTTACAAACATAGAAATACATCATGCGCTGGATGACTGCTTACCGGTCTCAAGAATTCAACAGGGTCAACTTCAAAGAGCCAGGGTGCCACACCAGCAAAGGCATATGTGGTTGAAAAGGCCAATTCAAAAGCCCTTCGCATTAAAATCCTCCAAACAACCTTCAATGAATATTCCTTTGCTGTGAATGGCATAATAATGAGTTCTCAAAACAAGTGTCCCTTATCAGAATGCTATCTCTGTCTGCCAGAGCTGGCATATTACAGAAGACACGACCTTCGGCAAATAAAGCTTGGAGCCTGGACAAGTCCTCCACCTTACTATCTCTGTTACGTTCTTCTCTCTTCTTTTTCCTCATTTTATTCCTTCTTTTCTGCCTCTTGCCAAAATAATTTTTCTCTCTTTATCTCTGGCGAGATGGGTTTAATTGGAGCTGATTTCCCAATTCTAGAATCACGAGCCACAAATGTGAACTAGGTAGTAAGTGCAACTGAATCTGAAAAATTCCGGATTTCTGCAGGAAAATACCAGTATAAGAAAAACAGCAGAATGGATCAGTAATGAGACTATATCATGAAAAGGATAACTTTACGAAGATCTGACATCTGAGTGTTGTGCTTGAACAAGTCGAAAACCTTGACAAACTGCCAATAATTCTTGGCAAGAGGATGTTGATTAGCAAACTTCTCCATAGTTTGGATGGGTTTGATTTATTTATTTTCATTTATGGTAATAAGAGAATGGTGAATGGCTAGTGTCACAAAGCTGATTAGAGAACTTGCAGCGAATAGTAAGAGAGAAAGAAGAAGAAAGAAGGAATAGAGAAGAAGAGAAGGAGAACGTAAAAGAAAGAAAGAGGGGCTGTAGATTTCTGTTGTAACAGAAACCCTACACCCATTGTATTTATATTGACTATAGACTGTATATTACAATAATACCCTTATGTAAGTAAAAAAAGGAAATAAAACTTTGATAATAAAGGAAACTCAATTAAAGCAACTTAACACTCCCCCTCAAGCTGGAGCATATAGGTCACCCATGCCCAGCTTGGAGCAACCAGCAACAAAAGCAGGACGGAATAATGCTTTGGTAAACATATCAGCAAATTGATCTCTAGAGGCAATGTAAGGAGTAGCAACCAACTTATGCTTCACAGCATCACGAACAAAGTGACAATCAACTTCTATATGCTTAGTTCGCTCTTGAAAAACAAGATTCCCAGCAATATAAATAGATGCTTGATTATCACACATCATGTCAATAGGTTGATTAATAGAAAATCCAAGCTCCTGGAGAAGAGATTTCAACCACAACAATTCAGCCACAGTATGTGCCATAGCACAATATTCAGCCTCTGCACTAGACCTGGCAATGTTAGTCTGTTTCTTGCTTCTCCAAGTAACCAAATTACCACCAATAAAAGTGCAATACCCAGTTGTAGACCGTCGATCATATGTTGACCCAGCCCAATCAGCATCAGAATAGCCAACCAAAGTGGAAGAACCATTAGATTTATAAATTAGTCCCTTACCAGGAGAGCTTTTAAAATATCGAAGAATGCGACATACAGCATCCCAATGAGCTTTCTTAGGTGACTCCATAAACTGACTCACCACACCAACAACAAAAGAAATATCAGACGTGTAAGTAAGATAAATTAGTTTCCCAACTAGACGCCGATATTGATGCTTGTCTTCAATTTCTTTTCCATCATCAACTCCAAACTTTTGATTTGGATCCATAGGAGTATCAACTGGCTTGGAAGCTATTGTACCTGTCTCAGACAAAAGATCAAGAACATACTTTCGCTGAGACAAATTAATACCTTTTTTACTTCGCAAAACTTCAATGCCCAGAAAATACCTAAGAGTTCCCAAGTCTTTAATCTGAAATTGCTGCTGAAGAAAGGACTTAATCTCAGAAATGCTAGTCATATCACTACCAGAGATAATTATATCATCCACATATACCACAAGAATGACTACCCCCGATTCCCTCTTGCGAACAAAAATAGAATGATCAGAATAACATTGGTGGAAACCACATCTAGAAATCACCGAACTGAATTTTTCAAACCATGCTCTTGGAGACTGTTTCAACCCATAAATGGCCTTATGTAGCCGACATACTTTACTACGATTCTCCCCCTGAGCAACATACCCAGGAGGTTGCTCCATATATACTTCTTCAGACAAATCACCATAAAGAAAAGCATTCTTGACATCCAATTGATATAATGGCCAATCGAAATTCACAGCAAGAGAAATAATAACAAGAACAGAGTTGAGACGTGCCACAAGAGAAAAAGTCTCAAAATAATCTACTCCGAAAGTTTGAGTAAAACCTTTAGCAACGAGTCGAGCTTTAAGACGCTCGATTGAGCCATCCGGATTGTACTTGATAGTGTACACCCAACGACACTTCACCACATCTTTCCCAAGAGGAAGATCAACCAATGACCACGTTTGGCAAGACACTAGAGCTTCCATTTCCACATCCATAGCTTTCTTCCACTCAAGGCGAGACAAAGCCTCAGTGGTAGAAGTAGGAATTGTGTGAGTGTGTAATGATAGAGCAAAGTCATGTAATGGAGAAGGAAGATGTGAGAGAGACACATAACGCTCAATAGGGTAAGCCAAAGAGGATTTTTGTGTGCAAGACCGAGTACCTTTGCGGAGGGCAATAGGAAGATCGTCCTGGACTCGGAGACACGGAGGAAGATTGATTGGAGGGCATTGAAGAGCTGGAGACCGGGTGGTGCCGTAGACGCTTTTCGCCGCGATACACCTGCAAGGGAGGAGATACTAGAGACGGACTAATAGAATCTAGGGGGATTTGTTGTGGGATAGGAGGATCAGCTACAATGTCAGTTGAAAACTCTTTACCCTCAGTAGAATAGTATGGTGTGCCCTCGAAAAAAGTAACATCAGCACTAACGTATTGAGTATAAGTTGTAGGATCATAACACCGATATCCCTTTTGTGTACGTGAATACCCGAGAAAAATACATTTAGTAGCACGAGGAGATAGTTTATCAGAACCGGAACATAGGTTATGAACAAAACAGACACACCCAAAGACGCGCGGGGTAAGAGAGAATAACGGCTTGTCAGGAAATACAACACTGATTGGTGACTGATGATTGAGGACATACGATTTATGAGGTAACATGCGGTAAGGACAGCATCACTCCAAAATGATTTTGGCACATTCATATGAAATAAGAGTGAACGTGCAACTTCTAGAAGGTGACGGTATTTTCTCTCGGCCACACCATTCTGCTGAGGGGTATAAGTACAACTTGTTTGATGTATAATACCAAGATTAAAACAAAACAAAGAAATTGATTTCTGTGTATATTCTAGAGCATTATCTGTTCGCAAAATTTTAAGGGATGTATTAAACTGATTAGTAACCTCACAATGAAATAATTGAAAAACATGTAAAAATTCAGAGCGGTCATGAAGCATATAGAGCCATGTTAAACGAGAATAATCATACACAAAAGTAACAAAATACTTAAAACCATTTCTACTAGCAGTACGGGAAGGTCCCCAGATGTCCGAATGAACAAGTTCAAGTAAAGTAGATGCACGAGAATTATTACGACTAGGAAAGGAACTACGATGATGTTTCCCAAGTTCACAAGCCTCACACTCAAGAGTAGAAATTGATTTACACTCGGGAATTATTTGTTGTAACTTAAATAAAGATAAATGCCCTAAACGAGAATGCCATAATAGGGGGTAATAGAACTAGCAGCTAGACCATTGGCGTCGTGATGGAGACACCATTGAGATAGTAGAGTCCATCACATTCATGCCCTCCACCAATCATCTTCTTTGTCTGAAGGTCCTGAAAAACGTAATGAGATGGATAAAATGTAACTAAACAACTAAAAGCTTTAGTTAACTGACTAACAGATAACAAATTTAAAGGAAGTTTGGGAACATGTAAAACAGAGGACAAAGATAAGGAAGATGTAAGTGAAACAGTCCCTGATCCAACCACTTGAGTCGATGAACCATTAGCTAAAATAACTTCGGATGAAGGACTAGAGTTAGTGTGGGAAGAAAATAGTTCTTGCTTACCTGTCATATGACTGGAAGCCCCCGAGTCAATGACCCAAGAGGTGTTAGGAGACAAAGTAGAAAAAGAGGCCATGTTACCTGTACGCGCAAGAGTAGCAGTGGATGAGAAATTGGAAGCCTCTAGTTGTTGGACATGTTTGATGAGTTGTGCAACCATATCATCTCGAGCCGTAGACTCAGAAGAACTACCCCCAGGTGGGAGAGATGGGTTCATGTCGCTGTAAGACACATTTCGAGCACTGCCTTCAGACATAGCAGTATTTGCAGTAACTGATCGTTGAGCCCACTCAGGCTTGCCATGCTTGGCCCAACAAGTGTCAACAATATGATCGAATTTGCCGCAGTGTATACACTGCCGGCTATCTCGATCAGAACTTTGTCCACTACGTCCACCACCACGACTACGACCTCCTCCGAAACCATGATTTCTATTGGAAAATCCACCACGACCACAACCACCACTACCAGCCACAAATGCTGAATTGTCTTTAGATGAAGTAGAAGACGGAGGGACAATGCGCTGAATTCGACAAAATGCTTCATTCATAGAAGGAACTCTCTCTCCAACAAGAAGCTGACTCTTCACAGGCTGTAAGTTAGCATTCAAGCCAGATAAAAATTTGGCCACTTGAAATTCAGCTCGTTGTGTCTTTAGTCTCTCAAGATCAATAGTGATGGGCTGATAAAGATTGAGTTCTTCCCACATACCTTTCAAAGCACTATAATATTCTCCAAGAGACTTGTCTCCCTGTTTAAAATTAAAGATCTTCTCATATAGTTCATAAACTCTAAACATATTATTGTCTTGTGAGTAACTCTCCATAAGATCATCCCACACTCCTTAGCAGTTGTGTGGAACATGACATTAGCAGCGATTGATGGTTCCATGCTATTCCATAACCACACCGAAGTGTATCATTCTCTCTCATCCAACCACTATAGTTTCCAGAATTTTCAGCAGGAGGGTCTGTGGTAAGATAATGAAGTTTCCCTTTGGCATTAATATAGACCTTCACAGCTTGGGCCCATAACAAGTAATTAGAGGATCCATTTAATTTAATAGTGGTAATTTGAACGTTGACACTATCTGTAGGAGCCTTAGCATCACTCATGATGATAATCTCAATATAAGTATATCTACCACTAATCAAGAAGGCTGAAACTTTAGTCCAAGTAACAAAGCAGCAACGCTAATGTATAATCACATGTAATTGGCTCCATCAATTAACCAAAGGGATGCTGAAAACTCATAAATAGAGATTGCTGTATAGAAGAAAATATCTGACCAGAAATCTCGATTCAAATAATTATATATTTGATGGAAAACCAGCAAGACCAGTCAACCATAATCAATAGAATACTCTGATTCTTGAATCCGTTGATCAGCAAGTGTTGTAATCCATGTTCATAAACCGAACCTGATGAATCCAATATCTTCTATTCTCATATGTATTGAGACTTGAAGAGAAAACAGATAAAAATTGCAGCTTTAGGTGGCTACACACCAGAGAAGAAGTAGGGTTACTAGGGGACTCTCAAACCAGCAATATGATTAAGTAATCAGATAGTTAGATCCGCTCTGATACCATGTCACAAAGCTGATTAGAGAACTTGCAGCGAATAGTAAGAGAGAAAGAAGAAGAAAGAAGGAATAGAGAAGAAGAGAATGAGAACGTAAAAGAAAGAAAGAGGGGCTGTAGATGTCTGTTGTAATAGAAACCCTACACCCATTGTATTTATATTGACTATAGACTGTATATTACAATAATACCCTTATGTAAGTAAAAAAGGAAATAAAACTTTGATAATAAAGGAAACTCAATTAAAGCAACTTAACAGCTAGCAAATTAGCAAACTCCTCCATAGTTTTTATGAGTAGAGTAAAGAAAAAAATGCAAGAGTAAATATGGTTTGCATAGAATAAACACACATTTAAGGCTCTACCGTCACAGTGCCACCATCCTTCAGGATCAGGAGGAGTAACGTAGCTCCTGCAACTTCTTAGTGGCAGCATATGGAAATGTGTATAAACGTCCTATAAGCCAATAAAGCAATCATCAACTTGAGGGGAGGAAGTAGCATGCTATCATTGATCGGGAGTACTGTTTCATATGATACCTCCTATGGACCGAGTTACTTCCAGTTGGATCGCCATCAATGAGCACCCGACCCACGTAACAGCTTGCGCTATTTGCGAGTGTCAATATGGATTGGCCTCTTGAGAAGCTTTCCATCTACAGAAGCAGAGACTAATAATAGAGGCCTTGTGTTGCCATTGTCGATGGAGCAATGCTGGTCCAAAAGCAAAAGGCTGAATACAATGAGGATGTTCTGTTACACACAATTCTAATGATGACTTCCCACACTATATGAACCATGGCTTATGACTAGAGAGCTTAGGCATTCTGATTGCAGAACTTGATATGGACAAAGATTGATGAGAATTTAGATATGCACATATACGAATGATAGAGACAAGGTACTGCTTACAGCAAAGCAGCAGCATGTCGTTCACTTTATTCACCAATTACCAGATGACCAATTCTAGATTATTCAAACGAGGATTTGACATTCAAACTACGAATAGCAGAGTATTAGACCTGATTACCCACCGACTAAGCACTAGCAACTGCCAGTTTTACATCAGGAATTCATTAAAGCACCACTTAACTGTATTACCTAACTCTAGGAGTGTCAATGACATCATATGCAATTCATCTTCTGCAAAGATGTGGAACTCTCTTTCTTACAATGTTGTATGCATTGCACTGATACAAGCAATAGGCAGGGACAAAAAAGCTCAAAATTCAGTTAAAACCACATTTCAACCTTCGAATCATCATTCAAACTGAGAAATTTAAGCTGGAGAAACATCGCAGAAGTCAAATGGCACCACATTCAGAACCAGAAACAAAAGTATCACCATCCGATAGCTGTTGAAAGCTCAGTTTAAATTACTTTATAGCAGCATATAGTCCCGGCGAAAGCATCGACATCTTTCGCCAGCTTCCCCATCCCGATCTCATTCCAAGGATTCCTATACTGATGTCCGAGCACAAATCAATAGAGAACTCGTAAAAAACGCTCGCCCCGCTCCTAGACGGACTCCTCAGATCCAATTCGCTCTCCGGCGATGCAACACTCTCGGTTGCACTGGCATCGCCGACCTCCTCGAATATCTCGGAACTCGCTTCCCACGAGGCGTTTGGTGACGGGCGAGAGAAGTGCGTACCGGGCCACCAGCTGATCGACTTCCGAACCGACGATCCGGCGTCAATGGGCGGAGCGGTGGTGGAGGCCACCGCAATCTCGCTCGCCGTCGAAGCGGATGCTCCGTCGTCCGTCGCTGTGGAGGATCGGGGCGATACGAGTCCCCTGGCTCGAAAGGAGGAGGCTTGGAGAGGAGACGGTAGTCCACCCAACCAATGTATGGAGGCAGGCTCATAGTCAACGCGCGAGTTGAAGAGGTTCCTCCATGTCGTGCTGGACGTCGAGCAGGCCATCCGAGCGGCTGTGGTAGACAATCTCGTCGAGCAAGTAGGACCCGGAGGCGGTGAAGTCGCAGCCGAATGGGACGTACTTGGCGGAGAAGGCGCTATGCCTCGTCCCTGATGTTGTGGATCGTCGCCGTCGCCATCACCGGGGGAGGCGACGTCGCCAGAGGGGTGTGGCTGGTCGGGGCAGGGTCGGAGGTGGAGGCGCAGGACACGGCGAGTGTCTAGCGTTTGGGGTCAGATAGAAAAAATGGCGATATCCCCGAATTTGCATCCCGTCTATGAGAAAATTACTATTTTTTCTGTAAATTTACAATCTATATTATCATTGTACCTTAAGAAGCACAACCGATTAATTTTTTTTTAAAAATATAATTATAAGTATGAACCGATATATTTACCATAAATAGGAGTAGACACATGCAAAGGCTTACTATGAAAAATGAAAATCTCTCGATTCTCCACACTAGTCATAGAGATACACAAACTAGTAGATTTTATTCAAATGAACATTTGTAAAAATGTCTGTGAGGGGGATAAGTAAGACAACTAATGTGGATGAAATAACTAAGCAGAGGATTCACTATTGACCACACTCGACGTGCTGTGATCGCTATCATCTTTATCATCCCAATGATTGATGCGAGACCACTCTTGCCAATATTCGCGGTACAAGCCCCGTTCAGGTTTGTGGAAGCAACCGCGGTGAACCAGCAACAGCCAAACAAAGATAAGAAGCTCCCCCCTGCTCAGGACCTGCACGTGTGTCTCCCCCTTAATATTCATTGCCACATATTGCGAAAGCATAAGCCACGAGTCGCTTGTCATCTGCCACTTGCCCTCTTCATCTTCCAGTTGGTGGGCCAAAGAAAGCCCTTCGTTGAGCGGGGATTTCAAAGGGTCGGTAAGATCCGATGTGGGCCTTCCTCCAGGGGGCATTCGAACTTGAACTCTACCGTACAATTTTTCCCGTTCAAATCCGTGGTCGCATCACCGATGCAGTGCCGTAGCTCGCGCAATGTCTTCGCTGATACCAGTTGGGCAATGCCCGTTATCGCCGCACCAGACATCAAATTAGGCTGATTAAGTAAAAGATACAACATGTAATCAGAGATGATCCTACTAAATTCTCTTTGATCAACTAGGGCTTGGTCAAGTGTGGTTGGGAGCTCATAAATTGTTTTTCTTTATTATACCATAGTTTAGTGGCAATATGCAACATTATAATATGGTTGTGCCTATTAGCCTTGCACTTCTCTAAAATATTGTCAAAGTCCGATGTGCTATATGGGAACCACCACGCCATCTCCGTCCACCGCTTGGAGCCGTGCCGTTCACCGTCCTCACTATTGAACTACCATCTCCACTGCCGAGTTCCCAAAGCGCCCACTCGCTCGATGCCGTAAGTCGCCGCCGCCGTCCCCAAGCCACTGTCATTGCCTCTTGCCACCGCTCGCTTGGCCATCCATGCTGCCATTGCTTCGAGCTACCACCACCACCACCCGAACTGAGCCCCCCTTTGGCCGTGAGCTTCGAGAGCTGCTGCCGCCGCCATCAAGCCTTTGTTTGAGCCGCAAGCATTGCATTCTCGATGCCGTCACGCCGTCATTGCTGTAGGCTTGCTGTCTTTGGAAATCGGTGAGTTAACCTCCTAATCGTGGATTAAGGCGTTAATTACGTTTAGGGGTGGTTAGTTTACTATTAATGGTGATTAGTTTAAGTAATTACGATTAGATTAATTAATCTTTGTTAGATTAATTAATTGAGTTTAGTTTAATTAATCATTATTTATTTAATTAATCGTAATTTATTTATTTTAATCGTCATTTATTTAATTAATCATAATTATTTTAAGTGACGACAATTCATTTTTATTTAATTAAAGTTAGGCTAATTAATCTAGTTTAGTTTAATTAATTGCAATTAGTCTAATTAATCACGATTAGTTTAATTAATTGCGATTAGTGTAATTAATGACGTATTAGTAGTTAAGTAGAATTTTATGCCCATTTTTCCAGGTTTGATTGTACGTAATTCCAATTGTTTGCATGTGCGATGCCATGTTATTGATTGCTCTTTGATAAGTTTACTTATTATTATAAAAGAAGGTTTTATAGGCAATTAAATGGCAAAGTTTGAGATGTCAGGTTTGGACGCTGAATTTTACATGCTAAATAAAACAGCGGGGTTTTAAAATAGAAGTGTGCAAAGTTTGATGAGTTTGATTTTTAAATACGTGATCACGTGCGATTATTTTATCGGAATTGTAAATGTAAAAATTTTCGGAGATTTGTTATTTAAGCACAAACTCTTTTACACTAGATTAATTGACGGAAGATAAAAATTGGCTTGAGTGTTGGTGTGCTTGTGTGTTAATTGAACCCTTCACCCAACGGGAGTTTGTGGGCGATGCTCGATTTTTATCAGATGCCCAGCAAGGGTTCGAATGTTGAGTTGCGGTTGAGACTATACCGATACTCTTTTATGGAATGCCGTCTAGGCGGGGGTTCTAGACATTGCTGTGCCCAACGGGGCAGAATGATGCCCAGTCATGTCGGAAGACCACCAACTCATGTGTTGGCCGTGGCCCGAGGAGTTATAATAATCGGAACACATGTGAATGATTGTGATGTATTGCGCTTGATTATGGGGTAAAACTATTAGGCATGGTATGGAACATGCCAACATAGGTTTTACCTTATAATCGGAACCCATGTGAATGCTTGGTGTATGAGAGTTATGTGTTCTGATTATTGTTATGCTTATTATATTGATAAAGGCATATGTGATATACTAATATGCAGGGGTGTGCCAAGGTGAGGTAAGATTGTATGCCGTTGCATGATTAGGCTGCCTCTATATGAATTTGCATCCTAATCGAGATTTAGGAAGTTGACTCGATGAGATTTATATCTCACCCCGTTGTTGTTAACCATTTTCAAGGCCATAACATGGAGATTTGCTAAGTGCGGATGTGGTGGGCGCAAGATGTGACACTTGATGTTTGCGCGCTCGGAGTTCAGAGCGTGACAAATGGTATCAAAATTTGCTGAAAGGAAACGTAACACACATGGGCCACTCGTACCTCGCTTGACCTGAGCTCAGATTGCATCACAAGGCTTACAACTTCAACATTTATCACTGGATATTCAAGCTCCGTATACAGGACAGAGCATTTGAGGCAGAGAAAATTGCCAACATCCACCTACATCCCAAAAAATAATATCCTTCATATTATAGTCTTCCACTTAACAGATCCCTAATGTCACACATATACATCAAACTGCAAGAATGAAGGCTCAAGCAGGACAATGCATGCTTATAAATACATCATGCGCTTGATGTAATCATTGCCATAGATCCACGCTCAGCAGCTAGGTCATGCAACGGCAGCACCTAGACATATAAATACATCATGCGCTTGATGAGTACTTATGGCCTGGTCTCAAGCATTCAACATGGTCAACTTCAAAGAACCGATGTGCCACACCAGCGAAGGCATAGTGGTTGAAAAGAACAATTCAAAAGCCCTTCGCATTAAAATCCTCCAAATACCGTCCCATGGATATTCTTTTGCCGTGGTTGGCATACTAATGAGTTCTCCAAACAAGCGTCCCTTATCAGAATGCCATCTCTGTCTGCCAGAGCTGGCATATCACAGAAGACACGACCTTCGACAAATAAAGCTTGAAGCCTGGACAAGTCCTCCACCATAGTATTTCTGTTATGTTCTTCTCTCTTCTTTTTCGTCATTTTATTTTTCTTTTCTGCCTCTTGCCAAAGTAATTTTTCATCTTTATCTCTGGGGAGATGGGTTTAATTGGAGTTGATTTCCTAGTTCTAGAATCACGAGCCACAAATGTGAAATTAGCGGTAAGTGCAACTGAATCTGAGGAATCCCGGATTTCTGCAGGAAATTGCTGGTATAGGGCGAACAGCAGAATGGATCAGTAATAAGACTATATCATGAAAAGGAAAACTTCATGAAGATCTGACATCTAAGTATCGTGCTTGAACATGTCGAAAACCTTGACAAACTGCCAATAATTCTTGGCAAGAGGATGTTGAATAGCAAGGTTCTCCATAGTTCGGATGAGTTTGATTTATTTATTTTTATTTTTGGTAATAAGAGAATGGTGAATGGCTAGCAAATTAGCAAACTTCTCCATAGTTTTTTAGAGTAGAGTAAAGAAAACATGCAAGAGTAGTTTGCAAAGAATAAACACACATTAAAGGCACGGCCATCAAAGTGACGCCATCCTTCAGGATCAGGAGTAACGTGACTTTTGCAACTGCTTAGTGGCAGCAGATGGAAATGTATATTCTCGTCCTATTAGCGAGGGGAGGAAGTAGCATACGGTCGTCGATTGGAAGTACTGTTTCATATGATATCTTCTATGGACCGAGTTACTTCCAGTTGGATCGCCATTGACGAGCGCCCAACCCATGTAACAGCTCACGCTATTTGCAATTCAGTGTCAATACGGATTGGCCTCTTGAGAACCTGAAAATTTATATGTCCTCGCATAAAAAATTGCATATTTATTTTGTAAGAAAGTCCTATTCTATTTCACATCTATTTCCTACAAGACCATTATTCATTGTTTGATTTGAAAATAAAAATAAAAATGAAGGAGTAGCAAATTGATCTGTCTTCTTTACGAGAATGACAATGGCCTTTAGTTGGTCCTATTTTCTAAACAATAATAGAATGCTTTTAACGTTTGTCTTCAAATACGGATATAAAATAATGATATCCTTGAATTTACAGCTCGTCTATGGGAAAATTACTATTACCTCTGTAAATTTACAAGCTGTCCTTTCAACTTAAGAAGCATAACTTCCTAGATTTCTTTTATTGATTTATCGTATGAACTGATTATTTACTGTCACTACGAGCAGACACAAGCAAGGCTAACTATTTTTTTTTGGTCAAAAGATAATAGATTTCTATTCATGTAGGGAAAAAAAAAACAACCCTTAACTAGGGCTTCAGTACAAAGCATGTCCAACATAATTTGAGGAGGAGAATTAACCCAGTTTGGTGAAAGGTATCCTCATCCGTGGGCCTTCGTGGCCCAATCAGCTAGGGCATTGAGCATCAAGGCTAACCATGAGAAATGAGAATCCATCAACGCCTGGGCATTAGTCATCATCAACACGAATCCACCAATAATCCGCGCACATGCCCCATTCAGGTTTGTAGAGACAACCGAAATGAGCCATCGATAGCCAAACAAACACGAGAAGCTCTCCCCCTTCGCTCAGCACTTGTACATGCGTCTCTCCCTTAATATGAGTTGCTGCATATGATAGCATCTCAACCCACACTCCGCTCATCACCTCCCACTTCATTTCCTCAAGTCCTTCCATCTCGCGAGCCAAACTGATCCCCTCATAAAGCACGGATCCCTCAGGGGAGTCTGCAAGAGAAACCCGATACAAATGATTGCATAGCCCCTCCACATCCTCCAGCTTAGAATTCAAGTTGCTGCTTATTTCTTGGAGCGTCTTCGCTGATCTAACTTGGGCAATGCCCGCCACAGTAGACACCAAATTAGATTGGTTAAGTAAAAGATACATCATGTAGTCAGAGAGGATTTTGCTGAATTCCCTTTCATCATTTTTATTTGTGGGTTTCTCTTTGTTGTACCACATTTCAGTTGCAATATGCCACGTTATAATATTGGCATCGTAATCAGCCCCTGTGACATACTTTAAAAAATTTCCACAATCGATTTTTCTCTGGTAACTCTTGAGAAACAAATCACCTCTAGCCTCAAATATATTCCTCACCTCTTCATCATCATTCGCATTTTTGGACTTACGGCTCACTTCCGTAAATATAAAAATCCATAAGTCCGTAATAAAAGGATTCTTGGATACGTTCTTTGTATTTGCAATCCTAGGTACTCTAAAATGTCTTTGACACACATACGTTTTGAAAACGAAAAGAATCTTAGAAACACAACTTTTGAGAGAGAAGAGGATCTTCTCAACCATACGGTTTAGAAAATTGTTAGTACTAGAAAAGGAGATGATGCTCCAGTATCGACTGCGCTTCAACATCTTTCTCGGACTTTTCCTGAAATACTCGGATAAAAGGTTGCAAGCAGAGATCGATTCTGACCACCTTCGAAATAGCAATGGTGTATCTAAGGCCGTGTAAGTAACATTAGTGTTAGGATGTGCTTCACATTTGGCAAATCGGGGCCTTCTCAGGTCATTGATGGCAAATATGAACTTGTCCGAGAATGAAAATCGCTTGATTCTTGCAACTGTCCAATCGGAGAAAACAAGCATCAACAAAGCTATCACGTCAAGAACAATCCCTCCAAAAAGAAGGGAGTAAGTAATTTTCACATCGAGTTCGAGGAGCTTATGCTTCTTCAAGCAATTGAACAGGATGAAAGCCATCACAATGTTAGTGAAGGCTATGAAGCGGAAGATGTAGCTCCACTTGGAACGTATTGCCAAGGTTTTTGTGTGGAGTACCTCGTACATGAATTGGAGTTCAGTTGATATCACTCTCAACGCATCCATCGCAAAAAGTTCTTGGAAATATGTGCGGCTAGCTGCGCGTTCCTCAAATGTGAACATGAGATCTCCAAGAAGGACCATAAACATTTGAAAGAAGTAGTGAGCATGCTTCACCACAATGCTCTCGTCAAGATTTACTTCTTTTTCATCTAGGTGTGAGACTGTCGGTTCATTAATTAACATGTAAGCTACATCATCAAAATGCTCACGATACAAGAACACCCACTCCCTGAGCTTCGGGAGGCTTGAAATGTAAAGTGCCATTGTCCTCTCCACATTTTTTATGATCGCGGCAAGAAACACCAGCATCGTTGGGATTACTAGAGACTTGTCATTAGGAAATATCTTCACAAAGACATAGACGACGGCACTAACTTGGAAGATAAAACTCACTAGGTGCCGAGTCCAAAGCTTATTATCGTCCAAAGAGAAGGCAGCTATGGTGTCCGGACCGCCAAAATGTAACAAGAGAAATGAAGCCCAAAATACCTGAAGTGCACCCTCTACTTTAGCTACACCATTGCTCGAATTGCCTTGGTTGTAAGAGATGAGCCCGACCACAAATGGAACTACCCAGTCAGCCATCAAATAGGCCAACCACAAGAGAAGAACAAGGGCATTGCCCTTGGTTTGCTTTTTAATGCGTGCAAATAGAATTAGAAATACCTGAAGCCAAAAGCTCAATATGACAAAGCCTTGGATGTTCCATTTGTGCCATAGATTTGAAATGAAGCTCGATGCCATGTTTTTGCTTAATTTGAATTTTATGACGCAGCTCTATGGTAAATTCAAGATAACAGTGCTTTGCAGACTTTATAAGGAGGCCTTGCAAGTGGAAATTTACAAGTGTAGTGTCACGACCCGAACGTCGGGCACACGCACATCCCTCAATGGTCGATTTAAAAATTCGCAACATCCCAGGAACTGTTGCCAACCCATTCATTATTTTGCACATGCGGAAACGTAAAACAATCTCCATACAACAAACAATGGGATAGAAACGTAGTATATTATTTTTAATAAGCCACACCTACAACATCACAGTACTTATACATATAGACCAGTTTAACACCCCAATTCTTACCACTCTTTTAATACCAGCAAGTTCCTGTATATTAGCATCAAATAAGATATTCCTAACAGTATCAAGTTCACACATCACAAGAATACTTTAACATGAGCATAAGCAAGGGCGTGAATATCCATGTAAGCATACAGGCCATAGTCAATGCAACAGATAACAGTCTTCCAGCAAAACCAGGCATCTCATATGTCACAAATGATGTCAATGCTCAGATAACAGTCTTCCGGCATAACCGGGCATCTCATATGTCACAAATGATGTCAATGCTCAGATAACAGTCTTCCGGCATAACCAGGCATCGCCTCACACCGTTGAGCGCGGCAACGTCTACATCTAGATGGCATTGCAATTAAGGAGCATCGGTCCAGCCTCCACTGCGACCGGCATCCGTTGACGTGGGGCATTCCCGAAGGAGCATCGCCCGGCCCCAAAGGCTCGTGGTGGAATCTCATGTCGTGAATGCATATGATCAATGTCACATTTCAATAATCAATTTTATACAGCCTTCACAGCATCAATTGAGCACTTTTATAGCAAGAATTCTTCAAAACAAGCATATATTCTTATTCATCCAAATTGACAGAGAACTGCCCAATAACGCTCTCCAAATTTCGAAGTCAGAAACTCATCTATACAATCTCGAAAAATTCTCAAATTCAGACACGTGCTAGAAAACATATAAATAAACATTTTTCATGAAGACACCGAGATCCAGATCCCTCTGGATTCGGCCCAGAAATTATTTCTATCCAGCACAAAAATCGGGTCCAGTTCCAGAGAGCCTAACTTATCGAAATCAGTTCGCTTTTGGATCGAAATCTGGTCCGTTTGACTTGAAATTTAATTATGTTAAACTAAAAGTTATAAAGAACAACTTTCATGAAGGAACGGATTGAAAATTAAACCTCTAAAGGTCATTAATAGCCCTCGGCATCATAACAGGTCACGGGTTACAAAACTGTCCGAATTACTGTTCCGAAGATGACGTCATTAAAATCGTCATCTTTTTAATTTCTAAAAATTAAGATAAAAATGTATGTTACTATTTAAGATGTCCAAAACATTTCTTCAGAACAAAATTCCTTTAAAATCGCAACACATAGTTGTCTACAAAATTAGTAAAATACACACGTCCTAAAAACTGTTTCAGAAACCAGCTACTGTTCTAGTCCGAATCTTCCTCCACGACCTTTGTTTTGCTCTCTAAATCCTATCTAAGCTTTTCTATGTCTATCCTAACATCCCTAACCAACATCTATCCATATATAACGTCATCTACATATTTTTAACTTGTACGAATCCCTAATAGAGGTACTCAACCCCTAGTCCAGATTTAGAAGACAACTCACCTAATCACTGCTAACGGCGGCTCTCATTGGTGGTTGGGCAGCACACAGAGAACAGCCTTGGTCCTTTT
Organism: Eucalyptus paniculata subsp. matutina; assembly: GCA_017140255.1. Taxonomy (NCBI): domain Eukaryota; kingdom Viridiplantae; phylum Streptophyta; class Magnoliopsida; order Myrtales; family Myrtaceae; genus Eucalyptus; species Eucalyptus paniculata. The sequence goes on from CM029435.1 coordinate 17,407,096, forward strand.
GGTGATGGTGTTGAGCCGAAGCCGCAGAAGAATCTGCTGTGGTGCGATGGCAACAGCAACACACGAACTTATAAATTTTTCTATAGAGGAAACTAAATACGGAGTTTGGTCGGTTGTGCGGTTCTTGTGCGGGTGAGGGGGCTTTTTCCTCATTCCAACTAAATGACTTAAATACAAAAACCATGGTGGTAGACGGTCGACGTTTATGTGGGTCCAAGAATATTTTTGGTAACGTCACGTTCACGCCTTGCTTTGTTTTGTTTCTAAATCTACGGTTTGTCATTCAAGAGGGAGCAAAAATGGAAGTAGCACGTTCAAGGGAAAAGAAAACAACGGCTTGTACGTTGAAAAAGACAAGGGAGAAGAATAAACTAAGAGGAAGAAAGGGAAAGATGGAAGTTGCCGTGTAAAATACAGCAGACAAACTTACAGCAGACAGACTTCTATGCGTGAGAAAAAAGGTGGGGAAGGAGAGTGAAAGTTGCCGGGAAGTTTCATTGAAGTTTCCTTCAGCCTTTGGCCTAATTTTCCATGGAAACTTTGGCCACCCATCACCCTCATAGGCCCCACAAAGTTTCCAACCTTGTCTCTTCTAAATGGGATGAAAGAAAAGGTTGAAGTCCATGTGCACTGCTGAATCCGAATTTTGGAGTGGATTCTCGTAGCTTTTTTCCATGGAGGTTGAGTCATTTCCCTATCAAATGGTCCCCCTAACTTTTCCAAGTCAATCTCCATTAAATACTAAGGAAATTGAGGTGAAGTTGTAGGAGAGAGGGATTCCTATGAATTTCCTTTTTGAGGAGACCTCTCTTCTTTATTTAATTACCAATCTGACATTTAATTCAATAGGGTCAAGTCCCTTAGTAACAACTTATAATATCTCTTAAATTGTTTCACATTAAAGGTCTTAAAATCCTACTTAAAATGTGGCAATTCCCTTGCTCTTTTAATTTGCTAATCTTGCACATTTCATGAACAATTCCCATCATCAATAAATTTTGAGAAGACGTAACAATGTCCTTGGGATGAATTGTGACACGTGACAATTCTTAATTTCTGTAATCGACATCATTTCCTCGGTTAATTTCAGTCAAAATGTGATTTTAGCGCAACTTAAACTATCGGTTAGTTTTTGGGAATTTTTGGTGCACTAACCCGTGGTCGATTATTCCCGAGCCACAATGTATATCTTCGACGCATTAATGACTCTCGATTGTCGTGAAAAATCTTGAGATTTCAATTCCGAGCACAGGGTACCAAAACAACAGAAAAATCGGTTTAGTATCGATCGACGACAATTCTATAATTAGTTGGAATCACCCAAGCCTAATTTTATCTCTATCGAATCGACCTATTTTCGATTTCTGATAGATTTTCGACTGTGCCGAAATGATCCTTGTAGACTAACACGGTCGACGATCGATTCTGGCCGAATTCTCAAGTCTATTGCATCAAAATCCTTTAATAACTTTCCGATTAATTAAGTTATCTCATGAGTGATCAGCTCAGAGAATAGCGCTATAACCACGTCGACGAAAAGCCCGAATTATTTAATTGAAAACAGAAGCGAAAAATCAGACTGTTACATGTAGTGTAAAGACAAGTGGTTGGGGGTGGGTGATGTTGGGGAGGGACAATGCTTGGGAGAGAAACTTTGGGACTCGGGCGGATGAAGCAGAGCATTCACGAAATTATTTCGTTCTGCCTCTGCTTGTCGTTTTATGGAACAGTTTCACCGTGTAGTTGGATTCCTGGACGGATCACATGAATTTACACATCGACCCGTACTGTAGTTTTTTTTTCCTTCGTTAGGTTAGACAAAATCACCATTCCACCACCGTCCTAGGAGTAAGAGATTTGCATATCATTTTTTTGTTGATTGAAGCTTGAATTTTAAATCGTATGCAGATGGACATTTAAAGTCATCGAAGGTCCATCGTATTTTTTTTTTAAAAAAATTAGAAGTAGTATTTTATGTGGGACAATTTAATCTTCTCATTTGAAGTCACCCCAAATCAAATACAATCACTACTCAATGCTAAGCATCTCGAATCCTTTCTTAGAAAAGTTCATATGAACAATAATAAAACTCGTCTCAAAAAAGACTACCTTAAATAGGTAAATTCCGAGTCCATGTACACCTTGCTAATAGCATGATTCCAATTAAGATGCAAAACAAATCATAGATATTTTGGGAGTCAAAGCTTCAAAAAAAACCTGAAACAACAGGCTCCGTGTGATAAAATCTCAAATGTTCGATTTGTTTCACGAATCTGAAACAGAGGTAAATGTTAAAACCCATCCATTGTCGCGTACTTTATGACGGCAATGTCCTTCCACCCAACTCAATTATGATCTTTGATTCAACAAATGACAAAGTTCCATCAAAGCCAAACTGGAGTTAATATAAGGGGGACCCTCCAAAGGGCATGTCTTTCTCCCACCCGCCAAAGCAACTGGCGACAGGTTTTCCACAGAACTAGGCATTCTGGGTCCAACAAAGCCAAAAAGGGAAAGTTCATCCGGACCAATTAAAGAACTCTGTCACGAGAAGGTCTGCCTCCAAAAAGGAAAATCCGATCCCTCGTATACCGTCAGACAAAGCTGCTGCAATCCTTAAGCCTGACTCATTTTCTTCCTTTGCCCTTTTTCTTCAAAGTTCCCACACAATGCTCACTGTTCGTGATTCGCGTTTTCTGTTTTAAAAGATATTGGCAGATTTTGGGAGTCAAGTTGGGCTTCTATACTTGATGCACGGCTCTCGTCGCTCCATTCAAAATTGACTGATTGGATGTTTATTGGTGAATTTCTTCACATTTGTGTGACATCCTGAAATTCGATCCCGTTTCGATAAAATGAAATGTGCATATTGTCGGCGTGCCTATGGTCCTTTTTCTCTGAGCTGATCACTCATGAGTTAACTAACTTATTGGTGAAGCGTTAAAGGGATATATCCGCGGTAAAATCCCTAAAAGCTACCTAATTTGTTGGATTAACTAAAATCATTCGGATCGATTTTAATCATGAAATTTAATTCGGTTTTGGGAATCGAATATCCGAAAGCGTGTCGCGATTCATTTTTAGACTTTTTCTCATCGATCATCAAATTATCGATGAGTCGAAATTTCAAAAAGAAATTATCGGATGAAAAATCGAAGACCGAAAGAAAATAGAAAGTGAAAGGAAAAGAAAAAGAAAAGAAATAAGAAAAGTTTTATTTTTGAATTCTTTTTCTCTCTCTCCCTTTTCTCTCTTTCTTTTCTCTCTCTTCTCTCTCCTTCCCTCCCCCTCGTGCGATTCTTTCCCCAGCCGACCGCCCCTTGCTGTCTTCCACTTTACTTTATTCTATTTTATTCTTTTTGACCGGTCAAAGCTCTCTCTCCTCTCTCATCCCTCTCTCTCTCTCTCTCGTCACTCTTTCTTCTTCCTTCTTCTCGGTTCAAGCGAGCGAACCAGAAGTTGCAGGAGATCGGAAGCAGAAGCCAGCCACCGTCGCCGCCTGTCCCGCCGCCGCACCGCACGCCCGCGCACGCCGCACGTCCGCCGTTCACCGCCCGTGCGCCGCCTGCGCTTACCGTCCCTGCCGTGCAACCCAGCTCCCGTTCGGCCTTTGTTCAGCCACCATGAGTGGCTGAGCAAGCCGCCGGAGCCACCGTTTGGCCTCACCGGAGCTCCGCCCGCTCTCCCGACCTCTTACCGCCCCCAACCCTCTCTCTTTCTCTCTGTTTTGCAGCCGATCCAGCTAACCCACGAGTGGGTTTCAGCCGGTTCGTGGGCCGTTTCGGGCCGTTTCCGGGCCCCGAACCCGGGCCGTGCTTTGGGAAGTTTTGTTTCTCGCGTCGCCCCCATCGGATTGATCCGATTTACGCGCAATTTGGTGAGTAATCTCACTAATCCCAGATTAGTTGACTAATTATGCTTTAAGGTTGGTTTAGTTTTAATTAATTATGTTTAGGTTGTTAGATTAGAATAAATTAGTAATTATTAGTCAATTGTGATGCGATTTAGATAAATTAATTGTGCAATTAACAAGTAGACGTGGTCTACTATTTATAGGAAGCATCTCGGGAATTTTCCAACCCCTAATTAGGCTTCAATTTGGCGATTCGGGCCTAAGTGGGATTTTTGGCATTTAAATATTAATTTTCGGAATTAAATTAAATAATTATTTATTTTCCGAAAATTCAAGGGAGATGGTCCGGAACCGGAATTTTATGTTGATGACCGTGGTGAAGTCCGTTTATTTAATCGGGCTTTATTTTGAGCTAAATTGAATTTTTAATATTAATTATTTAATTTTCGAAATTAATTAGTTAATTATTTATTTCCCGAAAATTCAACTGAGATGGTCTGGAACTGGAATTTTATGCTGATGACCGTGGTGAAGTCCATTTATGTAATCGGGCTTTATTTTGTGCTAAATTGAATTTTTAATATTTATTAATTAATTTTCGAAATTAATTAATTATTTATTTATTTTTCGGAAATTAAGATTTTGATGGACGAGGACCAAAATCTCGTGCTAATCGTCGTGGCGTGGTTCGTTTATTTATTTGAGCTCTACGTTGTATGAAATTAAATAAATTGTGATATTTTGGGATTTACCCTAAATTGATTGAAATTGAGTGAAATTGAATTATTGATCGGTAGATGGCCGAGTATGGCTAGTTAGCAATTGTAATGCCTTGTTGAGCTGTAAGTGGAGAGAGCGATGAAAGCTAACGAGAATTCTATTGGCCGAGACCGATCAAGAAGAAGTATAGGCGGGCGTGGTTAGGTGATAAAGTACATCAAGCGAAAAACCGCGGCGCTTAAAGAACGCACGTAGACTGTCTATGACTTATGGTAGGCGTGGTTCGGTGATGAAGGACATCACTGTGCAAAAACGCGCCTTAAAGAACGCACGTAGACTACCTATGAATCGTGACGGGCGTGGTTCGATGATGGGGACATCATGTCGAAAACAAGCGCCTTAAAAACGCACGTAGATCGTCGTGATTTGTGACCTATGACGGGCGTGGTTCGGTGATGAGGAATATCATCTGTGCGAAAACAGCGCCTTAAAAACGCACGTCAAAAACAAATCTGTTACTTATGTCACCTTGGCGAAAATGACGCCCGAGAGCATTGATAGAGCTCTGTGATTAAGTGTACTATTGGAGGTTATGTGGGATGGAGTGAATGACCTAGAAATGATTCGACTGACTTGTAATTGACTAGATCGATTGATCGATGATTCGATCTGAGTGTGATTCAATGTGATTGATCATTGTCTTGATTTGATGTTGTGAATTGATTGACTAAATGGAAATGACCGTGAGTAGTCTTGTTGGCATTTAATCGACTAGGTCGATTTTATCGATGCTTCGATGATATGATTACTTGAGTGCCTATTGTGAATTGTACTGACTTGCAGGTGGGATCTGATGTTAAGGTACGTCTTCTGACCTATGCGTGTTTAGGCAGCCTTTAGTATAGTGGTTTACTAATCGGGCTTAGTGGGGTAGAACTCGCTGAGACGTAGTCTCATCCCAGTTTGGGGAAAAACATTTCAGGACCCCGGTGAGAAGCTGAAGAGGAGGAGATTGAGAAGGAGAACTCGGAGATTAAACCTAAGGAGAAAGATTTTTGGAAGAAGAAGACAATCCTAAGAGGGGCCTTGAGTACGGCCTAGTTCGTCTGAGAGTCTATCTTCTTTTGAGAATTCTTTTGATGTGAATAGTTATGAAGTAGTTTGTGTTTTGTATAAAAGTTTGGTTATAAATTTCAATATAAAAAATATGGCCCTGCTTTTCTATCCCATCGTTTTATTGTCTGGGGATTTTAACTGCTTCCGCATGTGCTTAATAAATGAAAGGGTTGGCGATACATTGTCCTGAAATATCGCATTATAAAATCGACCAAGTGAGACGGATGTGTGCGTGCCGAGGATCGGGCGTGACAATTTGTCTATTATTCTACCGACGATGGAGAAATAAACTTATAGAATACTTCAATTAATTGCTTATTTGATCCTAGTCAAAAGGATTTACCATTGTCCTCGCAAAAATTTGAAATCAAGCAGGTATTTTAGGCTTCGAAAAAAAAATTGTATAGTACATTCTAGTATGCTTTCATAGATTTCAAATGTCTTGTATTAAAGATTCTTAAATTGCCGAGGCCATAAGAAAATTAACTTGCAAGAAATATTAAGTACTGTCATTTCCTTCCTCAAACCTTCATTTGAGATTATATTTCAGATAAATAAAAGATAGGATGACGTACATTCTCCATACCCATTAAAAGCAGAGATTTATTCATTCTTCTTGTCATATTTTAAGTTTCTATGAAAATAATTTTAAAATTGCTATTAGTAGCTTAGGTTACGTGGGTGAGAATACTGTTTACAGTAATTAAACCGGAAAAAAATTACATGTCCAGAGTGAGTACTGCATGTAGATCAAAGTGAATAACTACATGTGTTGAACTTATTTGCGAAATTTTCTCTATCTAATATTAATTTTATGAGATCAGCAGACTTCATTAACGCGTGATGTTTTAGTTCAAGCAACTAATCAAGCGATTGTTCAAGTAAAATTGAGCACCACGTTTTTGCTTAATTTGAATTTTATTGCTCCTCTTTAATATAATATCAGTTATAACAAGATATAAAGACAGAATAATAGGGAATGTACATTTACGTGTTGAGATAGTTCTTTGTTTGTCAGCAAACGGCATCTATTCAAAAAGCCAAAAAGGTAAAAAGAATCATGAACTAATTATTTCACAAAGAAACACAAGTAAGGTATCTCATGTATTAATTAGCAGAAGAAAAGTTTCTCATGCATAGATGATGTCTTATACTTTGTGCCGAGTTGATCTTTATCTTTGAATTGGTTCTCTCTCGATTCTAGTTGCACATCCATCTATAACTATCCGAGTTTTGAAGTATGAAATTTTAGTATTCATGATGAGTTTAGTGAAATGTTTGGTGATACCACATATAACAAGACACTTGATATTATTGATGAGTAAGATACCGTCTAACAAGTCATATGAGTGTGCTTTTATTCGATATGTAGATCCACCTAGTTGAAGAACAACTTTGTTATGCAAAATATCAAATAAGCATTCAAATTGAGGATTAAGAATAATAAAATAACCAATAGATAGATATTTGATCAATAGTCATAATTGGATCCCAGTTTTTCTCACATGAAATAATCTTAGGATTGTGCTCACCATTTTATAGGTGGAGTCTTATACAATGCATAGGGCAATATGCTCACATTCATAACAGTATATCGAGCCAAAAAAATCCATGTTATTTGACAAAACCATATATGAAAAAAAGATATTATATATCTGGCCTTGTACTGTGGTTTTCCTTTTTCATCCCTCAACTTAGATAATATCACCATGCTGCCATTGTCATAAAACAAAGATATTTGCATATCATTTTTTGTTGATTGAAGCTTGAGTTTTAAAACATGTATGTAGGTGGACATTTATAGTAGTGTTAAACTCCGCCATGTATTTAAAAAATAAATAAATCAAAAGGTATATTATCGGGACAACTTAATCTTACTTTTAGCCCCGACAAATTAAATACTAAGTATCCCAATCCTTCCTTAAAAAAAAAATTCATCTTAACATTTGAAATCGTCTTGAGAAGGTCTACCTTAAATAGGTTAATTTTGAGCCCACATATACCCTCCCTCCTAATACCACAATTCCAATGAAGACACGAGCCAAAGCATAAATGTTGGAAAGCCAAAGTTTTAGAAAGACCTAAGTGAGAGGCTTAATATGATGAAGTCTCAAATGTTCTATTTATTCCACATGTCCAAATTGAGTGCCATGTTTACGCTTACTTTGAATATTGTCGCTCCTCTTTAATATAAAATTGGTTAGAACAATATATATTGGAAGAATAGTAGGGAATTCTACACATACATTGAGATAATTCATTATTTGTTTGTCAGCAAATACTTTGTGTTAGGTTGATGTTTTATCTTTATATTGATTCTATCTCAATTCTACTTACACATCTATCTATAACTATCTAAGTTTTGAATTATGAAATTTCAGTATCCACAATGAGTTGAAATATTTTGTGATTCTACATTTAACCAAACACTTTATATTATTGATGAGTAAGATGCCATCAAAAAAGTTATATGAATGTGCTTTTATAGGATAAGGAGATCAACCCAGTCGAAGAACATAATAGTTCCCCTTTTCACCCAATGCTCTTAACTTTTATGAGGTTATGTGATTCAGGAGTCACGCTTTTTCCTTTAGAAAAAATTTTGATGGGAATTTGTGAGTCACGTTGGTGTCTTATAGTTGATGCACAACTCTTGGCTCTTTATTCCAAAATAAACTTATCGAATAATCAAATTAATAGATTATACGATTGTACCTTAAAATCATTAACCATTTTCCTTGCAAAATTTGGAAACAAGTCAGTGTTTTGAGCTTTGGAAAAAGATAGAAAATTGTATTGGACATTCTAGTATGTTTTCCCAGATTTCGTATGTTTAACATTAATAATTCTTAAAATGTGAGAGAGCCATAGCCATAAGAAAATAAACATGCAAAACATTAAGCAATGTCATTTTCTTCCTTAAATCTGCATTTGGGATCATGTAAAATGAAGAAAGAAAGGATGAAGTAAATTCTTTGTATCTGTTGAAAGCAGAGATTTCAATATTGCCTTTTCCTTTGTTCTTCTTGTCGTGCTTTGTGTTTTTATGGAATTATTTCTAAAACCACTATTAGTAGTTAGGGTTACGTGGATGAAAATTCTGTTTAAAGTAATTGAACGGGAAACAAAAAAAAAAAAAAAAAAGTCTATCCAAAGTGAGTAGTAGCGTGCAGAAATGGTTTGCGTGCAATTTGTTTTTGCAATTCAAGAGAATAACTACACGTATGAAACTTGAAATAATTTCTCCTTCGGACATTTATTTTATGAGATTAGTGTTCATATCAGAAGATTTCATTAATGTTAATTAATAAGATGATGACATTGAACGTTTATTTCAAGTGACTAGTCGAACGATTGTTTTGCAAACCTCGAGTGATTTAATGGGATTGCAACAAAATGCAACATATACATGTTGAGATGACTCTTTATTTGTTTGTCAAAAGACTTTATCTATTCAAAAATCTAGGAAGGTAAAAGAATTATTAACCATCAATTCCTCAAATATAATGGAGCTCAAGATAGATCTAACTCAAGTTGGTTGAATCACTAGCGGGTAAAATTAAACGTTTACAAATGCGTCATGTGTCCCCAAAAGTGGAAGATGCCATTAGATTATTAATTGTTAAACCCGACCATTATTAATTATGACCTTAGTTCAACCACTGACAAAATTCCACAAGAAAGTTTAATTTATCCAGAGAAATGGAAAAAAGAAAACTTGCCCTTTAATGTGGATGATTGAAATAAGCCAAAGTCATATTGGAGTTTCTATAAGTAAGATGCTCCAAGAAGGCATCCCCCACCAAAAGCAAGTGGCAAGGTTAATCTCAGGAATCTCTCTTTATCCTTTTTTCCATTTTTGGATTATTGATTGCTTTTAATTCAAAGTGGTTCCCTTACTCTCTCTTTTTTTTATTAGACAAGATTAATTATCATGAAATTAAAATTTATAGAAATATAAAATTTGTCTTTTGAGATTGCATAAGCTTTGTCCATATAATGGGCAAACTATTCTTTTCTTCTCTTTCATCAGCCTTTTGCCTTTTGTCCATGTAGGGCAAAATATTCTTCTTCTTCTTTTTTCTCACCTCTTTCCCTCTTTATATTCAAATCCATCATTTAAAAGGATTGAAAATTTCGGGTAAAGATTATTGCTTACTTACAAGTATCCAATGCATTAGCGGAAAAAAAGTATTATATGCGTGGAAGATGTTTCTTGCTTTGTGCCAAGTTCATATTTTATTGTCAAACCGTTCCTAGAGTCAACAAGTTTTCCGCAAATCTTAGGGATCTCTTTATCTTTCTTTCTATTTTTGGATTATTGATTGCTTTGACCTAAAGTGGTTCTCTTACTTTCTCTTCTTTTTTATTAGATAATATTAACTATCATATAATTAAAATTTATAGAAATATAAATTTTTTGTTAAGATTGCATGAGCTCAATAAGCTTTGTCCGTATAATGGGTTCTTTTTTTCTCTTTCATCACTCTTTTGCCTTTTGTCCATGTAGGGCAAAATATTCTTCTTCTTTTTCCTCGCCTTTTTCCCTCTTTATATGCAGATCAATCATTTAAAAGGATTAAAAATTTCGGGTAAAGATTATTGTTTATTTACAAGTATCCAACGCATTAAATGACAAAAGAAAAGTATTAGATATGTGAATGATGCTTCTTGCTTTGTGCCAAGATCATGTTTTATTGTCAAATTTTTCCTAGAGACAACAAGTTTTCCACAAATCTTAGGGATCACTCTTTATCTTTCTTTCTATTTCTAGATTATTGATTGCTTTGACATGAAGTGGTTCTCTTACTTTCTCTTTTTTTTTATTAGACAATATTAACTATTATATAATTAAAAATTATAGAAATATAAAATCTATTTGTTCCACGGATCCAAAATGGAGTTAAATGCCATGTTCCTACTTCGTTTGAATTTTGTCGCTCCTATCTAATATAACTTTGGTGAGAACAAAACTATCCTCTCAGCAATCCATCTGGAGAGTTTACATGCATCAAGAAAACAATGCTTTGCAGACTTTATAAGGAAGCCTTGAAGTAGAAACTTCTGTGGTGTAGAGTGTAATGATGAAAAAGGGTATACTTGGAACATCTCCTCTCTCTCGCTCTCAATGTAATAATAAGTATTATTTCTCTTAATTGCCAAGACAATTGATTAGGAGGCGGTGACGTTGGGGGGGTCAATGCTTGGGACTTTGCGGCTTGGGAGGATGAAGCAGCACGTGCAGAGCAGAGCACTGGCCTTGCTCTGTCTCTGATTCAATGAGTGGTGCGAGTGCTGTCGTTTTTGGGGGGCTCCTTCACTGTGTGGTTGAGGGGGCGCAAGAATCTATCTAGCCTTCTATCATAGTTTCCCTTTTTCCTCGGTCAGAGTAGATAGTATTACCATTCTAGCATCGTCATGAAAACAAGTTATTTGCATATCATTTTTTGTTGATTGAAGCTTGACTTTTCAATCGTATGCGAACAGATAGCTAAAGTCGTGTACAATTCCATCATTTTCTTTAAAAAAAAATGAACAGAAATATATTGCTTGAGACAAATTAATCTTATTTAAGGTAGCCCAAATCACAAATAATTACTGTTCAAATCCATCATTAGAAAACTTTCATCTTAACATTTAAAAGTTTGTGCGAGAAGGGTCTACCTTGAATAGATTAATTCTAAGCCTACAAATAACGTACTAATATATATGTGTATGTATATATATTATGTATGTATGTACGTGTTGAGATGATTACTTACTTTTTTGTAAGAATAATTCATTTATATAAAAATTCTAAAATGTAAAACAATCGTGCACTTATCTTTTCATGAATGAAATGGAGCACAAAATGGGTCCAACTTAAGGCAGTACAACTACTAGGGAGTTAAATTAAATGTTTGCATTGCTACGTCCACAAAAGTGGAAGATGCGTTTACGTTATTAATTTTTAAACCCATCCATTATGATCTTGCTTCACGAGACAAAAGTTCACCAAAAGCTGTGCTTTAGCCAAAGAAATGGACTCAAGGCATGTCTGTCTCCACCGAAGTAAGAGGTGATAGATATTTCACAAACGAGGAATCCCTCTTTTATCTTTTTCATATTTTTATATCTCGATTATTGATTATTACAGCGCAAACTAGACCAGATTAATTGTCACAAAATTATAACTTATAGGAAAGATATAGAACTAGCAAGTTAAGATGGCATATGCTCAATAGGTTTTTTTTTCATGTAAATGGCGTAATATTCTTCTTCTTCTTTTTCCTTACTTTTTTGCCTTTTTATATATAGATTTATTTATTTATTATTATTATTTCTTGCGATAATGGAACATTTTGTAGGGAGATTTTGCATTGACCGAGGAGAGCTTCTTGTCGGGATCAGAAGAGCGCTTTTGATCATGTGGGTCGACCACAAATCTGATACCTCACAAAATTTGAATTGAATATGAGAAAGAATTCCAGTATCAACGAGTCTAATGATGTGGAAATTCATGTTGCATATCTTATCCATGGCAGAAATAATACTTCCTCAAACTCTCCATGGTCAAATCATTCACATCATTAACATTATTCTTCTATTATATGGTCAGAGGTTTCACACTAACAACCTCTCATGTCATGGCGAAATTGCTTGGAAACCAACTAATGTAAACATCGGTCGTTGTGCCCTTTCAAATTTTGCACACTACATTTGGCTCCATCCCATAACACGAATACAAGGAGGGGAGATGTATTTTTTTCACTGCGTAAAAAAGAGGAACACAAAAGGACAATTTCTAGTCACGATCACTCAAACAATTGTTTTATGTGCTAAATGATTTTAATGACAAGTTCTTCTATCCAATCTAACTAGCATTGAATTTGTCCAACTAAATTCTTCTTCATGTGCTTCAATCAAATTCCGACACATCAATTTGTAACATCTCTAAATAAATCATATAAAACAAGAGCCAATACCATTGGGACTGGTGCCATGAATATGGATTACTAACATTAAATGAAATAGTAAATCAAGTCTGTTTCTTACATTTATGTGTGCGCGCGCGCGTGTTTAAATTATTATTATAAAGCCAAAATCATTCATTGTCGTGGTGGTCTCAAGCTAAGTCAGTAAGCTCATTATTTTCCCTCATCAGGAGGGAACCTAAACCTATCATTTTAAATACAATAACCGTCCCTTTTCTCTAATAATTCGTGACATTCATTTATGAAAAAAGATCAGTTGTAAAATCAAGGCTCTGATATTAAACATGTCTTCTCATCCATCAACAATGACTAAATGGGAAAGGTAACGTAAGAAATATGTTTTGTTCATGAAATTACTTATTACTATCGATATTTGGCAGATCAAATAATGATAGCACAAGGTATTCAATGTGGTTCATGTGTCCACAAAAGCGGAAGACGCTATTATTTATTGCTTCACGTGATGAAAGTTCACCAAAGAGTGTGCTTTAGCTAAAGAAATGGACTAAAATGCATGTCTGTCTTCCACCAAAGCAAGTGGTGATAGGGTCTCTCAAATCAGGAATCTCTCTTTATTTTTATTTTTATTTCTCAATTATCGATTATCATAGACCGAACTAGACATGCTTAGCTGTCATAAAATTAGTAAGTTATATTTTTTGCAAGAATATAAAATTAGTAAGTTAAGATTGCGTGTGCCCAATAAGTTTTGTCCATATGAAGAGCATAGTATTCTTTTTCTTCTTTTTGGTCACCTTTTTCCCTTTTTGTGTATAGAGCTTTTTTTTTTTTTTTTTGCAATAATGGAACATTTTGAATGGATTACGTTGAAAGGAGGTAATCACGCTACTTTTCTACCTCGCCCATTCGAGTATCAAAACCTTGATGAATAATTTTTCAAATATATAGTTATATATAGGTTACTCTCTTCAATATACCCTCCCTCCTAATACCAAATTCTAATTAAGACAGGAGCCAAAGCATTAATGTTTCATGCTTAAATCGTCTGCAGATGGACATTTGAAGTTGGATAAAATGCCATCGTACTCTCTTTAAAAAATTAAAAGCAAGATAACTTAATCTTATTTGAAGTCGCCTCAAATTATAAAGAGTTACTATTCAATACAAAACATTTGGAATCATTCCTTGGAAAGTTCATCTTAACATACAAAAATATTTGTCACGACAAAGTCTACCTTGAAAAAGGAAAATTTCTAGCCCAGGTGTACCCTACGCTCCATGAAGGCATGTCTGTCGAACTAAGGCAAATTGTATCAAAATGTGTCCGTCCAATGAAGCGATGCTACAATCCTTTCCTGAGCACGACTCATTTTCTTCGTGGTTCCCATGCGATGTTCTTAACTTGCACAAAATCACATAGTTCGTGATTCACATTTTCTACCTTGAAAGGTATACACTTAGTATTTTTCCTTTCTTTTTGTAACTTGGACCCCAAGTAATTTTCCTCTTTTTTTTTTTTTTTTAGTGTAATGTTTCTCTTTTTGTTTTTTTATTTCAAAGGACCTCATGAAATGTTCTTAACTTGTCCATGATTCAGAAGTCACTTTATCTTTTTATCTTTTGATTTCTTTTGTCAAAGTTCATGAATCACGATAAAGCGATACTCGCATAAATTGGGTACTCAACCATTGAAATGCATTGGTCCCATCATCAATTTTTTATTTCATGACTGTTTTCCCAAAAGAAAGATCCAAGGCTTTGATTGTGGATTTTGTACTTGGCGCAGTTGGATTTGACGGTCAAAACTTCCCACCACCAAAAGCACATTCTACAGAATAGTCGGTAGCCATTTTTTTTTCTCATTGAGCCAGCACCTTTATCTCGGGAGAGTTACTGTGGTTGCATTGGGCCTGCTCATCGTGTCCCCTATCACATCTCGGTTCTCAGATTTATCTCATCTGCATGTGAATTTCTTTTGCGTGAATATATACTTCGGACTCTTCTACATATTCAACATTATTTCCCTACATAACTCTTATGGGCTTACATTTCGATACGCGCTTACCTGCATCATTTGTACATATCCGAGCTATTTATCAATAATCTCGTATCTTTGAACATCAAACAATACACTTTTGTTGAATTGTACAGCATGATACACTTCGGATACAAACCCTCGTAAAAATATGCTTAAACCATTAACATGACTAAACGTATTTAACCAAATGACATTGACACGGGGTAAATGTTAACTCATCTAATTAGTTATATTTACACACGTCATAAACAAATTGAAAATTTTATTTAGCAAAGATTAATCCGTTCAAACTCAATTTGAATATGTCTACAATCGCTTGTCTTTTGCACGTCATGTTAATGATTCGTGTTGAAAAATGGCCGTAAACAATCCGATGCTACACTCCTTACTTAATCTGACTCTTTAAAAAAAAAAGAAAAAACTCTTCTACATTCTCTTCATGCAATTAAATTGAACTTCTCGCTCCTGCAGCAGTGAAAGAGAATTCAGAAACAAAGAGAGATGGTCTCATTTTATGTTTATTTTTTATTTATAAATCTGATCAGCTCATAGGTATTCGTTATTTGTAGTCAATTTTCACTGAGGGACAGAAGAGACCAGACAAGAACCCAGCGAGATGGTCGTTGATTGTCTTATCGGTGAGAGGGAATTTGGAAGTCATGTCAATGGAAGATATTATTCTCTTCAAGTCTTTTAACTCTCTTTGAGCCAATTCTATTTTTCAAGATGGTCATTCTCAAATGAGAAACATGAAAAGTAAATATGCAGTCACATCATGAAATTTCAACATGTGATTTCAGAGTGAAAATGACCAGCCATATTAATGAGTTGGCTTCCATTTTAATAACTTATGCTCTTAGTGAAAAGCTTAATAGGCTTAAACTCTGTCCATTATGCCCCAACAAGAAGTAACAAAGGCGAAGACATTCACATCCGTTGATGTTCCGTCCTGCACAAGAACTTGGGCAAAACATTAAAAAAAAAAAAAAAAAAAGGGCCGCTTTTCTGTATTCTTAATGAACGAAACTAAGTTTTTAAATGGTGAATTACATTACCTGTACATAAAAATAAAATGAAAAAGGAATATAGAGCCGAGGAGAATATAATGACAAAAGGAATTGTTTACGGGCCGTGCCAGTAAATATATTGAAGCATATTCTACTGTTCGTCTTCTTTCATTTGGACAAATTTCCTTGTTGGTGATGATTGTACAATAGGTCTTCAATACTTTGTGGGCATGTATCAAAGACATCGATTATGAGATCTGAAGAAACAGAAGAAATAAATAAATGGAAAGATCAGCTTCTTACAAATATAGAAAAGAAGGAAGAGTAGTTTATGCAGAAACATGAACCTGACCAGTTCATATCACCCCTATCGTTTGTTGACGCTAACACCCTAAAGGTATGTCTCCCCCATTTGACTTGTGGCGAGAGATTGAGATATGGCTTTAACTCTTGCTTCATAGTTGTTTCCTTCAAGACAGAACCTGATATATGGTAATTGGTAAGAACACGACAAGAACAAGATTCTATGCTGTATGAATCCAGACATCCGTAACTGATTTTAGCCAAGAAATGTTCTCGAGCTCTATTTTTTTTTTTCACCGCAATAATTTGAATCGTAACCTAAACAATAGCCGATAGGGTTTTTCCCAGAAACACACAACGAATTGGTGAGTTTTCGTTATTTACTATGTTTAGATTAGCAAGACAAAATGCATTTGTAACAAACTAGAAACTATCATTCCATAAACCACTTTATTCTCAAGGATTCGGACATGATCACAATGGTATCAACAACACCAGCTATATGAGTTCGTTCTAAAATTGTCTATGCCCCCAGCGTGACCATTAAATTTCATACTCCTATTTAACTTGTGACACACGACTTTCCGCAGAGGGCTTCACATAAAATTATTTGGGCCTGCGGTGAATTTTGCAATGACTCCTTGTTGATGGCTGTATAGTTGATACCATGATGTGATGTCACTTAGTGCTAATTAAAGCATGAAAAGTTCATGAAGTTTGGGTTAAGCATCTCCTTATTACCGACGTAGATGTTCTCATGAATGCCAAATGTATGTGCTTTGCTAGTTGTTTATGGAACTACGTAACATTAACTGTCCCGAGAGAACCAGGTACTGACACTCTTGACGCTTTGCTCCCTAGAACTCTTTTTAGGTCTTTTCATGGCCTTGTGCAAGGTCTCATTGGTAGAACCAACATCATAGTTTGAGTTGGATCTGATTATTAGAGTTAACTGAATGGGCAGATTGGACATAGTAGATTATTGGAAACTTATTAAGGATAAATAAAAATGAAGGCAAGATGAGCCGGGTTTCAACAAGGAATTCTTGCAAGAATACTCTTTTCTAACCTTTTCCATTTTCAATCATTCAAGGATAGATGGATGGATATATGGTGAGCATACGCAGGTCAACAGAGAATTGTCTCATATATATTGCTAATAAACGCGACTAGATCCGGTAGCAATAAACTCCCAAGTTCCAACCCCAGATTATTGACCAGTCCAAATCCGAAACATTGATGGATTATCTTATGAAGGATGCTGACTTGCCAATTGCTTCCAAGCATTGTTTTTTTCAAGCAAATTTCTCAAAAGAATTCCACCGTATAGAAGCCTATCATAAGAACTCTGTCTATTCTCGATGCAATGGCAAGCGGGTAGTCCCTTGACCTAGCATTAGGACAAAAGCATACAACTCCGTCACAAAGCAAAAAACACGCACATATCAATTCTGAACAGAGTACCAGTTTATTACCAGCAGATGTGGAAGTTCACAGCTTTCCTGTCACTATCCATCAATTTGAATCAGTGACATGTTTAGTCCCATGTACTTGTGAGACTTTACTTGGCAGGAGCTCTTATTTCTCAACATCATTGTACTTGGCATCTTCTAATCTTTGGTTCATCTCATCGTGCAGTGAGACTTTCTCCAGAAGTAGTAAATAATTCGACTTCGCAATGCTGATACATGTTTGGTGGGTTAGACATCCCTTAAGTTCCTAACTAGACTGATGTCCCTGAGTTCCGCTTTTGCTTGGCAATGTTGTCCTGCTTTTTGAGTATCGAATTCAGTCCCCCACTAATTATCATTCAACTTGCGAGTAAGTATTGCGGTTTGCTTCAGGCACTGGAGAAGTGTATTCAGGATGAAGTCTGACAAGGCTCAGCATCCATACGTTCAAGGACAAGCCACACCTCTTCTTCCATGGATGGGACTTCCGAATACTCAATCCATCATTCAAGGCCTCAGAATGTATAGTTAATGTAAAGTAGAATTCATTTGACACCTGTTAGAATGGTATCAAAATTTCCTAAAAGAAAATGTAACACGCATGGGCCACTCATACCTCGCTTGACCTGCGCTCAGGTTGCATCACATGGGCCACAACTTCGACATTTATCAGGGGTTCATCTGGATTGTCAAGCTCCGTATACGGGACACAGCATTTGAGGCAGAGAAAGTTGCCAACATCCGCCAACATCCCAAAAAGAATATCCCTCGTATTATGATATTCCACTTAACAGATCCAAAATTTCACAGATATACAGACAACTGCAAGAGTGAAGGCTCAAGTACGACAATCCGTACTTATGAAGGCCAATACCAGACATATCATGTAATCATTGCCACAGATCCACACTCAGCAACTAAGTAATGCAATGACAGCACCTATACATAGAAATACATCATGCACTTGATGAGTAATTACAGGTCTCAAGAATTCAACATGGTCAACTTCAAAGAACCAGGGTGCCACACCAGCAAAGGCATATGTGTTGAAAAGGCCAATTCATAAGCCCTTCGCATTAAAATCCTTCAAACATCCTCCCACGAATATTCCTTTGCTGTGAATGGCATATCAATGAGTTCTCGAAACAAGCGTCCCTTATCAGAATGGAATCTCTGTCTGCCAGAGCTGGCATATCACAGAAGGCATGACCTACAGCAAAAAAAGCTTGGAGCCTGGACAAGTCCTCCACCTTGGTATCTCTGTTACGTTCTTCTCTCTTCTTTTCCTCATTCTATTCCTTATTTTCTGCCTATTGCCAAAGTAATTTTTCTCTCTTTATCTTTGGGGAGACGGGTTTAATTGGAGCTGATTTCCCAATTCTAGAATCACAAGCCACAAATGTGAAATTGGCAGTAAGTGCAACTAAATCTGAGGGATCATGGATTTTTGCAGGAAATTACCAGTATACAGTAGACAGCAGAATGGATCAGTAATGAGACTATATCATGTAAAGGATAACTTTATGATTATCTGAAATCTGAGTATTGTGCTTGAACACGTCGAAAACTTTGATAAACTGCCAATATTTCTTGGCAAGAGGATGTTGATTAGCAAGCTTCTCCATAGTTTGGATGGGTTTGATTTATTTATTTTTATTTTGGTAATAAGAGAATGGTGAATGGCTAGCAAATTAGCAAACTTCTTCATAGTTTTTATGAGCAGAAGGCACAGCCATCAAAGTGACACTATCCTTCAGGATCAGGAGTAACGTGGCTCCTGCAACTGCTTAGGGGCAGCAATTGGAAATGTATAATCTCGTCCTATAAGCCAATAGAGCAATGTCATCAACTTGAGGCATACTATCTTCGATTGGAAGTACTGTTTCATAAGGTACCTTCTGAGGACTGAGTTACTTCTAGTTGGATCGCCATTGATGAGTGCCCAATCCATGTAACAGCTTGCGCTATTTGCAAGTCAGTGTCCATACGGATTGGCCTCTTGAGAACCTTTCTGTCTACAGAAGCAGTGACTAATAATAGAGGACTTGTGTCGCCATTGTCGATGGAGAAATGCTGGTCCAAAAGCAAAAGGCTGAATACAAAGGGGATGCTCCATCGAAGGGGCGATGCGAGTCCCGTGGCGCGAAAGGAGGAACCTTTGAGAGGAGGAGACGGTGGACTACCGATACAATGTACGGAGGCCACGATTTGACAAGCGAGTAAAAATTATTAATTAAGAAATATTTTTGATAAATCATATAACTTATAGTAAAAAAAACATTAATCATTAAATTTCATGAATTCTGATGCTTTAGTCATATCTTTTCTGTACATCAGCACTTCAAATCGGGACTCCGGGCAGATGGGGCTTAGCTATGTACAGTCGCATGACGGGAATTACGTAGTCGTAATCTTCGATACATACATTCCAGGTAAAGGGTTCCTGCAGCTCGACAATTGTGGAAAAGTGAACATATTCCAAATTTTAAAGCTGATTTGTGATTCTTACATCTCATGGGATTGATATGCGAAATTGCTTGACAAGGACTCACTAATACCCTAGCTCTTCCTAATTTGGCATGTCATTATATGGTTCTATTTGGCTTTCTGTTTGTCTATTGCCAGTTTTCTTTATGCTGTCCAATTTATGAAGAGGAAGATTGCATTCAAGCACCAACCTTGGATGCCATCTGTCTATTTTTGTGTAATTGATCCCATTGCTAAAGCTAATGGGGATAATTGATATCAGCTTCATTAGAATATACAAAGTCATTTCATGTCTTTAAATATGAATAAAGAATCGTGATATTCCTGAATTTATATCTCGTTAGTGATAAAATTACTATTACTTGTGTAATTTTACAATCCATCTTTTTACCTTAAGAAGCAATATATTTACTATAAGTAGACATAAATATAATTATAAATACAAACCTACATATTTACTTGTCTACTATTAGATTTTCTCTTTTTTGAAAATATAAATATAAGCACAAACCAATATATTTACTATAAATAAGAGTAGACACAAGCAAAGGCTTACTATGAGGAATGAAAATCCATTGATTCTCGGCATTAGTCGCAAAGATACATAAACTAGTAAATTTTATTTAAATGAACATTTGTAGAAATGCCGTGAGGGGGGTAAATAAGACAATTGATGTGGACGAAATATCTAAGCAGAGTCTTCGTTATTGACCACACTCGCAATGCTATGATCGCTGTCGTCTCTCTCATCCATGTTATTGACCACACTTGCAATGCTATGATCGCTGTCGTCTCTGTCATCCCTGCGAGTGCGAGAATGCTCTTCCCAATATTCACGGTAAAAGCCCCATGAGGGTGTGAAGAAGTAACCAAAATGAGCCATCAACAGCCAAACAAAGGTAATGAGTTCTCCCCCTTTGCTCAGCACCTGCACATGTGTCTCTCCCATAATATTAACTGCTGCATATTGCAACAGCCCAAGCCACACGTCGCTTATTCTCACCCACTTGCTTTCCCAACTATCTTCCCATAGGAGGGCCCAAAGGAGCCTATCTTTGAGCGCGGATTTCAAAGGGTTGGTGGGCTCTGGAAGGGGCATTCCATCTTGCACTTCCTCGTACAATTTTTCACATATCGCCTTCAGATCCGTGGTCCCTTCACTGATAAGGCACCGTAGCTCGTGCAACGTCTCCGCCGATACCACTTGGGCAGTGTCCACCATCGCCACGGCGGACATCAAATTAGAGAGAGAGCTGAGAGGCGGAAGTTTTTTAAATTTTTATTTAAATTCCATGTTAGCTGACATGGTTTAATGGACACGTGTCAATATATTAGTGGTATGAATGAAAAATGTGTGTTCCGTGAGACGCTGATAGGGTGGTAATAAACCTCTAAATATTTTCTCAAGAGATAGACATCTGGTTAAGATCCTATGTAGTCATATTCATACAATGTCATTATATATGCTGAAGAATGAACCTTGTTTAATCACACTACTATATTTTAAAGTATTAATTCCTTGGTTTATAGAACCATATAAAAAAAAAAAACACAAAATTCAATTTGACCAAAATTGATTGCACAAGCATCAATTTGACCAAAATTAAAATTTACAGATGAAATTGAACACCTACTAAGAATTCAAAGACTAAATTTTGACATTGCCTCTTTTTTTTTTTTTAATTAATGCTAAAAATACAATACTAGTTGATGAAATTGAGTAGTAAACGATGTGATATATTTTTATTGAATCTTTAAACATGACTCACTTGTTCACGTAGTTAATGAAAGTTTGTTGCATCATCTCTTCTGTAAAAAAAGTTTTTATCATTTTCTCTTCACTTTTGTAAGGGATGCTCGTATTGATTTTAGAACTGGGTCCTTTTATTATGGGGAAAATACCTAAAATGCATCTTATTGTTGACCCAATACTAATTACACCCTCTATTTATGCAAATACAATTCACATACCTCTAAGCAAAACCCTAAATTATAAAGATCAAATTGCCCCTTGTGGGAAACTCATTTTAACATCTTAGTTAGGGTTTGGGTGGTTTGGTTTTATTTTGTTTCTAGTATTTTGGGTGAATGCGAGAATTTAGGATTTGCGAAAAGTATTTCGAAGAAAATAACATTTTTATATAGGGACATCAGGATAATTGATGTAAACATATAAAGTGACCTCCCAAGATAAAACCCGAGTATGTATTTAATATTTTCAAAAGTAGAAGTTTATAAGTGATCATTAGGTAAGACTCGAGGCATAGTTTTGGTATCTTACCTTTTCTTTACTTGGACCCCAAGTAATGTTCCTCTCTTTAGTCCTTTTTTATTTTATTTTTTTGGGTCATGAAGACCCCACAAAATGTTTTTAACTTGCACATGATTTGTGAGTCATGTTTTCTTTTCTTCTTTTGAATTTGTTTTGCCATAATTTGTGAGTCAAGTTGGGTTGACACTTGCATTAACTAAGTGCAAATAAGCTTACTCAATACCAACCATCGAATTACGTGGGTCCCATATCAGGTCCACATAATTCAACAAATGGGATGCATTGATCTCATCATCAATTGTTTGATTTCATCATCGTTTCTCCTAGAGAAAGATGCTGAGCTTCGAATGTTGAATTTTGTCTTCGGCACAGATAGACTCAGCAGTCAAAACTTCCCACCACCAAAAGGAAAACTAGTAGAACAATCAGTGACCACTTTTCTCATTGAGTGAGCAAGCCTCTATCTCGAGGAAGTTACTGTGGTCACATTCAACCCGCTCATTGTCTCCTCTATCACTGCCTCTATTTTCAAATTTATTTCATCCAAGTGTGAATATCTTTTGCATAACCGTTTACTTTGAACCCTTATCCATATTCGACATCATTTCCCTACATAACTCAAAAGAATTACAAAAAAGATCATAAATCTATTATATGGATTCCATTTTAACTTTAAACTTTTCAATTTGATCAATATGGATATAAATCTATTATATGGTTTTAAATTTTTTGATAATTTGCTAATACAATCCTTTTGACCAAATTTGGCCAAAAATCACCGATATGGACACTAGTCATCCTACGTGGCATGACAACGCTAACATGAATAATTTTTGTGAATTTTTTATATTTCTTTTCAATTTTTTTCTTTCATTTTTTTTTTCCATTGTGGCTGTTGAGTGTCATCAGGGCCTTGCAATGGACAGTGACCTTCACTAATCATTGGGCGAGGGTTGCCTAGCTCACGACCACAATGGCCTCGTCAAGTGACCGGCGAGGGTTGTAGGCCATCGTCGAGCCCTGATGACCCTCACTAACCATGGTGGAAACAAAAAAAAAATGAAAAAATTTTATAAAAAATTGAGAACTTTTTTTTTTAAAATTGCATAAATTGTCAACATTAATGTTGCCCATGCCATGTAAAATGGCTGACATCCACATCAGTGTTTTCCAATTAAAATTGGCCAAAAAGACTAACAAATGGTTAAAATGTTTATGATTAAATTGACCAAATTAAAAAATATATATATATATATATATATATATTGAATTAAAATACGTACACTAGGTTTATAACTTTTTTGTTCTTTTCCCTTACGTGTTTGCTTTTCTATATGCGCTTGTCTACATCACTCATCCATATTTGACTCATTTATTAATCACGTCAAACCTTCAAAAACCCAACATGACACTTTTATAAATAAGTCGCATAACATGATACATTTAAGAAATAAACCCTTAAAAAAATATGTTCAAATGAGTAATAGAGTGCCTAAGTGTATCTAACTAGATCGCATTGACCCAGGTAACATGTTAACTCAATTAACTAATCCTGTCTTAGCCTGTCATAGACAGATTGAAAAGGTCAATTAGCAAAGAACACAATTTTTTTTTATTTGTATATAAAAAGTCATTACATTTAAACTCAATTTGAATAAGCTTACAATCATGTGTCCTTTTCAGGTCATGTTAATTAGGGTCTAATTCTCTAAAAGCCCCCAACTTTAGGTACAATTCCAAAATTTCCATGAACTTTTTTTTGTCTAAAAAAATTCACCAATTTTACTCTAGTCCTAAATTTGTCCACCTGTCCAAAACTTGCCACTAGTTTCTTCAAAATTATGAATATCTAGGCCAATTAGAGATTCATTATTAGAACTTGCATCTTCATCAATATTTTCACCCTCATATGAAAAAACAGCAACCTCCTAATATCAATACATTGAAGAAAACAATAACAATTTTTCGACAACAGGTTAATAGGGGCAGATTTGGACTAAAGTGAAAATCAATAATTTTTTTAAGACCAAAGAAAATTTAAGTTAGAATCGAGAATAACCTAATAGTGGGCTTTTTTTTTTAAATTTTTTTTTAATGAAATTAGGCTTGTTAATCAGTGGTTTAAAAAATATTGGCCATCCAACAAAGCGATGCTACAATTCCTAGCTTGATTCTCTTTCTTTAACTCAAAATATTAGACCCCCTTCATATTATTTTTACTTTATTCCTTTTTTCTTTAACTTAGATTTTTTTTTTCCTTTTTTCTTTAACTTAGACCCATTTATATTCTTTCTTTTCCCCATTTCACCCAATGCTCTTAGCTTTTACGAGATTACGTGATTCAGGAGTCACACTTTTTCCTTTAGAAAAAAATTTGACAGGAATTTGTGAGTCACGTTGGTGTCATATAGTTGATGCACAACTCTTGGGCCTTTATTCCAAAATAAACTTATTGAATAATTAAATTAATAGATTATACGATTGACCTTAAAATCATTAACCATTTTCCCTGCAAAATTTGGAAACAAGTAGGTGTTTTGAGCTTTGGAAAAGGATAGAAAATTGTATCGGACATTCTAGTATGTTTTTCCAGATTTCATTTGTTTTAACATTAATAATTCTTAAAATGCGAGAGAGCCATAAGAAAATAAACATGCAAAAATATTAAGAAATGTCATTTTCTTCCTTAAATTTACATTTAGGATCATGTTAAATGAAGAAAGAAAGGATGAAGTAAATTCTTTGTATCTGTTGAAAGCAAAGATTTCAGTTTTTGCCTTTTCCTTTGTTCTTCTTGTCGTGTTTTTTTTTGTTTTTATGGAATTATTTCTAAAACCACCATTAGTAGTTAGGGTTACGTGGATGAAAAATCTGTTTAAAGTAATTGAAAGGGGAAAAAAATTATATCCAAAGTGAGTAGTACGTGCAGAAATGGTTTGTGTGCAATTTGTTTTTGCAGTTCCAGTGAGTAACTACACGTACGAAACTTGAAAATTTTTTCTCCTTCGGACATTTATTTTATGAGATTAGTGTTCATATCAGCGGATTTCATTAATGTTAATTAATGAAATGATGACGTTGAATGTTTAGTTCAAGTGACTAGTCAAACCGATTGTTTTGCAAAACTTGAGTGATTTGACGGGATTGCAACAAAATGCAACATA
The DNA here is from genome assembly GCA_017140255.1 of Eucalyptus paniculata subsp. matutina. Classification (NCBI taxonomy): domain Eukaryota; kingdom Viridiplantae; phylum Streptophyta; class Magnoliopsida; order Myrtales; family Myrtaceae; genus Eucalyptus; species Eucalyptus paniculata. The sequence goes on from CM029435.1 coordinate 17,432,442, forward strand.
TACATGTTGAAATGACTCTTTATTTGTTTGTCAAAAAGACTTTGGTTATTCAAAATATAGGACGGTAAAAGAATTATTAACCATCCATTCCTCAAATATAATGGAGCTCAAGAGAGATATAACTCGAGTTGGTTGAATCACTAGTGGGTAAAATTAAATATTTACAAATGTGTCATGTGTCCCCAAAAGTGGAAGACGCCATTAAGTTATTAATTGTGAAACTCAACCATTATTATGTACTTGGTAAGATAATGACAATATCCTTTCACTCAGTTATGACCTTAATTCAACCAATGACAAAATTTCAAAAGAAAATTTAATTTAGCAAAAGAAACGTAAAAAAGAAAACTTGCCCTTTAATGAGGAGGATTGATATAAGCCAAAGTCATATTGGAGTTACTATACATAAGACGCTCCAAGAAGGCATCTCCCACCAAAAGCAAGTGGCGACAGGTTTTTCACAAATCTCAAGAAGCTCTCTTTATCTTTTTTCTCTATTTGTGGATTATTGATTACTTTAATCTGAAATGGTTCCCATACTTTCTCTTCTTCTTTATCAAACAACGTGCCGTCATAAAATTAAAATTTGTAGTAATACAAAATTTGTCTTTTAAGATTGCATGAGCTCAATAAACCTTGTCCATATAACGGGCAAACTATTCTTTTCTTCTCTTTCGTCGCCCTTATGCCTTCTATCCAAGTAGGGCAAAATATTCTTCTTCTTCTTCTTCTTCTTTTCTCACCTTTTTCTCTCTTTATATGCAAATCAATTATTTAGAAGGATTAAAAATTTTGGGTAAAGATTATTGCTTATTTATGCATTAAATGACAGAAGAAAAGTATTAGATGCGTGAGTGATGCTTCTTGCTTTGTGCTAGGCTCATATTTTATTGTCAAATCGCGTTCCTAGAGGCAATAAGTTTTCTACAAATTTCAGGGATCTCTCTTTCTCTTTCGTTCTCTTTATAGATTATTGATTGCTTTGACTTAAAGTGGTTCTCTTACTTTCTCTTCTTTTTTATTAGACAAGATTAAATGTCATAAACTAAAAATTTATAGAAATATAAAATTTGTTTGTTAAGATTGCATGAGCTCAATAAGCTTTGTCCGTATAATGGGCAAACTATTCTTTTCTTCTCTTTCATCATCCTTTTGCCTTCTATCCAAGTAGGGCAAAATATTATTCTTCTTCTTCTTCTTCTTCTTCTTCTTCTTCTTCTTCTTCTTTTCTCACATTTTTTCTCTCTTTATATGCAGATCAATTATTTAGAAGGATTAAAAATTTCGAGTAAAGATTATTGCTTATTTATGCATTAAATGATAGAAGAAAAGTATTAGATGCGTGAGTGATGCTTCTTGCTATGTGCTAGGCTCATATTTTATTGTCAGATCGCGTTCCTAGAGGCAATAAGTTTTCCACAAATCTCAGGGATCTCTCCTTATCTTTCGTTCTCTTTATAGATTTTTGATTGCTTTGACCTAAAGTGGTTCTCTTACTTTCTCTTCTTTTTTATTAGACAAGATTAAATGTTATAAACTAAAAAATTATAGAAGTATAAAATTTGTCTGTTAAGATTGCATGAGCTCAATAAGCTTTGTCCATATAATGGGCAAACTATTCTTTTCTTCTTTTTCATCACTCTTTTGCCTTATGTCCATGTAGGGCAAAACATTCTTCTTCCTCTTCTTTTTTCTCACATTTTTCCCTCTTTATATGCATATCAATCATTTAAAGGAATAAAAATTTTGAGTAAAGATTACTGCTTATTTACAAGTATCCAATGCATAAAATGATAGAAGAAAAGTATTAGATGCATGAACTTCTTGCTTTGTGCCAAGTTCATATTTTATCGTCAAATTGTTCCTAGAGGCAATAAGTTTTCCACAAATCTCAAGGATCTCTCTTTATCTTTCTTTCTATTTCTCAATTATTAATTGCTTTGACCTGAAGTGGTTCTCTTACTTTCTCTTCTTTTTTATTAGACAAGATTAAATGTCATAAACTAAAAATTTATGGAAATATAAAATTGGTCTGTTAAGATTGCATGAACTCAATGAGCTTTGTCCGTATAACGGGCAAACTATTCTTTTCTCCTCTTTCATCACCATTTTGCCTTATGTCCGTGTAGGGCAAAACATTCTTCTTCCTCTTCTTTTTTTCTCACCTTTTTCCCTCTTTATATGCAGATCAATCATTTAAAAGGATTAAAAATTTTGAGTAAAGATTATTACTTATTTACAAGTATCCAATGCATTAAATTTAATCTCAGGGATCTCTTTTTATCTTTCTTTCTATTTCTCGATTATTGATTGCTTTGACCTGAAGTGTTTCTCCTACTTTCTCTTCTTTTTTTATTAGACAATATTAACTATCATATAATTAAAATTTATTGAAATATAAAATTTGTCTGTTAAGATTGCATGAGCTCAATAAGCTTTGTCCATAAAACAGGCAAACCATTCTTTTCTTCTCTTTCATCACCCTTTTGCCTTTTGTCCATGTAGGGCAAAACATTCTTCTTCTTCTTCTTTCTCACATTTTTCCCTCTTTATATGCATTTGAATTATTTAAAAGGATTAAAAATTTTGGGTAAAGATTATTGCTTATTTACGGGTATCCAGTGCATTGAATGACAAAAAAAAAAAAGTGTTAGATGTGTGAGTGACGCCTCTTGCTTTGTGATAGGTTCATATTTTATTGTCAAATTGTTCCTAGAGGTGACAAGTTTTCCACAAATCTCAGGGATCTCTCTTTATCTTTTTTTCTATATTATTGATTGCTTTGACTGAAGTGGTTCTCTTACTTTCTCTTCTTTTTTATTAGACAAGATTAAAGGTCATAAAGTTAAAATTATATAAATATAAATTTTTTCTATTAAGATTGCGTGAGCTCAATAAGCTTTGTCCATATAATGGGCAAACTATTCTTTTCTTCTCTTTCATCACCGTTTTGCCTTTTGTCCATGTAGGGCAAAATATTCTTCTTCTTCTTTTTTCTGACATTTTTCCCTCTTTATATGCAGATCTATCATTTAAAAAGATTGACAATTTCGATAAAGATTATTACTTATTTACAGGTATCTCATGCACTATATTGTGAAAGAAAAATATCATGTACATGGATGATGCTCCTTGCTTTGTGTCAAGTTCATGTTTTATCGTCAAATCATTCCTATCTCTATTTTATTTGCACATCCATTTATAATTACTTGGGTTTCAAACTATCAAACTTCAATAGGTAGCGTAGTGGAATGTTTGGTGATGCCACGTCTAACAAGACACTTGATATTATTGATAAACAAGATACAAGCTAATAAGTTAAATGAGTGTGTTTGTGAAGGACAAGTAGGTTTTCTTCACATTTTTTTCCCTCAAAAAATGTAAACCTAATTTTTCATGTGATGAGAACTCATGACAAAAATTAAACAAAGTAATATATCAAAGAAATTACGACAATATAATCATAATCAATACAGTAAGTATAACCCGAGTCATATCAAGCAAAAATATAAGACCACCTTGCTCCTAAGCCATAGATAGGACTCCCGTAAACTAACGTCTACATGCAATCAACCTAGTTTAAGACAAGTAAATTTTCTAAGCTAGGTGATAACGTTGCCAGATTAAACAAAATAAAATTCAACTAAGAATAAATCAAAGTTAACAGTAAAAACGCCATTTCTTATCAAATGCCTCTCCGATTTTGTTATCCTTTATTTATTTATTTATTTTTATTTTTCGTTTTTTATCCATGATAAACATGATTTAAACTCTACCTATACTATATGCAAGTTAAGATATAAAAAACTAGATACAAGGCTAGAAATTGAACTCCGATATGATGCAAATATGTGATTATGACATGTAGACGATGTAATCATGTAAAAGGAATGTCCCAAGATAGGTGGAGACCCTTAGCGAGCCCAAATAGAAGCTCTAAGCTCATTGCCAGCCCATCAGGCAGTGTAGACAGCAAGTTTAGACCTCTATTAACCCGAATTAACCTGAAACACATTGAATGAACACCCAAGAATCATAAACATGCCATACAAGCCACGGTTCAGCGATAACCCCCTAGAGCGAATTGAACCCAAAAGATTTCTGAGAAACATGCTAACTGGATAACAGCTCAATGGCAATTGGTTCCAACATGCAACTCCATTAAAATGCAGGCACAGACAACATTCGTAACACATCAAATGAAGCCAAGCATACCTTCAATTTCTATGGACCAGTTTGCATATGACATACATGGGATATGCAAACTATACGAATGGTTTAATCTAAACATATATAAAATCCAACATAAGAGACATCACAACACCCTAATATAATATTTCAGGATAACAAAATCAGCATAGACAAGTACTGAGAGGATGAGCCTAGATAATCCATGGAGATACTCGCCCAAGCTTCAAGACAGGCCTAAACCAAGGCAAACAAGCAATATATCAAAGCAAGCATGAACAAATGGTAAGGATATACTTAAGCGTGACCCTTAAATCACGGGAAAATTGTCTAAAAAGTTATAAACCTATTACATTTTTATCAGTTTAGTCATAACATTTTAATTTTGTTAATTGAGTCCTAAACCCTTTTAATTTTTTCCAATTAAGTCTATTCGGCCAATTTTGGCCAAAAATTGCCAATATGAATATTGGCCCTGCCACTCTGACATTGACAAATTTTAATAATATTTTAATTTTTTTTCAAAATTTTATTAAATTTTTATTTTTTTCCTTCTCTTTTCATTTTTTTCATTTTTTTCTTTTTCCCTTTTTCCTAGCAACGGTTAACCGGCTGAGGCCAGCAGCTCCAAGGAGTGTTGAAGCATAACAGTGGTACTTTCGATTCGAGCTCTTCACCTTCTATGGCCGCAAAACAAAGCAAAACAGAGGGGTCCCAAGTATAGCTATGGTCAGTGGCTTACTGCGAGAACAACAATAAACAGCTTGGAAAAATCTCTTGGCCATGACTGGGTTGCTTTGATGGTGCTCTCTCAAAAATCCCCAAAACGAAGATTCCCTCCTTCGCCTTAAAACCAATCGTGCTCTCTCGCACCTCCCCCGCTGGTGTATAGATGCCGAGTCCCAATCTCCTTGATCGAGCAATTACAGAGAGAGAGATTTTCTCCACAATTGTGGTCCTGCTAGCCTAAATCTGGACATTCGACGATCCTTGAAGCTGCTGGCCTTGACCTAGTCGCTTGTCGCTGGGCGAGGGTGATTGAGCGAGGGTTGCCCTTGCTTGCCCGGGCGAAGGCAACCCTCATCAGCCCAGGCCCTAGTGTTCCTCCCTCAAGGTCGGCGACCTCCTCTAGCCATAGATGAGGTCTGGTGGAGGGAAAGAGGGGCAAGACAAAAAAAGAGAAAAAGGGAAGAAAGAAAAATAATAAAAAAATAAAAATTTGAGAAAAATATTAAAATATTATAATAAATTATCCACGTTAGCACCAGCCATCCTACATAGCATGGGTGGCGTCTACGTCAGTAATTTTTTGCTAAAAGTGGCCAGATAAATTTCATTAGCAAAAAGTAAGAAGATTTAAAACTCAATTAACAAAATTGAAAAATTCATGACTGAATTGACAAAAGTACAATATATTTTGAACTTTTTGGACAATTTTATCCTAAAATGACTTAATTGGCAAAATTTAAAAAATAATAAGTTTAAGACTTTTTAGGCAAGTTTTCCCTAAAATCACAGCCAAGTAAGAATATCCAAGAAAAATTTATTACAACATTAGTGGAATGGAACACATTAAACCATAAACCAAGATGAAACTTAGACTCCACAGCCACAAGTATATATTACGGGTTAGAAATAAACAAAAAGGCATGAAGAACAACTAAACAAAATGCTATAGAAAAGTATCATTGCTAAGAGGAGAGTTAAAGAACCAACAGACCGAGGCAATGAGCTTGTAGTGCACGTGAGAGAAAGGCAAGCTTACCTCGGCCTCAATCTACGATCATGAGAGTGAGGCAAATTCCATCCCTAACTTTTATAAAATGCGTGAGTGGTCCATAGGAGGGGAATCTTAGGTATCTATAAACTACAATACCTCTAATTTCTAACTGCAGAAGAAAATACAACAAGAAAAATGAATTCAAAATTATGTAGAGTTGCTTTTTTTTTTTTTTTTTGTTTCTTTAGGAAGGTGAATTCGGTTCCTCAATTTTATAAATTGCATAAATAGCGTATGGGAATGGAAACTTAGGTATTAACAAACTACAAAATCTCTAGTTTCTAAATGCAACAAGATAAATAGTGCAAAATTATGTAAAATCATTGTTTTTTAGGGGTTGAATTGTGCCGTTTCTGCAAATTCGATCCCTAATTTTTGGCAAATGCCATAAGGATGTACGAGCAAATATTTAGATTTCAACAAGAGGTTATCCTCCATATCAAGAAAATAAAATCCTCTTAAATCAACTTAAAATTGAGAACATAACTTGGTTAAACTTATGTTTTTCTATGGGTTAGATTCAAAGGAGGTAATACCTCGCGCTAGTTGCCTATCCTCATCTCTTAAGCACAAAAAACTTAACGAGTAAAATGGTTCGAATTTATAATTGTACATAGATTACTCTATTTGATATGTCTAATGATTTTACATTAATCCAATATAGATGAACAAAGTCAAAGATTTTGATAGTTCTACAAAATGTCAAATAAACATTCAAATCGAGAATTAACAAAATCATGTAATATCCAATGAATGGGCTAAATAGGTATGCGTTTGGTGAAGATATGATGGAATCATATTTGGATCTTAGTGTTTCTCACTTGAAATAATCTTAGGATTATGCTCACCATAGGTGAAGTCTTATACAATGCTATATAATAAATAAAGATGCATACACCGGTTTTCCATCATAGTATATTGAGCCGAGAAATCGGAAATCCATGCTATTTGTCAAAGCCATATTATTTAATAATGGACAAGTAAAGTTTAGTCAGATTACTCACAAAATATTATTAAGGATTAATCCCTTGTTTACATAACCATATAAAAAACAAAATCGATTTGACTCACAAAGCACAAATATCAATTTGACCAAAGTTAAAATTTAATTATAATTGAACATTGATTATGAGTTCAAGGACTAAATTTGGCGGCGTCTCTTCTATTATTAATGCTAGAAATATATGAAATTGAGTTGTAAAAGAGGTTGTACATCTTTATTCAAGTTTGTTGCATTATTTCTTCTATAGATTTGTATATCATTTGTTCAATTTTGTAAAGCGACGCTTATATTGATCTTAGAACGGTCCTTTTCTTCAGGGGAAAATGTCATGAACATATCTCATTGTGAACCCAACGACTACTTACTACCTCTACCATTCACACACCTTCTAAGCAAAACCATACATTGAAAAAACCAATTGCCACTCCCTGCAAATTCATTTAAGCATTTTGCTTAGGTGCTGGGTGGTTGTATTATTCTTTTATTGGTTTTTAGTATTTTGCGCAGTCAACATTATATTTGTGCATTGTCCCGGATAACTAATAAGAAGTCCTCAATATATATTGATAAGTTTCTATTAATTACAAGCATGTATGGAATAACTTTTGCTTTTACTTTTTGCTTAATTTAGACCTTATAGTTCATGCAATTTTTTTATTTATTATTTTTTTTTTTTTTGGTGACCGAGGATCCGCCGAAGCATATGCCCTTATCGGCTTACATCGATTTGGGATCTCACGGGTCTCCGCGGTGGAGGACCTACACCGACTATATATCGGAAGAAACTGGCCCAACAACTCACCGTGGGGCCCCTCCGCTTTAATTGGGCGCAACGCAAGGTTTCGAACCCTCAACTTCCATGCGCTGGAAGGAGAGATTTCAACCAACTGCGCTGCTTACAGGTGGGTTAGTTCATGCAATTTTAACTTTTTTTAGATCCAAAACTTTCGAAACTTCCATAGTACTCAAACGTTAACTCAAAGACTCACATTGAATGTTTTTTATAATTTTCTGAAATTGTAGTAATCTTTTAAGTTTTGATGGGAGAGTTAAAAAGTACTTTTGAGTTTTATTTAAATCCAAAAAAAACGTGCATACCTTTAAAATTGAGTTGGTAAATGTTCAAGCAAAGTTAGTATACAAGTTATCATCAACTTGTATATGACTTCAAGAGTATAAAATGACAGTAGATATTTATGTCACACTCATAATTTCACATATGTACTGTAGATATTATTCAAATAACTTTATTAACTATCCAAAAGTTTGGTAAATTCCATTAATATGACAATAATCTTTCAAATGCATATACTTAGATTGCAGGTAAGTTTGTCATCAATACCGACTATCATTAATACTTGATGATAGTTTATGCCTTCAAATTTTTAGGTTGTGTTTTCCACCATTAAAGTTGATTTAAAGGGTGATTCATTAAAATCCAATGGAGATTATGCACAAATGGAAGAAAATTTCTTGTCTGGCCTGGGACAGTACTTTTGATTATGCAGGTCCGATCCAAATCCAATCCCTCTGGTTGCATTGGGTTTGCCGAGCGGGTCTAGGCGAGAATTCTGCTAATACTAGTTGCACTCATGATACAATTGCAAAAGATAAAGCCTTGTGGCTAATGGAGTAAAGCAATCTGATCCAACCAAAAAAAAAAGCTAAAAATCAAATGTAAGTGATGTATATACATTATCTAGCTAACTCATGTACAGGTCACTGTAAAGACTTATAGTATGAAAAAAGAACTATAAGTTCCCAGCAATTTATTTATTCATTTTGAATTGGGATGAATCAAACTTGTGGGAAAGCATATTTTTTAAACGATACAAAGTTATCACAATAAACCTGAGCACCGAGTTGACGGTGGTCCAATGCATTCTTAGCTGCAATTACTTTGTTGACCAACATTTTCCACTTGGAATCATCTTTCTTGGTTTGATGCCGAATCTTCACTATAAATTGCCTGGCAAAAGCAAAAGAGACATTATGCAGAGCCACCAAATTCACAATACATATCAGTTCGACGAAGATGCTGCTCTTCAACTCTACGCACAATAAGATGACTCACTCCCCCATATGCATCTCGCATAATCAAGTATTAATCATTGAAGAATCATTTGGGAAGAAAAACACTCTTGCCTTTAAAAGTTTTGACTCATCAACCATAGTTTCTTCAGATCAATGTTGGGCTTTTTTCCGTGCAAGACACTTGAAATGCTAACTTACGAGTCAGCAATGCAATTCTCACTTCACCGTCTGAAGCGAGTTTTGCTCAATATCCAATGCTCTTTAGAACCTAATTAATTAGGTGAATGAAGCCATTGGGTCCACAGCCCACTTATAAGGGTAGGGTGGGGACGTTTAGCTTTAAGTGTGAAGTTCGACTCTCATTTCTACTAAGAGGCAAAGTAAAAGTTTGAGAGAGAGGAGTTAGAATTGGACTGATCAAAAGAAAAAAAAACGTGGACGTAGAACAACCCATTTAGACACGTTCCTGCATCCATCTAAACTTCTCCAGATCAAAATTGAGGTGACAAACATAGAAGTTCTTTTGACTTACCTACAGAGAGGAACCTTGCAATCATCAGGCTCGGTACACATCCGAGAGTGCAATTCAAGAAGCTGCCACATGCGCTTGCAGTGAACACATCCTCCAGGAGCGCGAATCTTGCAACTGGCAAAATGACGTACTAAGGTCTTAAGTCCTTTACAAGCAGGAATCCACAGGCAGGCCACGATGCTCTAAGGAGTTTGTCGCATGGTCCAATCATCCTGCAACCATCGCTGCATATGTGAAGGAGGGCTTCGTTGGCCTCGTAAAGTTGCAAGTATACCTGTCTCTCTTCCATCTTCCTCGGCCTCTCTTGTTTCCTCTGCAACAACAGTAGTTGTAAGACCGCAATGCATGTGATTTTGGACAGTTAATTTAATCATGAAACTAACATATCCACCCGCATGAGAATGATGCGTAGTTATTTTCATAAGGGAGGAGTAATGACCGATCTTCCAGGAATCAATCTGGTTGTCATGTTCACAAAAGTGAAATCACCACCTTGCTCAATAGCAACCAGAGGAACTTGATGCGGAGAGTAACGTAACCAAAAAGATAAGAATGTAGACATCCAGTGATTCTTTGCTATGAAGGACTTAGAAGAGGCTAAGAGCACAATGTTGACGCTACTGTAAAAAGCAGAAGATGAGATAGAGCAGAAGCATCTCTTAATTCCAGGAGATCTAAAGAAGGAAACACAAGCACAAAATTGAGAACAATCTTGAGAAATTTTTTCAAGGAAGTTTATGGGAGAGGCTAAATCAAGGGGGAAAAGAATAACCAAGAACACATCAGTAGTAAAACCCTCATATGGATCTAGAACCGATGAGACCTGCCCTATCTATGTGGGAAGTCTTACTACTAACAGTAGTAGAAGCAGCAGCAGCAGGAGCTAGAGATTTGTGATGGACCATGGTCCATGACGATCAATCTCCCAAAAATGACTATCAACCACCTACGTCATGCGGCTACCACGGTCAACCACCATCCATTACCAGACTCTTCTTTTCTCAGAATAACGAAAATGACCAGAACATGAGTAAATGGGATGCAAGGAAGATGGCTCTCAGAAAAACTCATCTCGGATCATTGTTGAATGCTCTATTGACTCCATTTCATTTCTTTTATCACTGAGTCACCATCGCAGCGAGCACAGCAACAACGGAGCAACATAAAAACAAAAGGTGCAGATTCGATCATAAGTAACATGGAAATCAAACTGCAATCGCGCTCAGTGATTGATGAAGAATTCCTTTCATGCAGAACATGTCCACATACATTCATAGTGATCCAGAGTCAGTGACAAATTATATGTTAAACGTTCCTATATGCAATGCTAAAGCAACGTTTCAATTTGACAATACCAAAGCATCAATGATTTAAACCAATTCGTCAAAACATATATATATAACACCGCCATGACATTTTTTTTTTTTTTTTTTTTTTTTTTTTTTTGGTAAAGAACACCGCCATGACATTAATCTCTGCTCTTAGTCCTAAATTAAGTCAACCGAGACAAAAGGTTTTGAATTTCACGTTACCGAAGAGGAATCTTGATCATGACCGAAGCTTACAGTAACAAGAAGAAGTCCTGGAAGGTGATCAACTTCGGCGGTGATGCCCGAACCGAGATTGAAGCTTTTCAAGCTTCGCGACCTGGAAAACAGGGAGAAGCAGAGCAGGAAAGGCGCAGCTTAGGAATGCTGAGAAACGACGGCGACAAAGGCAATGGCGATGGGGACGATCAGAATCGGGATCTGAAAGCAAACTTCAGTCGGTAATCAACCCGTCGGAAGCTCTCGGTTTCGGCAAGGAGACGAGGCCGCTTGACAAATTTCGACCGGGGTTCCTTTCTTTGTTTTTCTTTTCTTTTCCCTTTTTTTGGGGGGGAGGGCCTTCTTTTGTAATGGGTTGCACTAAGAAATGGAACGAAGGCAACTTGGGTCGATAGCGAACTCGCATGAACGGACCCATCCGAATTGGCTCCCATTTTTATTTGTTATTTATCATTTATTTATCTTGCTATTTATTTATTTATATTTTAATTTTGTACTTTTACTACGGTGAAAATTTGAATTGTTAACTAAAATTCAAGTGCCAGTAATGGGCAATGTTGATTTTGGCAAAAACTATTGGCAACTCTTAAAACAGCTATTGGATCCCAAAGAATCTCTAACAACATTGTTGAAGACATCTATATAATAAGGATCAAAGCATAGAGAAGGTTGGATGGAAAAATTGGAAATATTGCTATTGTGTTTCATCTATCTCCTCTTTAATTAGAAAGTTTCACTATTCTTGTAATCGTTTTGAGAACAAGTGTATATGTAAGAGTGATTGTGTCTCGATATTGTGTTCTATACACTTATTGATTGTAGTTGTCCTAAAAGATTACTAGTGGAATCTAGTCCATGTTAAATGTATCACCTGGAGAGCAAACGTAAACTTGGGAATAAAACTGAATCACTATAGTTGTAGACTTTACATATTCTATCCATCATTATCATCATTACGTGCTCACCAACGCCACCTTCGCATAGTCTCAGCAAATAACCTCTCATGCATGTAATTGCCCTTAGTTATTTTTCATGTTGTTTATTTAAGCTCCACAAAAGTTCTTCATAGTCATCATTGAACTAATTAACCCCTTCTAGGTTGTATTATTAGTCCCGACATAATATATATTAATAAATATAGTTGTTGATAGAGATAAGATACTTAGGTCGGAAAGGAGAGTGAAGTTAGGCTTTTGGCAACAACATAAAGAAATTGGTAAAGATTGAAATTGATTGGGTTATAAATTATAATCAACTAGAAGACTTGTGTTTCCACTATTCTTTCATCTTACTCTTGATTTTCGTCATCTTAGCTATTATGATCATTTCTTTTTATCTTTTACGGCCCGGACACCACTTCTTTACTTCGCTTTTTATATCCTGACGCCATCTTCATCCATTCAGTAGTGCAGTTTCCACTACTACATTCACATACGATATCTATTGTTTTAGTAGCAAAGGGATTACATGTGAACAAAAATCACAGACATAAAATTGCACGTGGAGTTAAATCTTTTATGAATTATTCTAAAGTTATAGAAACATAGTGTTCATCGGAAAATACTACAACTTACGATCGAGAATGAGCAAAATCATGTAATACCCAACTAATTGACTAAATAGGCATACATTTGGTGAAGATACGATGGAATCATATTTGGATCTTAATGTTTCTCATTTAAAATAATCTTAGAACTGTGCTTACCATTTTAGAGGTGGCTTTATACAATGTTATATAATTTATATAGATGCATACGGCGGTTTGCACGCTCTAAAATCAATCAACCTGTCTATTTTTTTACAGCTTGTCTTTCTCAAAGGACAAAAGACGATATTATTGAGTCTGCTACCGGTACTATTTTATTACGGTAATCCAGAACTAAGTCTTAACCTCATTGGGTAATAGTCCAACCAATTTGTATATAATTGCATATCAGTAAGCATATCATATTTGTATGACGCCGAGAGGTTGATGTCATACAGCTGACAAAAAAAAAGGACTAGAACTGCCATTCCTTCTCTTTCTCAAAAGACAAAGACCATATTATCGAGTCAATTACATGCTTTCACATGCTTGGACTGCTTAATCTTCTATCTTCCTAAACAAATGCGGATACTTAGCCCTTTACTCTCAACTTATAGAGATTCTCAAGGTTGTCTAGGTGTTTACACATATGATCGGCTCCTGTGTGTTCGTTATTTTTGTAGTCTAACTTTCAATAAGAGATAAAAGAGACCAAACAAGCATAAACCAAGTGAGGGGTTGTTGATTGCTTTACTGATGAGGGGAATATGAAAGCTATGCCAATGGAAGATGTTGTCTTCAACTCTTTTCACTCTCTTTAAGAAGTGAATTCTATTTTTCAAGAAGGTCAATCTCATGTGAAAAACAATAAAAATTGAAAAGGCAATTACATCATCAAATTTCAACATTGGGATTTTCAAAGTGATAATAAACAACCGACTTAATTAGATGGCGCTTTCAATTCAATAACTTCTGCTCCCAATGAAATCTAAGGCAGCTTAATAGGCTTAAACTCTGTCTACCACACCCCAACAAGAAGTAACAACAACAAAGAGGTACACATCTGTTGACGTTTCATCCATCACAAGAGCTTGGGCAAAACATTTAAAAAAGGGGTCCTACTTTTCTGTGTTCTTAATGATGGAAATTAAGTTATTAATTGGTGAACCACGTGTGTGTGTATATATATACGGACCATGTCAGTAAAGAAATTGAAGCACATTCTACCCTCCATCTTCTTACATTTTGGACGATTTTCCCTATTTGTGAGCATGTCTCATCAACTACCATCAAAGAGAACGATCATGAGATCCAAATAAACAGAAGAAATAAATGGAAGATCATATTCTTACAAATATAGAAAAAAAAATGGAAGAGTTGCTTATGCAAAAGCGTAAATCCAACCAGTTCATATTCACCCATATTTTGTCTAGCTAAATAGTTGTTTCCTTCAAGACAGAACCTGATAAATGGTAACATGGCAAGAACATGTTCTATGCTGTCCCCCCCCCCCCCCCCCCCCCCTTAAAGCTCAATAATTTGACTCGTAACCTAAAGAATAGCTAACAGGGTTTTTCCCAGAAACAAAACGAGTTGGTGAGTTTTTGCTATTCACTAAGTTTCGATTAGCAAGACAAAATGCATTTGTAACATACTAATTCCCCGAACCACTTTATTCTTGTGGGTTCAGAGATAGTCACAATGGTATCAACAACACCAGCTATACAAATTTGTTCTAAACTCACCTATGGCCCCAGGGCGACAATTTAATTCCGTACTTCTATTTAACTTGTAACACATGACTTTCGATGGGGGCTTCACATAAAACTACGGGGGCCTGCAGTGAAAAGTTCATGAAGTCTGTTAAGCATCTCCTTATTACAGATGTATATGTTCTCATGAATGCCAATTGCATGTGCTTTGCTAGTTGTTTATGGAACTACATAATATTAACTGTCCCAACAGAATCAGCAAGGTGACTAACTGCACAAAGTACTGACAATCTTGAGGCTTTGCTCACCAGAACTCTTTTTAGGTCTTTTCATGGCCTTGCGTAAGGTCTCATTGGTATAGAACCAACATCATAGTTTCAGTTGGATCTGATAATTAAAGTTAACTGAATGTTCAGATTGGACATAGTAGATTATTGGACACTTATTAGGGAGAAATGAAAATGAAGGCTCGGTGAGCCAGGTTTCAACAAAAAATTCTTGCAAATGCTCGCAAGAATGCTCTGTTCTAACCTTTTCCATTTTCAATCATTCAAGTATAGAAATTTGGTCAGAATAAGCAGCTCAACAGAGAATTGTCTCAAATAAATTGCTAATAAATGCAACTAGATCCAGTACCAATAAACTCCCAAGTTCTGACCCCAGATTATCGACCAGTCTAAATCTGAAATGTTGATGGATTATCTTATGAAGGATGCTGACTTACCAATTGCTTCCAAGCATGTTCTGCAAGCAAATTTCCAAAGAATTCCACTGTAAAGAAGCCTTATCATAAGAGCTCTGTTAATTCTCGATGCAATGGCAAGCGTGTAGTCCCTTGACCTAGCAATAGGACAAAGCAAACAACTCTTGTCACAAAGCAAAAAACACTCATATATCAACGCTGAACATAGTACCAGTTTATTACCAGATGTCGAAGTTCACAACTTTCCTATCACCATCCATCAATTTGAACCAGTGACATGTTTAGTCCCATGTCCTTTTGAGACTTTACTTGGCAGGAGCACTTATTTCTCAACATCATTTTACTTGGCATCTTCTAATCTTTGGTTTATCTCATCGCGCAGTGAGACTTTCTCAGAAGTGGTAAATAATTGGACTTCGCAATGCTGATACATGTTTGGTGGGTTAGACAACCCTCAAGTTCCAAACTACACTGATGTCCCTGAATTCCTCTTTTGCTTGGCAATGTTGTCCTGCTTTTCGAAAATCAACTTCAGTCGCCCACTAATTATCATTCAACCTGCGAGTAAGCACTACCGTTCACTTCAGTCACTGGAGAAGTGTATCCAGGATGAAGTCTGACAACTCTCAGCATCCACACGTTCAAGGACATGCCAAGCCTCTTCTTCCATGGATGGAACTTTCGAATCCTCAGTCCATCATTCAAGGCCTCAGGACGTATGGTTAATGTAAAGTAGAATTCATTTGACCCCTGTTAGGATGATAGATGAAATAACAACAAATTTATTAGGAGTATCTAAGACATGGTGATATGAAACCAAGTCTGACCAAAGATATGGTAACTTCACAAAGGTTCAGTTTACCATTTAGACAGGATTCAAGACAGACTTCAGTATCCCCCAACTAGGTAACCAGTTCATTCTTGTTTTCTATTCCAATTTTCTTATGCATGATCATTATGTTAAGGGACAGTAGATAGCCTGGGCCCAAAAGAAAGGGGGAGTAAAAGAGAATAATCCCCTAACCACAGCATCCTTTGACTTCTGATCAAAGTAGCAGGATGGTATCAAAATTTGCTAAAGGAAAATGTAACATGCATGGGCCAATGGTACCTCGCTTGACCTGAGCTCAGGTAAGCATCACATGGGCCACAACTTCGACGTCAATTAGGAGTTCAGCTGGATTGTCAAGCTTCGTTTAGAGGACACAGCATTTGAGGCAGAGAAAATTGCCAGCATCCGCCTACATCCCAAAAATAATATCCTTCAGATTATGATCTTCCACTTCACAGATCTATAATTTCACACATATACATCAAACTGCAAGAGTGAGGCTCAAGTACAACAATCCGTGCTTATAGAAGACTGTAACAGCAGACACATCATGTAATCATTGCCACAGATCCACACCCAGCAGCTAAGTAATGCAACAGCAGCACCTAGACAAAGAAATACATCATGTGCTGGATGAGTACTTACAGGTCTCAAGAAATCAACATGGTCAATTTCAAAGAACCAGGATGCCACACCAGCAAAGGCATATCTGGTTGAAAAGGCCATTTCAAAAGCCCTTCGCATTAAAATCCTCCAAATATCCTCCAGTGAATATTCCTTTCCTGTGGTTGGCATACTAATGAGTTCTCAAAACAAGTGTCCCTTATCAGAATGATATCTGTGTCTGCCAGAGCAGGCATATTACAGAAGACATGACCTTCAGCAAGTAAAGCTAGGAGCCTGGACAAGTCCTCCACCTTAGTATCTCCGTTACGTTCTTCTCTCTTCTTTTTCATCATTTTACTCCTCTTTTCTGCCTCTTGCCAACGTAACTTTTCTCTCTTTATCTCTGGCAAGATGGGTTTAATTGGAGCTGACCCAGTTTAGAATCACGAGCCACAAATGTGAAATTGGCAGTAAGTGCAACTGAATCTGAGGAATGCTGGATATCTGCAGAAAATTACCAGTTTAAGGTAAACAGCATAATGGATCAGTAATGAGACTCTATCACGGAAAGGATAACTTCATGAAGATTTTACATCTGAGTATTGTGCTTGAACAACATGTCGAAAACCTTGACAAACTACCAATATTTCTTGGAGAGGATGTTGATTAGCAGGCTTTTCTGTTGTTAGGATGGGTTTGATTTTTTTATTATTTTTTGGTAATAAGAGAATGGTGAGTGGCTAGCAAATTCGCAAACTTCTCCATAGTGTTTATGAGTAGAGTAAAGATAACATGCAAGAGTAAATAAGGTTTGCAAAGAATAAACACACATTTAAGGCACAGCCATCAAAATGACACCATCCTTCAGGATCAGGAGTAATGTGGCTCCTTGCTCCTGCAACTGCTTAGTGGCAGCAGACGGAAATGTATATTCTCGTCCCATAAGCCAATAAAGCAATCATCAACTTGAGGGGAGGAAGTAGCATACTATCATCGATTGGAAGTACTGTTTCATATGATACCTTTCGTGGACTGAGTTACATCCAGTTGGATTGCCATTGATGAGTGCCCATCCCATGTAACAGCTCATGCTATTTGCAATTCAGTGTCCATATGGATTGGCCTCTTGAGAACCACTCTGTCTACCGAAGCAGTGACTAATAATAGAGGCCTTGTGTTGCCATTGTCAATGGAACAATGCTGGTCCAAAAGCAAAAGGCTGAATACAATGGGGATGTTCTGTTACGCATGATTCTAATGATGAATTCCCACACTATTTGAACTATGGCTAATGACTGGAGAACTTAGGCATTCTGGTTGCAGAACTTGATATGGAAAAAGATTAATGAGAATTTAGATATGCACATATACGAATGATAGAGACAAAGTACTTCTTACACGAAAGCAGCAGCATGTTGTTACAATTTATTCCCTAATTACCAGAAGACCAATTCTAGATTATTCAAATGACGACTTGCCATTCAAACTACAAATAGCAGAATACTAGAACTGATTACCCACTGACTAAGCTCCGGCACCTTTCAGTTTTATATCAGGAATTTATCGAAGCACCACAAACTGTATTACCTAACTCTAGCATTGTCGACGACATCATATACAAATTCATCTCTTGCAGAGAAAGCCCATGGGAACTCTCTTTCTTACAATGACGCAGCATGCATTGCGTTGATACAAGCAATAGGCAGCGACAAAAACGCTCGAAATTCTGTTAAAACCACATTTCAACCGCTGAACCATCATTCAAACCGAGAAATTTAAGCCGGAGAAACATCGCAGAAAACAAATGGCACCACATTCAGAACCAGAAACGAAAGTATCACCATCCGATAGCTGTTCAAAGCTCAGTTCATTTACTTTATAGCAGCATATAGTCCCAGCGAGAGCATCGACATCTTCCACCAGCTTCCCCATCCTGATCTCCTTCCAAGGATTCCTACACTGATCTCCGAGCAACATAATCACTTGAAAACTCGTAGAAAACGCTCGTCCTTCTCCCAGACGGATTCCTTGGAACCAATTCGCTCTCCAGCGACACAGCACCCTCGGTCGCACCGGCAACGCCGAGCTCCTCGAATGTCTCGGATCTCGCTTCCCACAAGGCGTCGGTAACAGGCGAGAGAAGTACGTACCGGGCCACAAGCTGATCCGCTTCCGAATCGAAGATCCCGCGTATATGGGCAGAGTGCCGGCAGAGGCCACCGGAACCGCGCTCGCCGTCGAAGCGGAGGCTCCGTCGTCAGTCGCGGTGGAGGATCGGGACGATGCGAGTCCCGTGGCGCGAAAGGAGGAAGCTTCGAGAGGAGACGGTGGACTTCCACTACAACGTACGGAGGCCCTGATTTGACAAACACGTACAAATTATTAATTTAAGAAATATTTTTGATAAATCATGTAAGCAAGCATGGTGGAATTAATGTAGCCATAAGTTTTGATAAGTAAGTTACTGGTTGAGGATTCGTGCAGCCCTAACTTTGTGGGAATTTGAATATATTCCGAAATTTAAGAAAAATTTATTCAAAAAAATTCAAATTTATTATACGATGATCAATTCTATTTTAAATTTTATGTTTCAATTTAGTTTTAAATTTTTTAAAAATTTATCAATTTAATCACTCTGGCCAATTTTGATGGAAATAATCGATGTAAATGCTAACCATGGTACGTGACATGTTTGATGGACAACCAAAGGTTAACATGGACAATTTTGTAATTTTCAGAAAATCATCTCAATTTTTCTTTCTTTATTTTCTTTTTCTTTTTCTTTGTTTGACATTAGGGCAATCAGGACGTGGGGGTCCTTGCCAAAAGGCAAAAAAGAAGAAGAAAATTTCAATTTTTTTAAATGCAAAAATTGTCCACATTAGCATTGCCAAAATTGGCCAGAAAGACTAAATTACTAAATTATCAAAAGATTAGGATTACATTGGTAAAATTAAAAAAAAATTAAGATTGAACTGACCTTCATATAATAAATTTAGAATTTTTTGAGTAGTAATCCCACTTGGAGCCGATTTGTGATTCTTACTGATTCTTTTGCATTTGACATGTGAATTGATCGATGAGGACTTGCAATGCCATGGCTCTTCCTAATTTAGCATGTCCTGATTTGTATATGGCTCTCTGTCTTTGTATTACCAATTGGCTCTATTATGTCCTGTTTATGAAGGCGAATTGCATTTAAGCTTCAACCTCGGATGCCAAATATCTATGTCTTTATAGTTGGTTCTGTTGCGAAAGCTCAAGGGAATAATTGATGTCATTTCTGTTAGAATATACAAAATCTTATTTTGCTCCTGCAATCTGGTTGAGTCGGATTAGATTATTAAACCACTCGAGTGAAATTACACCACCTGAATTTATATGTTCTTGCATGAAAGTCGCACCTTTGGTTTTTAAGAAATGGCTATTCCATTTCAAATCTATTTCTAACAAAGCAATTATGCGTTGTTCGGTAAAAAATATAGGAGGAATAGCTAATTAATCGGCTTCTTTTACAAGAGTAACTTGGCACTTTAGTTGGTCCAAATTGCTCAGTGGCAATAGAACGCTTTTACACTTTTGTGTCTTTAAATGTGGATACAAAAGCCTGATATTCTTGAATTTACAGCCGGTCTATGAGATAATTTACTAACTTTTATTTTTCCTTAAGAAACCCAACTGATTATAATTTATTTTATAGAATTATCAGTATAGACTGCAGTACAGGTAGACACATACAACGCTTAGTATGTGGAATAAAATCCCTCAAATTTTGGCATTAGTGACGACAAGGTTAGACAAACCAATTAGTGACGACAAGGTTAGACAAACCAAGGCAAATAGATTTGCGGAAATAAGACAGTTGATGTAAATAAAATATCAAGAAAAATATCAAAAAATTTATAAACCTATTACAACTATACCAATTCAGTTAAAAACTTTTATTTTTTTTATTAATTCAATCTTAAATATTTTGCAATTATCTTAATTCAATCCATCCAGCCAAATTTAAATGGCTAGCACTGACATGGACACCGAGGCGGTTTTGGCTATCCAACAAACGCTGTCATGGACAATTTTTTAATACTTTATTTATTTTTTGAATTTTTATTTAGTTTTTATCTTTTATCTTTTTTTTTCTTTTCTCTCTGATTTTTTTTTTTTTTTTTTGCTTCCTTCTTCATTTGGCTGGTCACCACTAGCTCACACTCACCATAACTAGGCAAGGCCTCATCAAATCTGGTAAGGCTCGACCTTGGCTAGCCATGGCGAGGTTGGCCTCGTCGTCATTGGGCAAGGCCCTGCCAAATTTAGTGTGGTTGAGCCTCGCTAGTGATTAGTGGGGGTGGCTCTCACCATCGCTAAGGAAGGCCAACTCTTGCTAGATTTGGTGGGGCCTCGCCATTGGCTAGTGAGGCTAACCTCCTTGGCCCTTACCTCAAGCCAATGGCGACCAGCTAGAGGAAAAAGGAAGAAGGGGGGAAAAAGAGAGAAAGAGAAAGAAAATAAAAATTTCGAAAAAAAAGAAAAAATTATCAAAAATTTTCAACGTTAGGTTTTGCCGACCAATCAAATTTGGCTAGACGGAACAATTACAAAAGATATAGGACTAAATTGTCCGAAAAAAATCTTAGTATTGAATTAGCACAATTATAATAAGTTTAGAACTTTTTTGGTTTTTCTCCCATAAAATATCTAATCCTAGACTTTATATGACTTGCCTTAATTAGAATTGTGGAAACAATCGAAATGAATCATCAACGGTCAAACAAAGGCAAAAAGCTCTCCTTCTTTACTCAATACTTGTACATGGGCCTCTCCCTTAATATGACCCGTTGCGTATGACGACATCTCACCCCACACTCCGCTTATCGCCTTCCACTGCGTATCCCCAACGATGGAAGTCCCATGAGAGAATTTCAATTTGGGAATTTTCTCGTGCGTGAGTAAAATATGATCACTTTCCATTTTATTCTTCAATTCCAAACTTGAAAGAGATGTTGCTATTCGTAGCTTTGAGCTGTCGCGAATGCTTTATCCATTCATTCTCTGAAATCATATCTCCTCTTTGTACCACAGGCCATATACAAGTACACTGATATGACTTATTGGTATCTAATACACTAATAATATCAAATGCCTCGTTAGACGTGATATTGCCAAACATTTCGCTAAACTAATTCAGGGATGAGATACATGAGATACTTTACTCATTTTCATTCGCAGAATAGCTGGTTCATGATTCTTGTACTTATTTAAATTTTTCCAATGCAAGATGTTTCTAAAACACTGATTCCATGGTATAAACAGAGAGAAGACCAACACAAATTTATAAGTTCAACTTGTTGATCTATTGATTGTAGTTTCAAGTTGAGAAAATTCTATCTTGACATAGTCATTCTTTTGGTTCTAGGAATATATCCATTTCTATCCATTTCCAATCTAATTCTTCAAGCAGTAACGATGTAATCTCTGTGGCATCTTGTGTTGTATTTCCGATGAGCTGATCAATGATACAGGAAGAACTTCGACACACTAATTTCCGTGAATCATAAACGGGGCTATTAAATAAGTAATAGTTCAAAGCCTCGGTTCATCTAAAATGGGATTAGCCATTTGATCAAGATCAACATAGGGAAAATTGGTTGAATTATTATACGTGTAAGAGTGGCGAATTGGATCCAAGGCATGACTAATGTTTCTGGTCATGTCCTTAACAACGTATACGCCTGTTACCATAAAAGTCATCTTTATTGGCATTCACGGGCCACGGCGGCTCAAGGATACAAATAACGACATTTAGCAAAGGAGGTGGGAGAAAAGGAAAAGTACTTTCGGATCCCCCTTTTGAAATTTGGCATCGAAGAACTAAAAAGTAAAAGAAGTAGCATTTTCTTCTCATCGAAGAGAAGAATAATTTATTGACCGGTTGTCCAGTAATAATCACTGAATCTAGTCATTGATAAAAACAAACGACTTCAGAATGGAAAGGACAGTGAAGTTAGGCTTTTGGCAACATCGAGAAAAGTCGGTACCGAATAAAATTGATTCAGTTGGAATCAATTAGACGTATTCTGTTTACACTGTACGGTCGTCTTCCTCTTGATCTCTGCTATCATTGCCGAGTTCTATTTCCCACTCGGCGCCCCATTCAGGACTGTAGAAACAACCGAAATGAGCCATCAATAGCCAAACAAATGCAAGAAGCTCTCCACCTTGGCTCAAGACCTGCACATGTGCCTCTCCCTTAATATGACCAGCAGCATATGTCAGCATCTCAATCCACGCTCCGCTCATCACCTCCCACTTCATTTCCTGGAGACCTTCTATCTCTCGGGCCAAATTGGCCCCCCCCCCCGGCGAGTATCCTCGAACTGTGAATTTTGAGATTATGAAATAATGCCATGCATAGCCCCTTCGCATCATTGATACCACCATGGATGTAGTCTCGTCGTAGCTCAAGCAACAGTTGCCCTGATGTCACTTGGGCTAGGCCTGCCACAACAGACACTACATTATGTTGATTAACTAAAAGATAAAACATGTAATCAGAAAGGATCTTGCTAAATTCCCTTGCATCTTGGTGTTTGGGGCTCATTGATTGGTCCTCTATATTGTACCATATTTCAGTAGCAATATGCCACATCAAAATACTAGAGTCGTAATTAGCGTTAGTGACATACACTAAAAGATTGTGGCAATGGATTCTCCATGGTTCACTTTTGAGAAACAATTGACCTCTAGCCTCATATATCTTCTTCACCTCCGATAGTTCACTTGCATAATCAGATTTAAGCTTCAACTCCTGAAAGATAAAGATCCATAGCTTCTTAATAAATGGATTCTTAGACACGTACATTGTATTCGCAATCACTGGTAGGGGACCATAGATACAAAATGTTGAAGCATAACCTCTGGCTTGACAAAACCAAGCGATGATCTTCTCAACCCCAAGAAATCGAGAACTGCAGATATTAGGAAAAGAGATAATGCTCCAGGATTGATCATGCTTATACATCTTTCTGGGACTTTCTTTTAAGCACTCGGAGAAAAGATTGCATGCAGAGATGGATTCTGACCACCTTCGAAATATTAATGGTGTATCTAAGATATTGTAAGTAACATTGGTGATAAGGTCTCCTTTACATGTGGAGAACCGAGGCTTCCTCTGATAATCCATGCCAGCTATCAACAAATTGAGAAATGAATTTAGTTTAGACCATCTTTCGCTGAAGACCTTGAATCTTGCAACATTCAAATCAGAGAAAACGAGCATGAATAGAGCTATCATATCAAGAGCAATCCCTCCGAAAAAAAGGAAATAAGTAATTTTCACGTCCAACTCAGGGAGCTGATGTTTCTTCAAGCGATTAAATAAGACAAAAGACAATGCAACACTGGTGAAGGCTATGAAGCGAAAGATGTAACTAAGGGGGGAACTTAGTGCCGTCCTTTTTGTGTGGAGAATCTCATAAATGAACTGGAGTTCGATTGAGATCATCCTCAATGCATCCATTGCAGAAACTCTACAGAAATGGCAAGGGCAAAGTGTGCATTCTGTACTTGTAAACATGAGATCTCCAATGAAGGCCCTAAATATTTGAAAGAAGCAGTAAGCGTCCTTCACCAGAGTGCTCTCGCCAAGTTCTGCTTCTCCATCATTGTCGCCAAGTTTTGCTTCTTCATCATTGTCGCCAACTCCTAAAACATACTGTTTCATAATCAACGGATAAAATACAATTTCTGTCATATATTTTTGAGGTCCATGCAACTTGTGTTGTGAGACCACCCATTCCTTGAGCCTCGGAAAGCTTGAGAGAATAAGTGCCAATATCCTCTCTGCATTTTTTATGACCCCGGCAAAACACAACAGCATAGTTGGGAGCACTAGTGACTTATTATTGGGAAATATTTGCACAAAGAAATAGATGACGATACCTACTTGGAAGATGAGAGTGAGCAAGTGTCGTAGCCAAAGCGAATTGTCCTCCATAGAGAAGGCAGTAATATTATCCGGACCGCCAAGATGTAACAAGAGAAATGAGGCCCAAAATGCCCGAAATGCTTCATCTACTTCAACTGCACAAGCCCATGAATTGCCTTGGACAGAAGAGATAAGCCTGATACCGAATACAACTACCCAATCAGCCATCAAATAGGCCAACCACAAGAGGAAAATGATCATTGGGTTTGCAGTTTTCTTTCTAATAGGTGCAAATAAAGTGAGAAAGACCTTAAGCAAGAGGCTCAAAATGACGAAGCTTCGAATGTTCCATTTCTTCCACAGAACTGAAAAACTAGATGTCATGTTTTTGCCCGGTTTTTTTCTCGCTCCTCCCTAATACAATTTGCCTTAAAACAAAACTACCCTCTCAACTATCCATCATGAGGTGCTTTGTAGGCATTATGAGGAAGCCTTGAATTAGAAATTTATAAATGTAGGGAAAAGAGGAAGAGAGTAATAATGAAAAAAATTGGAAGCATATCCTCTCCCTTGATCTCAATGGAATAACGAAAATTTTTGTACTTGAATATAAAGACGAATGGTCAGGAGGTGGGGGTGGGAGATGTTGGGGAGGACGTGTTAGACGCAAATTGCGCAAACCCCAAGATCTCCATAACTAGAACAAGAACATGCACGATAGAGTAGAAAGAATTGACGCACCTGTTTTGGGATCCATTGTTCTTAAAGCGGAAGCGGAAACACAATGTTCCACGCGCAAGTCCTTCTCCTCTATTGCCCTCCGTATCACTGGCTCAATGAGGCGGCCCCCTCACGTGCAGCGTTAGGTAAATGCCCCTTAGGTGAGGATACAGGTGAGAATTAGGGTTAGAGGAGAGACTTGAGCACTATTTATAGAGTTTCCAGCCAGTCCCCCTCATTACGGGCCAGGCTTAACTCGGCCCACACTAGCTAGCCCATATTAGACTAATTAAGAAACCTTCTACCTCATCTTAGACCAAACCCCGTAAAACGATAAACATTAAACGGTAAATTACAATATCAATTAATGTAGTCCACAATTAGAAAAACTCTTACATTCTCCCACTTGGACTATATTAATTGAAATCGTACCTTATGTGCGCACATTGGTCCAGAGATAATTCTTAATAGTCAATCATATCCCATAAAGTCTCAAAACATCGAATCATGGCGGTAACTGCATGTATACACACAGAGCCTTCCACGGTCACGAGTGCTCTCAACTTTATTGATATGGATTCAATATGGTAGTGTGGCAAATGGATAACATCTCTCATAGAGAGATCCCATTTGTCAGTCACCATTCTCCTACCTTAGGCGACACAAAAACTTGTGCCACAAGAGAATGCTTTATGGTTCCAACGAACCCACATATGTCTTGTCCTTATGGTTAACCTTTTTTATGTATCACAAGACATATGCACAAGGCTAATAACCGGATGCCCGGATGCCCCTAGCCTTCACTCAAGGTTTAAACAATACCCTGAGACTTTTAACAATATATATCAACATAATAACAATCCATTCAAAAACATTTTATTGAATGCAAAAGTTAACATATATGTATCAAACGGTTACTAAATTGTAACAAAACAGATGTAAACTTTATTCAAAAAAGAATAAAACACAGCTCCCACTAAATAACAGCATCCCAAGACGCTCCTAGGCCCATACTAATGACATGTCGATCAAAAACACACAGGCGTAGGCCTTTAGTTAGTGGGTCTGCAACCATATCATCTGTATAAATATAATCTACTGCAACGTCACCATTCTGTACTGATTCTTTTATAGTCAAAAACTTGACCTCCATGTGTTTAGACCCCTTTAAACTTCTGTTGTTATTAATAAACAACACTGCAGAGTTATTGTCACAATATAACTATATGGGTCTATCCACAAAATCATAAACTGATAACTCTCTAATGAGGTTCCGGAGCCAAATAGCTTGAGTAGCAGCTGAAAAACATGCTACAAACTCCGCTTGCATGGTTGAAGAAGATATGGATTTCTGTTTCTCGCTCTTCCATGACACTGCACCTCCTGCCAACATAAATATGTATCCAGTCGTTGATTTCTTATCATCTTGACAACCAGCAAAATCTGCATCTAAATACCCAACTAATTGCAGGTCTAGAACATATTTATAAATCAGCATATAATCTTTTGTTCTCTTTAAGTACCTTAAAACCTTCTTGGCAGCAACCCAGTGATCGCGTCCTGAATTAGATTGATATCTGCCTAGAAGCCCTGTTGCAAAAGCAATATCTGGCCTAGTGCAAACTTGAGCATACATGATGCTTCCAAGCACACTAACATAAGGTACATCCTTCATTTGAGCTTTCTCAAAATCTGAATTAGGGCATTGTGAAAGACTCAATTTATCACCCTTAACAACAGGAGCAATTCCAGGTTTGCAATCCTGCATATTGAATCTTTCTAAAATGCGATCAATATACGCCCTCTGAGATAAACCCAATGAACGGCGTGAGCGATCCCTATGGATCTCAATGCCAAGAACAAAAGACGCCTCACCAAGGTCTTTCATGTCAAAATTTTTCGATAACATCCGCTTTGTCTCATGTAGTAAACCAATATCTCTACTAGCAAGCAAGATATCATCTACATAAAGTATGAGAAAAATATATTTCCTCCCACTGACCTTGGTGTATATGCACTGATCTACTTTGTTCTCAATAAATCCAAATGAAGTAACAACACTATGAAACTTGAAATACCACTGTCTAGAAGCTTGCTTAAGGCCATAAATAGACTTTTTCAATCTACAAACAAGCTGACCTGAGTCATCTGCTACAAAACCTTCAGGCTACACCATATAAACCTCCTCATCAAGGTCTCCATTTAGAAAAGCAGTCTGAGATTCCACAATTCTTGTACCTCCATTAGGGTTATAAAACCGATACCCCTTTGAATGATCTGGGTAAGACACGAAGTAACACCAAGTAGTTTTGGAATCCAGCTTACTCAATGTTGGATTATATAACTTCACTTATGCTGGACATCCCCAAACTCTAAGATGATTCAAGCTAGGTTTACGTCCAATCCACAACTCAAAAGGAGTCAATGGAACCGCTTTAGTAGGAACACGATTTAGAATATAAAGAGTTGTTTTCAAAGCTTCTCCCCACAGAAAATTAAGTAGATTTGTCCTACTAATCATACTTCTCATCATGTCCATAAGAGTACGATTCCGCCTTTCAGCTACACCATTTTGTTCAGGACTACCGGGCATAGTAAACTGACTTATAATCCCAGAATCCTCTAAGTATTTAGCAAACGGCCCTTTAAGTTGTCTAGCATCTCCGTGCCTACCAAAATACTCACCACCACGATCAGATCTCGACAATCTTAATAACTTTTCCCAACTGTTTCTCCACTTCAGATCCGAAAAACCTTGAATTTATCAAGAGACTCGGACTTTTCTTTAATCAAGTATAAGTATCCATATCGAGAATAGTCGTCAATGAATGTGATGAAATAAAAAATTCTGCACAAAGTAGCTGTGTATGGTCCACTAATGTCGGTGTGAATAACCTCCAACAAGTCCGAACTTCGTACAACAGATTTCTTCTTTATCTTAGTCATCTTACCTACGCAACAATCTACGCAAGTCTCTTGATCATCTTTAAAAGTAGGCAAGATATCAGCCTTTATTAGCCTTTCTACTCTTTCTTTAGAGATATGACCAAGACGTTTATGCCATAATGCATAAGACTGTTCCTTAGGTAGAGGTCTTTTGGAAACAACCTTTTCAGCTGAATAAGCAATGTACATGTAGTTGGGAGATAAACTCAATCGATATAATCCATCGGATAAATTGCAACACCCAATCTTATTTGAATCATAAAACATGGAAATAGTATTACTCTTTATTTCAAAAAAGTATCCACACTTGTCTAAACAAGACACAGAAACTAAATTCCGCTTAAAAGAAGGTATGTAAAAAGTGTTTCTTAAAACCATCCGAAAACCAGAGTCTAAAATTAAAATAACATCTCCCACGAACTCTACGTCAACTCCAACGTTGTTTCCAACAGTGAGCTTTGATTCATCCTGATTTGGCGTCCTTCGATTTATGAACCCCTTTAGGCTCACTCTTATTTCTCTTAGACAACCAAGCCTTAAACTTGCTGCAACGTCTCTTCACGTGTCCTCTCTCCCTACAAAAGTAGCAAAGAACACCATCCTTCTTGGTGATTGCCGTCTTAGGACCCAAAGTGTTAGAAGGACCTGCTCCTTCAGAATTTCCTTTGTTGTTGGAAGGACCAGCAACTTCTGAATTGCTTTTATGGGTATAAGTTTTCACCTTCTTACCCTTGTCTCTAGCAGAACTAGAAGCATAAAGAGCAATATGTCCTTTATCTTTCTTCAATTTCTCTTCCTCTGCCACCAACCTTGCAATCAGGTCATTAACAGACCAGGTTTCATCTTGGGAACTATAATTGGTCTTAATAATCCCAAAATCAGGAGGAAGAGTATTTAGAGCTTGATGGACAATGAAAGCAGTAGGAATTTCAACATTGAGAGCTTGAAGCTTTGTTTGCAAATCAACCATCCTCAGAACATAATCTCTTATTCCACCAGAACCATCATACTTCATAGTAAAAAGTGTTTGCATATGTGTCCCTATCTCAGCATTAGGCGACACACGGTTTCTAGCCATCAAAGCTTCCATCATTTGCCTAGCATTGCAGTCTGCAGGCAAACCACTTTTCAAGTGTTCCTGAATGGAACGCTTCATGGACAGCAAGCAAATTCTATTGCTCTTTTCCCATGCAGCAAAATTTGCTTTTTGAGCCTCTGTACTCTCGGCAGTCAGATCTCCCGGCCGATCAGTAGTAAGAGCCATATGAACATCTGCCATCTCCATAGCAAACAAAAAATCCTCTTTCCATCTCTTAAAATTCGAACCAGTAAGAACCTCAATGGTGACGGAGTTACTATTTACAGAAAATGTGACTGAAAGACAAGCAATATATCTAATTAGCATCATGTGAGCATTGTGTAACTTGACACACAAGTACACATCCAGAGTGTTACATGCAAAATCACATAATCACCTTTGGGCAGAATACATGACAAGCAATTGTACACTCCCCACATGATAAGGGTTATGAGAATATATTCCAATCTTCGTGAATTCATCACCTTTGGGCATATGAACCATTAGGATTGGTCACTCCTCCACCACACTATCATGTATCCCTCCATGAACTAATACACAATTATCTCCTTTGGGAGTATAACTATGCATTAGACCTGGAGATATCCCAATTAAATATACGAGATTGAAATTTCTCAAATTCAATCAAGTGTGCCACTTTGGCGGTCACAACTTAATTGAATCCTTGAAACTCTCTCATACCTGGGATAAAATTTTCAACTCACATACATCATATACATGTGATTTAACTTTAGTGATAGGGGCATCATATCACTCAAATCACATGCCATGCTAATTACATTGCCTTATTCATTAAATAAAAATAAACTTTATCGTATATTATTAATGAATAACACTCATAAAGTTCATGTGATAACATACATGTATCCCGGCACCTGTATTTTCAAAATCACAGGAAAAATACAAGAAAAATACGCAAAAAATATACTAAAAATTCACGTATTTAGGGTTTTGTATGTATTTTCACATCCATAGAATCATCAAAAATATAAAATAAATATACCATGACATAGGAAATAATCATACGAATCTATCGCTGCCGGCCACGCGCAAATCGAAGCTCCCACGCGCCCGCACGCGCCGCCTGAGTGCGAGGCACTTGGAGCCCACGCGCGGGCGTCAAAAGCCGGTCAAGACCGGTCCGACCGGTGGTGGTCCGACCGGTTCCCGGTCCGACCTTCCGGTCCAACCGCCCGGTCCGACCGGTTGACCGGGTCAAGTCGGTCAAAGGGTCGGGTCCTTGGTCGGGTCGGGTCGGTCGCCACCCAGGTCGGGTCGATTGCCATTCGGTTCGGGTCGAGTCGGTCGCCACCCAGGTCGGGTCGATCGCCATTCGGTTCGGGTCGGGTCATCCGAATCCGAGTCCGAATCCGGTCGCTGACGTCATCGTGACGTCAGCGTCCGCGCGCGCCACACGCGCGAGCATCGCCCCGCGCGTGGGAGCACGTGAGGGTGCGTGGGCGCTCGTCTTCGACGCCCGGCGGCGCGTGGCCGCGCGTGGGGGCCTCCCCCAGCGACGCGCCGCCCATGGTTTTGCTCGCCTCGTCGAGCCCAGTCAGAATTTGTGATTTAATCTTATTTTTATTGAACTAAAAGTCTCAAAAATCACAAATTATGGCAAGATCCGTACTAACTAGGGCTAATCCGAACAAATTAGGGCAAAATCAATTGTGTTCGTGTTCTAGGGTTATGGAGGCTCTGATACCACATGTTAGACGCAAATTGCGCAAACCCCAAGATCTCCATAACTAGAACAAGAACATGCACGATAGAGTAGAAAGAATTGACGCACCTATTTTGGGATCCATTGTTCTTGAAGCGGAAGCGGAAACACAATGTTCCACGCGCAAGTCCTTCTCCTCTATTGCCCTCCGTATCACTGGCTCAATGAGGCGGCCCCCTCACGTGCAGCGTTAGGTAAACGCCCCTTAGGTGAGGATACAGGTGAGAATTAGGGTTAGAGGAGAGACTTGAGCACTATTTATAGAGTTTCCAGCCAGTCCCCCTCATTACGGGCCAGGCTTAACTCGGCCCACACAAGCCAACCCATAGTAGACTAATTAAGAAACCTTCTATCTCATCTTAGACCAAACCCCGTAAAACGATAAACATTAAACGGTAAATTACAATATCAATTAATGTAGTCCACAATTAGAAAAACTCTTACAGGACGGACCAGCACGAGCAGAGCGCTTCCCTTGTTCTGCCTCTGCTTCAGCGAGTGGTGAGACCGAGTGACGCTTTATTGAGATTTTCTTTTACTTTTACTTTCGGTGTAGTGACTTGTCGTTTGAGGGACAGGTTCAGGATGCTGCAGGACTAGTTTTCTTTTCCACTTTCGTTGTAATCACACTATCGTCGTCACGACAGCAAGATATTTGCATATTATCTTTTGTTGACTGAAGCTTGACTTTTAGAACATGTATGCAGATGGACATTTAAAGTCGTGTAAAACACCGTTGTATTTTAAAAAAATAAAAAATCAACAGGTATATTATGTGGAGACAACTTAAATTTTATTCATTGTCGCGACAAACCAAATACTAAACATATCAAATCCTTCCTTTAAAAAGTCCATCTTAGCATTTAAAACTCATGAGATATTATAGGTAAATTCTAAGTCCATGTATACCCTCCTAGTGCCACTATTCTAATTAAGATGCAAGTCAAAGCATAAATGATTTGAAGCCAAAGCTTTAGAAAGACTTGAAGTATGAGGTTTAGTATGATGAAGCCTCAGATGTTTAATTTGTTTCACAGATCCAAAATTGAGCACTATGTTTTTGCTTAGTTTGAATATTCTCGCTCCTCTCTAATATTATATCGATTACAACAATATATATTGGAAGAATAGTGAGATGTTCATATAAAAGTTGATATAGTTCCTTAGTTGTTTATCAATAATGGTATCTATACAAAAAGCTAAGAAGGTAAAAGAATCGTGAATTACTTATTGTGACATCCTTGATTTTCAGTCCTGTTTTCAATTGAATAAATCGGATTTTTCATAGACGCACCTATAGTGCTATTCTTTGAGCCGATCGCTCGTGAGATAACTAGACTATCTGATGAAGTCATTAAGAGATTCTAATGCAATGGACTCGAAATCGACTAGAAATCGACTGCTCGACCGTGCTAGTTTGCAAGGGTCACCACGGCATTGTCAAAATCAATTAGAGATCAGGGATAAGTCGATTCGGCTGAGATGCGTGATCAAAGTGTGGGTGATTCCACCTGATTGCAAAATTCTTGTCGATCGGCACTAGACCGATTTTCTGTTGTTTTGGATACCTTGTGCCCATAATTGAAACCTTAAGATTTTCACAATCACCGAGAGTTGCCAATGTGTCGAAGAGGTATATTGTGGCTCAAAGAAAATCAACCACGGGTCATTTGCACTAAAAATTTCTAAAAACTACCCGGTAGCCTAAGTCACGCTAAAAACGCGCCAAATGAAAATTAGCTGCGAATTCAAGTCTGATTTTAGAAATTGGAAGTTCTGTCATGTCACAATTAATTCTAGGAGCGTCCACTTAGTCTCAGAAGATTTTTTTGCAAACTGAGACTTTTTGGGAAAAAGTCATCCTAGGGCCGTTTTTATTTAGAAAAAGACTGGGATCGTTTTTTATCGCATAATTGAGAAGCAAGTGGGATCAATTGGTGAGGAAAAATATCAATTTGGTCATTGAAATGTTAATTGAATTGTTGAGGGTCAATTGGGATTAAATCAAGTGAGAATATGTGTCCAATCGAAGCCACAATCCTTAAAATTCGTAGCTTCCCCCCTTACCATTGGTTTTGAACGATTTCAAGGTTGTAAGAAGGGCATGGGTGGAGGAATGAAGGCCAAGGAAGATGTTTTGTGGCTAGGAATGGTCAAGGAGACCATGGTGTGGAAAAAAATGGCTTGTGGAGCCCTTGCCCCTATCTCTTCCCCCTCTCTTCAGCAGACCCTTCTTCTTCCTTTTTCCCTTGCTTTCTCCATTGTTGAGCCTCTTGGAAAGCTTGAAAAACCAGAGGAAGCAGCCAACAAGCCAGCCGAGCAGCCCCCTTGCTCGACTGACCATCGAACCGTTGCCCCTTGCTGTCGCAAGCTAGCTGAAGCCAACCGCAGGTCTGCTTGTCCAACGCCTATGCACTGCTGTTCCAGTGAGCCTAGTCGCCGTCTAGTCGTGCCAACCATCGTGAGCTGCCGTTGAAGCCCTTAGAGCCCCGCTTGGTCCCTTCCTTTGCCGTTTCCAGCTCAACCGGCCACTGGTTCCACCTGTTTCGGCTACAAACAGAACCAAATAGTAGTGGGTATTTCCAGCCACTGTTGGTCTGCTTTCCACGCCTTCCAAACCTCAAAAGGCAGTCCCTCTTTGGAGTTTGTTGCTCCTCACCGCGTCTCCGTCGTTTTGATTCGAGCGGATCCTAAAACAAGTGAGTTTGCTTACTAAACCTTACTTAGTAGGTTAATTATACTTAAGGGTTGTTTAGGTTAGCTTAAGTATGAATTAGTGATAAGTTAGGATGGTTATTTTAGCTTTAGAATGGATTAGTGTAAGCTAATTAGTAAGATTTGTACCATTGATGATGGATTAGTCGAATCGAGAGGAATCCCTGCAGTTCTGTTTTCTGGACCCTCACCGTTTGCCATTTTTGTAGATCGAAATGGGTTACAAATTTGAGGTTGACATCTTCTTGAGAAATGTTTTAGACATCCTCAGCTACAACATATACTTTTCTCAATATTTTTAGCGACTTAAAATAAGGAGTTATAAGCTCTGTCATTTTCAAACAAAGTCACAGTTTTTGCTGGAATTTGTGACCTGTTAGGATTTTAGGGATTTCTATCAACTCTTAGAGTTATACTTTCAAATTGATTTCTCCACAAAAATTGTTTGTCACATCTTCTAGTTTAACATACTTAAATTTCATATCAAATGGACATGTTTTGGACCTCAAACCAAACTGATTTCGGAAAACAGAATTTCTGGAAAACGGACACAGTTTTTATACTAAATTAAAGGATTTACTAGACCAAATCCAGAAGGATTTTGGTTAAGGTGTTTTCATGAAAAATGTTCTTTTATGTGTCTTCTACAACATTAAAATGTGAAAATTTTCTGAGCTCATTCATGTAGGTTTTTGGAATTAAACTTGGGGAAGACAAGTGGCCTGGTTTCTGCCAATTAGGACCGATTATGGTTTGTGATTGATCTTGACGTTGTGCTTGCTAAATAAGGTGTATTTAATGATGTGGTGGATTTTTGGCATGTTGAGAACTTATGTGTGGGGTCATAAGATGGGTTGTCTATGTTGGTGGACTTGTGACATGCCTAGAGGCTATGCTTGACGATCGTGTGAAGGTTAAGAGACTCGTCCCTGGCGTGTGTCGGTAGACATTAAAAGTTATGAGAACCATCCCTGATGTGTGTCGGTGGACATTAAAAACTAAGAGGACCCTTCCCTGGCATGTGTTAGTGGATATTACCTTTTCCCGACGTGTGTCAGTGGATATTACCTTTTCCCGACGTGTGTCAGTGGATATTACCTAAACCCGGCGTATGTCGGTAGTTATTATTCTTCCCCAGCGTGTGTCGGGTAAACTACTCGTGTGGGTAGTAATAATTAATTAATTAGAACGCATGTTGAGCTGAATGGATAGAGGACCGGCGTGTGTCTGATAAAACTGCTCGTGTGGGTAGTATTAATTTAATTAATTGGAATGCATGTTGAGTTGAGTTGATGAATTGGCGTGTGTCAATAATTCTTGCTGTAATGTGTATTGGTAATTCTTGCTCGTGCGAGCAATGATTTAGTTGTAATTCTTGCCTTGATGTGTATCAGTAGTTATTGCTCGTGTGAGTAGTAATTAAATTGTGATTCTTACTCGTGTGAGTAATGATTGGTTTGGACGTTCCAAATTGGTGTGTGGATTTGGTATATACACATGGTTGTGATAAGAACTGTAGGGAACTGAGGCCAAGGTAAGCCTCTATAATTGTGATTGTGTGCTTAATACGTCTTAGGCGTATTACCCTCCTAATCGGGGTTTGGAGTGTGAACTCGCTGAGATTTATATCTCACCTCTTCGTGGGCTTCATTTTTCAGGACCGTAGGGTGGAAGACCTGGAGACGAGTTGAGGGGATCTGAAGTGTACGTCAGATATATTATAGTTTCTTTTCAAGAGTCAATCATTGGAAGTCTGGTGGCTGTAGACTTTTATATTTGACTCGGTGTGTATTTAAAAGTATCTTTGTTTGAAAATATATTGTCCCGCTTTTCTATCCCGAGATGGTTACTGTCAGGGGATTTGTTATTCGCTTCCGCATGTGCAATAAAATAAAAGGGTTGACGACTTGTCTTGGGAAGTCGCAAAATTTTATCGACCACTAAGGGATGGGCACACGCTCGAGGATCGGGGCATGACAATTATTCTGTAAATGAACACAAGTAAGGTATCTCATCCATTATATAACAGAAAAAAACTATCTTATGCATAAATGATGCCAAATACTTTGTGTCGCATTGATGTTTTATCTTTAAATCGGTTCTATCTTGATTCTACTTGCACATCTATATGTAACTATATGAGTTTCGAACTATGAAATTTTAATATCCATAATGAGCTTAGTGAAATGTTTGGTGATATTGCATTTAACAAAACACTTAACATTATTGATGAATAAAATATCATCGAAAAAGTTACATGAGTGTGCTTTTATAAGATAAGTAGATCAAGCTAGTTGAAGAACACCATAGTTATGCAAAATATGAAATGAGCATTCAAATTGAGAATTAACAATATTATATAATGCCTAAATTCATAGATAGGCATTTAGTTACGATAAGATGTAGTCATATTTATACAATGCATAAGGCAGTTTGCTTGCATATCAGTATACCATGTTATTTGACAATATATTTATCTATGCCAAAGAATGAATATTGTTTTATCACACTACTATATTTTAAATTATTAATTCCTTGGTTTATATAACCCTATAAAAAAAACCAAATTGATTACCAAAATTAAAGTTTATGGACGATGTGATATATTTTTATTGAATCTTTAGACATGACGCACTTGTTCAAGTAGTTAATGAAAGTTTGTTGCATTATTTCTTCTATAAATCGGTGGATCATTTTCTCTTCACTTTTATAAAGGGGTGATCATATCGATTTTAGACTGGGTCCTTTTATTATGGGGAAAATATAAAAAAAATATATCTTATTGTTGACCCAATGACTAATTATGCCCTCTATTTAAGCAAATACAATTCACATACCTCTAACCAAAATTCTAAACTATAAAAATCAAATTGCCCTTCTAGCAAACTCATTTAACATCTTATTTAGGATTTTGGTGGTTTGGTTTTTGTTTTGTTTCGAGTTTTTGGGTGAATGTGAAAATTTTGGATCTTGCGAAAAGTATTTTGTAGAAAATAATATTTTTATATAGGGACACCAAGATAATTGATGTAAATGTGTAAAGTTATCTCCAAAGATA
The DNA here is from genome assembly GCA_017140255.1 of Eucalyptus paniculata subsp. matutina. Taxonomy (NCBI): domain Eukaryota; kingdom Viridiplantae; phylum Streptophyta; class Magnoliopsida; order Myrtales; family Myrtaceae; genus Eucalyptus; species Eucalyptus paniculata. Next base: position 17,469,089 of record CM029435.1, read on the forward strand.
AAACTCAAGTACGTATTTAATATTTTCGAAAGTAGAGGTTAATAAGAGATCATTAGGTAAGACTCAAAGCATATTTTTGGAATCTTACCTTTTTTTTTCTACTTGGCCCCAAGTAATGTTCCTTTGTTCTGCCTTCTTCTTTCTATTCTTTTTTTTTTTTTTTTGCACAAAGACCTCACAAATTTTTTTTTTAACTTGAACATGATTTGTGAGTCATATTTTATTCTTCTTTTGAATTTTTTTTTGCCAAAGTTTGTGAGTCAAGTTGGGTTGACATTTGCATTAACCAGGTGCAAATAAGCTTAGTCAATATCAACTATTGGATTATGTGGGTCCCATATTAGGTCCAGATAATTCAACGAATGAGATGCATTGATCTCATCATTAATTGTTTCATTTCATCATTGTTTCTCGTAGAAAAAATACCAAGCTTCGAATTTTGAATTTTGTCTCCCACACATTCCGACCACCAAAAGTGGCCACTTTTCTCGTTGAGTGAGCAAGCATTTATCTCAAGGAAGTTACTGTGGTTGCATTGCCTCTATTTTCAAATTTATTTCATCCACATGTGAATATCTTTTGCATGAGCATTTACTTTCAACCCTTCTCCATATTCGACATCATTTCCTTGTAAAACTCGAAAGAATTACGAAAAATCATAAACCTATTCTTTGGATTCTATTCCAATTTTAAAATTTTTAATTTGATTAATTTAGTCCTTTTTTTTAATAATTTGCTAATACAATCATTTTCACCAATTTTGACCAGAAATTGTTAATATGACGACAGTCACCTTATGTAGCATAATCGGCACTAACATGGACAATTTTTGTGAATTTTTTTATATTTCTTTTCATTTCTTTTCTTTTTTTTTTTTTTCCACCATGGCCATTGAGAGTCACCGGGTCTCGCAATGGCCGTTGACCTTTGTCAATCATTGGGTGAGGGCTACCTCACCTATAGCCGCAATGGCCTCATCAAGTGACCGACGAGGGTTGCAAGCCATTGCCGAGGCCTTGATGAGCCTCACTAACTATGGTGAACAAGGAAAGAAATTTAAAAAAAAAATTATAAAATATTGAGAACTTTTTAAAAAATTGCATAAATTATTAAAATCAATGTTGGTTGTACCATGTAAAATGGCTGACATCCACATCGGTGATCTCCAGCCAAAATTGGCCAAAAAGACTAGCAAATCGTTAAAAGATTTAGGACTAAATTAACCAAATTCAAAAATTTAGGATTGAATTAACATATATATAATAGGCTTATGGCTTCTTTTTTTTGTACTTATCCCTTATGTGTCTGCTTTTCCATATGCACTTGTCTACATCATTCATACATATTTGACTCATTTATTAATCACATCATACCTTTAAAAACCCAACATTACACTTTTATAAATGAGTCACACAACATGATACGTTTAAGAAATAAACCCTTACAAAAATATGTTCAAACGAGTAATAGAATGCTTAAGTGTATCTAACTAGATCGCATTGACCTAGGTAATATGCTAACTCATTTAACTAATCGTGTCTTAGCTTGTTATAGATTCAATAAAAAGGTCAATTAGCAAAGAACACATCTTTTTACTTATGTATAAAAAGTTATTCCGTTTAAACTCAGTTTGAATAAGCTTACAATCATGTATCCTCTTCAGGTCATGTTAATGAGGGTCTAATTTTCTAAAAACCTCCAACTTTACATCCAATTCCAATTTTTCCATGAACTTTTTTTGTCTAAAAAAATTCACCAAATTTTACCCTAGTTCAAAATCTGTCCACGTGTCCAAAAATTGCAATTAATTTTTTCAAAATTATGAATATCGAGGCTAGTTAGGAATTCATTATTAGAACTTTCGTGTTCATCAATATTCTCTCCCTTTTATGAAACAACAACAATCTCCTAATACCGATAATATTGAAGAAATGAATGACAATTTTTGGAAAAAGGGTTAATAGGAGCAGATTTGGATTAAAGTCAAAGTTGATACTTTTTTAAGACGAAAGAAAAATTGGGTTAGAATTGAGATTTATCTAATGATGGGTTTTTTTATATGAAATTAGGCTTGTTAATCGGGAAGTAGTGCTTAAACGACTTCAGAAGAGGTTAAAATTCCCAAGCAGTATTGTCGAAAACCCTATTGGCTTGGTTGGTGGCTTGGCGGTGTTCTGGAATGATCGGGTTTCTCTGAGTGTGGACCGTCAGACTTTGGACTTTCTTGATATGATATGCACGGATGTAGAGTGTGGAATAACAATGCGCCTCACATGCCTTCATGCGCCGGCAATGTATAGACTCAGACAAAGATTATGGGCAGCCTTGCAACAAATCAGCCACTATAACACCTTACCATGGGTGTGTGCTGGAGATTTTAATGAGATTATTTATCATTGGGAGAAAGTTGGTAAGCAGCTAGTAGAACCACATCAAATGCACTCTTTTCGTGAACTTTTAAATGATTGCTCATTGATGGATGTGGAAAGCAAGGGCTGTGCATTTACGTGGGTCAATGATAGAAATGGAGAGGACTTTGTGAAAGAAAGACTGGATCGGGTGCTATGTACTATGGATTAGCAACTAACAATCCTGGACGTTGAAGTTTTTGCCTTACCCACCCTAGGTTCTGATCACAACCTGCTCCTATTAACTACTTAAGCAATCCCAGTCAAAAGAAGAAAGGCTTTTACTTTTGAAGCATTTTGGTTACAGGACCAAGAGTGTCGCACGATCATTGCCGATTCCTAGGCATCCTTCTAGGTTAGAGCATTAGCATTACCCCAGAAGTTAAAGGCTGTCTCTGAGGCCTTTACTAGTTGGAGTCGATCAAAGTTCTCCAATGGTCATCATCAAATCAACGTTCTGCAATAGCAACTCCAAATTCATATAAATCAACCCAATGGCCAATATGACAAAGCGACGGTTACTAGACTAAAAGAGGAAATACAGCACTTATGGCAACATGAGGAACAATATTGGGCAATGCGATCAATGATTAACTGGCTTAGATGAGGGGACAAGAATACCAAGTTTTTTCATGCCACCACTATCCAAAGGAGACAATGAAATCGAATAAGCATGCTGCAAGATGAACATCAACGATGGGTGCGAGATCCAAAGAGACTGAAGGTGATGACACTGGATTCTTTGAAAAGTTGTACAGATTAATGGGACATCGTGACTATGGGCCTATCCTAGCATAGTGTCCACACATGGTAACAAAGGAAATGAACACTACCCTAATAGGAGCGGTCACTCGAGAGGAAGTACATAAAGCAACTTTCCGATTGGGGGCAACTAAAGCATCTGGGCCCAATGGATTGAATAGACAATTTTACCAACATCATTGGAGTATTCTACAAGAAGACATATTCCTCTCAGTGCAAGACTTCTTCACCTCGGAGTGATGAGATCCGAGTTTAACAGGACAATTATATCCTTGCTACCCAAAATACCACACCCAGCAATGCTAGATCAATACCAACCAATTAGTCTATGCAACTTCGTGTACAAAATCACATCCAAGGTTCTAGCAAATCGTCTAAAACCATGGTTACCTTAGCTGATATCCACGGAGCAATGTGCTTTTGTTAGTGGCCGATAAATCCAAGATAACATATTAGCGGTCCAAGAGGTACTCCATCAGCTCAGGATAAGGAAACGAAAAAAGACATTTCAAGATGTTTTGAAGCTAGACATGCAAAAGGCCTATGACCGGGTGGAATGGGATTTCCTAAAAGACTACCTACTTAAGCTGGGATTCCACGCAAAATGGGTATAGTGGGTGATGCAATGCATGACCCACTAGGGGTGAGCAGCGGTCTAGGGTCGACCCTGGAACTACCTTGGACCGGCCCAACCTTGCTGGTCCTGGTCTGATTCCCAATGGGACTGGGTCGGTCCTCGGTCCTGAAATTCCAGGACCAACACTGTGCGGGTTGGTCCTCGGTCCTAAGAGTTTTGGGTCGATCCAACCCTGGACCAACCATGTATATTATATTATATTATATTATATTATATTATATTATATATAATTCTTTTATATATTCAAACCTAAGTAAAATGTCTGTTATATTATATTATATTGAGATGTTCTATCAATAACACTAATAGTAATTTCAATTAAAAACTTTTGTTGAGTATTAATTATGTGTCGTTTGTTTTATTTTCAGGTGTTTATAAATTCAAGTGAATTAACAAGATGTGAAGTTATATATTCATGATTTATATTAAGAATTTTGAACTTTTTATAGTTTAATTGTATTTTACTAATAAATTTCAGCTACACTTTGCTTTTCAATTTGTGTCAAATGGTAGAAGTTTTTGAAGAGTAGAGTAGTATTGCGATTCTTCTTGTGATTTGCTAGTCAAGTGGTGTGAAGCTCATTTTTTGGTTGAGTGGACTTTACATGATCAAATGTAGGAAAACGCTTTTGCATATGGTGTTATGAATATTAAAGATAGATGATTACAAGAACTTTCCATCTTGTCCCATATCTCGATGAGCGGTTAGCAAATACGAAATTTCTATTGTATCATCTTAAATTTGCTAAATATGTATTGGTATTTATAGTTTAGTTGCACAATGCCGCATTATCAATGGATGTGTAATTTGAATTTGTAGGTTTGCTTTTTATGGAGTATAAAAAATAAGACAAAAAAAATTATCAATCGGTCCCGGGTTGACCCTGGAACCGGACCGAACCCATTGGGTCGGTCCCGTCCTTGGTCCCAGGCTCAATAGGGTCGGTCCTCGGTCCTAAAAATTGAGGACCGACACTGTACGGGTTGGTTCTAGGGTTAGGGGGTGGCCCGGACCAACCCGGACCATGCTCACCCCTAATTACAACGATCTCCCTTAGTGTCAAATTTAATGGAGAACCCCTAACCTACTTCCATCCAACAAGGGGACTCAGACAAGGAGATCTTCTCTCTCCATGCCCGTTCATTTTGGTGGCGAACATCCTATCCAACTTATTAGACAAGCTGTGGACATGGGAAATATCAAGGCATCCAATTAAATAGGTGGTGTCCTACCCTATCTCATCTTTTTTTTCGCAGACGACACTATCTTTTTCTTAGAAGAAAAACTCTTGGAATGCTAGAACTTAGCAAATATACTAAATCAATACTGCCTAGCTACGGGACAAGCGTGAACCGAAACAAATCAGGGATTTTCTTTAGTAAAGCTTGTCCTATTAGCCTACAGGAAAACTTGGCGAGAGAATTTTAAGTACCTATGCTAGCAAAGACTGATAAATACCTGGGCATACCGTCGAATTGGGGAAGATCCAAAAATGAGATGTTTGCCTGGATTCTAAGTAAAGTAAATTCAAAGTTGGAAGGGTGGAAAGAACAGCTAATTTCCAAGGGCGGTAAGGAAACTCTAATCAAAACAGTAGTACAGGCACTCCCGCAACACGCCATGTCTATTTTTAAAATTATTGTGTCTATTTGTAAGTCCATAAACAGAAAATTGCTAGATTCTAGTGGCAACCTCATTGCAGCAAGTCCGGCATTCACTAGAAGAAATGGGACACCCTCAAAAGCAGGAAGGACACTGGGGGACTGGGCTTTTGAGATCTCATCACGTTTAACAAAGCTCTACTGGGAAAACAGGCGTGGCGTCTACTCCAACACCCATCTTCCCTGTGGAGCAAACTTTTCAAAGGCCTTTACTTCCATTCTAAGGAATTCTAGCATGCTGACAAAGGAACTAGACCCTCCTAGGGATGACAAAGTTTACTGCTAGGCCGTGACTCAATATTAAATCAACTCTAGTGGTCAGTTGGCGATGGACAATGGATCAGAATCCGAGAAGATAAATGGCTTTCCAAAGGCATAATAGGCGGGCTTGCACCTAGAGGAGAACCCGTGAAGGTGGCGAACTTTATTATTCCAAAACAAAATATATGGAATGTACCCCTACTTCGCCACAGTTTTGATGATCAGACCATCAAGGAAATTCTTACACTTCAAATTTGACCACACTGCATTGTCAACCAACTCATTTGGAAAGGGGGGCAAAACGGCATGTATATAGTTAAGAGCGGATATAACTATATCAGATCAACAGAAAACAACGACACTCATAGCCGTGCATCTTCACCCTATCAAACTCCATGGAAACTGTGGAGCAAGCTCTGGACCATGAATACTACCCCTAAACTATGCATATTCATGTGGTCCTTATGCCACAATGCTTTGTCTACAAAGGAAAATCTATATCATAGGCGAATCATCCCAGACTTAGTTTGTCAACTATGTCAAGCTCAAATCCCAAAATCCATTGAACATATTTTCCTTGTATGTCCCTGGTGCTCGTGGAAGCCATGCAGAATGCTAGCTCGACGCCATGGGAGAGCAAAGCTTTATTTGCTGAAAGTGCGGTGCTTCTCCCCTGTTTCCCTAACCTCCAGATATAGCACTGTTGAAGAGAGGCAAACTACATTGCAGACTGGGCCGCTAAAGCCCATGGGTGTTGTCTCCTTCCATCGAATTGGGTTGTTTCACCTCCCCAACCCCTTATGGACCTTGTTTGCTTTGAGGCCCTGTACAAGGGTTGTTCTTTTTTGCGAATGTGAATAATATACTCTATTTTCCGACCAAAAAAAAAAAAAATCACTGGCATAAAAAAAAATGGCCATTAAGCGATGTTACAATTCTTAGCTTGATTCTTTTTCTTTAATTTAGACCCACTTCACATTCTTTTTAATTTATTCCTTTTGTTTTCTTTAAGTTAGATATTTTTTTTGCTTTTTTCCTTTAACTTAGACCCATCTATATTCTTTCTCTTCCCCTTTTCACGCAATGCTCTTTTACGAGAATAAGTGATTCGGGAGTCACACTTTTTCCTTTAAAATGTTCTTTTACGGGAATTTCACGTTGGCGTCTTAGAGTTGATGCACAACTCTTGACTCTTTCTTCCAAAATAAAATTATTGAATAATTAAACTAATAGGTTATACGATTGTACCTTAAAATCATTAACCATTTTCCTTGCAAAATTTGGAAACAAGTAGGTATTTTGAGCTTTGGAAAAGGATAGAAAATTGTATCGGACATTCTGGTATGTCTTACCAGATTTCATATCTTTAACATTAATAATTCTTAAAATGCGAGAGAGCCATAAGAAAATAAGCATGCGAAAATATTAAGCAATGTCATTGTCTTCCTTAAATCTACACTTGAGATCAAGTTAAACGAAGAAAGAAAGGATGAAGTAAATTCTCGGTATCTGTTAAAAGCAGAGATTTCAATATTGCTTTTTCCTTTGCTTTTCTTGTCGTTTTTTGTGTTTTTATGGAATTATTTCTAAAACCACTATTTGTAGTTAGGGTTACGTGGATGAAAATTCTGTTTAAAGTAATCAAACGGGGAAAAAAAGTCTATCCAAAGTGAGTAGTGCGTGCAGAAATGGTTTGCGTGCAATTTGTTTTTGCAGTTCAAGTGACTAACTACACGTGTGAAACTTACTTGAAAGATTTTCTCCTTCGGACATTAAGTTTATGAGATTAGTGTTCATATCAGCAGATTTCATTAAAGTTAATTAATGAAATGATGATGTTCAATGTTTAGTTCAAGTGACTAGTCGAACTGATTGTTTTGCAAACCTTGAGTGATTTAATGAGATTGCAACAAAATGCAACATATACATGGGGAGATGACTCTTTATTTATTTGTCAAAAGAGTTTATCTATTAAAAAATCTAAGAAGGTGAAAGAATTATCAACAATCCATTCCTCCTATATAATGGAGCTCAAGATAGATCTAACTTGAGTTGGTTGAATCACTAGTGGGTAAAATTAAATGTTTACAAACGCGTCTTGTGTCCCCAAAAGTGGAAGATGCCATTAGGTTATTAATTGTGAAAACTGACCATTATTATGTACTTGGCAAGATAATGACAATGTCCTTTCACTTAATTATGACCTTAATTCAACCAATGAAAAAATTCTACCTGAAATTTTAATTTAGCCAAAGAAATCGAAAAAGAAAACTTGCCCTTTAATATGGATGATTGATATAAGCCAAAGCTGTACTGGAGACTTGGAGTTACTATAAGTAAGACGCCCCAAGAAGGCATCTCCCACCAAAAGCAAGTGCTACAAGTTTTTCACAGATTTCGAGAATCTCTCTTTATCTTCTCTTCTTTTTTTTTCTCTATTTTTGGATTATTGATTACTTTGATTTGAAGTGATTCCCTTACTTTCTCTTCTTTTTAATTAGACAAGATTAACTATCATAAAATTAAAATTTATAGAAATATAAAATTTATCTGTTAAAATTGCATGAGCTCAATAAGCTTTATCCATATAACAAGCAAACTATTCTTCTCTGCTCTTTCATCACTCTTTTGCCTTTTGTCCATGTAGGGCAAAATATTCTTCTTCTTCTTCTTCTTCTTTCTTACCTTTTTCCCTCTTTATATGGAAATCTATCATTTAAAAGGATTGAAAATTTCAGGTAAAGATTATTGCTTATTTACAAGTATCCCATACATTAAATGACAGAAGAAAAGTATTATATGCATTGATGATGCTTCTTGCTTTTGTTAGGTTCGCGTTTTATCATCAAATCATTCCTAGTGGCAATAGGTTTTCCACAAATTTCAAGGATTTTCTTTATCTTTCTTTTTATTTACGGATTATTGATTGCTTTAAACTGAAGTGATTCCCTTACTTTCTCTTCTTTTTTATTAGACAAGATTAACTATCATAAAATTAAAATTATAGAAATATAAAAAATTTCTATTAGGATTGCATGAGCTCGATAAGCTTTGTCTATATAAAAGCTTTGTATATATAAGGGGCAAACTATTCTTTTCTTCTCTTTCATCACCCCTTTGCCTTTTGTCCATGTAAGGCAAAATATTATTCTTCTTTTTTCTCACCTTTTTTCCCTCTTTATATGCAGATCTATCATTTAAAAGGATTGAATTTCGGGTAAAGATTATTGCTTATTTACAAATATCCAATGCATTAAATGGCAGAAGAAAAGTATTATATGCATGGATGATGCTTATTGCTTTGTGCCAGGTTCATATTTTAATGTCAAATCATTCCTAGAGACAACAAGTTTTCCAGAAATCTCAGGAATCTCTCTTTTATCTTTTTGCATGCTCGAACTGCTTCATCTTTTGTCATCCTAAACAAATGAGAGATTCTCGAGGTTATCTGAGCGGTGGTAGTGGTGGCCCATGTCCTTCTCCTTTGGAGTTTTATATTCACGATTTTAATGACCAATGAAGACTCTGACAATTTGAGTTATTTTTGAGGAATTAAATATGAGAAAGAATATTCCTAGCCAATGTCACAACAAATCTAATAAAGATACAAATGCATTGCAATTGAGTTGTTTAACACGATTCGCAATTCACGTTAAATATTCTTAGCCATGTGCTTAAAAGGCATACTTCCTCACATTTGCCACAGTTGAATATAAATTTCTTTTTTTAATATGGTCTCGGGTTTCGCACTAACTGACTTAGACTTGACTCCATCCGACCACACAAGGTAAGGAGGAGATTCCATTCCTGACGTGCTTTTTCACTCTAAACCATCATCGAGAAGATGAGAATAACACTTTATAATAACATGTTCCAAAAAAATAAAAAAATTAAACATCCTCAACAAAAATTAAATCACATTACAATTTTTTTTTGAGTTAAATCATTGTAGTAACAGTTTCTTCTGTTTAATCTGGCTAGTATTAAATTTATCTTAACTAAATTCTTCATGCAGTTAAATCGAATTTCTAGCTCCAGCAACTATGAAATGAGACTACGAGAGAGAGAGAGAGAGAGAGAGAGAGAGAGAGAGAGAGAGATGGTCTCATTTCATTTTTTCTCTCTATTAAAAAATTGTTGTTGATTATTTATTTATTTCTGTGGCGGGTGGAGAAGTGAGATATGGCCGGGTTCGGGGTGCGTCAACATCTAAATAATTAAAAAAAAAATTGTCACATCTGTCTTTTGCTTTCAATATAACCATGGATAAGTGAGAAATGGTCGGATCTTCTGATAGCGATGCATTTTTCTTTTTTTTTTTTTTTTGAACTTTTTTGAGATTATCCCCTTGAAGTAAATAAATTCATCAAATCATAATATTAACTATTAAATCATATAAAGCGAGAGGGAAAATCTTATTGATTGATGATATAAATATGAGCTTATATCAATCATAAGGTAAATCGTGTTTTTTTTTTTAATTATTTACCAGCATAAATCTATTTTTTTTGTTAATATTGTTTGAGTGAAAATCATTATTGCCATAATCATGTGCCACCTAGATGCGGGAGATCTTTTAAATGCTTTGTATGCTTAAAGATATAGATTGTGATTATTGTAGTGAATCTAGTGATGATGGATTCAAAATATATCCATAACAATAACAAACACATAAGGAAAAACGAAATGGATCACATTAGAAAGAAGATAAGGGAAAAGAAAATGAAGGTAGATGAGGATGGAGGTGTGCGTGACTTTCTGGGCTGTTTGGTATTCAGTTGACCAACGTTGGCATTGTCAATGAAGGTTATTAAAAAAAAAAAAAAAGTGGAGAAAAGGAATTTGATGGTGTTGTAGTGATGATAAGAAGGCAAGGCTCGGGGTTGCAGGACATATGGCAATCGTGTATTGAGGGAGAAGAGCTGAGCCACCTTCCCCTGGAAGATTTCTTTTTCGATCGTTTCTCGTGTTTTCCTCTTTCACGTCTACATCTTGGAATCCTTGAACTGTCGAGGAAGTCACAAGATCCCTGATCTGGGTGATGTCATCGGCGTGCGTCGTGAAGGCGAAGGCAAAGGCGATGTTAAGGGTGGTGAATAGCAACAGATTACTTTGTTGAAAGAGCAATCTTCTTATCATCCATGTTATATTCGTACATTTACTAAACATTGGACACCGTATTATAAATCTCATCAGTATCCTATCCGACTTTTATGTTATCCTACCTCATACTATCCGACAAAAAAATGCATAGACATGAGCTGTTGAGCCCTTTTGTTGGTCATGGTCAAATGTTCTTCGATAAAAGGAAGATCAAAAGGCTTTTCGTTGAGCCCTTTTGTTGCAAATGCTGAAGGATAAGGCCCATCTTAGACTAGCCCAGAAGGCGTATTTTAGGACTTTGGGTATATACTCGTAAACAAGCAAACACAGAAATATGCCCAGTACATAATTCAGTGTCACTTTTTTTTTTTTTTCGTAGGAAAATTGTGTCATTAAGACAACCCCTTTAGATCTTAATCTCATAGGAGTGAATGCACAGAGCCATTTCGGGGGTCCACGTTGACCCTTTGGGCCTCCTTTCCCAGAGCCCGACTAAAGCGGGACGAGAATAACATAGTAAGAAAAAGGGTCACATCAACTAAGGGGAAAGACCACAGCAATTTATTTGTGTACTTTATTTTGTTTGAGAATCATAAGACGGTCGTCTGTGTTTTGATACTTAGTTTACCCACAGCGTATAACCCCGCGGATTTCTCGGAATTCATTGTGGAGAGCGGTTGCATCAAACTGAAATCTGGTCCAAATGAGCCTTACCTATTAAGGGCCCGTTTGGTTCGGCATTGGGGAAATGCTATTGAGAGAATGCAAATACCTTTAACGTAAATGGATTTTCCAAAATTTTAGACTGTTTGGTAAACTATAACTGAAAAGTGCTTTAGGGAAATGCAAGACTGTTTGGTAAACATATATTTGAAAAACCCTTTAGTGTGACCAAATTAAGTTTTTTAGTTTTAGTATTTTTAAAATTGCAAAAAAGAAACAATAACTATATAACATTTTATATTTTCATGTTGAGAGTAATATAAAATATATATATTAATAAATTTATTTAAAAATTATATTAAAAGAATTTGATAATAAATTATATGCAAAGCTCAACTTTTGGCCTAGGGTTCTTTTAGGTTTGTTTTCAACTTTGAATAATTTTTTTTTAATTATTGTAGTATTAATCATCTTCGTTAATTTATGATCATTCTAGTGTATTAATAAAAAGTTGGGCTATTGATTGTCAAAAGATAAAAATGACAAAAAAAAAAAAAGGTGAACCCAACATTTGCAAAGGGTTTTTATTATTTTAAAATAAAAATAAAAATAAAATCCGATAAAACTCCATCGCCGATCAACAGCAGTTGGGGTGTGGGGAAGATGATCGGTTTAAAAAAAAAAGAAGAAGAAGTCAACGGATGAATAGTAGAGGTGGACTTGCATTTCTGAAATGCTGAAAGGTTAAAGCAGGTCCCCACCTATTTTGGGTTTTCAACATTTCAAATGCCAGCATTTGGCCAAATACACCTCCAAATGCTGAACCAAACGGGGCCTAAACTAAAGTAAAAAGAAGAAAATTGCGTTTGTCATACACTATCAAAGTCATTTGTGACCCTACATGATGCTGCCAAGAATCGGCAGTTGTACTTGGTCTTGCCCTGTAAATTGTAGTCTCCATGGAAGTCACTAAGCCTTTTCTTTCCCTTCATCAGGAGGGAAACCATATCTGTTCTTTTGAAATATAACAACCTGTCCTTTTTGTAATGATGCCATGGTATTCATTGTTGAAATGTAATCAGTAGTAAAATTGAGGCTTCGGGGTTAAATTCGTCTTCTCATCCATCAACAATGACTACATGGGAACGGTAACGAAGGAACAATGTTTTGTTCTTGAAATAAATTATCATTAATAGTTGGCAGATTAAATGATGCTCGCACGAGATATTCATTTTGTCGTCCGGAAAACTCCGAAAACAAGGATCTTGTGCACACAATCTGCTATTCAATTAAAAGAAACCAAAATCTTTCTTTGATGGCATGCGGATATTACAAAAAATTATTAAAAAAAAAAAAAAAAACACTGGCTTCCTAGCTTCATGGTTTTTTCTTTTGGGTGTTGAGAGAGAGGGAGGGAGAACAAGCGTAGAGAAAGAGAAGGGCAGGAGCGGGGCCTTTGATGATTACTTATGACTTATATGAAATTAAGAAGTGGTTGCTTGAAAGCCATTTGGTCTATTCTGGTGGCCTTATTATGAAAATGAGAGGATTATTGCCATTTACATGGGCTTTGTGCCATCGTTTTCGCAATTGAACTTTCTCGATTGGCAACTTGTAGAAAATCAAAGCCGATGTTCGTGCGGTATGCGCCTATGGCCAAGCTTTTTCTTGTCAACTTCCAGTAATTTGGGGAGCCTAAGTGCTTGTGGCGTGATACCTGGAAGAGAGGTGAGTTGGATGACACTAAATTAATTGATCTGCAATGTTCCTGACAAGCATGTTCTCCTTCCCATGCTATATGCCGGCTAGGCGGATGATTAGTTTAGAGCAACAATCTCGTGCTGCCTGAAGTTGTGGGGTGTTCTCATATGTTCTGATGGGTTGGAGTTTTATGCAGGTATTCTAGCCTGCTTGGATGGATGTATGAACAAAGCATTGGAACAGACGGAAGAGTACGTCAATGGGCAGCTGAAAAACCAGTATAACGATGCTTTTAGCCCCATGTCCTAGTGAATGGGTAGGAGCTCTTACTTCTCAACATCATTTTACTTGGCATCTTCTAATCTTTGCGTCATCACATTGTGCAGTGAGACTTTCTCAGAAGCAGTAAATAATTAGACTTCGCAATGCTGATACATGTTCGGTGGGTTAGGCATCAGTGAATTTCCTAACTAGACTGATGCCCCTGAGTTCCTCTTTTGCTTGGCAATGTTGTCTACTTTATGCTTTTTGAGTATCAATTTCAGTCCACCACTAATTATCATTCAACCCGCGAGTAAGCATTCCTGTTCGTTTCAGTCACTGGAAAATTGGATTCAGGATGAAGTCTGACAACTTTTAGCATCCATATGTTCAAGGACATGCCACTCCTCTTCTTCCATGGATGGGACTTTCGAATCCTCGTTCCATCATTCAAGGCCTCAGGACATATAGTTAATGTAAAGTTGAACTCGTTTGACACCTGTTAGGACGATAGATGAAATAACAACAAATTTATTAGGAGTATCTAAGAAATGGTGATCTGAAACCAAGTCTGACAAAAGATACGGTAACTTCATGAAGGTTCAGTTCACCATTTAGATAGGATTAAAGACAGACTTCAGTATCCCCGACCTAGGTGACCAGTTCATTGTTGTTTCTCTATTTGTATTTTCTTATGCATGATCATTAAATTGAGGGATGGTATATAGCTTGGGCCCAGAAGAAGTGGGGAGTAAAGAGATATATCCGCTAAACACAGCATCCTTTGACTTCCGATCGGAGTAATGGTATCAAAATTTGCTGAAAGAAAATGTAACACACATGGGCCACTTGTACCTCGCTTGACCTGAGCTCAGGTTGCATTACGAGGGCCACAACTTCAACATTTATCAGGGGTTCAGCTGGATATTCAAGCTCCGTATACAGGACACAGCATTTGAGGCAGAGAAAATTGCCAACATCCGCCTACATTCCAAAAAATAATATCCTTCATATTATGATCTTCCACTTGAAAGATCCATAATGTCACACATATACATCAAACTGCAAGAGTGGGGGCTCAAGTAGGAATATCCATGCTTATAGAAGACAGTAACACAAAACATATCATGTAATCGTTGCCACAGATCCCCGCTCAGCAGCTAAGTCATGCAACGGCAGCACCTAGACATAGAAATACATCATGCGCTTAATGAGTACTTATAGGTCTCAAGAATTCAACACGGTAAACTTCAAAGAACCAGTGTGCCACACCAGCAAAGGCATATGTGGTTGAAAAGGTCAATTCAAAAGCCCTTCGCGTTAAAATCCTCTAAATACCCACCCATGAATATTCCTTTGCCGTGGCTGGCATACCAATGAGTTCTCAAAACAAGCGTCCCTTATCAGAATGCCATCCATCTGCCAGAGATGACATATCACAGACGACACACCTTCGGCAAATAAAGCTTGGAGCCTGGACAAGTCCTCCACATTAGTAACTCTGTAATGTTCTTCTCTCTTCTTTTTCCTCATTTTATTCCTTCTTTTTTGCCTCTTGCCAAAGTAATTTTTCATCTTTATCTCTGGGGAGATGGGTTTAATTGGAGTAGATTTCCCAGTTCTAGAATCACAAGCCACAAATGTGAAATTGGCGGTAAGTGCAACTGAATCTGAGGAATCCCGGATTTCTGCAGGAAATTACCAGTATAAGGCGAACAGCAGAATGGATCAGTAATGAAACTATATCATGAAAAGGATAACTTTATAAAGATCTGACATCTGAGTATTGTGCTTGAACATGTCAAAAACCTTGATAAACTGCTGATATTTCTTGGCAATAGGATGTTGATTAGCAAGCTTCTCCATAGTTTGGATGGGTTTGATTTATTTATTTTTATTTTTGGTAACAAGAGAATGGTGAATGGCTAGCAAATTAGCAAACTGCTCCATAGTTTTTATGAGTAGAGTAAAGAAAACAAGCAAGGGAAAATATGGTTTGCAAAGAATGAACACATATTTAAGGCACGGCCACCAAAGTGATACCATCCTTCGGGATCAGGAGTAATGTAATTCCTGCATTTGCTTTGTGGCAGCAATGAAAATGTATCTTCTCGTCATATAAGCCAATAAAGCAATCATCAACTTGAGGGGAGGAGAGTAAATTGTATCGATTGGAAATACTGTTTCATATGATACCTTCTATGGACTGAATTACTTCCAGTTGGATCGCCATTGATGAGCACCCAACCGATGTAACAGCACGCGTTATTTGCAAGTCATTGTCAATATGGATTGGCCTCTTGAGAACCATTCAACACTGTCTATGGAAGCAGTGACTAATAATAGAGGCCTTGTGTTGCCATCGTCGATAAAACGATGCTGGTCCAAAAGCAAGAGGCTAAATACAATGGGGATGTTCTATTGTACACAATTCTAATGATGAATTCCCACACTATATGAACTATGGCTAATCGCTAGAGAACTTAGGCATTCTGATTGCAGAACTTGATACGGACAAAGATTGGTGACTAATTTAGATACGCACTTATACGAATGCTAGAGACAAAGTACTTCTTACAGCAAAGCAGCAGAATGTTGTTCAGTATATTCTCTAATTACCGGATACCAATTCTAGATTATTCAAACGAGGGCTTGACAGTCAAACTACGAATAGCAAAGTAGTAGAACTGATCACCCACTGAATAAGCACCATAAACTGTGTTACCTAACTCTAGTAGCGTCAATGACACCATATGGAATTCATCTTCTGCAGAAAAAGCCCATAGGAACTCTCTTTCTTACGATAAAACAGTATGCATTGCGTTGATACAAGCAATAGGCGGGGGCAAAAACGCTCGAAATTCGATTAAAACTGCATTTGAACCATTGAACCATCATTCAAACCGAGAAATTTAAGCTGGAGAAACATCGCAGAAAACAAATGGCACCACGTTCAGAACCAGAAACAAAAGTATCACCATCCGATAGCTGTTCAAAGCTCAGTTCATTTACCTTATAGCAGCATATAGTCCCAGCGAGAGCATCGACATCTTCCACTAGCTTCCCCATCCTGATCTCCTTCCAAGGATTCCTACACTGATCTCCGAGCAACATAATCAATCGAAAACTTGTAGAAAATGCTCGTCCTGCTCCTAGACGGACTCCTGGGAACCAATTCGCTCTCCGGCAACGCAGCACTCACGGTCGCACCCTCATGGCCGACCTCCTCGAATGTCTCGGAACTCGCTTCCCACAAGGCGTCGGTGACGGGCGGGAGTGTTGTGCGGAAGAACACCCTAACTAGATGAGAAAAGTAAACAAGAATAATTAAGAACACGGAGATTTACGTGGTTCGGCGAAAGATCCACCTACGTCCACGGGAGAGAGAGACGATTTCTTATTTGAGCATATGTCAAGAGTACAAGGTACAATGCTGAAATAAATAGATCTTTAGATCCCCACTTTCCTAAACCTAGTAGGAAAGGAATTCCACCATAAAGATACTATCAAATTTAAAACCCAAATCTAGGAAATATATTAGGAAACAAATAGTTCAAAATCTTCAAGCCTTCCTAGATTTCCCAATTGAATTTGTGGAATTCAAGACAATATCAACAAATCTCCACCTTTGGCTTGAATAAACCACAAGCTTCCACTTGAACCAAGAAAACAAATATATCTCTCCCTCCACCATACCTTCGCAAAGGTACGCCCGCACCTAGATCGGTGCGGCCTCCATCAACTTCAATGATGAGTGAGAGAAATCAAGTCCCTGTAGGACTTGAACTTCTCTATAGTAACCGTCTTCGTGAGCATATCTGCGGGATTATCTTTAGTATGGATTTTCTTCAAAGCAATGCTACCATTCTCCACAAATTCTCAAATTTTGTGGTACCGAACTTCAATGTGTTTCGTTCTAGAATGGAACACTTGATTATTCGCGAGACATATTGCGCTTTGGCTATCGCAACATAATGTAGCACTTTCTTGCTTTATACCCAACTCTGTGACCAAACCAGTCAGCCATATTCCCTCCTTCGCAGCCTCAGTTACTGCCATATACTCAGCTTCGATTGTAGACAATGCTATAGTAGGTTGAAGCATTGCCTTCCACAAAATAGCTCCACCACCAAGAGTAAAGACATATCCCGTGATGGACCTTCGCTTGTCCAAATCACCAGTGAAGTCTGAATCAACATAACCTGCTAAATCAATTGATCCTCCCTTGGAACTGAACATTAAACCCATTCCAATAGTTCTAGCCAAATAACGAAAGATCCACTTAACAGCTTCCCAATGCTCCTTACCCGGATTGCTCATGTATTGGCTGACGAGACTCACCGCATGAGCCAAATCCGGTCTGCTACAAACCATAGCATACATGAGGCTCCCTACTGCGCTGGCATAGGGTACTCAAGACATCTTTACAACTTCCTCATGTGAAACAGGGCATTGTTTCTTAGATAATTTGAAGTGATTTGCTAAGGGTGTACTAACCGGTTTAGCTTTACCCATGTTGAACCGCCCCAAGACCTTCTCAACATAATTCTTTTGATTTACCCAAAGCTTACTTGCATGTCTATCTCGAAAGATTTCCATGCCAAGGATCCTCTTTGCAGCACCAAGATCCTTCATATCAAACTCACTACTTAACTGAGACTTTAGGGAAATAATGTCTCTCATTTTTCTTGCAGCAATCAACATGTCATCAACATAGAGCATCAACATAATAAGTGACTTATCATCCAAAACTTTGTAATAGACACAAGAATCATGCACACTCCTCATGTAGCCAATACGAAGCATAAAAGAATCAAACCTTTTATTTCATTGCCTCGGAGATTGCTTCAAAACATAAAGTGATCTCTTGAGCAAACAAACATGATCCTCTTTCCCTTCCACCTTGAAGCCTTCGGGCTGCTCCATATAGATTTCCTCCTCCAAGTCACCATGAAGGAATGCCGTCTTCACATCTAGCTGCTCAAGCTCCAAGTCATACATGGCTACCATAGCTAGTAAAACACGAATTGATGTGTGTTTTACAACTGGGGAAAATATCTCGTCGTAATCAATCCCCTCCTTCTATGCATAGCCCTTAGCAACAAGTCGGGCCTTGTATCTCTCTTGCTCTTTCTCCGTTGCTGCTTCCTTTCTTCGAAGAACCTATTTGCAACCAATGACATTCCGATCATTGGGCTTCTTCACAAGTTCCCATGTCTCATTCTTTTGTAACGATTCCATCTCCTCCATCATTGCGGTCATCCACTTTTCTTTGTGATCACTTTTCAAAGCTTCATGGTAGGAGCTTGGATCGCTAGAGCCTACGGTAAGAGCATAAGCAACCATATTCTCAAAACCGTACCTCTCCGGTGCTTTGGGAGTGCGCCTTCCTCGACCCGTCGCAATGGTACGAGGAACTTCTACCGTTTCTTTGACTTCCGGAGCTTCATCGGATGACTCGCCATTCTCTGCAGATTCTCTAGTTTCAAGCTCCACCTTAACGATAGATTTATCACTCTCCTCTTCAGCAGCCGCGCGTGGCACGCAACTTGACTTCAACATTGCAGATTCATCGAATATAACATCCCTGCTCGTCAAAAATTTCTTCTCACTTGGATCCCATAATTTGTAGCCTTTCACTCCTTTCTCGTAACCGAGAAATATGCATTGTTTTGATTTTGGATCCAATTTCGAGCGCTTCGAACTATGCACATGTACAAAAGCAGGACAACCGAATATTCTTAAATTGGAATAATCAACAATTTTACTAGTCCATACCCCTTCAGGAATTTTGCATTTAATTGCATTTGATGGAGACCGATTCACAAGATAACATGCCATGCAAACAGCTTCTGCCCAAAACTCCTTGCTCAGTCTTGCATGTAGCCTCATGCTTCGAACTCTCTCTAATAAGGTCCGGTTCATCCTTTCCGCTACGCCATTCTGTTGGGGCATATCCGGAACTGTGAAGTGACGTTTAATCCCTTCATTCTTGCAAAGCTCCATGAATGGTGTCGATTTGTACTCTCCTCCATTGTCCGATCTCAAGCACTTAACCTTCTTCCCCGTTGAAGTCTCAACTTCAGCTTTCCATTCTTTGAACTTTTCAAAGACTTCACTTTTGTGTCGTATGAAGTAGACCCAAACTTTGCGAGAGAAATCGTCAATGAATGTCACGAAGTATTCCTTCCCTCCTTTTGACTTTACCGGTGAAGGACCCCATACATCGTGTGTACATACTCGAGCACGCCCTTGCTTGTATGAGTTGTAGCATTGAATCGTACTCTGCATTGTTTTCCAAACACACAAAATTTGCAGAAATCTAATTTGCATGTTTTTATACCTTTTAGTGCATTCCTCTTGTGAAGCTCCATCAATCCTCTTTCTCCCATATGCCCGAGACGCATATGCCATAGATAGGTGTTATCTATCTCCATGCTAGCATCCGTGGACACAGATGCTCCACCTTGCACTGTGGTTCCTATAAGTTGATATAGGTTCCCGTGCCTCTGTCCCTTAAGAACAACCAGAGCTCCCTTAATCACCTTCAAGACTCCACCTTGAGCTGTGTACTTGCATCCATTGGATTCAAGTGCTCCCAATGAGATCAAATTCTTCCTTAGATCCGGAACATGACGTATGTCTGCCAAGGTTCTAATCATGCCATCAAACATCTTGATTTTCACGGTTCCAACACCCACAGTCTTGCACAAAGTATCATTACCCATGAGAACTGAACCACCATCATATGCCTTGTACTCATCGAAGGCTTCTCGATGAGGACACATGTGAAAAGTGCATCCAGAGTCCATGATCCACGAATCTTCAAAGGTGTCCTTCCCCGACGATATGGACAAGACGTCCCCATCATTGGTCTTAATGCTGTCGGCTATACTTGCCTCATCCGAGCTCTTCTTCTTTTTCTCGTTCTTATTTAGACAGAATCTCTTGGTATGCCCTTCCTGATTACACCCGTAGCATCTTCCTTTGAACCTTCCCTTGGATTTTGATCGACCCCTACCGCTCGATCCTCGATTAGTTGATCTTCCTCTTCCTTGATTGTTTTTCTCCTTTGCAAAGAGTCCCTCTCCCGAAGATTTTGAACTACTTGCCTTTTTCTGAGTGTCGTTTGAAATTAGGGCAGCAGTCACCTCTCCGATCTCCAGGGTTTCCTTGCCATAAAGGAGTGTAGTCACCAAGTGGTCAAATGAATCCGGCAATGATGCCAGTAGTAGAAGTGCTATGTCTTCATCCTCAAACTTTACCTCCAAGCTTAAGTTCACTAATCATCTTATTGAACACGTTAGGTGTTCCAACAAATCTCCTCCTTCACTCACCTGAAGTGAATACAATCTCTTCTTCAAGAACAACTTGTTCGTAAGAGATTTTGTCATATAAATGCTTTCGAGTTTGAGCCATACCTCCAGAGCAGATTCGATTTCCGCTACATATTGAAGGGCCTCATCCGATAGGTTCAATCGGATTGCGCTGCACGCCCTCTCCTCCATGCCAGCCCAATCATCATCAGTGATGGTGTTCGGCTTGTTTGATCTTCCCAAAAGAACCTTTGATAAACCTTATTGAATCAACAGATCCTTCATCCTTCTCCGCCATAGTGTAAAACTATTCTTCCCAGTGAATCGTTCAATATCAAATTGAACGGTTGAACCTTTTCCAACCATCTAGTTAGAAGTCGCAATACAGGAACGGAGAACCTGGATTGCTCTGATACCAATTGTTGTGCGGAAGAACACCCTAACTAGATGAGAAAAGCAAACAAGAATAATTAAGAACACGGAGATTTACGTGGTTCGGCGAAAGATCCGCCTACGTCCACGGGAGAGAGAGAGACGATTTCTTATTTGAGCATATGTCAAGAGTACAAGGTACAATGCTGAAATAAATAGATCTTTAGATCCCCACTTTCCTAAACCTAGTAGGAAAGGAATTCCGCCATAAAGATACTATCAAATTTAAAACCCAAATCTAGGAAATATATTAGGAAACAAATAGTTCAAAATCTTCAAGCCATTCCTGGATTTCCCAATTGAATTTGTGGAATTCAAGACAATATCAACAGGGAGGAGTACGCACCGGGCCACTAGCTGATCAGCTTCCGAATCAACGATCCGGCGTTGATGGGCGGAGCGGCGGCGGAGGCCACCGGAATCGCGCTTGCCATCAAAGCGGATGCTCCGTCGTCCGTCGCAGTGAAGAATCGAGGCGATGCGAGACACGGTGGACTACCAATACGATGTACAGAGACGACGATTTGACAAAACAAGTAAAAATTATTAATTCAAGAAATATTTTTGATAAATCATATAACTTATAGTAAAAAAAAAATTCAATAAATTTTATTTCTCATTCGCTTAGACAAACCGGCTGGTACAACACATGACAGCACCGTTAAGAAAGTCATTTGTTGCGAGAAGAAAATAAAAGGTTGAAAATCTTTGCCTGCGTTGGCCTAACTGGATAAGAGCTCCCATAACATCTATCTAGAACGGAGGGGTTCAAATCCCGCAGGAGGCACGGGATCTTAAGCGCGACATCGGGTGGTGGGTCCTCCGCTAGCGTCGTCTCAGGGTTTATCTACCGACGGCCGGCTGTACGAGTTTCCTAGCTATCACAAAAAAATAATAATAAAATAAAATAAATAAAAGGTTGAAAAATTAAATTAAAAAAAGATTAAAAGAAAAGGAGAATAGCAATTAAAGTGAACCTTTTTTAACATTCTAAAAAAAAATAAAATTGGACAAGAATCTCTATTTCCTCATCATCATAATCACTGTCCATTCTTTGATTTTATTCACTTAAAAGATTACCAATGGGTGTCCACGGGTCCGAACCAATAAGGTGCGAAACCGACCCAAATCGAAAAAAACAAATGATTACTTTTGGTCATTTGAATCGAATCGAAAATGTACAAAATTTTGATTTGATTCGGTTTTTCAGTTCGGTTTTAACACCCCTAGACTCTACCATCCATTATTCCAAGAAATAACTTGAAACGGGAAATGAGATGAGCACCGTAGGGTCCTTCATTTCGGTATTTGAGGGGTTATGGTTAGAGGTGAATGAGGGATTTGCAATAGATTTTGTTTGTTCATGAGGCTTTTGTCTGTGTAGATTTAGTTGGCAATTTTTGGTTTGTCTTCGGTTTGATTGAATTACAATTATCGATCTTCCTTGTTTTGAGTAGAGGAAGCACCGGTCGAGGATTAGGAGGACGAGCAGAGGAGGAGAGAAAGGGTCAGCCACCACGAAAACCCTCCTGAATTTCCCGAAATCCATTCCTGGGAGACCGATTGTCGTCAAACCGAATTCTGGTGTCGATCATCAAGGTACTTCTCTCAACATGATCTCTCTGTGTGTTAAGAAGAATTCTTCAACAAAAAATTTACTTTATGTAGCTTGATAATGTGAGTTTCCAATTATCCGCATCCTCATTTTTTAGTATTGTACTGAATTCTATGTGCTGTTAACTACTTGTCTCGGACTTTAATTAGTTGGGGATGATCTATGGAGGGTTGACTTCTCAATAGCTCATATGAGATAAATGACGATCACACAAGATGCTCGTTTTGTTTTCGGAAAACAGCAGAAATAAGGATCTCGCACATGCATTTTCTGCTATTCAATCACAAGATACCGAAATCTTGCGATGTCTGAAGTTGGGCAGCCCTGCCTGGATGGATACACGAACATAGCAATGGAACTGACGGAAGACTACGTCAAAAGGGCATCTGGAAAACAAGTACGGTGATGCCTTTATTCGAGGGAATAACGTTAATGTTGTATTCATAAATTCCGATGCTTTAGTCATGTCTTTTCTGACTTGGACCTTTAGTAGCCAGTATGACTTATTGCAGTTCTGTACGTCCGCACTTCAAATCGGACCTCGGGCAGGTGGGGCTTAGTTATGTACCATAGCCGGGTGGACTGTAGCATGGTGGAGTTACGTAGCTGTCATCTTTGTTGGATACATTCCGGATTGCCAATTCATGTGGCTCTACAATTGTGGGAAAGTGAAACATATTTCCAAATTTTATAGCTGATTTGTGATTCTCATGTATAATCCTGCATCTCGTGGCATCGATTTGTGAATTGAATTGCTTGACGAGGACTCGGTGATGCCTGAGCTCTTCCTAAGTTAGCATGTCATCGTATGGATCTATCTGGCTCTCTATTTGTTTGTTGCCAATTGACTTTATGCTGTCCTGTTCGTGAAAAATAGACTTTTTGGAACTTAAGCTGCTGGTATCTTCATCCTAGGCTTTGTGCATACGATGACATGCTAACTTAGGGAGAGTTTGCAGACAGTGTAACCCCGCCCGCGAACTTAAGTTGCTGGTATCTTTGTCCCCGCTCTCATACTAAGAGAAATTAACTCGGTTGCTCCTTGTGATTAATTCTCTTGTTCTTTCCCTTTCCTGGGCCTGATGGAACACGTTCGACCAATGCCGCTAGTTCCATCCAATCGAAAGAGATTTCTGTGTGCCTGTGTGGTGAAGAATTTTAGGGGTAGTAGAATTTCGGCTTGTTAGATTGTGTTTCTCCTCGCTACTTGAAGTTGCAGCATCCTTGGGTGGAAGGGGAGAGAAGAGTACGCTAGGGTCATTGCACTGACAATGACAATTAAGCCTCAAGGTTCTCGTTCGTTGAAGATAGAGAGCTTCTGGTTCTTGCTTCTCGGGAAATAATTAGCTTGAAATGGCCCAATTTCCTTGGAAGTTACCAGCCTCTGCTCTCCATCGGGTATCTGGCTCTTTGTTTGTGTATTGTCAATTGGTCTGCTCATACCGAGGAGGTTTTTAAAGTAAAAAAATCTCGTTCTATTTACGTACTAGGTATTTATATAGTTCTACTATATTGTTTCCTGTTAAGTTGAGATTGTTTTATTTCACTGTGCTAATCCAATATTATTTGGTTTGTTACTATTCTCTCAGTAGTTACCTGCAAAGTTGAAGCAATAACTCATTTTTAATCTTCACTATCAGCAGTAATATGAGTCTAGATCATCACAACAGATCAGATAATAATCAATTTTCACACTAGTGGATATCCAGATCTAGAACAATGTTATTTTTTGCTCAAAAAAAAAAAAAAAAAAAAGAAGAAGAAAGACGAGAACAAAACATATTCGAATTGATTGAACAAAAGATGCATACCTGCAATGATTTCCGCTCGAACTCGGAGAACGACAACGAAAGCCGCGATTCAAACTCCTCCTCGCATCTGGCCGAGAATAGGGAAGAAGAGAGTGATGGAGGTGTGACTGCGGGAATGGTGGAAGGCGACGTCAGTGGCGGTTCTCCGGTGACAGAGAGAGTCTCTAAGAACAGCCGCCATCCATAACAAGCACGTCTGCTCGTCCTCCGCCGTTCCAAGAGAGCACGAGCGATAGAAATCTAGTCAAAAGAGGGATGGGCCCAACTCCTTTTTACTTAGTGGACCAATTAAGATCAATTCCGTCCATGGTGTTTAAGTTCAATATGATTTCTCATCCAAATGGGCTATTTTCTTCGGGCAGAGTTCCGCTTTTTTTTCTTTTTCTTTTCCTTGTATTTATTTATTCATAATTGTAATTGAAAAAAAAAAGCTACCTAAATGGTCGATTTTGCTTGGATTGCTGATTTTCGGGCGTCCACACCTGTCGCTAAGTTTTATTCTTCAAGTCTATTAGTCTCGCCTGCTGCTCCTCCCATACTCTCTTTTGCTTTATCCCGTCTCTGGTGTTAATTCCCCGTTAAAATAATTCTTCCTCTAGATAAAATAAAGGTACTTGAGGAACAAAATTGCTGGAGTCGCAAGAGAAGGAAAGAATGGCTTCTTGTCCCATTGATCAATCCCCGCGACGATCACAACTTCTGCTCCGAATTGGGTTAAAAGGCCGAATACTAGTCACACTACCCTCCAATCGACCATACGTTATAAAAGGTCGGATGAGTAAATTTAAAGTGAAATTCATCCTAAGCTTATATGTAGGACATCCATAAGGTCTGTCATTTGCAGTGTAATAGGAGCTTACCATGTGGCAATTTCATTGTCACGAGGCGAAAGTGCTCGGAGAGGCAATTTTATTGACAGCAATAACAAAAGCAAACGGTCCAAGGGGAAATGTTTTACATGGAAAGAGTACATGAACATAGTTGTTCCGTACGTTAATCTGCATAAGCAAAAGTTCAGGGAGGAGGGCTGGGCTGACACCAAGCAAGCCCTCTTTATTCATTCATCCGGCGGTACGTAGAGCACTGAGTACTCACAGAGCACGCTCTCGTCATTGCTCGACTAATGTGCACCATGGCAACACTCGAACTTGACAATGTTGTTCATCATGCCCGGGCAAATCGGGCACTTCACATCCTCTGGGATGTAGCCAACCATGTTCGGAATATAGAAGTGGTGGCACCTCGGGGGGACGTATAACAGGTCAAACTCCTCCTTGAAGACCATGTCGAACGTCTTCCCGTTCACGTTCACGTGCTTCTTCCACGTCTCGTACTGCACCAGAACCATCGTGACGTACATGTGGGAGTCGTTGATCACGACCCGCGACCCCTTCGTGAGGACCGTAAACCCGCCGTCCTTCTTGAAGCAGGTGTAGAGCCTGAGGATGTCCTGCATAATGGGTTCGTGCAAGTCCCCTCCGATCTGTAGCTTCGAAAGCATGCAGCTCATGAGGCGGTTCCAAAAGAACTGCGATTTGGTGACATTTAAGGCGACGATGGCTTTGTCGTCGATCTTCTTTAGCGAGTCTTCGATCACCTGGATGGTCTTGGGTTCTTCCGCTCCATACAAGAAGATGTACTTCTCAGCCTTGATCTGATAAGAGACAATGTCTTTGTCATTGTGAAATAACTTATGCTAATTTTTCATGTATCTTTTATGTTGTAAATCAAACTATACAACCATCTTACATTCTCAAAATTTTTGTACAAAAGTTCCAGTAAAGCCTATGCCTACTCAGATACGACGTGAATATTGACCGTTTACACTAGTAAAGAATAGATGAAACGGTAGTGTAGAACAGTCTTTTATAGTTCTTGTCTTATCCCAGGTATGTCTTGCAGATTCTAAGTTTGAATCAAATCTTCTATTGCTGCATCAATTTAACTAAATTCACCTTCTAATAAGCAAACTTAAAGATCATAATTTCTTTTGACACCCACATTCGTGCACCCTGGTTGTATAAAAAAAAAGCAAAAAGTGTAAAAAGAAAAGTGAAGAAGGAGAACAAAAACATACAGCTTCCTGTATCCCCGGAAAGATGAAGTCAGTCGCTAAAAGCTCAAACCAGTTAATGCCAGGCCTCTTCCAGATGTCTGCTGCTACTGCACCGGTGAAAGGGAAAGCATCCCTCCCCCAAATTCTAATCATGCTCATGGCATTTTGGTTTGAGACTCTTCCTCGTGGATCCAGTACTGTCACAATGACGTCTTGCTTAAAATGCCACTTCTCTTTAATGATTCTGATGGCCACCCGGTTGATAAGTTTTAGGGAGTGCACCGAGCACCACGGCATTTGCAACTGGAGGCTCTGGAACCGTTTGATGACGTCCTCACATTCTTGTTCGATGATAGGGACCCACACGATCTCGTAGCCCTCCTCATGGAACTTGCACTCCTCGTAGATCTTGATGAGGATCGAGAGGTCATGAGAGGTTAATTGGAGGTCCGAAATAAGAAGCAACACATTCTTCCTCCTGAGCGACTCGACCTTATCCTATAAAACAGACAAGGTGAATTATAAACATTGGTGCATCATGTGCTCTTTATTGATTGCGCAACTCATGGAAACTATTTTTGTGTTCGATTCCAACAAATGTATGAGATGAAATTCTTGGAGAAAGACGATCTTACGACAATGGCATGTTGTGCAAAATCTCGATGTATTGGATTCGAAACATAGAGTGATGTTAAACTAGAGAAAGCTGGAGACCTGAACCCTTGCCTTCTTTGAGCCAATGAAGAGAGGCTGAGGATCATCCTTGATGTAAAGTGATGGTTTTAATTGGGGATGGGCTTAAGGCCCGTCCACCCATGCTGGGCCCAAAAGGCCCGGCCCACGAGAATAGGGCCCGTGGAGGGAGAAGGTATAAAAGGGAGGAGAGAGAGAGAGAAGACAACGTTTTGCAATTTAACGTACGTCTTTTCTCTTCTCACGCTCTCTCTCTCTCCCAAAAGGAAAAACAGTAAGCATACGGCGCGCTTTTCTTCCCTTCAAGGCTTCATCGAATCGAACAGGGCCAAATCTCTTCCTCTTGTCGGCGTCGGTGTTTAATCTGTGGCTAACAAGGTACGCTCGAATCCGTGGTGTGCTTTACGATCGGTGATACGTGTTTTCCCGGGCTTCGTCTTCCGCATTGATTTAGGGGTTCGATTCAGTGTCGAATCCGGTTTTCGGGGATCCGTTATTCCTATCATTGGTATCAGAGCCCTAGTTCACGTTTTTCCCGATCAATTTGATGTTTTTGATTGATTTTTTCGCGAAAGAACTTCGGCCGTACGGATCGGGGCAAAAATCCCGACACCCGAGCGCTTTTCGGCCATTTTTCCGAGTTTTCGTAAGTCGAAATCAAATTGTGATGGCATAGGAAAAAAGGCGACGTCGAGACGAGTCTGGCGATACGTCGAGCGCCATTGGGCGACGCCGCACGCGCCCACATGCGCGGCCGGAAGGCGCTGCCCGTAGGCGCGACGCGCCCGGAAGCGCTGGATCGCCAAGCGCGTGCGGCGCACGCGCCGGTCGACGAACCGGTGCGTGCACGCCGCCGGCGGGCGAACCGGCACGCGCCGGTCCACGGACCGACGCGTGCTGATGTCACGTGATGATGTCATCGTGACGTCATCCAACGGTCGGTAACCGCTCGGATGACATCATCGATGACGTCATCACCGACGACGTTTCGCCGGGCGGTCACCGGCCGGCGACCCAACCCGACCGGCGACCCGACCCGACTCGCGGACGCAGGCACACGCCCAGCACGTGCCGGATGTCGTCTGCGTGACGTCATCCCCCGCACGCGCGCGGCACGTGCGGTCGGTCCGCGCGACCGGTCCGTCCGGCTCGACCGGTCCGTCCGGTCCGACCGGTCTGACATCCGACGACCGCTGACCGTTGACTGTTGACCAACGACCGTTGACCGTTGACCGACGACTGTTAATCGTTGACCAAAAAAAAAAAAAAGGAGGGAGGAAAAGAATGTGTTTCTTTTTCAATTAAGTCTATGTGGATTATAATGTGATTCCTTATTTGTTCTGCATTTGTTGCAGGAACTATGCCTCCCCTAAGGTTGCGCACTCCTATTCGCGCAGTTACCGATGAACAAAAGGATAGGCTGTCTAAGTTGATAGCGAAATTTGGCGATCATCGATGGGAGAGAGGTGATTTAATTGATCATGTCCTTGAAATCAACGGGAAAATTCAACAGGTCATATGGAATGGTCGTCCTATGTCACAGTAAGAGATGGTGCGATTTTTCATAAACACTCTTCCACCTGAATGGCAAGATGTGTTGAATCGCATATGGGATGTCAACGGAGCTGCTTCCTATAAGAAAATTGTGATGGATTTTGTAAATGAATATTACTGTATTGTTTCAAGGGAAAAGATCAAGAAATTGAACAAAAGAGGATCTTTCCCAGTTCGTGTGCTGACTCGGTGTTAGTTGTATTGGCTGATATATATTAAATGTGCTTTGTGGACAACTTAATGTAATGTTTACTATCTGATTGTTGTTGATGTAGCAACTTATATGTTATTGGTAATAGTTGAAAGCATTATTGTTTTATTGTATGTCAATTATCTGTTGCTTTCTGTTAATGCTGGTTGATGTGGATAATTAGCTGTGGGTAGTTTTAGAAGTTTTTGTAACTTCATAGAATTGATTTTGCATATGACAATCATATTAATGATAGTTTTAAGTTAGGATTTTTGGAGGATGATTGGAAACGTAGTGACCTTTTGATTCTGAAGCCTTACTTGAAATTATTCATTAATATGATGGGTCTATGTAAAAAGGGATGCATAAATAATAGGCATTAATAATTCGTGCATATTTGTCTGATTTGTTCAGATCAATGGCTTCAGCCACAAAGAGCATAGTTGCCGAGCTGAACAAAGGTGAAAAGCTCAATGGAGACAACTATGAAATTTGGTAAATGAAAATCCAGTATGTGCTGGAAGAGCAAGAAGCACTTGAGGCTCTTGTCATGACCATTGTAGAACCTGAAGAGGGAACCACTACACAACACAAAAGAGACAAAGAAGCTTTTTCTGCGTGGAAAAGAATGAACTCTCTAGCTCGCATCACGTTGTTGAGCAGCATGGAAAATGACGTCATGCGAGAGTTTCGGCGTTTTGACAATGCCAAGGAAATGTAGGAGGCATTGGCAGCTAGATTTGGTCATACTTCGGTGACTAGACTTAGGCAGCTCACTATTAGGTTTGACTCTTATAAGAAGCCTCATGGTCAGACCATGAAGCAACATCTTAGAAAGATGTCAAACATGATAACTAAGCTAAAAGATGCTGGCCATGTCCTCACAGATGAGCAGCAAGTGCAAGCAGTGATTCGTTCCTTGCCTCAGAGTTGGGAGCATATGAAGGTGCACCTGACTCATAATGAAAATATCAAAACCTTTGAGGATGCAATGTGTCATCTTGAGCAGGAAGAGGACCGTCTATTAGCGGCTAAGCCGGATGCTGAACTCTATCATGCTAGTTCTAGCTCACATGGAGCTTAGAGCTCTAAGCGGAAGCACCCTAACTGGTTTGATAAGGGGAAAGGCAAGGAAGAAGCAGATCCTTCAGGGAAGAAACCCAAATTTAACCAACATGGAAGAGGGAAGCGTCCTCGCATGAAAAAGCTTGCAAGGGTGAAATCCTATAACTGTGACAAGATGGGTCACTATGCTCGCGACTGTCGTGAGCCAAAGAAGGTATGCACCCCTTGTACTTTTCAGAACTTTGCTTTTGTGTCGAGTTCTGTGTTCTTAACTGAGTCTAATCCTTTGTGGACTGTGGATTCAGGAGCGACAGACCATGTAGCGAAGGATAGAGGATCCTTCGTGGAATTCCGACGAGTACCAACTGGAACTAAGTAGATCTATGTGGGAAACAACTCCAGAGCTGAAGTGAAAGGAATTGGCACATGCCAACTGAATATGCGTGGTGGACGCACTTTGTTTCTTCATGATGTGTTGTATGCTCCGGAGATTCGTCGGAATTTAGTGTCTGTATTAGTGTTGGTTAAATTAGGTTTTAATATGAACTTCTATAGTAGAGGTGTGAATTTGTTTTTGGATACAAATTATTATGGTTGTGGTTATTTTCCGGATGGTTTTATTATATTAGATATTGATTATGTTAATGCTAATGTTTGTTATTCCCTTCTCACGTCTCCTAATAAATATGATAATGATGTGAATGTGTGGCATGCTAGGCTTGGTCACATTGGCCAACAGCGTATGAATAGACTAGCCAAAGAGGGCTTGTTGGGCAATATTGAAAAAGTCGATTTGTTCATATTAAGCATTGCCTAAAAGGGAAAACGACAAGGAAACCATTTGGAAAAGGAAAAAGAGCTGAATTTCCTCTGCATTTAATCCATTCTGATGTCTGTGGTCCAATGAATGTGAAAGGAAGGCCTGGGGCTATTTATTTCATCACTTTTATTGATGATTATACTCGATTCGGATATGTCTATTTGATTACTCATAAGTCTGAAGCAATAAATTGTTTCAAAAGGTTTATGAACCTGGTAGAGAATCAATTAGATAAGAAAATAAAAGCATTGAGATCCGATCAAGGTCGAGAATATTTATCTGATGAGTTCAGAAAATTATGTGATGAAAAAGGAATAGAAAGACAGTTGTCTATTCCGTACAC
This sequence comes from Eucalyptus paniculata subsp. matutina, assembly GCA_017140255.1. NCBI lineage: Eukaryota > Viridiplantae > Streptophyta > Magnoliopsida > Myrtales > Myrtaceae > Eucalyptus > Eucalyptus paniculata. The sequence goes on from CM029435.1 coordinate 17,500,442, forward strand.
TCCTCAACAAAATGGTGTTGCGGAAAGAAGAAACAGAACCCTACTGGAAATGGTTAGGTCCATGATGGCGCATGCTAACTTGCCTATCACCTTTTGGAGTGATGCATTGTTAACTGCTACGTATATACTTAACCGGGTGCCTTCCAAATCAGTTACTTCCACTCCATATGAGTTATAGACAGGTAGAAAATCGGACTTGAGTTTTCTTAAGCCATGGGGTTGTGCTGCCTATACACATGAGTCCTCTCACAAGTTTGGGAAATTGGGTCCCAGAGGAAAGAAGAGTATTTTCATAAGATACTCGGAACACTCGAAAGGGTATGTGTTCATTGGTGAGCAGGAAAGTGGGAGTATAACTGAATTTGAATCACGAGATGTCACATTCTTAGAGGATGAGTTTCCTAAGAAGGGCGAAATAGGGAAGATCACTCCCTATTTGAGACCTTGGATCAAGATAATGATATTAGTGGAGTTCATCCAAATGGGAGCATAATAGGGAATGATGTACAAAGTGTACAATCTCCCATACGGCGAACAAGTCGCCAAAGTATTCCCCGTCAACGTTTTGACATTGAAGGGGAAACTTTTATGGTTGCTCCACAAGATGAGGATGAGCCAAGAAATATCAATGAGGCTCTGAATTGCCCTAGTAAGGAAAAGTGGATTCATGTAATGGAAGAGGAAATGGAGTCAATGAATTCAAACCAAGTCCGGGAAGCTGGTTGATCTTCCAAAAGGACCTTGAGCTATTGGGAACAAGTGGGTTCTCAAAATAAAGCGAAAGGCTGATGGCTCAAATAAGGCATAAGGCTCGCCTTGTGGCGAAGGGGTATAATCAACAGGAAGGAATTGATTATGAAGATACGTTTTCTCCTGTAATGAGATTTACCTCGATTCGCATTATTCTGGCAATAGTGGCAAGTCTGGATCTTGAGTTACATCAGATGGATGTAAAGACTGCTTTCCTCAATGGAGAATTAGAGGAAGAAATATATATGGAACAACCTGCTGGTTTCATAGTGAAAGGCCAAGAAGAAAAAGTATGTCGACTTTTGAGGTCAATATATGGTCTTAAGCGAGTCATCAAGACAATGGTATATACGTTTTCATAATGCCATAGTGGCATATGATTTTAAAATGATTGATGAGGATCATTGTGTATATATCAAAAGATCCAAGGATCAATTTGTGATCATATCATTATATGTTGATGATATGCGATTGCCGGAAGCAATATGGAGTTGGTTAATACTTGTCAAGAGATGATTGTCTTCTAACTTTGAGATGAAGGATATGGGTGAGGCTGCATACATTCTTGGAGTTAAGATTTCGAGAGATCGTTCGAAGAGATTGTTGTCTCTTTCGCAAGAAACCTATATAAATAAGGTTCTTGAACGATTTCGTATACAAGATTGTAAACCCATAGACACTCCTATTGCAAAAGGTGAAGGATTGAGCCACAGACTGTGTCCAGGGACTCCACAAGAGAATGAACAAATGAAACATGTTCCTTATGCTAGTGCTGTTGGGAGCTTGATGTATGCTATGATGTGTACAAGACCCGACATATGTTTTGCAGTTGGAATGGTGAGTAGATACCAATCCAATCCAGGTCCAGCACATTGGAAAGCCGTCAAGAGAATACTGAGGTATCTGAAGGAAAACTGCTGATTACAAGTTGAATTACCAAGGAAAGGATCTGCGACTTGAAGGCTATTCAAATGCTGATTGGGGAGGAGATTTAGATGAAAGAAAATCTACCTCTGGATTTGCTTTCTTACTGAACAATGGCGCCATATCATGGAGCAGTAAGAAGCAAACGTGTATAGCCTTGTCCACGATGGAAGCTGAGTTCGTGGCATTATCAGCAGCGGTACAAGAAGGAGTTTGGCTTAAGAGATTTTTGGATCATTTAGGTGTTGATGAGAAAGCTGCAAATCCATTGTTGGTTAACTGTGATAGCCAAGCAACTATAACGTACACCAAAGATCCAAAGTATCGTGGCAAGACCAAACATATAGATACCAAGTATAATTTTGTGAAAAATATAGTTGCACGAAAGGATGTGAACTTACAGTACATATCTACGCATAGAATAGTAGCAGATCCTATGACAAAACCAATACCTAGAGATGTGTTTTGTGGTTATGTAAAATCTATAGGATTGCGTAGAGTCTGATGTACTGAATTGTAATTTCCCTGAGTTGTTCACATTTATGAAATTTTGTTTTTCATTGATTAATGCCTATGAATCTTTGTATGATCTTTATGCATCTTAATGCTCAGTGCATTATTTTAAGTTGAGAAGTATGTCGGACAGATATAAGATTAGCCCACTCACACGGGTAATCGCCTCTGTTTACTGTGTGATAATTAGAGATGAGACTGTTTTTAAGCTTATTATCTAGGTGATAATCGAGAGCTCAAGCTTAAAATACATATGTCGCCTTAACTAAGTGTTAAGATGAGGACATAATACTTACGATGTCCGAAAGTAAAATACCCCACATATTTTACTTTATCTGTCTAAAATGCCAAATGTGAGTTCTGATGAATTTTGTGAATGAGTAGATACGTGAACTCAAGTTAGACATTGGGTATGTCTGAACTATCATCTGTACGGTATTGAAAGGTGTAGACATACGCTCCATGGGAAAGGAATTAATACCGTAATACGTATTTCATACTACGTATGCAAGAGACGACCATAAGAGTGGCAAAAAGTTTGATCTCAACTTTTATGACGTGTGAGACTCTTGAGGAAAAGAGTTCTTCAATTTTTTAGTCCCCTCATGACTCTTACTTATTCTCAAGATTTCTATTTAGTGTTTGCTATCTTAGGGTGTTGCCAATGGTCATGAGATGATTCGATCTAATGGGGCATTTCTAGAAAAGCAAGCTGGACTGAAATTGAGAGTTTGAAGGAAAGAGGAAGATCGATTTTGGAGAATCACATTGTGGTTTTGTATTCACTGGTCGATCAATTATGACTGTCTTTGTGATAATTATAATTGTGAATACAATATATATATATATCATTGTTTAAAAGAGATCAAGGAAGATATAAATGTGATCGATCGATCTAGGGTACTGCATACTAAATCTACTCGGAGTGTGACGCCCATTATGAGCTGCTATATATTCCTAACAAATGCATAGCAACAAGCTCTCAAAGTATGCTAGTCGCACGGATTATTCACCAGTATGAATGTTGAAGAGAGGTAAAGAAAATCTTGTTCGGTCCACCATGTGCGAGTGGGAGATGATGGTTTTAATTGGGGATGGGCTTAAGGCCCGTCCGCCCATGCTGGGCCCAAAAGGCCCGGTCCACAGGAATAGAGCCCATGGAGGGGGAAGGTATAAAAGGGAGGAGAGAGAGAGAGAAGACAACGTTTTGCAATTTAACGTACGTCTTTTCTTTTCTCACGCTCTCTCTCTCTCCCAAAAGGAAAAACAGTAAGCATACGGCGCGCTTTTCTTCCCTTCAAGGCTTCATTGAATCGAACAGGGCCAAATCTCTTCCTCTTGTCGACGTCGGTGTTTAATCTTTGGCTAACAAGGCACGCTCGAATCCGTGGTGTGCTTTACGATCGGTGATACGTGTTTTCCCGGGCTTCGTCTTCCGCGTTGATTTAGGGGTTCGATTCGGTGTCGAATCCGGTTTTCGGGGATCCGTTATTCCCATCATAAAGCAAGGCCTTGATCAGCTCCACGTTATCGGTAGGGGCATTAATGCTTCGCAGCAGCCTCTGATACTCCTTAATTTCCTCTGCATCATGCCAAAAATAAGTTTACCAGAAGATTAGCCCAATATATTCAGGGCTTTAATTAAGTAGAAAAAGAGAGAACATATTTTACCCTTTTTTTGCGAAAAATCTTCGTAATGTTGTTTGATATTGTGGTGGACCATATTCACTTTCCGAGCAAAGGCAGACAGATCTTTTCCCTTGTTGCTGAAAAAACAACAAAAAGAAAATCCTCTTAGAGGCATGAGTCATTCCAATTCATGCATATTTGTTCTCATCGAGCTTGATCGTTCTTTTTTTTTTTTTTTCCTAAAACTGCTTCTTGCGCCTTTTCGGGAACATATCAAGCAATTTGAAGTTAAATTCTTCTTCTAAAAGAAAGAGTTCTTTGCTCTCGTGAAAAACGAAAATTTGAAAATGAATCTGGCTAAGGTGTTGTCCTCTATCATGTAGTTTATTAATTGTAATTAGAATAGCTTAAAATAATTTAGACCATTAATCATTATCTACCATAATAAAAAAGCAAACTCTTTCGGAAGCAAAGAAAATAAAATAAAATAATTGTGCCTAACTAGTTAAACATACTCATCGACAATGCTAATGAGGCTAGTGAACTGAATAGAGCAAGCAAGGATGCTGATGATGATCTGATAAACGCTGCTCGCAACATCAATCATTGTAGATAACTGGGGAAAATCTTTAGATTCATGCTCAAAATCCACAATGCATTGGGTCATATTCAGGGTGCTCTTGATCATTTCGTTGAGAACACCGAAAACTGAGATCTTTTGCAGGTCTGAGGGCTTGGTGATCGCAGGCACCCCCTTCAGTATGGCCATAGATTCCGCGAGCTTGTCTGATGGTTCAACCCGAGCAAGTCGCCAAAAGTCACCGTAGAATACAGCAAGTGATGAAAGGGCAATCAGAGCCTTATTAACCCATGAGAAGCTCAACAGCTGGTGAAAGAGCGAGACCAGTGTTTGGCGCAAATTTTTGGTGTCTAATGCCTTGCAAGTGAGCTGATGACAGGACAATAAGTTGATGCAAGAGATCAGTTATTTGCAACCTCCAAACAGCAGGCTAGAGTGCGAACATTTCAGAATATTAAAGTTCATATGTTTAGTTTAAGCACATGCACACGGAAAAACTAGAAAACGAACAAAAACAAGTAGACTCGAAAGAAATCAATTACTGCGAGGGAGAATATGAAATACCTGACAAACCACTTCGTTGATGGCTGCTAAAGGTGGATTGAAGCCCTCTTTTAGAGGCTTGAAATCAGGGCTTCCAGATCCCTGAGTGCCCTACGATGAAGATCACTTTATTCTTAAAAAGGCTAGTTTTCACTATTAATCTAAGTCAGACCCAATACTCACGAAGGATCTCGTTATCTCAAGCCATGATCAATTATTTGACCAAAAATAAATAAAATTCCATGATCAATTCAGGGAGCAAAGTTTGGTGTAAACCATTGTCAGTTCATACAAAAAACGGAATAACTTTTCTAACCAAAGGATATAAAGAGAGTAGTTACCGTGTAATGCACATGATTATAGGGCTGCAACCTAATGGCCAGAAAATCTCCTCCGGCCTAATGAGTCGGAAGAACAATTTTCGGTAAGCGTGGACAAATGCTATTCATTTGCAAAAGCACTAGTCATTTACATAATTTGTTTAACACATTTGTTACATAACCTCCTATCTATATCCATTGATTGGGGTAGCCGGTAAATTTTTCTAAATTAAAACTCTCATGTCAAGACGATGAAAGTGGTGTATGTGATAAACGGTTTATGCATACATCGAATCATACAAAAATAAATAATAATAATAAAAAATGGCTTGACAGTAAAAAACTTGAGCTTAAAGTGGCCAAAAAAATTGTGACAAAAAAAACAAAAGATCTATTAAAAGTATTTTCTCATGTCACTTGACAATTGAGTTATGTTCCTCAACCTGATAATTTAAGTTGTTGAGTTGAACTTTTTAACGCATCCCTTTATCGAAATGCATAATTACTTGGATTAGTGCTTGTTTAAAGTACATGAATAATGCAGCACCTTCTAACCCTAATTGTTTCACCTATCTGGTTCTCCGTCGGCAGCAGAGCAACCAGAAAAGCACGCAGGGCCCGTGTAGGTCATTCAATGCACTATCGCCTCCAGGAACGAGGTTTATTATACTATTGCTTAGATTAGTGTTTTTTACAGTTCATGGATATTTTAATTCCTCTTTTGAGAATAATCGTTTCACCTTTCTTGTTCTCCTTCAGCCATTGGAAGAGCAAAGCAACCAGAAAAGCAAACGTGGTCCACGTAGCCAGTTTAATATATTATCACTTGTAGGTACGAGGTTCAATGTGGATCAGATTCTTACGATCCCAAATCTAATTTGACTTGTTTTTTTGTTTATTACTTATCTAAACAATATATATCTTTCTCTCAACGTTCTCATGAAGAAAAAGCATAAGCTGATCGATAATCGTATCATCACCATTTCATTAGAAGTTTTAATATTAAAATGGTTTCAGCCACCTCAAAAAAGGGAGGAGGTTTGTTTATAAAATAGTCGAAAGTATATTATTAAATGAAAAATCGTTTTCCTTTTATGCTCTATCAAGATTATCACTGCAAGGAATACTAAGAAAACGTAAACCAAATAAGATTGGAATCCCAATAAATTTACTTATGAGTTTTTATCCACTGCGCGCCCCAACTTCGTTTTTTTAAATGACCATCAATAGTTTTCTTTTTTAACTAAGCAAGGAATTGAACACAAAAGAAGTATCACGCAGAATGAATGTAATCACACATGCAAAATTCAGCAAAATCGGAGCATACACTATTAGGGTAAAGAAAAATGTCCACGTGCAGTCTAACCTTAATTGTAGGACTATAACAACTAGCCTTTCACTGACCATTAGATCAATGGAAGAGAAGGTCATTAGTGAAAAGTGTTTAAACACTGATGTTATATGAGCAATTATTCCACAAATTGATTGCATTACGTTGGTGATTACCTTAGGATTGACGATGAAGTCGACAATAGCAGTTGTTCCTTGAAGGGTGTTCTCGACGAGATGGAAGAGAGACTGAACATCCACGTCTCCTTCCTCAGGAGCGTGAGTGTTCACCATCTCCTTCATGAACTTCTTGTCGTCGAAAGAAGCAAGCAGGTTGGCCCACATGCTCTGGTCTGGCTTCCCTAGGAGATGGTTAATGAAATTGTCCATTTTGAATCTCAGAGAGAGAGAGAGAGAGAGAGAGAGAGAGTCTAGGGTTGAGTGAATGTTTATAAAGAGAAAAGAAGGGAAGGAAGAGGATGCAGTGGTGTGGTGTGGGGAGAACTAAAGGTGCATGCGCTATTTATAGTCGTGGATGTGAGAAAGACAAATTATACATAGATGTTTTAGTAAATGGGGAATGGTGAGATAGTAGAGTCAATATCTCTAATGCTCTATCTCGAAAGGAGTGGTACATCACTGCAACCTTATCGTTAATACAAATCCATAATAAAGCTCTTCATAAAAAAAAGATATAATGGTTTTTTTTTTTAATTTCTAATAAAAATTTATTATTAAAATGATGCGTCAGTATAATTCCTGCCCTTACAATGTCATAGTTTTCAATCTCTTCTCAATTTTACTATAATTTATGTAAACTCATAACAACACCATTTTCTAATATCACCATGACAAAGTTGAATTTAATACAAATTGATAATAACTCACGATACGAATCTATATGAGCACACAAATTTCTCGATTGATTTTGTCTTAACCCGAGACAACGCTTTTAGGTTGGATTTTTTGACAACTTGCTTGGATTGCTTCATCTTTTTTCTTCCTAAACAAACGAGGTTACTTGGCCCTGGACTTCAAACATAAAAACATTTTTTTCTTGCTTGTTAGTTATAATGGTTTCCCATGTGCCGAAAGTCAGTCAACAGTTCAATAATCTTTCACCGAATCACCAAAGTAATGGAAAGCCCATTCTCCTAACCGTGCGGATGGGTTATTCAGTCATAGATCATTTTGGAAACGGAGAAGTGACGTCCTTAGAAAACAACCATCACCGAGAGATGCATGTCTACCTAAAAAGAGCAAACGAGATGATGTCATGATTTTGCTTAGTTCAAATTTATCGCTCCTGTAATTATAAAACTTGTCGCAATTATGGGTTAATGGTTCCACAAATATGAGCATAACAGATATGACTCTTCTGTTCATGTCCTTTTAGTTTCCTGTAGCAATTTTCTTTGCCTTTACAAAGACGTGTCTCTTTAGTGATAAGAAGTTGTTCTCGAGGTGCGCTAGTTCGAGGAAAAGTTTGATTGAGTCCTTTATATTTTACCTTTTTTTATGGAAATTGATTGATTGAGTCTTGTTTGTGTAATGATAATGCAAACAGGTTCAAGGCATTTTATACTGGGAGGCATAATTTGTAAATCTACAAAATACCATTAGCATGAACTAATTGCCTTGGTGAGGCCTTGGTGAGTCTCCTTAATCGGTATCTCACATTCTCTTTAATTTGTTGTAATTTTATAACAATCAAGTAAGTCTAGATTTGGGGTCTTTTCGCATATATTATATCGGAATTTCACTTCCCTCAAGTTGCGATTGTGTACAAGTCTAGTTTCAAAGGATATTGGAGGAGTTTTGTGAAGCTTGCACTCTCAAGTGTCAAATCTGTACTCGTTCAATCTTGTTACTCTTAAAGGCATTGATGTTGGGGATGTCAAACCTAGACGCGTACTATTGAAAGGCAAAGCATAGCAATAATTGGAGGTCTCAATTTGTGCTCATTATTGAGGAGGGACTTGGTGATCGGGTACCAATTTTGGTTTGAAGAAATAACAAATATGCTCTTTGAGCATGTAATCCTTAACATTGTTTTGATAATTCATATTGCTATTTGAAGCTTGTTTTGTTTTAAATCATCTAGGATTTGTATTGATTTGCAATTGGACTACATTGTTTCTCTCTCGTATTTCTATGGAAATGAAAGAAGTGTTCTTTTGACAAAAAAAGAAAAGAAAAGAAAAAGTAAGTATATTTGAGTTGTGTTAATGCTTTTTCAGAGTTATTATTATTTTTGTTTAATTTTATTGGTTACAACAAATAGTATTGTATTATGCGGACAACAAAACTATCATCTCAACTATCAGTCAACAGAGTATATATGTATTTAAAAATTTTGCTTTGTAGACATTACAAGGAAACCTCATAGATAGAAATTTACAAGTGTATTTTGGGAAGCATCTCTTCCCTCAATGTAATAATGAATATTTCTTACTTAATTATTAGGACAAACGGAGCGATCGGTTCTTCCTTGCTTGACCCGGATTCAGTGGATCATAAAATGCTCCGACAGTTAATTAACACAAATTTTTTCTTTTATTCCTCCAAAAGAAAATAAAAAAATAAAAAAAGGAAGAAAGATTCCCCCCCTTCCTTGCTCAGGCCAATGCATGTGATCTAAATATAAAACTGACAGTCAACGTACGTACTTGGGCCTTTGTGGGCTATGATATCTCAATATAACACTAGCATAAGAAACCAAGGTGTGAATCATGTGATGCATCTTTATTAAATATATAATCATGACTCACATGTTCTAAGTAATTAATCAAAATATGTTGCATCATATCTTCTATGAATCGGGATTTCATTTGTTCAATCTTGTTAGGCGGTGCTCCTTTTCTTATATGGGAAAATACTTAAAAACGTATCTTATTGTTGACCCAATGACTACTTACAACATCTATTTATGCAAACACGATTTATATATTTCGAAGCAAAACCCTACACCAAAAAGCCTAAATTAACTCTCCATGCATACTCATTTTAGCATCTTGCTTAGGATTTAAATGATTTGGTTTTTTAATTGGCATTGAGTATTTTGGATGGTCAACTTTGGATTTGTGTATTGTCTTGGATCACTGATAAGAAGTTCTCAATTCGTATTGATTTGTTTTCATCAATCACTAATATGTCTAGGATGACTTTTGTTTTGAACTTTTTTACTTAATTTAAATCTTGCACTTTACACGTGCAATTTTTTTCTTTCATAGGAACACGAACAATTATTTTTTATTTTTTGGTATTTAAATAATATTTTATTCTCGAGGAAAGTAAAAAAATAGTATCTGCTTGTATTTGAAACGAAATAACCATGCACACCTTCGAAACTGAGTCGATAAATGTTCAAACAAAGTTAATATGTTACAGCTCACTTTTGCACGACATGCTCATAAAGTCACATTAAAGTAGTAATTTTCACATTCGTATTTATCTTGCAAGACAACAAGTCGTTGATTTCAATTTGTACTGGTAAATAATTCATTCATATTTTACATTATTGACTCCGATATTATTAGAAATTGGTACATAGTCATATCACATGGTTAATTGCTCATATGCATTAGTAGATACCATTCAAATAATTTTACTAACCATCCAAAAGCTTGAGAGATTTCATATGATGATAGTCTTTAAAATGTGCATATTTAGATTGCTGCTAAGTTCTTAATCATACCGGCTATTATTAATTCATCATGTTACATTATGTCTCTCAAATTATTAGGTTGTGTTCCACGGCCCTATATGATTTATTGGATGTGAATCATAAAAATCAAATGGAGATTATGACTCAGACGGAGGATTTTTCTTTTTTTTTGTCTAAACCCGGGACGACACTTTTAATTGCGTAAGCCCAACACAAATCCAGCGCCTCACTGGATTTGACACACATTATTGTAGATGCTCTAAAATCAATTATCAAACCACTTTTTTGTTTTACAGCTGACAATGCCATTGCGTTTGTTACTCAAAAGGCGAAGACCATATAATCAAGTCAGCTACCGATCTTATTTTATTACTGTTCAGATCCAAAGTCTTAAGTTCACTGGCCATTGTCCGTCCAAGTGGCATTTAATTGCACATCAGTAAGTGTATCACAGTGCATGCGTTCGCAAGACGTCGAGAGTTTGATGTCATACAGCTGACGGAAACGAGACAGGCACTGCCATTCCGTGTCCTCCTCAACAGACAGGGACCATGCCATCAAGTCAGATGCACGACTGCTCAATCTTCTTTCTTCCTAAACAAATGAGGATCGTTAGCCTTGCCCTCTAAACATATAAACATATCTGTTTTTCCAGCTTGTCCGTTCTAATAGTCGGACAACCTATTTTCCTGACCATGTGGATGGGGTAATCAGTCATAGTTCATTTTGGTAATGGAGAAGTACGTCCTCAGAAAACACAATCCTCACGATCATCGTCGAGAGATCCGTATCAACCTGAAAAGTGCAAAAGAGATGATGCCGTGTTTTTGCTCGGTTTCCATTTGTCGCTTCCCGAAATTATAAAACTACCGCCTCAACTATCCATCAAGAGAGTATACATGCATCAAGGAAACAATACTTTGCAGGCATTATAAGGAAGCCTTTTAAGTAAAAATTTTCAACCATAGTGTAGTATAGAGCGATAATCAAAAAGTGTATATTGGGAAGCATCTCCTCTCTCGATGCAATAATCAATATCATTTTTCTTCAATACTAAGACAAATGGAGCGATGAGTTCTTCCTTACTTGACCCGGATTTAGCGGCTCGTAAAACGCTCCGACTTCACCCCGCCTTGTATTTCACATGTAAGACGAGACATTTTCTTTTATTTCACATGTAAGGACGTTTCCCTTCCTTACACAGGCCAGCTCATGTAATCCCAATATAAAACTAACAGTCAGTTCAAGTATTCGAGCCTTTTCAGGTCAATGGAATCTCAATATAGAACTCGTTTATGAAACTGAGTTGTAAATCATGTCATACATTTTTATTTAATGTCTAGACTTGACTCACGTATTCAAGTTGTTAATCAAAGTTTGTTGCATCATAACATTTGTTGTTCAATTTTGTTGAGGGGTGCTTATACTGATCTTGGACTGGGTCCTTTTCTTATGGGCAAAACACTAAAAACATATCTTGTTATTGACCCAACGATAACTTTCAACATCTATACATATAAATACTTTGAATTGGAAAGATCAAATTGTCCCTCCTTACAAACTCAATTTAGCATCTTGCTCAGGATTTGTGTGGTTTGGTTTTTGGTTGGTTTTGAATATTTTGGGCGGTCAACTTTGAATGTGTATTGTCTTGGAAATCTGATAAGAATATCTCAATCTATATTGAAATATATGTTTTCATCAATCACTACTATGTCCCTGATGACTTTTACTTTTAAATATTTTGCTTCAGTCAAATCTTCCGTTTGCACACTTTTAACTTCTTTTCTTTTTAATTTAAAACTCTTAAAATTTTCTTCATACTCAAACGTTAACACATAAACTCACGTATGATATTTTCACAACTTTCTGAAGGTTGAAATATAATTATGTTTTGGTGGAAAAGTTAAAAAGCAAAACTATTTACTTATATGGAAATCCAAATAAACATGCACGCCTAGAAATGATAATTGTTCAAACAAATTAGTATGTTAAAATTCATCTTTTCGCGTCGCTCATAAGTTTACATTCGGTGAGTAGGTTTCATGTCTGTATGTATTGTGTTGGATAGTGTGCCATTGATTTCAATTTTACTGATAAATTTTCCTCAACATCGTATAATATGACTTTGAGATTATAAAAGATTGATAGATATTTGTATTACATTGGTATTTGCATATACGCAGTAGTAGATACCATTCAAATAACTTTGGTAACTATCCAAAAGTTTGTAAAATTTCATTAATATGATAATAATATCTGAAATGTGTATATTTAGACTGCTGGAAAATTTTTAATCAATACCTACTATTAGAAATATGTCATGGTAAATTATGCCTTTGAAATTATTAGGTTGTGCTTTTCACCATTTTACTTGATTTAATGGAGTGGATTCATTAAATTCTAATGGAGGTTATCGCATAGACGGAAGAGAATTTCTTGTCCAAATCCTATTCATCTCATCGCATCGGGTGTACAGATCCAGGTCTAGGCAAGAATTCCGTACATAGAGAGCATATTTTTGGCGATTGCAGCCAGCAGAATTTTGCTAATACTAGCTGTACTCATGATGCGATTGCTAGATGGAATAAGGCAATCTGATCCCAAAAAAGCGGGGTTAAGCTCAATTGTAAGTAATGTATACCCCTTATTCAGCGAACTCATATACAGTCACTATAGATGATTATGGTATAAAATAAGACTGTAAATTCCCAGCAGTCTTTTTTTTTTCCTTTATTGTGAGGAATGAAATTTACAGACAAACATGATTTTTTTAAAAGCACATATGTACATCAATCATGATAATATGAACTGAACATGAAAAAGAATATTCCTAGCTAACGTCAACAGCCTAATAAAATTTTGAATGCATTTTAATTGAGTCGTTCAACATGTTAAATAATTCTTAGCCATGTGCGCAAAAAAACATACTTCCTCACACCTACCATAGAGAAATCATTCAAACCCTCATTAAAATATTATTCTAATGTTGTATGATCTCAGGTTTCAGATTAACAATCCCCTCATAAAACGGCGAAATTGATGGGTAACTAACTAACGCAGATTTGGCTTCATCTACCACACATGGCAAGGGGCTATTCCATTCTCGATGTGCTTTTTCACTCTAAAACAATTATCATGTCGATGAGAAAGACACAGTTTCTACTTTTCTAGTCACATGACCCCTAAAGAAAAATGGAAACTTCCTCAACAAAAACAAAATCACTCATTCCATTTTTTTTATTTTTTGCGCTGGATTATTTTAGGCTCCGTTCGTTTCGCAAAAAATAATTTCTAGGAAAATGTTTTCCGGATTTACCAATGTTCGTTTCACGGAAAATGAATTCATTGGGAAAAATGTTTTCCATCAAAGGAAAAAAGTTTTCTAAAGTAGGGGAAAATGTTTTCCACTTTTCAAAAGTGGAAAATATTTTCCTCACTTGATCTCTCTTATCTTACACCTCTACAAATCCTCACTTCCTCCTCCCCTTTCTTCTTCTTCTTTTCCTTTTTATTAGAATTATTTTTTTAATTTTAATTTTCTTTTTCTTTTTTAATTCAATTTTTTTTTAATTTCCTTTTTCTTTTCTTTTTCTTTTTTTCTTTTTCTTTTATTTTCCTTTGTTTCCTATCTGCTTCTTTCTTGGCTAGTACCTCAAGCTCATCAATCTCAAACTCGTGCTCGTCGATCTGGCGAGCCTCAAGCTTGACACTCACACTCGTCAATCTAGGAAGCAGAAAATATTTTCCTTACCGAACACCAGAAAATATTTTCCGAAACATTTTCAGGTTTTAGCCGAAAACTAGAAAAATATTGTTATTTTCCTGGAAAATGAGGGAAAATATTTTCTGGAAATGGCTCATTTTCCACGAAACAAATGACAAGTTCTTCTGTCTGATTTGGCTAGTGTTAAGTTTATTTAACTAAATTCTTCTTCATGATCTCCAAGGAAGACCTTAAATATTTGCAAGAAGTAGTAAGCATGTTTCATCACAATGTTCTCGACAAGTTTTGCTTCTTCATCAGTCCATCTCCTAGAACGTTAAAGCTACGTTTGGCAGTCAAGATAAAATTCAAGATATGATAAAATTTATCATATCCTGCATTTGGTACTCGCTAAAGACAGAATAAGATAGAATATAAGGGAGATATATACCGAATAAAATTATCCTATAGGATAGGTAGGATAAAGATGGATATGATTTATAATATTTATAATTGGAAATGTATTTTTCTCACATAACAAATTTCTTAAATTAATAAAATTGAAATTATATTTCAATATGAATAATATTTGAATTTTAATATAGGAAATTAAAAATAATAAAAAATAAAAATACAATTATTTTAATTTAATCTTATTTTTATTTATATATGCGAATTTAATTCTATCTTATAATATAAATTCACTATATAAATATGCAATTACATCCGGCCCCACTATTACTAGTATTTTTATTTCTTTTTAATCCATTAAAAAAGAAAATTTAATTTTTAATGAAATAAAATAAAAAAGAAATTCATAATGGAAAATATTTCATTTTGATTGTTAATTTTTAACATTTTTCCATCTTAATTATGAGATAGAAGAAGGAGAGAATTCTAACCTTCCCATTTTATTTGAAAAGAAAAAAAAAAAACTAGGAGATAATAATCTTACAAAGCCTTACAAAGGGTTGAAAAGAGTGCATATAAATTCGTATCTAAGGAAAAAAGTATGATAAGCAATCATAAACCGATCCCTAAGACTAGAATACTTTTTCTTGCGTTGAAGTAAAGAAAAACTTATGTAAAGAAAAGAGCACTAAATAAAGGAACAATAACTAATTTCTTTTTCTATCAAGATTGTTGGTTATTGCTCCTTTCCGATGAAAAAACTCGCCTAGAGTTATACCGAGACCAAAGTCTTATCCATCTATAGATTAAACTTCGATAGTAGCTAGGTCTAGAGGGAAGTTATGAGCATTACGCTCATGCATAACTTCCATACCAAGATTACCACGATTAATAATATTAGCCAAAGTATTAATTACACGACCTTGACCATCAACTACGGATTGGTTGAAATTGAAACCATTTAGGTTGAAAGCCATAATGCTAATACCTAAAGCAGTGGACTAGATACCTACTATGGGCCAAGCAGCTAAGAAGAAGTGTAAAGAATAAGAATTGTTAAAACCAGTATATTGAAAGATCAATTAGCAAAAATAACCATGAGCAGTTACAATATTATAAGTTTTCTTCCTCTTGACCGAATTTGTAACCTTCATTAGCAGATTCACTTTCAGTGGTTTCCCTAATCAAACTAAAGGTTACCAAGGAACCATGCATAGCACCAATTAAGGAGCCGCCGAATACACCAACCACACCTAACATGTGAAATGGGTGCATAAGGATGTTATACTTAGCCTGTAATACGATCATGAAAATGAAAGTACCAGAAATTCGTAAAGGCATACCATCCGAAAAACTTCCTTGACCAATAGGGTAGATCACGAAAACAATTGTAGCAGTTGCAACAGGAGCTGAATATGCAATAGCAATCCAAGGACGCATACCTAGACAGAAACTAAGTTCCCACTCACATTCCATATAACAAGCTACACCAAGTAAGAAGTGCAAAACAATTACCTCAAAAGGACCTTAGCAAAGTGCAAAATGTATCATCAAATATTCAATATGACTACAAGATCTAGTTTTGTTCAAGTAGTGGATTCTAACCAATTGAAATGATCTTCTTATCAATCCAGAGATCATTTCGATTCCATTAGTAATGAGGATTCGGAATATCACACATTGATCAATCAAAGAGAGATACAGCAACTAAAAGAAAGATCAATTCTTTGGGATCCTTCCTTTCTTCAAATGGAACGAACAGAGCTAGAATCAAACCAATTCTCTAAATGCCTTTCTAGATATTCCCAACTATTCACGGAATGTGAGAAGGAGATGAAGAATCGTCTACTTCCTGAAGAAATCGAAGAATTTCTTGGGAATCTTACTAGATCCATTCTTTCTTTTTTCTCTAACAAATGGTCAAAACTTCATCTAGGTTTGAATCCTACTGAGAGGTCCACTAGAGATTAAAAAAAAAATTGTTGAAGGAAAAACAAGATGTTTCTTTGGTCCCTTACAGGCGATCGGAAAATAAAGAAATAGTTAATATATTCAAGATAATTATGTATTTACAAAATACCATCTCAATTCATCTTATTTCATCAGATCCAAGATGTGATATGGTTCTGAATGATGAACTGGATATGCACAGTTCCCATAAGATTTCATTCTTGAGCAAAAATACATTTTTGAATTATTTCATCTATTCTATGATCAGAACAAGGGGATGCACGTTACACCATGATTTTGACCTACTTCTTTTTTTGTTGATTTGTTATTTTTATTTATTTTTTTGTGTGTAATGCAGTTTTACTCTTCTTTTCTACCAATTCAAATTAAATGAATTCAAAACAATGTTACTGCACGAATCGGGATTCAAAATTCTCCCATTTTCATCCATTAAATAATTGTTAATTACTTGAAAAGTCTGTTTTAAATTTTCAAGTTGCAAATATTTAGTTTACAATTTACTATTTAATAAAAATTTATTAGAGAATGATGGAAGAGTAAGAAAGAAATTTAAAAAAAAGATATTAATTAAAAAAGAGAGGAAATAAAATAAAAAAAGTAAATAGAAATAAAGTAGGCAAAAGTGTCGGGAAAGATTTTTATCATTCCTATTTGTAAAATTTTTTGTTAATTTATATTAATATGTTATTTATACCAAACAACAAACATGATATGATGCGAATATATATCCGATTTTATTATTGCAATCACCAAATCATAAATAGGATATAGCAAAGTTCTTGGATTTTATATCATATCCTATCCAATCTTATCTCAGTTAGGATCCAAACAACCAAACGTAGCCTAAGTGCTTCAACCCACTCATCATATAAGATCTTCAAAAGCCCATGATCCACTTGTGAGAGCATCGATTCCTTGAGCCTCCGGTAGCTCCAAAGATTAAGTGCTAGTAACCTCTCCACATTTTTTATGACTGTGGCGAGAAATACTAGCAACGTTGGGGTTGCTAGCGATTTGTCGCTAGTGAATTTCTACACAAACATAGATGGCAACATTGACTTGGAATATGAGACTGAGTAGGTGCCATCCCCAAAATTATCCTCCATAGCAAATGCAGGATGGTGTATGGACCCCCAAGATGTAACAAGAGAAATGAGATACAAAATGCTTGAAGTTCTCCATCTACTTTAGTTATATGTGTAGACAAATTGCCTTAGTTGTGAGACACAAGCCTAATTGTGAATGCAACTATCCAATTAGCTATCAAATTGGCCAACCACATGAGGAAAAAGATGCTGTGATTCGTTGTTTTCTTGGTAAGGGATGTAAAAAGAATGATAAAAATCTCAAGTGAGAGACTTAGGATAACTAAGCCTCGAACGTTCCATTTGCTCCACAAATCCAAAATGAAGTGACATATCATAGTTATCCCTACACTCACATAAAACGATGAGTGCAGTACTGTAGTTAGATTCTTGGAGGGATCACAATAATCTATCCAGCCTAAAACTCTTGTTTTTTTTTTTCCTTCTCATTAGATTATATAATATTAGCATTCTATCATCATCATAAAACCAAGATACTTGCATTATCCAGGGAAGACGACATTTTCGTAAGTAGGGAAATTAGGTTAATTGATGTGAAGATGTAAAGTGGCCTCCAAAGATGTATTTGGTCATTGGGTGAATGTTAAAGTATATATTTAATATTTTTCCTTTCTTTTTGTAACTTGAACCTCAAGTAATGTTCCTCTTTTTCGTTTTTTATTTCACAAGGACCCCACGAAATGTTCTTAACTTGCCCATGACTCAAAAGTCGCTTTATTTTTTATCTTTTGATTTTTTTTTTTTTTTTTTTTTTTTTTGGTAAGAGTTGGCGAGTCATGTTGGAGCAATACTTGCATAAATCGAGTACACATTAGCATACTCAATCTTAGCCTTTTTATTAGGTGGGTTGAGTTAAACGATTGAAGTGCATTGGTCCCACCATCATTTTTTTTTTTTTTATGAGTGTTTTCCCAAAAGAAAGATCCAAAGCTTTGACTGTGGATTTTGTCCGTGGCGCCGTTGGAAACTTACAATTACCAAAAGCACATCCTACACAGTAGTCAGCGGGAAATTTTTTCTCATTGAGCCAACAAACCTAAGTCCGGGACACATAGAGTGCCAAAACTTGGCACATAATTACACTTAAGTACCAAAAGTTAGGAAAATGACATTTGAGTACCAAAATCGGTGCAAAATGAATCAGTTAAGTGTCAGTCGAGAAAATCCGGCCAAAATACTAATGTAGCAATTTTTTGGCAAAAGATTACACTTCATTTTGTACGCTGACGTGGCTAGACAAATGCAAAACAACGTCGTTTTGCTGCGACGTGATAAATAATTAATATAAAAATTAATTTAATTAATTTTAAAACCAAATTTAAAAAAAAAAGAGAGAGAGAGAGAGAGAGAGAGAGAGAGAGATGAACAGCACGGCGCCAACGGTAGCCCTTGGCTCGGCTAGGTGAGGGCCGGCAACCCTCGTCAGATCTGGGGGAGGGCCGTGACCCTTGCCCTAGATCTAGGCGAGGGCTGGGAGGCCCTCGCCGCCAATCAGCTGGGGTCACCGGCCCCTGGTAAGGGCTCAGCGACCCCAGCTCCCAGCTGAACCTCTCCCCACCTTTTCGGCATCGGCGGGGAGGTGGCAGCGGCAGCGAGGGCTGAGCCCTCAACTACCAAATCTCTCCCCACCTTTTCGGCATCGGCGGGGAGGTGGCAGCGGCAGCAAGGGCTGAGCCCTCAACTACCAACTGCTGTTTAATTCCTTTATTTAAAAAAAAATGATTTTAAATTAAATTAAATTAATTTTATATTAAAATTCAAATTGTGCCAAAACAACGTCATTTTTGTATTTTTTTGCTGAGCCAGTCTTTAAACGAGCCACGTAAGCTAGCAAAATTAATAAAAATCTGCCATGTATGATTTCTAGCGGGATTCGTTGGATGTGGCATTCAAGTGTCCCATTTTTTAAAAAAAGTAACACTTAAGTGTTATTGTGTTAAGTTTTGGTACTTGGGATATTCTTTTACCTAGCAAACCTTTATTTCATGAAATTTATTGTGCTTGCGCTGGGCCTGCTCTTTGTTTCCTCTATCACGTCTCGGTTCTCAAATTTATCTCGTCTACATGTGAATTTATTTTGCATGAATATTTACTTCAGACTCTTCTACATATTCGACATTATTTCCTTACATAACTCTTATGGGCTTACATTTCGACATGTGCTTACCAGCATCATTCGTACATATTCAACTCGTTTATCAATAATCTCGTGTCTTTGAATGCTAAACAGGACACTTTTATAGAATTGTATACATGATATACTTAAGATATGAACCCTCATAAAAATATGCTTAAACCATTAACATGCCTAAATGTATTTAACGGGCTAAATGTTAACTCATCTAATCAGTCATATCTATGCATGTCATAAGCAAATTGAAAAGGTTAATTCATTGTTTGTATATAGAAAGATTAATTCATTCAAACTCAATTTGAATATGTCTACAATCACTTGTCCTTTTCACGTCATGTTAATGATTCGTATCAAAAATTGGCCATTAACAAAGCAATGCTGCAATCCTTACTTAACCTGATTCTTTATCTTAACTCTTCTACATATTCTTCATGCAACTGAATCGAACTTCTAGCTCCTGCAGCAGTGAAAGAGAATTCAAAAACAGAGAGAGATGGTCTCATTTTATGTTCACTTTTGTTTATAAATCTAATCATCTCATGGGTATTCGTTATTTTGTAGTCAATTTTTACTGAGGGATAGAAGAGACCAGACAAGAGCCCAGCGAGGGGATTGTTGATTGTCTTATCGATGAGAGGGAATTTGGAAGTTATGTCAATGGAAGATATCGTTCTCTTCAAGTCTTTTAACTCTCTTTGAGCAGCCAATTCTATTTTTCAAGATGATCAGTCTCAAGTGAAGCATGAAAAGTAAAAAGGCGATCACATCGTCAAAGTTCAACATGGGATTTTCATGGTGAAAATGAACAACCAAATTAATGAGTTGGCTTCCATTTTAATAAATTACGCTCTTAGTGAAATCTGATCCAGCTCAATAGGCTTAAACTCTGTCAATTATGCCCCAACAAGAAGTAACAAAGGGGAAGATATACACATCCGTTGATGTTTCGTCCCTCACAAGAGCTTGGGCAAAACATTAAGAAAAGAGGACCCTACTTTTCTGTATTCTTAATGAACGAAACTAATTTTTTATTTGGCGAATTACATTACCTGTTTATAAATATATATAAAGAATTTAGAGCCGGGGAGAATATAATGACAAAAGGAATTGTTTACGGGCTGTGTCAGTAAATATATTGAAGCATATTCTACTGTTCATCTTCTTACATTTGGACAAATTTCCTTATCGGGGATAATTGTCCAATAAGTCTTTAGTACTTTGCAATAAGTCTTTAGTACTTTGTGAGCATGTATCAAAGAGATCGATTATGAGATCCAAAGAAACAGAATAAATAAATGGAAAGATCAACTTCTTACAATTATAGAAAAGATGGAAGAGTTGTTTATGCAAAAACGTGAATCTGATTAGTTCATATCAACCATATTGTTTGTTGACGTTAATGCTCTAAGGCATGACTCTCCTATTTGACTTGTGGCGAGAGCTTCAGATATGGTTTCAACTCTAGCCTAATAGTTCATTCAAGACAATACTTGATGAATGGTAACCTGTAAGAACATGACAAGAACAAGATTCTATGTTGTATTAATTTAGACATTTGTAATTGATTTTAGCCGAGAAATGTTCTCGAGCTTTATTTTTTTAACGTTAATAATTTGAGTCGCAACCTAAAGAGCAGCCGAGAGGTTTCACCTAGAAACACACGATGAATTGGTGAGTTTTCGCTATTCACTAATTTTCAATTAGCTAGACAAAATGCATTAGTAACAGATAAGAATCTATCATTCCGCTAACCACCTTAATCTCGTGGGTTCAGATACAATTACAATGGCATAAAAAATACCAGCTATACAAGTTTGTTCTAAAATCGCCTATGCCTGCGAGGCAACAATTTAGTTTCGTACTTCTATTTAACTTCTAAGACAACTTTCAGTAGAGGGCTTTACATAAAACTATGTGGGCGTGCAGTGAATTTATCATAATGATTCCTTGTCTATGACTATGTATGATAGGAACCATGGTGTGATGAGTATCACAAAGTGCTAAATAGAGCTTGAAAAGTTCATGAAGTCTAGATTAAGCATCGCCTACTACAGACGTAAATGTTCTCATGAATGCCAATTAAACCAGCAAAAAGTACCATGTTTTGCTAGTTGTTTATGATACTACATAACATTAACTGTCCTGACACAAAAAGCAAGGTGACCAACTGCCGGAAGCATTGACAATCTTGAGGCTTTGCTTACCAGAACTATTTTTTAGGTCTTTTCATGGCCTTGCGCACTGTCTCCTTGGCATAGTACCAACATCATAGTTTGAGTTGGATTTGATTATTAGAGGTAACTGAATAAATTTAAGAGGAAATTGGTACGAGTGGGCTGATTGGACATAGTAGATTATTGGAACTTATTAGGGAGAAAAAAAAATGAAGGCTGTGGGAGCCGGGTTTGAACAAAAAAAATTCTTGCAAATGTTTGCAAGAATACTCTGTTCTAACCTTTTCCATTTTCAATCATTCAAGGATAGAAATATGGTAAGCATAAGCAGTTCAGCAGAGAAATGTCTCAAATAAATTGCTAATAAATGCGACTGGATCTAGTAGCAATGAACTCCCAAGTTCCAACCCCAAATTGTCGAACAGTCTAAATCTGAAACGTTGATGGATTATCTTATTAAGGATGCCAATTTACCAATTGCTTCCAAGCATGTTTTGCCAGCAAATTTCTCAAAAGAAATCCACCATAAAGAAGCCTTATCATAGGAACTCTGTTAATTCTCGATGCAAGCGCAAGCATGTAATCCCTTGACCTAGCATTAGGACAAAGCAAACAACTCTGTCACAAAGCAAAAAACACCCACATATCAACACTGAACAGAGTACCAGTTTATTACCAGCAGATGTGGAAGTTCACAACTTTCCTGTCACCGTCCATCAATTTGAATCAGTGACATGTTTAGTCCCATGTCCTTGTGAGACTTTACTTGGCAGGTGCTCTTCTTTCTCAACATCATTCTACTTGGCATCTTCTAATCTTTGGTTCATCTCATCATGCAGTGAGACTTTCTCAGAAGTAGTAAATAATTGGACTTCGCAATGCTGATACATGTTTGGTGGGTTAGACATCCGTTAAGTTCCTAACTAGACTGATGGCCCCAAGTTCCTCTTTTTCTTGGCAATGTTGTCCTACTTTTTGAGTATCAATTTCAGTCCCTCACTAATTCTCATTCAATCTGCAAGTAAGCATTGCCGTTTGCTTCAGTCACTGGAGAAGTGTATTCGGGATTAAGTCTGACAACTCTCAGCATCCACACGTTCAAGGATATGCCATGCCTCTTCTTCCATGGATGGGACTTCCGAATACTCAATCCATCAATCAAGGCCTCAGGGTGTATAGTTAATGTAAAGTTGAATTCGTTTGATACCAGTTAGGACTATAGATGAGATAACAACAAATTTATTAGGAGTATCTAAGACATAGTGTTCTGAAACCAAGTCTGACAAAAGATATGGTAACTTCACAAAGGTTCAGTTCCCCATTTAGATAGGGTTAAAGACAGACTTCAGTATCCCTTAACTAGGTGACCAGTTCGTTCTTGTTTCACTATTTGATTTTCTTCTGCAATATCATAATGTTAAGGGATGGTAGATAGCTTGGGCCCAAAAGAAGGGGGGAGTAAAGAGATATATCCCCTAATCACAGCATCCTTTGACTTCTGATCAGAGTAATGGTATCAAAATTTACTAAAAGAAAATGTAACACACATGGCCCACTTGTACCTCGCTTGGTTGGAGCTCAGGTTGCATCACATGGACCACAGCTTCAACATTAATCAGGGGTTCAGCTGGCTTGTCAAGCTCCGTATACAGGACACAGCACTTGAGGCAGAGAAAATTGCCAACATCTGCCTTCATCCCAAAAATAATATCCTCCATATTATGATGTTCCACTTAACAGATCCATAATTTCACACGTATACATAAAACCGCAAGAGTGAAGGCTCAAGTACGACAATTCGTGCTTATTGAAGACTGACACCAGACATATCATGTAATCATTGCCACAGATCCACACTCAGCAGCTAAGTCATGCAACAGCAGCAGCTAGACATACATCATGCGCTGGATGGGAACTTACAGGTCTCAAGAATTCAACTTGGTCAACTTCAAAGAACCAGGGTGCCGCACCAGCAAAGGCATATGTGGTTGAAAAGGCCAATTAAAAAGCCCTTCGCACTAAAATCCTCCAAATATCCTCTCATGAATATTCATTTGCTGTGAATTGGCATATTAATGAGTTCTCATAACAAGTGTCCCTTATCAGAATGCTATCTCTGTCTGCCAGAGCTGGCATATCACAGAAGACACAACCTTCGGCAAATAGAGCTTGGAGCCTGGACAAGTCCTCCACCATAGTATCTCTTTTATGTTCTTCTCTCTTTCTTTTTCCTCATTTTATTCCTTCTTTTCTGCCTCTTGCCAAAGTAATTTTTATCTCTTTATCTCTGGGGAGATGGCCTTAATTGAGATGATTTCCCAGTTCTAGTATCACAAGCCACAAATGTGAAATAGGCGGTTAGTGCAACTGAATCTGAGGAATCCTGGATTTCTGCAGGAAATTACCAGTATAAGTTAAACATCAGAATGGATCAGTAACGTGGCTCCTGCAACTGCTTAGCGGCAGCATATGGAAACATGTATTCTCGCCCTATAAGCCAATGAAGCAATCATCAACTTGAGGAGAGGAAGTAGCACGCTATCATCGATCGGAAGTACTGCTTCATATAATACCTTCTATGGACTGAGTTACTCTCAGTTGGTACGCCATTGATGAGCACCTGACCCATGTAACAGCTCGCGCTATTTACAAGTGAGTGTCAATGTGGATTGGCCTCTCGAGAACCATTCTGTCTACAGAAGCAGTGACTAATAATAGAGGCCTTGTGCTGCCATTGTCGATGAAGCAGTGCTGGTCCAAAATCAAAAGGTGGAATACAATGGGGATGTTCTGTCACGCACATTCTAATGATGACTTCCCACGCTACATGAACTATGGCTAATGACTAGAGAACTCAGGCATTCTGATTGCAGAACTTGATATGGACAAAGATGGATGAGAATTTAGATATGCACATACACGAATGATAGAGACAAAGTACTGTTTACAGCAAAGCAGCAGCATGTTGTTCAATATATTCTCTAATTACCAGATGATCATTTCTAGATTATTCAAATGAGGACTTGACATTGAGTACTAGAACTGATAACCCACAGACTAAGCACCAGCATCTGTCAGTTTTATATCAGGAATTTATCGAAGCACCACAAACTGTATTATCTAACTCTAGTAGTGTCAATGACATTACATGGAATTCATCTTCTGCCGAAAAAGCCCATAGGAACTCTCTTTCTTACCATGACATAGTATGCATTGCGTTGACACAAGCAATAGGCAGGGACAAAAACGCTTGAAATTCGGTTAAAACCACGTTTCAACCATCGAACCGAGAAACTTAAGCTGGAGAAACATCGCAGAAAACAAATGGCACCACATTCAGAACCAGAAACAAAAGCATCACCATCCGATAGTTGTTCAAAGCTCGGTTTAATTTACCTTATAGCAGCTTATAGTCCCAGCGAGAGCATCGACATCTTCACCAGCTTCCCCATACTGGTCTCCTTCCAAGGTTTCCTATACTGATCTCCGAGCAACATCATCACTCGAAAACTCGTAGAAAAAAAACTCGTCCTGCTCCTGGACGGACTCCTCGGAACCAATTCGCTCTCCGGCGACGTAGCACTCTCGGTCGCACCGGCATCGCCGACCTCCTTGAATATCTCGGATCTCGCTTCCCACGAGGCGTTGGTGACGGGCAAGAGAAGTACGTACCGGGCCACCAGCCGATCGGCTTCCCAATCGACGATCTGGCATCGATGGGCGGAGCGGCGGCGGAGGCCACGGGAAGCGCTCGCGGACGCAGCGGATGCTCCGTCGTTCGTCGCGGCGGAGTATCGGGGCCATGCGAGTCCCGTTGCTCCAAAGGAGGAAGCTTTGAGAGGAGGAGACGGTGGACTATCCACACGATGTACGGAACCACCGTTTCACAAACAAGTAAAAATTATTAATTTAAGAAATATTTTTGATAAATCATATAACTTATAGTAAAAAAAATCATTCAATTTTTTTTTCTTAAACAAACCAGCTTGTGCAACATATAACAACACCGTATAAAGAAATTTATTTGTTGGGAGAAAAAAAAGTTGAAAAGGGAAATTAAAAAAATAAGAAAGGAAAATAGCAATTAAAGTGAACTCTTTTTAACATTCTTAAAAAAAAAAAAAATCAAGCTGTTAAAAATCTATATAATTGGACATGAATCTCTGATTCCTCATCATCATTGTCGCTGTCCATTCTTTGATTTTCTTCATATAAAATATCACCACCATCCATTATTCTAAGAAATAACTTAAGACAAGCGTAGGAGAACAAATATCAGAAATGCAGTACGATATATTCCACCTAAATTGTCATGAGCCTTTTCTCTATGTAAATTAGTTGGTCATTTTTGGTTTCTCTTCCACTGGTAGAGGATGAGGCGGTTGAGCAGAAGACGAGAGAAAGGGCCGGCCACCACGAAAACCCTAGCGGATTTCTTGAAATCTATTCTCGGGAGACCGGTCGTCGTCGAACTGAATTTCGGCATCGATTATCGAGGTACTTCTCTCAATATGATCTCTCTGTGTGTTCGGAGAATTCTTCAACAAAAAAATTTGCT
Source organism: Eucalyptus paniculata subsp. matutina (assembly GCA_017140255.1). Taxonomy (NCBI): domain Eukaryota; kingdom Viridiplantae; phylum Streptophyta; class Magnoliopsida; order Myrtales; family Myrtaceae; genus Eucalyptus; species Eucalyptus paniculata. Next base: position 17,526,757 of record CM029435.1, read on the forward strand.
CGATGTAGCTCGATAATGCTGAGTTTCCCGATTATTCTCATCCTTGTTTGTTACCGATTGTACTAAATCCTATGTGCCGGCAACTACTTGTCTAGAACTTTAATTAGCCGGGGATGATCTATACGGGGTTGACTTCTCGGCTGCTCATATGAGATTAAACAATGAACATACAAGATGTTCGTTTTGTCACATAATAATACTGATGTTGAAATTGGCCTTGTTGACATAAAATTCATTGGGATTGATCGCCCCCGGTAAACTTGGGAGAAACAAATTACCTCTAGCCTCAGTTATCTACCTCATTATAACTTAGATCATCTGCATTCGTGAATTTACGTCTCACCTCTTCAAAGATAAAGATCATAGCTCCATAATAAAGGGGTTCTTGGACACGTATTTTGCATTCACAATCATCAATTTTTTACCACAGCATTTGGTGATTTTTTTTATGAAAACAAGAGATAATCCTGTCAACCATTTGGAATGGAAAAACTGCATATATTTTTATAGACAACGATGCTCCAGAATTGATTTGACTCATATCTTTTTCAGACTCTGCTCCATTGCTTTGAAGAAAAGGTTGCAAGTAAAGATGGATTCTATCCACCTTCAAAATAATAATGGAGTATGTAAGACCTTGTAAGTAACATCAGTGTTAAGTTCTGCTTCAGATGTGGCATATCAAGATTTCCTTAGGTAATCCATGAAGGATACCAACTCATAGAGAAATGAATTTTGTTGAGACGGCCTCACTTAGCACTTGATTTTGGCAACAATCCAATCGAAGAAAAATTTATTGGATCTAGAGACTTGATTATACTAAAATTAGTCAACACACTTTCGATACCTTTTCCTCTTTATTTGAAAAATGTTTTGCATGTAGCCTTAGCCTTTTTTAATCCTAAACCACTAACATGCGATGGCGATCATGTGGATGTGCAAGCAAAAATTTAACTTCTAAATATTATTATGCAATGTCAATGAATTCTTTTTGAGTTTTTCTTGTTTAAAAGGAACATGATTTCATTCAAATGCTATAACTACGTGAATTATAATATAGTATGCATTGATGAACTAACATGAAACCCTACACGACATTCATGCTATGTTAATTAAATTGAATGCAACCTATTGTCGATTTTAGTGGCATGGAATATGATCGGTTATAAATCAACCCTATTACTTAAACTGTGTGAGATTATTTTTTGTATTTCATTTTCAGTAAAAAAAGATTGAACTTTAGGACACCTAACATTACCTAATTGACTTTCATAAAAATTTAACCTAACAATGCAATCTAATTTTATTTCTTTTTTTTTTTATGAAAATTAAACTACATGCAATGCGAACGATGCATGTAATGCAATTAATAGCTATAATTATCTATACAATATGATTTTAAATGAAGTGCATTGTATGATATGCATGATATGAGACTAGTCAACTTTACATCTACTTGCAATCTACATGAAATCTAAATGGCATTTTTAGTTTATTTTTTTAATGAAAACCAAAGATTATCCTAAATCTATATGCATTCTAAAATTAACATGTATTGACCTGACTATGAAATCCTTAAATTATAAATTATGAATGTTTCATGATGATGTGGTATATATAACATGTAATATACACATGACAATTAATAAATTTCATGGAGCCTTAAAAAATGTCGTTCTATGACAAGAAAAAAAAAAACACATATGTCGTTCACAAGATTCATCAATATATTTTAAAGATATTGTTCTAAACAACCAAGATTTATAAATAATATATATCGCATAACGAATCATATCAAAAATCACACCTTATTAAGGGTCCGACCTTAAAGGTCCAATGCCCTAATATATCTTGATTAATGCAAAGAGATAATAAAACACGATGACATAATCTAAGGTTGGGCTATTAAATGACATACAAAAAATAGCCTCAAATATGAACCAACCCTAGGCTCCCCTCGATTAAAGACTTCTTAGAACGACCAAAAGACCAAGGCGGGACCGAAATGATGATGTTCGGTGTATGGAACGGGGAGGTGGGAGTGAAGGCACGGGTGGACAGCGGCTGAGAAGTCGGTTTGGTGCTGGGAAGCTACTGGACCACCGCCGGAGAATCTGCAGGGACGCCAGGGATCGCGAGGGACTCGACTAGAAGGCTCGCCTGGACTGCAAAGCGCTCACCATCACTGCTGGATGACTAAACTAACGCTGGATGGCTGCCGGGATCGTCTGGAAAGTCGCCTGGGAATGATGGTGGCCCCCCGGAAGGCCTGCAGGAAATCGCCGGGAACTGGATCGAGAGCCTGCAAGGAAGTTCGCCAGGAGCTCGTTGGTGAAACTGGTGCGGACTGGGTCCAGTAAGACCGTGGCGGTACTGCAAGGTGGTAGTCGAGTAAGGCTGGGACAAAGCCGGCAACACCTGGACTCGCTTGGGTGCGAGACGTAGATCTGGTTTGGACGAGCCGAGGGAATCACCGAGGTTGGGTTGGACCATCGCGGAGGCTGTTGGGTTTTTCCTCACAACGCAACTTCATTAAGGATTGGCGGCGAAGAAGGTTTTGGGGTTTACGGAACATGTATAGGTAAAAGAAACTATAAATGCAGCAGAAGTAAAGGATAAAATTCTACTATACGTATATCTCTAAAGGTGTGGTTCGTGCGTGTTAATAAAAAATTAGAATATTGAAGGAGGCTAGACGGATTACCTCTCGAAGCACGCTTTAGACGACTTGATTAAGATGTTCTTTTATTTGAGCCCCACAAAAGTCAAACCTCTTGTTTAAACACGCTATCAATCGCATGTTGAATAGAAGAAAGAACTCGAGGTGATTACCATTAAAATTATAGCAATCTCATGGAGATTATTTGCCACACTCTTGATATTTCAGTCACGGCACCAACAGAAGAAAAACCTTTTTCCTCTCTCATGCGTATTGCACAAAAAACACCCCCAAGCAACTCTTTCTGATCGCCCTTATTTTTATGTGCAGTCAGCAACAGTTGCTGATCGCCTAATGTGCACGTTCGGCAAACCGAACGTGCACCTTGCGAGCGTGCACATTGTGCCCACGATTAGCAACGGTTGTACGATAAGCAACCGTTGCTGATCAGTGGGCACATGGTCAGCGACGTTGCTGACCATGTGCACTTAAATACATATATATTTTAAAATTCTACAATTAGAAAACATAAAATGAGACGATTTTTATTTGTGCATTTTGGGCACATTAATATGTGTTCACATTGGGTGCGTGTGCATCATATGCACATACACTCATGACCAAAAATAAAAATTAAATTAAATATTATTTAATTTAATATCAGCTCGACTTAATTCAATTGTTGTGATTGCAAACAAATTTGCAATATTATCTTTTTTGCTCGACATCATCTTGAATTGGTTATAATGTGTGACATTCCTAAGTTTATCACTAAACTAGTAGTAAACTTGCACTAACACATTAGTCCTCCCAGAGAATTGATTGCCCCGATTAACTTCTAAATCATGATTGAGATCTAGCAATATATTATGACTATCTAGACAATGTGAATGCTTTAAGAATATAATGAACATGTTAGCTTTAGTTACAATGTAATTCTAATCATCTGTCTTACTACGCCCTGATCAAACAAAGACCATGGAATATTTGTCAAGTCACCGATTCGATTATATATACGAAACTAATTGACATACATTTTATACGAGACATAAACAATTCATTTTTAGTTACAATCCTAGTAGAGGATTTCAATGCAATGTCATAATTTAATCACATAAGACATCATTATTGTACATTGCATGTAAAAACAAGACAGATTCCGTATTGCGCACACATGTAACTTCGTATATGAATAAATTATGACCATCAAGTATAGAGACAAATCAATAAGCCAACAATATGTGTGCCTGTGAACCATAGCCGTCCAATATATAAGTCAACACTGTGTCTCAAGTCTAAGAATTATTTATAAAAGATTAGAGTACACTATTAGACATTGACCACACTAAAAACTTCCATATTACTAATTGTATTATACGTGTCATGTTCAGTGAATTTGTCTACTACAAGCACCTGTGTTCTAACTTGGGCATCATAATATCCAATTACTCATGACTCGTCATTACCTTTAGCATCCAATACTTAATGATGAAGCTATTAACACACTAGTCTCGATAGGATCATTAATATGTACTTAATGATCCATCAACTGGGAACAGTTTAGAGATTTATTTTAATTGTGAACCGATTACATATATTCTTAATGTCTTAAAAATAGGTCTTGGTACAATTGATTTTATAAAATCATTTTTATATATAAATAATTGGACAAATGAATGACTATGTCTTTGTCATTAATTAAATGATAAGATTGACAACATAACCGGAATCACTAATATATAATTATTATATGATAACTTTAGGGCATACATCTGATAAAAGGTGCAGCAGCCCAGCTCATAGGGCGGCCGTGGCAACTTGTCGTCGAGGAAGATGACTTTTTTCCTCTCTCCTTTCACGCTTTTGACTCTTTCTTGTGTTTTCTCTTCTCCTTTGGCTTTCTTTTGTTCTTTTTCTCTCTGGCTGTGTCAGCCTTTTCCTCTTATGAAGACAAATTCTCTCTTACTTTCCCTTCGCTGATGAACGAACTCACTTTTTACGAACTCTGCTTCCAACCATCCCCCAAGCGCCCCCCAGCCGCCCCTCCTCTCCTTTTACCCTATGTTGATAGAGAGGGAAGTTGTTGTCACTTGCCAGTGATGATTTCCCAAGATAATGGCATATTTTCACTCAACTGACGATTATCGTCCCAAAAGAAGGGAAACGTTCAATCCTTGCAGAATTTCAAACAGAAACGGCTCTATGATCAGATTTTTTTTCTAATTAATTGCTGATGTTTTTCATTCTCCTTTTTAATTTTTTTATTTATTAAAAACAATTTCAAATCAGATAAGTATAGTCGTAAATGTTATTGTAACCTAAATGCAATGTTATGAGATGCATAATGCCGATTGAATAATTAAATGGGATAGCCAAAATTTAAATGTCAACACTATCTTCATAATTGATAAGTGTACTAAAAATCCTAAAAATTATTATAAAAATATAATTAAGTCGTAAAACCTGTTAAATTTGTACAATCAAGTCATTCCACTAATTCTGTTTAATTAGACCAATAGAAAATGCCGACCTGGCTTTTTTTTTTTCTCTCTCTATTGTACGTGGTGATGACGTGGCTAAAACAACCCACTTTGGTCAAAATCTAATTTTACAAAACAAAGTTTATTCAAATGCTAATTTGAAAAAAGTAGAAAGAGGCGAGGGCCGTGGTTTCTCACCTTTTTTAGCTTATTTTTTAATTTCATTTATATAAATTTGGATTAAAAAATCAAATTTGGGTCAAAATGACGTCGTTTTAGCCTTATATTTTTTGTGTTAGCTACATCATTGCTATGTAGGGGAAAGAAAATAATAATAAAAAAGAAGAAGCTATATCAGTATTATTCATTAGCCAAGTTGGATGGTTTTAACAAAAAGAGTTTTAACAAAAAGACTCGATTGTACCAATTTAATAAATTTTAGGACTTGATTGCATTTTTATAAGTTTAAGACTTAATTGCACTTCCGTAATAAAAGTTAGGATTTCTAATATACTTATCTGTTAAAATTATTACTTCTTATTATTTATTAAATTGAGTAGATTTCTTTATTAGGTACAATTTATTCACTTAATTAGCAGTTCTTTAAATTTTAACTAACTTTTTCCTAAGAATGTATTTTTTTTATATTGCCTTTTTTCTGTTATTATAGTATATATTCTTTTTCATAATTTTTTTTATATTAGCAATTTTTTTTTTCAATTAATAACATTTTCACTAAGTTCGTTTTCATTGTTGACTTAACAAAATAAGCTAGATTTCAATTTGGAGATAATACTAAGATAAATATTTTACATTCTTTAATAATTGTTTTTATCGTGACAGATAAACTTAAGTGAAATTTATTCATCCAATGAAGTAAGCTCTATGCAAATATATAAATGATCTGCCTAAAAATTAAGAATGACATTATTATTTTTTCTTATCATCTTACTTTAATTATAAATCAATAGATGTCCTTGAGTTTATTATCATAAGTTACGTAAGTGATCAAAAAATATAAATTGTATAATTGAGGAGTGTTTTTGAAAATAATATGTTTTACACGTTTAAACACAATGAGAGGTAATAGTTTGGGGATGACAAATAAACTACAGCTTATTGTTGTATGTTTACCACGCAACAATAACACAATTGAAGTCAAGTGCGATGTGGAAAGGACAAAATATTCTCTCAATTTCAAGTTTAATTCCATAACTTCCATCACAAAATACAACAAACATTTACATCGTTTTATACGTAAACATATAAGAAGTAGGAATTGACAAAATGGATAGTGTCGCCTTGAATTATAAATTCGTCAATGAAGGCTTCTGATTTAGGAGAATTACCATACGGACAATTTATTTTGGGGTTCATAGTACAAGCCCCAGTCAGGATCAAAGAAACAACCCAAATGAGCCATCAATAGCCAAACAAAAGTAATAAGCTCTCCACCTTTGCTTAGCACCTGCACACGTGCCGTTCCCTTAATATGACTTGCTGCAAAGAACAACATCTCAACCCACACTCCGCTCATTATCTTCCACTTTATTTCCCCAAGCCTTTCCATCTCATTGGCCAAATCTATGCCATTGTGGAGGATGGATCCTGGTCTCGTTTCAAGGGAACGAAACTCAAACAATACCTGGGATGGCTTCTCCACATCTTTGCTTGCATCAAGTTTGCTTGCATCAAGGATTGAGTGTAGATCGACCAATGTATCCTCTAATCTATTTAGAGCAATGCCCACCACAGAGGACACCACATTTGTCTGAAGTAAAAGATACATCATGTAGTCGGAGAGGATCTTGCTGAATTCCCTTTCATCTCTAGCTCTGTCGCACATTAATTGTTTCTCTTTATTGTACCACATTTCAGTAGCAATATGCCACATTATAATATTAGTGTCATGATTCTCTTTAATGACATAATCTAAAAGCTTGCCACAATCATCCCTGTTCTTGAGAAACATATCACCTCTAGCCTCATATATCTCCCTCACCTTTGCTGGAACATATATGTTTTTGGATCTACGTCTCATCTCCTCAAAGTTAAAAATCCATAGCTCCTTAATAAAGGGATTCTTGGACACAAACACCAATTCCCTACACTTCAAATTACAGCCCCTGGCAATTGTCTTACCAGCTTGATGAGAACAAGATATGATCTTCTTAGCCATACAAAATGTAAAACTACAAATTTTAGAAAAAGCGACAATACCCCAATGCCGATGGCACTTATACATCTTTCTTGAACTCTCCTTCAATGTCTTAGAAAAAAGGTTGCAAGCAGAGATGGATTCTGACCATCTTCGAAATATTAATGGTGTGTTTATGCCCACGTAACTAACATTGGGATTAGGCTCTACTTTATATGTCACAAATCGGGGCTTCCCTAGGTTATCCACGATGGATATCAACTTGTATAGAAATGAATCTTGTTTAGACGATCCTGTTTTGTCACCCATGATTTTGGCAACAGTCCAATCAGAGAAAATGAGCCTATATAGAGCTATCACATCAAGAGCAATCCCGCCAGAAAGAAGGATATAAGTAATTTTCACATCGAGTTTGAAGAGCCAATGCTTCTTGAAGCGATTGAACAAGATGAAAGCAACCACAATGCCAGTGAAGGCTATAAAGTGGAAAATGCGGCCCCACTTAGAGCGTGTTACCAAAACTTTTGTGCGAAGCACCTCATAAATGAAATGGAGTTCAACTGATATCACCCTAACGCATCCATCGCAGAAATTTTGCGGAAATATTCGTGGCTCATTTTACGTTGTTCACATGTAATAATGAGATCTCCAAGGAAGACCTTAAATATTTCAAAGAAGTCGTGAGCATGCCTCGCCACAATGCTCTCGACAAGCCTTGCTTCTACCTCAGGCTATCCATCCCTTAGATCATTGAGTGCTTCATCCCACTCTTTACATGAGAAATTCGAAAGCGCATAATCCAACTATGAGATCATCGATTCCCTAAGCCTTGGAAAGCTCGAGAGATTAAGTGCTAGTATCCTCTCCACAATTTTTATGACTGCAGCAAGAAACACTAGCATCGTTGGGGTTGCTAGAGATTTGTCGCTGGTAAATACCCGCACAAAGACATAAATGGAGGCACCGACTTGGAAGATGAGATTGAGTAGGTGCCGTCCCCAAAGTGAACTATCCTCCAAAGAAAAGGCAGTAATATTGTCTGCACCACCAAGATGTAACAATAGAATTGAGGTCCAAAATGCCTGAAGTGCTCCATCTAGTTCAGCTATACGAGTGGACGAATTACCTTGGTTGTGAGAAACAAGCTCGATCGTGAATGTAGCTACCCAATCGACCATCAAATAGGCCAACCATACAAGGAAAAAGATGACAGAGTTCGCTGTTTTCTTTGTAAGGGGTGCAAATAGAATGAGAAAAACCTAAAGAGTGAAACTTAGGATGACTAACCCTCTAATGTTCCATTTGTCCCACAAATCCAAAATGAAGCCAAATATCATAGTTTTGCTTTATTTGGATTTTCACTCCTCTCAATATTATTTCAGTTAAAACAAAACTATCCTCTCAACTATTTATCAAGAGAGTTTACGAGCATCAAGAAAACAATGCTTTGTAGACAATGTAAGGATAGGAAGCCTGGAAGTAGAAACTTGCGAGTGCGGCGAAAAGTGTGATGATAAAAAAGGGTGTATTTCGAGGTGGAGGTGGGTGTTGTCAAGGAGGGTTAGTGCTTGGGACTTGGGGACATGGGAGGATGGAGACGTGTGTGCTGATTACCGTCCTTGCGCTTAAATAAAACGACAAGCACAATACTATAGTTAGATTCTTGGAGGGATCACAATAATCTATCTGGCCTAATACTGTAGTTTCTTTTCTCATCCATTAGATTACATAATATTACCATTCTACCATCGTCATGAAAATAGGATATTTGCATTATCAAGGAAAATGACATTTTCATTAATAGAGAAATTAGGTTCATTGATGTGAAAGTATAAAGTGGCATCCACAGGTGCATTTGATCATTGGGTGAATGATAAAGTATACATTTGTTAATTTTCCTTTCTTTTTTTAACTTGGACCCCAAGTAATGTTCCTCTTCTTTGTTTTTTATTTCACAAAGACCCCATGAAATGTTCTTAACTTGCCCATGACTCGGAAGCCGCTTTATTTTTCTTTCTTGTGATTTCTTTTTATAGAGTTCGTGAGTTACGTTGAAGCAATACTTGCATAAATCGGATATAGATGAGCATACCCAATCTCAATCGTTGAACAACGTGGATCCCATATTGGGTGCACATTACTCAACGATTAAGATGCATTGGTCTCATGATCAATTTTTAATTTCATGATTGTTTTCCCAAAAGATAGATTTAAAGCTTTGATTGTTGATTTTGTCTGTGGTGCCGTTGGAATTGGCGGTCAAAACTTCCCACCACCAAAAGGACATCCTACAGGATAGTCAGCAGCCAAGTTTTCTCATTGGGCCAGCAAACCTTTATCTCGGGAAAGTGACTCTTGTTGCATTGGGCCTGCTCATTGTCTCCTTATCACCTCTCGATTCTCAAATTTATCTCATTTGCATGTGAAATTCTTTTGCATGAATATTTACTTTGGAGATTATTTCCCTACATAACTCTTATGGGCTTACATTTCAATATGTGCTTACCTGCACCATTCGTACATATTCGACTCATTTATCAGTAATCTCGTATCCTTGAATGCCAAATAAGACACTTTTGTTAAATTGTACAACATGATACCCTTAAGATAAAAATCCTCATAAAAATATGCTTAAACCATTAACATACCTAAATGTATTTAACCAAATGACATTGACACAGGTTAAATATTAACTTATCTAATTAGTCATATCTACGCATGTCATAAGCAAATTGAAAAGGTTATTTAGCAAAGCACCCCTTTATTGTTTGTGTATAAAAAGATTAATCCATTCAAACTCAATCGGAATGTCTACAATCACTTGTCCTTTTTACGTCATGTTAATGATTAGGGTCAAAAATTGGCCATCAACAAAGCAATGCTACATCCTTACTTAACCTGACTTTTTTTGTCCTAACTCTTCTACATATTCTTCACGCAATTGAATCGAATTTCTAGCTCCTGCAGCAGTGAAAGAGAATTAAAAAACAGAGAGAGATGATCTCATTTTATGTTTATTTTTATTTATAAATCTGATCAGCTCATGGGTATTTGTTATTTTAAGCCATTTTTCACTAAGGGATAGAAGAGACCAAACAAGAATGCAGTGAAAATGAACAACCATATTAATTAGTTGGCTTCCATTTTAATAACTTATGCTCCTAGTGAAATTTGATCCAGCTTAATAGGCTTAAACTCTGTCCATTATGCCCAAACAAGAAGTAACAAAGGCGAAGACATACACATCCGTCGATTTTTCATCCCTCGCAATAGCTTGGGCAAAACATTAACAAAAAAAGGGCCCTACTTTTCTGTATTCTCAATGAACGAAACTAAGTTTTTAATTGGCGAATTACATTACCTGTTTATAAAAATAAAATGAAAAAAGAATTTAGAGCCGAGGAGAAATTAATGACAAATGGAATTGGTTACGGGCTGTCAGTGACTTTAGAGCCGAGGAGAATAAATCGAAGCATATCCTACTGTTCATCTTCTTACATTTGGACAAACTTCCTTGTTGGGATAATTGTCCATTAAGTATTTAGTACTTTGTGAGCATGCATCGAAGACATGGATTACGAAGTCTGAAGAAACATAAGAAATTAATAAATAGAAAGTTCATCACTTACAAATATAGAAAAGAAGGAAGAGTTGCTTATGCAAAAACATGAATCTAACTAGGTCATATCACTCATATTGTTTGTTGACGCAAACGCCCTAAGTCATATCTCTCCCATCTAACTTGTGGAAAGACCTTGAGATATTGTTTTACCTCTAGATTGATAGTTATTTCCATCAAGACAGAACCTGATATATGGTAATTGGTAGGAACATGACAAGAACAAGATTCTATGCTATATTTAATCCAGACATCCGTAACTGATTTTAGCTGAGAAATTTCCTCGAGCTTTTTTTTTTTTTTTTTTTTTTTAACCTCAATAATTTGAATCGAAGCCTAAAGAATAGCTAATAGGGTTTTTTCCTAGAAACACACAACGAATTGGTGAGTTTTCATTATTCACTAAGTTTAGATTAGCAAGACAAATTGCATTTGTAACAAACTAGAAAGTATCATTCCTCGAACCACTTTATTCTCATGGGTTTGGACGCAATCACAATGGTATCAACAACACTAGCTACACAAGTTTATTCTAAAATCGTCTATGGCCCCAAGGCGACAAATATATTTTGTACTTCTACTTATCTTGTGGCACACGACTTTCAGTAGAGGGCTTCACATAAAACTATGGGGGCTTGCAATGAATTTATCCTAATGATTCCTTGTCAATGACTATATAGTTGGAACCATGGTGTTGAGTCTCACAAGTGCTAATTAAAGCATGAAAAGTTCATGAAATTTGGGTTAAGCATCTCCTTGTTACGGACACAGATGTTCTCATGAATGCCAATTGTATGGGCCTTGCTGGTTGTTTATGGAATTACACAACATTAACTGTCCCGAGAGAATCGGCAACGTGACCAACTACGCCAAGTACTGACACTCTTGAGGCTTTGCTCCCTAGAAACTCTTTTTAGGTCTTTTCATGGCCTTGCGCAAGGTCTCATTGGTAGAACCAACATGATAGTTTGAGTTGGACCTAATCATTAGATTGGACAAAGTAGATTATTGGAAACTTATTAAGGAGAAATAAAAAATGAAGGCAGGGTGAGCCGGGCTTCAACAAGGAATTCTTGCAAGAATACTCTGTTCTAACCTTTTCCATTTTCAATCATTCAAGGATAGAAATATGGTAAGCATACGTAGGTCAACAGAGAATTGTCTTACATATATTGCTAATAAACGCGACTAGATCCAATAGCAATAAACTCCCAAGTTCCAACCCCAGATTATTGACCAGTCCAAATCCGAAATGTTGATAGATTATCTTATGATGGATGCCGACTTGCCAAATGCTTCCAAGCATTTTTTTTTTCCAGGCAAATTTCTCAAAAGAATTCCACCGTATAGAAGCCTTATCATAAGAATTCTGTCTATTCTCGATGCAATGGCAAGCGGGTAGTCCCTTGACCTAGCATTAGGACAAAGCATACAACTCCGTCACAAAGCAAAAAAAAAAAAAAAACACTCACATATCAATTCTGAATAGAGTACCAGTTTATTACCAGCAGATGTGGAAGTTCACAGCTTTCCTGTCACCATCCATCAATTTGAATCAGTGACATGTTTAGTATTATGTACTTGTGAGACTTTACTTGGCAGGAGCTCTTATTTCTCAACATCATTGTAATTGGCATCTTCTAATCTTTGGTTCATCTCATCGTGCAGTGAGACTTTCTCAGAAGTAGTAAATAATCGGACTTCACAATGCTGATACATGTTTGGTGGGCTAGACATCCCTCAAGTTCCTAACTAGACCAAGGTCCCTGAGTTCCGCTTTTGCTTGGCAATGTTGTCCTGCTTTTTGAGTATCGATTTCAGTCCCCCACTAATTATCATTCAACTTGCAAGTAAGTATTGCGGTTTGCTTCAGGCGCTGGAGAAGTGTATTCAGGATGAAGTCTGACAAGTCTCACCATCCATACGTTCAAGGACAAGCCATACCTCTTCTTCCATGGATGGGACTTCCGAATCCTCAATCCATCATTCAAGGCCTCAGGATGTATAGTTAATGTAAAGTAGAATTCATTTGACACCTGTTAGAATGGAATCAAAATTTGCTAAAAGAAAATATAACACGCATGGGCCACTCATATCTCGCTTGACCTGCGCTTAGGTTGCATCACATGGGCCACAACTTCGACATTTATCAGGGGTTCATCTGGATTGTCAAGCTCCGTATACGGGACACAGCATTTGAGGCAGAGAAAGTTGCCAACATCCCAAAAAGAATATCCCTCGTATTATGATCTTCCACTTAACAGATCCATAATTTCACAGATATACAGACAACTGCAAGAGTGAAGGCTCAAGTACGACAATCCGTACTTATAGAAGACCGACAGTAGACATATCATGTAATCATTGCCATAGATCCACACTCAGCAACTAAGTAATGCAACGGCAGCACCTATACATAGAAATACATCATGCACTTGATGAGTATTTACAGGTCTCAAGAATTCAGCATGGTCAATTTCAAAGAACCAGGGTGTCACACCAGCAAAGGCATATGTGTTGAAAGGCCATTTCATTAGCCCTTCGCATTAAAATCCTCCAAACATCCTCCCATGAATATTCCTTTGCTGTGAATGGCATATCAATGAGTTCTCAAAACAAGCGTCCCTTATCAGGATGCAATCTCTGTCTGCCAGAGCTGGCATATCACAGAAGGCATGACCTACAGCAAATAAAGCTTGGAGCCTGGACAAGTCCTCCACCCTAGTATCTCTGTTACGTTCTTCTCTCTTCTTTTCCTCATTCTATTTCTTATTTTCCGCCTCTTGCCAAAGTAATTTTTCTCTCTTTATCTCTGGGGAGATGGGTTTAATTGGAGCTGATTTCCCAGTTCTAGAATCACAAGCCACAAATGTGAAATTGGCGGCAAGTGCAACTAAATCTGAGGGATCCCGGATTTCTGCAGGAAATTACCAATATATGGTAAACAGCAGAATGGATCAGTAATGAGACTATATAATGAAAAGGATAACTTTATGATTATTGGACATCTGAGTATTGTGCTTGAACATGTCGAAAACCTTGATAAACTGCCAATATTTCTTGGCAAGAGGATGTTGATTAGCAAGCTTCTCCATAGTTTGGATAGGTTTGATTTATTTATTTTTATTTTTGGTAATAAGAGAAAGGTGAATGGCTAGCAAATTAGCAAACTTCTTCATAGTTTTTATGAGCAGAAGGCACAGCCATCAAAGTGACACTATCCTTCAGGATCAGGAGTAACGTGGCTCCTGCAATTGCTTAGGGGCAGCAGATGGAAATGTATAATCTCGTCCTATAAGCCAATAGAGCAATGTCATCAACTTGAGGGGAGGAAGTAGCATACTATCTTTGATTGGAAGTACTGTTTGATAAGGTACCTTCTGAGGACTGAGTTACTTCCAGTTGGATCGCCATTGATGAGTGCCCAATCCATGTAACAGCTCACGCTATTTGCAAGTCAGTGTCAATACGGATTGGCCTCTTGAGAAGCTTTCTGTCTACAGAAGCAGTGACTGATAAAAGAGGCCTTGTGTTGCCATTGTCGATGGAGCAAAGTTGGTCCAAAAGTGAAAGGCTGAATACAATGGGGATGTTCTGTCACGCACAATTCTAATGATGAATTCCCACACTATATGGACTATGGCTAATGACTAGAGAACTTAGGCGTTCTGATTGCAGAAGTTGATATGGACAAAGATTGATGACCAATTTAGATAGGTACATACACAAATGATAGAGACAAGGTACCTATTACAGCAAAGCAGCAGCAAGTTGTTACAACATATTCTCTGATTACCAGATGACCGATTCTGGATTATTCAAACGAGGACTTGAGATTCAAACTATGAGTAGCAGAGTACTAGAACTGATTACCCACCGACTAAGCATTAGCATCTGTCAGTTTTATATCAGGAATTTATCGAAGCACCACAAACTGTATTACCTAACTTTAGTAGTGTCAATGACCTCAAATGCAATTCATCTTCTGCAGAGAAAGCCCACAGGAACTCTCCGTTTTACAATGGCAAAGTATGCATTGTGTTGACACAAGCGATAGGCAGGGACAAAAACGCTCGAAATTCGGTTAAAACCACATTTCAACCATCGAACCATCATTCAAACCGAGAAATTTAAGCTGGAGAAACATCGCAGAAAACAAATGGCACCACATTCAGAACCAGAAACAAAAGTATCACCATCCGATAGCTGTTCAAAGCTCAGTTCATTTAACTTATAGCAGCATATAATCCAGGCGAGAGCATCGACATCTTCCACCAGCTTCCCCATCCTAATCTCCTTCCAGGGATTCCTATACTGATCTCCGATCACAAAATCACTCGAAAACTCGTAGAAAACGCTCGAATTCGCTCTCCCACGACGCAGCACTCTCGGTCCCACCGGCATCGCCGACCGAGATACCTCCTCGAATATCTCGGATCTCGCTTCCCACGAGGCGTCGGTGATGGGCGAGGGAAGTACGTACCGGGCCACGAGCTTGATGGGCTTCCGAATCGACGATCCGGCATCGATGGGCGGAGCTGCGGCGGAGGCCACCGGAATCGCGCTCGCCCGTCGAGTCGAAGGGGATGCCCCGTCGTCCGTCGCGGCGGAGAATCGGGGCGATGCGAGTCCCGTGGCGCGAAAGGAGGAAGCTTCGAGAGGAGGAGACGGTGGACTACCGATACAATGTACGGAGGCCACGATTTGACAAGCGAGTAAAAATTATTAATTTAAGAAATATTTTTGATAAATCATAATAACTTATAGTAAACAAATCGGCTTGTACTACATATGACAACACCGTTAAGAAAGTTATTTGTTGAGAGAAAAAAAAATTAGAAGATGAAAATTGAAATTAAATAAATAAGAAAGGAAAAAAAGCAATTAGAGTGAACTTTATTTTAACATTCTCAAAAAAAATAAAAAAATTAAGACTTTTTTTTAGCAAATTAAATTAAAACTGTTGAAAATCTGTATAATTGGACGTGAATCTCTGATTCCTCATCATCATTATCACTGTCCGTGTCCATTCTTTGATTTTCTTCGCATGCAAGATCACCATCATGCATTATTCCAAGAAATAATTTAAAACAAGCGTGGGGTCTACTGCGTTTCGGTATTTGAGGGGTTATAGTTGGAGCTGAACAAAGGGATTTGCAAGCAATTTGTTGGTTCATGAGCCTTTTCTCTGTGTTGATTAGTTGGCAATTTGGTTTCTTTTCCGCTTGATTGAATCACGATTTTGGATCGACCTTTTTTGGGTAGAGGAAGCACCGGTTGAGGATTAGGAGGATGAGAGGAGAGAGAGGTTGGCCACATGAAAATCCCCGAGGATTTGCTGAAATCTATTCGTGGGAGACCGATTGTCGTCGAACGGAATTCTGGAGTCGATTATCGAAATACTTCTCTCAACATAGTCTCTGTGTGTTAGGAGATCTATTCGGCAAATATTTTCTCAATGTAACTAAATAATGCTGAGTCTCGGATTATTCCATCCTTGTTTGTTACCGATCGTGCTGAATCCTATGTGCTGTTGACTACTTGTCTCAAACTTTAATTAGCTGGGGTTGATCTATGGATTGAGTTATCGGCAGCCCATATGAGTGGAGCGGCCGCTTACTGACCTCAAACTTCAAGCAGAATTTTAAGTCAACCGGAATTATGAACCAAATGAATCTCACATATCAAACTGAATTTAATGAAGAAGAATATTGCTTTTGTCAGAAACTTCAGAGTCATTTGTAACCCTGCATCATGGGCAATTAGGTTGGTTTTGCCATGTACATTGTGGTCTCTGTTTAAGTCATTAAGCCTATTATTTTCTTTCATCAGGAGGGAATATCTCTTCGAAATATATTAGCCGTTTCTTTTTCTATCAATGTCCATGGTTTTCTTTGTTGAAAAGAGATCTGTAGTAAAATTGAGGCTCTGATGTTAAACTCGTCTTACAATGATTAGATGGGAAGTTTTGCTCATGAAATCAGTCAGTATTACAGATATTTAGCCGATAAAATGATGGTTGCAGAACATCTTTTTTCTTGAGAGAAACTGTGAAAACAAGGGTCATGCACGTACATGTTGCTATTCAATTACAAAAAAAAAAAAAAAAAAAAACCTTTTCTTTGATGGCATGATAAATATATCCCGGCTTTCAAATTTCACAGTTTTTTTCTTTTGGGTGTTGAGAGAGAGGGAGGAAGAACGAGCGCAGAGATAGAGAAGGGCAGAAGCGGGGCCTTTGATGATAAATTAGTGAGCTTATATGGGATTAAGAATTGGTTGCTTGAAAGCCATTTGATCCATTTCAATGGCCTTATCATGAAAATGAGATGATAATGCCCTTTATGTGGGATTTGTGCCGTCATTTTCTCAATTTAACTTTTTGAATTTACAGTTTGTAGTAAATCCTAAAAGAGGAAAAGCTATGTCTGCGTGGTATGTGCCTATGACCAAGCTTTTTCTTGTCAACTTCTTGTGATTCGTAAACCTTAGTGCTTGTGGCGTGAGACCTGGACGAGAGGTGAGATTGATGATACTAAATTAATGGATGTGGAATGTTTCTGACAGGCATGTTCTCCTTCCCATGCTATATGCAGGCTATGTTGATGATTAGTTTATGTTGGGACTGGATTCGACACCAAATCGAACCCCTAAATCAATGCGGAAGACGAAACCCGGGAAAACACGTATCGCCGATCGTAAAGCACACCACGGATTCGAGCGTACCTTGTTAGCCACAGATTAAGCACCAACGCCGACAAGAGGAAGAGAAACGGTCATGTTCGATCCGATGAAGCCTTGAAGGGAAGAAAAGCGCGCCGTATGCTTACTGTTTTTCCTTTTGGGAGAGAGAGAGCGTAAGAAGAAAAGACGTACGTTATTTCCAACTTATACCATTTCTCTCTCTCTCCTTCCTTTTATACCTCTCCCTTCCCACGGGCCCTATTCCCGTGGGCCGGGCCTTTTGGGCCCAGCATGGGCGGACGGGCCTTAAGCCCATCCCCAATTAAAACCATCATCTCCCACTCGCACATGGTGGGCCGAATGGGATTCTCTTTACCTCTCTTCAACATTCATACTGGTGAATAATTCGTGCGACCAGCATACTTTGAGAGCTCGTTACTATACATCTGTTAGGAATATATAGCAGCTCATAATTGGCGTCACACTCCGAGTAGATTTAGTATGCAGTACCCTAGATCGATCGATCACATCTATATCTCTCTTGATCTCTTTTAAACAATGATATATATATATATATATATATATATCGTATTCACAATTATAATTATCACAAAGACAGTCATAATTGGTCGACCAGTGAATACAAAGTCACAATGTGATTCTCCAAAATCGATCTTCCTCTTTCCTTCAAACTCTCAATTTCAATCCAGCTTGCTTTTCTAGAAATGCCCTATTAGATCGAATCATCTCATGACCATTGGCAACACCCTAAGATAGCAAACACTAAATAGAAATCTTGAGAATAAGTAAGAGTCCTGAGGGGACTAAAAAATTGAGGAACTCTTTTCCTCAAGAGTCTCACACGTCATAAAAGTTGAGATCAAACTTTTTGCCACTCTTATTGGTCGTCTCATGCATACGTAGTATGAAATATGTATTACGGTATTAACTCCTTTCCCATGTAGTGTATGTCTACACTTTTCAATACCGTACAGATGATAGTTCAGACATACCCAATGTCTAACTTGAGTTCACGTATCTACTCAATCACAAAATTCATCAGAACTCACATTTGGCATTTTAGACAGATAAAGTAAAATATGTGGGGTATTCTACTTTCGGACATCTTTAGTATTATGTCCTCATTTTAACACTCAGTTAAGGCGACATTCGTATTTTAAGCTTGAGCTCTCGATTATCACCTAGATAATAAGCTTAAAAACAGTCTCATCCCTATTTATCACACAGTAAACAGAGGCGATTACCCGTGTGAGTGGGCTAATCTTATATTTGTCCGACATACTTCTCAACTTAAAATAATGCACTGAGCATTAAGATGCATAAAGATCATACAAAGATTCATAGGCATTAATCAATGAAAATCAAAATTTCATAAATGTGAACAACTTAGGGAAATTACAATTCAGTACATCAGACTCTACGCAATCCTAGAGATTTTACATGACCACAAAACACATCTCTAGGTATTGGCTTTGTCATAGGATCTGCTATCATTCTATGCGTAGATATGTACTGTAAGTTCACATCCTTTCGTGCAACCATATCTTTTACAAAGTTATACTTGGTATCTATATGTTTGGTCTTGACATGATACTTTGGATCTTTGGTGTACGCTATAGCTGCTTGGCTATCACAGTTAACCAACAATGGATTTGCAGCTTTCTCATTAACACCTAAATGATCCAAAAATCTCTTAAGCCAAACTCCTTCTTGTACCGCTGCTGATAATGCCACGAACTCAGCTTCCATCGTGGACAAGGCTATGCACGTTTGCTTCTTACTGCTCCATGATATGGCGTCATTGTTCAGTAAGAAAGCAAATCCAGAGGTAGATTTTCTTTCATCTAAATCTCCTCCCCAATCAGCATCTGAATAGCCTTCAAGTCGCAGATCCTTTCCTTGGTAATTCAACTTGAAATCAGCAGTTCCCTTCAGATACCTCAGTATTCTCTTGACGGCTTTCCAATGTGCTGGTTCTGGATTGGATTGGTATCTTCTCACCATTCCAACTGCAAAACATATGTCGGGTCTTGTACACATCATAACATACATCAAGCTCCCAACAGCACTAGAATAAGGAACATGTTTCATTTATTCCTTCTCTTGTGGAGTCCCTGGACATAGTCTATGGCTCAATCCTTCACCTTTTGCAATAGGAGTGTCTATGGGTTTACAGTCTTGCATACGAAATCGTTCAAGAACCTTATTTATATAGGTTTCTTGCGAAAGAGACAACGATCTCTTCGAACGATCTCTCGAAATCTTAACTCCAAGAATGTATGCAGCCTCACCCATATCCTTCATCTCAAAGTTAGAAGACAACCATCTCTTGACAGTATTAACCAACTCCATATTGCTTCCGGCAATCAGTATATCATCAACATATAATGATATGATCACAAATTGATCCTTGGATCTTTTGATATATACACAATGATCCTCATCAATCATTTTAAAATCATATGCCATTATTGCATTATGAAAACGTATATACCATTGTCTTGATGACTGCTTAAGACCATATATCGACCTCAAAAGTCGACATACTTTTTCTTCTTGGCCTTTCACTATGAAACCAGCAGGTTGTTCCATATATATTTCTTCCTCTAATTCTCCATTGAGGAAAGTAGTCTTTACATCCATTTGATGTAACTCAAGATCTAGACTTGCCACTATTGCCAGAATAATGTGAATCGAGGTAAATCTCACTACAGGAGAAAACGTATCTTTATAATCAATTCCTTCCTGTTGATTATACCCCTTCGCCACAAGGCGAGCCTTATGCCTTTCTATCGAGCCATCAGCCTTTCGCTTTATTTTGAGAACCCATTTGTTCCCAATAGCTCTGCGTCCTTTTGGAAGATCAACCAGCTCCCAGACTTGGTTTGATTTCATTGACTCTATTTCCTCTTCCATTGCATGAATCCATTTTTCTTTACTAGGGCAATTCAGAGCCTCATTGATATTTCTTGGCTCATCCTCATCTTGTGGAGCAACCATAAAAGTTTCCCCTTCAATGTCAAAACGTCGACGAGGAATACTTTGGCGACTTGTTCGCCGTATGGGAGATTGTACACTTTGCACATCATTCCCTATTATGCTCCCACTTGGATGAACTCCATTAATATCATTGTCTTGATCCAATGTCTCAAATAGAGAGTGATCTTCCCCTATTTCGCCCTTCTTAGGAAACTCATCCTCTAAGAATGTGACATCTCGTGATTCAAATTCAGTTATACTCCCACTTTCCTGCTCACCAATGAACACATACCCTTTCGAGTGTTCCGAGTATCTTATGAAAATACTCTTCTTTCCTCTGGGACCCAATTTCCCAAACTTGTGAGAGGACTCATGTGTATAGGCAGCACAACCCCATGGCTTAAGAAAACTCAAGTCCTATTTTCCACCTGTCCATAACTCATATGGAGTGGAAGTAACTGATTTGGAAGGCACCCGGTTAAGTATATACGCAGCAGTTAACAATGCATCACTCCAAAAGGTGATAGGCAAGTTAGCATGCGCCATCATGGACCTAACCATTTCCAGTAGGGTTCTGTTTCTTCTTTCCGCAACACCATTTTGTTGAGGAGTGTACGGAATAGACAACTGTCTTTCTATTCCTTTTTCATCACATAATTTTCTGAACTCATCAGATAAATATTCTCGACCTCGATCGGATCTCAATGCTTTTATTTTCTTATCTAATTGATTCTCTACCAGGTTCATAAACCTTTTGAAACAACTTATTGCTTTAGATTTATGAGTAATCAAATAGACATATCCGAATCGAGTATAATCATCAATAAAAGTGATGAAATAAACAGCCCCATGCCTTCCTTTCACATTCATTGGACCACAGACATCAGAATGGATTAGATGCAGAGAAAATTCAGCTCTTTTTCCTTTTTCCAAATGGTTTCCTTGTCGTTTTCCCTTCTAGGCAATGCTTACATATGGACAAATCGACTTTTTCAATATTGCCCAACAAGCCCTCTTTGGCGAGTCTAGTCATACGATATTGGCCAATGTGACCAAGCCTAGCATGCCACACATTCACATCATTATCATATTTATTAGGAGACGTGAGAATGGAATAACAAACATTAGCATTAACATAATCAATATCTAATACAATAAAACCATCTAGAAAATAACCACAACCATAGTAATTTGTATCCAAAAACAAATTCACACCTCTACTATAGAATTTCATATTAAAACCTAATTTAACCTACACTAATATAGACACTAAATTCCGACGAATCTCCGAAGCATACAATACATCATGTAAGAATAAAGTACGTCCACCACGCATATTCAGTTGGCATGTGCCAATTCCTTTCACTTCAGCTCTGGAGTTGTTTCCCATATAGATCCACTTAGTTCCAGTTCGTACTCGTCGGAATTCCACGAAGAATCCTCTATCCTTCGCTACATGGTCTGTCGCTCCTGAATCCACAGTCCACAAAGGATTAGACTCAGTTAAGAACACAGAACTCGATACAAAAGCAAAGTTCTGAAAAATACAAGGGGTGCATACTTTCTTTGGCTCACGACAGTCGCGGGCATAGTGACCCTTCTTGTCACAGTTGTAGCATTTCACCCTTGCAAGCTTTTTCATGCGAGGACGCTTCCCTCTTCCATGTTGGTTAAATTTAAGTTTCTTCCCTGAAGGACTTGCTTCTTCCTTGCCTTTCCCCTTTTCAAACCAGTTAGGGCGCTTGCGTTTGGAGCTCGAAGCTCCATTTGAGCTAGAACTAGCATGATAGAGTTCAGCATCCGGCTTAGTCGCCAACAGGCGGTCCTCTTCCAGCTCAAGATGACGCATTGCATCCTCAAAGGTTTTGATATTTTCATTATGAGTCAGGTGCACCTTCATATGCTCCCAACTCTGAGGCAAGGAACGAATCACTACTTGCACTTGTTGCTCATCTGTGAGGACATGGCCAGCATCTCTCAGCTCAGTTATCATGTTTGACATCTTTCTAAGATGTTGCTTCATGGTCTGACCATGAGGCTTCTTATAAGAGTCAAACCTGATAGTGAGCTGCCTCAATCTAGTCACCGAAGTATGACCAAATCTAGCTGCCAATGCCTCCCACATTTTCTTGGCATTGTCAAAACGCCGAAACTCTCGCATGACGTCATTTTCCATGCTGCTCAGCAACGTCATGCGAGCTAGAGAGTTCATTCTTTTACACGCAGAAAAAGCTTCTTTGTCTCTTTTGTGCTGTGCAGTGGTTCCCTCTTCAGGTTCTACCATGGTCATGACAAGAGCCTCAAGTACTTCTTGCTCTTCCAGCACATACTGGATTTTCATTTGCCAAATTTCATAGTTGTCTCCATTGAGCTTTTTGTTAGGGAAATCCCTTATGATGTTTTGAAGATGACAAAATAAATCAAAGGCTACTAACATGTTTGATGGTTGAGTAATAGACCATGCAGATGATAGAACATGTAAAGGATTTTATCAAAGTCAGAAGACGGCCAGAAGACTGAACGTAACATATGTCCCAGTATATTTTGAAGATTTCTAGACTTCGTGTCAAAGTCAAGACCGCGACTTTAGTGTCAAAGTCTGTTCTACATCGAAGTCGTCAACTCGACTAATTCTAGACTGAACGTGAATGATGAACCGAGAAGACAGATTCTATGCTAAAGTTGAACCGAGAAGATGAGACTCTATCTTTGTCAAGCTGAACTGGGTACAGACCTTAAAGCTAAATCATTCGGAAGCAGATATGTTTAAACCCAGATTGTAAAGTCTACATACGCATATTGAAAAGTCTACAGACTCAGACTTTACATCCAGATTCGATGAATCGTAACTCAAGCCCAATCATACAACGGCTAGTGATCTGGTTTGGATTCCACATCAAGATTGATTTGATTGATTGACGATTGGATCTTGAAGACAATAACTTTCTATACGAAGAAGCTTTACTTATGGAAACCAAGATTTTGTTTGTATGGGCGATCGGAATCAATTTTGGATTTTACCTTTGTCACTCAACAGCTACCAAATCTTCTAGATACAGAGCTGTCCAATGGGTATATTGGAAGACGATTCTCCGGGATACTGTCCAACAGGTGGTTTGGAAATGGAGGAGTATTTAAGGAGATCATGGACCGATGAGCAAGTAAGAGACGGAGCGTAGAATTTATAATTCCAAAGTCTGAGCGACCTTCGATCATATACTTGTCTTTGGAGAGCTTAAACGTTTGTAATCGTGAGAGAAATACCAAAAGAGTGACTTAGTGAGATAGTGTGATCTACTACTAAGTGTTTGCACTCGAAGTTGTAATCTCTTGTTGATTGCATAGTGGAATCCAGCCAAGAAGGCTGTTAGCGTGGGAGAGTGGACGTAGGCTTAGATTAAGCCGAACCACTATAAATTTTGTGTTCTTATTCTCTTCCCTAACTCTTTTATTTTGTTCATACTAGCACTCTCAATTGGTATCAGAGCCAAGTGCTCGGTTTATAAAAGTGTTTTTACTTTTGAGCTAAAGATTCTTTATGGCTAGTATGTTGGCACCAGGACTTATGGAAGGGCAAAGCAACACAAGGCCACGATATTTTGATGGAAATGAATACGACGTATGGAAGAACAAAATGAAAGCATTCCTAAGATCCAAAGATCTCTTACAATGGGATGTTGTGGAAAGAGGAATCAATCCCATTGCTGCGTCTACATCAAATAAGAATGGCAAAGACAAAGAAACCAAACCCCCCGCTCTTATGTCTCGGATGGAGTTGTCCAAAAGAGAAGCGCTTGATGCAAAAGCCATTTATTCTTTATATTGCGCTTTATCTTTTACTGAATATAACATAATCTCTTCATGTGAAACAGCAAAAGAAGTTTGGGATAAACTTCATGTTACATATGAAGGGACTGATCGTGTAAAAGAGACAAAAGTAAACTTCTTGCTTGGCCAATATGAATCCTTCAAGATGAAGCAAGGAGAATCAATTGGAGATATGTTTAGCCGTTTTACAGAAATTGTAAATGGTTTAGCATATCAAGGTCAGCAAATTTCTACCCCGATGAAGGTCAACAAACTCTTGCGAGGTCTCTCAAAAGATTGTAACCATGTCAAGACCTCAATCCGGGAGACTCAAAGGATTATGCCACTCACCGTTGATGAATTGATCGGCACTCTTCAATCCTATGAAGTGGAACAACTTAATGACGAAGATCTCGAAGGTAAGAAGTCCATTGCTTTAATATCTAATGCTGTTTTTGATGAAACAGACTCAGAAAATGACATGGACGATGAAGAACTTGCCTTTATGGTCGAGAAATTTAAAAAGTTGAGTAGAAAAGGAAGGAAATTTGATGGAAGAAGTCAATACAAGCATAATGGCCATAAAAGAATCATGAAAGAAGATGATGATCAAGAAAATATATGCTTGATGGCACATTCAGAATCTGAGTCCGATTCGGACACGACTCGAGAATCAAAGTCCGACTCGGACACGGACTCGTAATCAAAGTCTGACTCGGACACAGACTCAGAATCCAATGAGGAAATCGAGGTGAGCAATTCAAAAATTCCTCTCAAAGTTTCAAAGTATATAAATGAGCTTTGTTCAAATCTCAAATATTCTCTTAAAAGGATTTTCGAACTTAAAAAGGAGAATTCTCGACTTAGGCAACAAGATCTTTCTCAAGTCTGGAGACCTATTAAGAAAAATTGGATAAAAGCAACATATTTTGCTAACTCTCATGGACCCAAGAAAAAATGGGTACCAAAGAAAAGATAAGTTATTTTTGCAGGATATAAAGAAGAAAGAAGAAAGAGGATTTGGTAAGGAATTTTTTATTCTCAATTTCTCATTATGCTTGATATTCGATATATCATTGATTGATTCAGATTTTATAATGATCATATTTTGTTTTATTGAAGAAAGAATCATATGATTTGTTTTTGTGATTTGTGAGTTAAGATTTGATTTAGTACGTGTGATTATTTGAGATAATTCAGATTATTTGGTTTAATTTTATGCTCTCAAATTGTCATATTTTGCAGTAAAAATCCGATTCTACGTTATACTAATTTTGCAAGATATTTTTTTCTGAGATATTCAAGGATTTTATTCTCTCTGATTTTATTGTACTATGACTAAGTGAGAATTTATTTTTTCAAAATATCATTGTGCATAATATTCTTTCTTTGAATACTTTGTTACGATGAATTAAGAAAGAATATTTGATTATGGAGATTTTCTATTTTACTCTAACGTCAAGGAAGGATCCAAATTGATGGATACCAAAAAGGGAAATAAGTTGATTGCAGGAAATTCTTTAAGGGAAGGATGATTGCGAATCTACGCAAATTTTGGTGCAATCAAAAAATATCTCCTGCGACAATTGCAACAATTGTTTCTATTCGCAAATATTGTCATGATCACAGGGGGAGAAATTGAATCCAAAATAAAAGGAAAAGAATCGTGATCATCTCAAAAAGGCAACAAATTGAGGGGGAGCTTTGATCAATTATGGAAAGATCTTTTTGATTGATCGTGATCATGTTGTGAAAAGAAGGAAGGTAAATGTGTCAGAGTTGTTAAGATCTACAAAATCCGTGAGCTATATTGCATATCTTTAATAGTCGATAAAAAAAGCTGATTTTTGGAAATTATGATTCATGCAAGATATTGATTATCATTCTCTACGTGAATCTATTGTTATCGCTTTTTGATTATGACAAAAAGGGGGAGAAGATATGAATATGCATATGTGCTGATTGGTTGATATTATTTATTACATAATATTGAGCTGCGATTATTTTTCTATATATTCTTATGCTCAATCTATTTGTTATCTTCTGATATCCTTTGATTTAAAAGTATGTTTACAAATCTGCATATTCAGAGATTGTTTTGTCATCATCAAAAAGGGGGAGATTGTTAGGGAAATCCCTTATGATGTTTTGAAGATGACAAAATAAATCAAAGGCTACTAACATGTTTGATGGTTGAGTAATAGACCATGCAGATGATAGAACATGTAAATGATTTTATCAAAGTCAGAAGACGGCCAGAAGACTGAACGTAACATATGTCCAGAGTATATTTTGAAGATTTCCAGACTTCTGTGTCAAAGTCTGAAGACTGCCAGACTTTAGTGTCAAAATCTGTTCTACATCAGAAGTCTGTCAACTCTGACTAATTCTAGACTGAACGTGAATGATGAACCAGAAGACAGATTCTATGCTAAAGTTGAACCAGAAGACAGACTCTATGCTGAAGCTGAACTGGGTACAGATCTTAAAGCTAAATCTGTTCAGAAGCAGATATGTTTAAACCCAGATTGTAAAGTCTACAGACGCATATTGAAAAGTCTACAGACTCAGACTTTACATCCAGATTCGATGAATCGTAACTCAAGCCCAATCATACAACGGCTAGTGATCTGGTTTGGATTCCACATCAAGATTGATTTGATTGATTGACGATTGGATCTTGAAGACAAGAACTTTCGATACGAAGAAGCTTTACTTATGGAAACCAAGATTTCGTTTGTATGGGCGATCGGAATCAATTTTGGATTTTACCTTTGTCACTCAACGGCTACCAAATCTTCTAGATACAGAGCTGTCCAATGGGTATATTGGAAGACGATTCTCCGAGATACTGTCCAATAGGTGGTTTGGAAGTGGAGGAGTATTTAAGGAGATCATGGACCGATGAGCAAGTAAGAGACGGAGCGTAGAATTTATAATTCCAAAGTCTGAGCGACCTTCGATCATATACTTATCTTTGGAGAGCTTAAACGTTTGTAATCGTGAGAGAAATACCAAAAGAGTGACTTAGTGAGATAGTGTGATCTACTACTAAGTGTTTGCACTCGAAGTTGTAATCTCTTGTTGATTGCATAGTGGAATCTAGCCAATAAGGCTGTTAGCGTGGGAGAGTGGACGTAGGCTTGGATTAAGCCGAACCACTATAAATTTTGTGTTCTTATTCTCTTCCCTAACTCTTTTATTTTGTTCATACTAGCACTCTCACTTTTCACCTTTGTTCAGCTCGGCAACTATGCTTTTTGTGGCTGAAGCCATTGATCTGAACAAATCAGACAAATATGCACGAATTATTAATACCTATCATTTATGCATCTTTATTTACATAGACCCATCATATTAATGAATAATTTCAAGTAAGGCTTCAAAATCAAAAGGTCACTATGTTTCCAATCATCCTCCAAAATCCTAACTTAAAACTATCATTATTATGATTGTCATATGCAAAATCAATTCTATGAAGTTACAAAAAACTTCTAAAAACTACCCACAACTAATTACCCACAGCAAACAGCAATAACAGAAAGCAACAGATAATTGACATACAATTAAAAACAATAATGCTTTCAATTAACACAATTAGGTAGTAATCATTA
Organism: Eucalyptus paniculata subsp. matutina; assembly: GCA_017140255.1. Lineage (NCBI taxonomy): Eukaryota > Viridiplantae > Streptophyta > Magnoliopsida > Myrtales > Myrtaceae > Eucalyptus > Eucalyptus paniculata. The sequence continues at coordinate 17,554,778 of CM029435.1, forward strand.
CATAATATGTCCACAAATCACACTTAACATATATCAGCCAATACAACTAACACCAAGTCAGCACACGAACTGGGAAAGATCATCTTTTGTTCAATTTCTTGATCTTTTCCCTTGAAACAATACAGTAATATTCATTTACAAAATCCATCACAATTTTCTTATAGGAAGTAGTTCCGTTGACATCCTATATGCGATTCAACACATCTTGCTATTTAGGTGGAAGAGTGTTTATGAAAAATCGCACCATCTCTGACTGTGATATAGGACGACTATTCCATATGACCTGTTGAATTTTCCCGTTGACTTCAAGGACATGATCAATTAAGTCACCTCTCTCCCATCGATGATCAGTCAGCTCAGCTATCAACTTAGACAGCCTATCCTTTTGTTCATCGGTAACTGCGCGAATAGGTATGCGCAACCTTAGGATAGGCATAATTCCTGCAACAAATGCAGAACAAATAAGGGATCACATTATAATCCACATAAACTTAATTAAAAAAGAAACAAATTCTTTTCCTCCTTTTTTTTTGGTCAACGGTCAATGGTCAACGGTCGTCGGTCGTTGGTCAACGGTTAACGTGGTCAACGTGGTCAACGGTCAATGGTCGTCGGATGTCAGACCGGACGGACCGGACGGACTAGTCGGGCCGGTCGGACTGGTCGGACCGCTTGCGCGGACCGACCGCACGTGCCGCGCGCGTGCCGGGATGACGTCACGCAGACGTCATCCGGCATGTGCCGGGTGCGTGCCTACATCCGCGAGTCGGGTTTGGTTGCCGGTCGGATCGGGTCGCCGGCCGATGACCGCCCAGCGAAACGTTGTCGGTGATGACGTCATCTGTGACGTCATCCGAGCGGTTACTGACCGTTGGATGACGTCATCACGTGACGTCAGCACGCGTCGGTCCGCGGACCGGCGTGTGCATGTTCGCCCGCCGGCGGCGTGCACGCGCTTGGCGATCCAGCGCCTCTGGGCGCGTCACGCCCACGCGCAGCGCCTTTCGGCCGCGCGTGTGGGCACGTGCGGCGTTGCCCGCCGGCGCTCGACGTATCGCTAGACTCATCTCGATGTCGCCTTTCTTCCTATGCCATCACAATTTGATTTCGACTTACGAAAACTCGGAAAAATGGTCGAAAAGCGCTCGGGTGTCGGGATTTTTGCCTTGATCCGTACGGTCGAAGTTCTTTCGCGAAAAAATCAATCAAAAACATCAAATTGATCAGGAAAAACGTGAACCCAGCTCTAATACCAATGTTGGGAATAACAGATCCCCGAAAACCGGATTCGACACCAAATCGAACCCCTAAATCAATGCGGAAGACGAAACCCGGGAAAACACGTATCACTGATCGTAAAGCACACCACGGATTCGAGCGTACCTTGTTAGCTACAGATTAAGCACCAACGCCGACAAGAGGAAGAAATGGTCCTGTTCGATCCGATGAAGCGTTGAAGGGAAGAAAAGCGCGCCGTATGCTTACTATTTTTCCTTTTGGGAGAGAGAGAGCGTAAGAAGAAAAGACGTACGTTATTTCCAACTTATACCATTTCTCTCTCTCTCCTTCCTTTTATACCTCTCCCTTCCCACGGGCCCTATTCCCGTGGGCCGGGCCTTTTGGGCCCAGCATGGGCGGACGGGCCTTAAGCCCATCCCCAATTAAAACCATCAGTTTAGAATCACAATCTTGTGCTATCTGAACTTGTGTGGTATTCTTATGTGTTCTGATGCGTTGGAATTTTATGCAGGTATTCTAGCTTGCCAGAATGGATATAAGAACATAGCAATGGAACAGACGGAAGAGTACATCAATGGACAGCTGAAAAACAAGTCCGAAGATGCTTTTATTCGAGGAAATAACAGTGACGATGTATACTAGATTTCTGACTTATTGGTTTTGTTGACTTGACCTTTCCTAACTGGTATGATTTATTGCGGTTCTGTACATCAGCACTTCAAAGCGGACTCTAGCAGATGGGGCTTAGCGTTGATTGTGCCATGTAATGTAGCAATGCGGAGTTAATGTAGCTGTAGAGGTGGCAAATGGGTGGGTCGGGTCGAAAATGGGTTGACCCATATTTGACCCATATTCTTGTAGTGTAAATTTAGTGACCTATACCCAACCCAACCCGTACCCAATCCATACTTGATCATCTATTAATATTCTAGGAAAACCCACTTCTACTATATGCTAATTGGATTAAAACTTCATATTAAATTAAAAATAGTAAATAAAATTAAAAAAAGTTAAAAAAACCTATAAATTGAAATATTTATAAAGAATTAGACTATGCACATGCTTCTCTTATTTGAAGTGAACATACCATTGAATAACTAAAAACTGTAACATGAAATTTTTTTTAACTAAACCTAAAAAAGCTCATTTTTATGAATTTTTTTATAAAAAAAAAGTATTGTTAAAATATTTTTATGCAATACAATTTTTTTTACAATTTTTATGCAATACAAATTTAATGAAAATTTTTTATAACTTTTTTAAATATATATATTTTTAATTATTTTTATTTTTTAAATATAATTTTTAATTTTTAATAATTATTTTTTTTTTTCTCTTTTCTTTTTTGTTTTTCTTTGGCCAGCTGCCGGCCACGAAGATGGACGGCGACCGGCCATAGGGGAGATCAAGCTCGCGGCATCGGGTGGGGCTCGATCTCGCCGAACTAGCAAGGCCGAGGCGCACTGAGGCGCCACCCAATGCCGGCGAGCTTGAGCCTTGCCTGTCATCGGCGACTTGCCGGTGAGGCTCAGTGCTGGCGAGCTCGAGCCTAGCCTGGCTGTCGCCGGCCGTCGCCCCTGCCGGCCATCGGCTAAGGGATGAAGAAAAAGAAAGAAAAAAAAAAAAAAAGAAAAGAAAAAATTGAAATATAAAAATAATTATAATTTTGATTATATATATATATATATATATATATATATATATATATATTTTATAAAATTAAAGAAGGCCATGGCCCATGGGTTGAAATTGGGTCTAAATGGGTTATTAGTAATAACCCATTTAGACCCTTTTTTTTTGTACTTTACTTTCTCAAACTCATTTTTGACTCATATTTAACTTTCACTTGATCCATATATAGCCCATTTAACTAAAAATGGATCATAATATGGGTTTATGACCCATTTTGCCACCTCTAAATTGTAGCCATAAATTTTGATGGGTACATTCTTGGTTGCTCTACAATCGTGGAAAAGTGAACGTATTCCAAAATTTAGAGCTGATTTGTGATTCCTACTGATAATTCTGCATCTCATTAAATCGGTCTGTGAGTTGCTTGGAAAGAACTTATTATGCACTGTCTCTTCCTTAAGTAGCATGTCATCATATATATGTGGGTCCGTTTGTGTATTGCCAAATGGCTTTATGCTGTCCTGTTTATGAAGAAGGCGAATTTGCATCTAAGCATCAACTATGAATCCATCTATCGATGTCTGTATAATTGTTTGTATTGTGAAAGTTCATCGAGATAATTGATGTCATGTCTGTTGGCATAGATTATTGCCGTGACCCTCCCCAATGAGTTTGAGGATTGCTAAATGGGTGCGAATGGTCCCTCAAGACAATGTTTAGTCTTGACATGGGTTCTCCCAAACTCTACCAATCATAACTTGGTTTTCTCATTCTAATTATTACATTTGTTTTGACTTTAGGAGCCGTCACTAATATATGATGAGCCAATTAAAGATTGAGTAAAACGTGGGAGTTTGTTTTATTTTTGTGAGTAAGAAATTCAGGACACGGAGATTTGATTACACTAAATATTACCTAATGAATCATTTGGTTGCTTTGCTCATTTAGGGATTTAGTTTTATGCATTCTTTCACAATTTTTTTCTATTTTTCCCGAGACATGGATATCTAAATGATCATGCAAAGGTCCTCATTCAACAAGATTTAAGCAAGACAATATCCAAGCAAGATATAATTGTATCAAAGCAAGTGCACAACTACCCGAGACGCATCGGGCACAACTACCCGAGACGCATCGGGCACCATTAAACATCGCCTTGTTATTAAGCAACGGGAACGTGCCTGTAAGGACTAATGAAGGCTAACCCGAGACTCATCGAGGATGCAAAACAAAGCCAATTGACCACTACTGAGCATCCCCTGCCCAGCATGTCTAAAGTCTGGACAGCGTGAGGTGGATGCCACTTCATGTGTTAAACAACACCGAAATGACTACTAAAAGGCCTCGATGCATCTACACAAAGCCAATCCGAGACACGTCGAAGATGCAATACACAAAAAAAGGCGCGCCAAACGTCTCCGATTACGCGCGCATGAAGTCTGGTAGCAGGCGTGTTGCGTGTTATTAGGACTCGAAAATGGCTTAAAATTATTGAAAAACCACATCGTCACATTCTTGAACCATATGGACCCATAAGGGTTGGCTCGGCGCTTGTCGAATGAACCAAACAAGGCCAAATGCTCGCTGTCCATCATCTGGACAGCGGTGCACAGCCCTCTAATGAAATTCCATCAAATGTCGGCATTAGTCACGAACATACACAGGGCATTAGTCACGAACATACACAGACTATTAAATTCTATCCATACAAACACCAGTAGGAATGCCACGAGGATGGTAAATAAGACAGTTGATGTGGATCAAATCACTCACCCCAGCGTTTATAATACATGCCCAATTCAGGTTTGTAGACACAACCGAAATGAGCCATCAACAGCCAAATAAAAGCAAGAAGCTCTCCACCTTTACTCAGCACCTGCACATGTGCTTCTCCCTTAATATGAATTGCCGCATATGACAGCATCTCAATCCACACTCCGCTCATCACCTCCCACTTCATTTCCCCGAGCCTTTCCATCTTTCGAGCTAAATTGGTCCCTGCCTAAGCACGGATTTCGAACGTTGTGCATTGAGCAATAATCTTGAAGTATCCTCAAACAATTGCTTGCATAGCCCCTCCAGATCCTGGGTCGCATCACTGATGTGGAGTACTACTAGTAACTCCTCTAACGTCTCCCCTGCTGTGATTTGGGTAATGCCCACCACAGCGGACACCACATTAGGTTGATTAAGGTACTGATACAACATGTAGTCGGAGAGGATCTTGCTGAATTCCCTTTTGTCTTTTTTTTTTTTTTCCATGAATTTCTCTTTGTTGTACCAAATTTCAGTAGCAGTATGCCATATTATAATACTGTCATCGTAATTAGCCTTGGTGACATCCTCTAGAAGATCACCATAATTGATTCGACCCGATAAACTCTTGAGAAACAAATCACCTCTAGCTTCAAATATCTTTCTCACCTCCGTGGGCTCATCCATATTCCTCAATTCATGTCTCACTTCCGTGGGCTTATACTTACTTCCCTTTGTATTTGTGGGCTCATACATACTCCTTGATTTACGTCTCACCTCCTAAAGATAAAAATCTATAGCTTTGTAAGAAAGAGATTCTTAGATACATACTTTGTATTTGCAATCATTACTATTTTCCCTTTTGTGGTCCTCAGACCACAGCCTCTAGCGATTGTCTCACCGGCTTGATGGAAATAAGAGATGATCTTCTCAGCCATATGGAATGGAAAATCGAAGAAATTAGAAGAAGCAATGCTACCCAAGCTCCGATCACGCTTATACATCTTTCTTGGAGTCTCCTTCAAGCTTGTGGATACAAGGTTGCAAGCAGAGATGGATTGTGACCACCTTTGAAATATTATTGGTGTATCTAAGGCCTCATAAGTAACATTAGCGTTAGGCTCTACTTCACATGTGGTAGATCGGGGCTTCCTTAGCTTATTTGTGGCATATACCAACTTGTATAGAAGTGAATATGATATAGATGATCTAGAGTTGTTCTTCATAATTTCAGCAACTGTCCAATATGAGAAAATGAGCATGAATAGAGATATCACATCAAGAGCAATCCCTCCGAAAAGAAGGATATAAGTCAATTTCACATCGACTTTGGGGAGTTGATGCTTCTTCAAGCGGTTGAAGAGGATGAAAGCCACCATAACACCCATCATGGTTATGAAGCAGAAAATGTAGCTCAACTTGGAACGTATTGCTAACGTTTTTATGTGTAGCACCTCGTAAATGAATTGGACTTTGATTGATACCAGCCTCAACACATCCATTGCAGAAATGTTGGTGATATATTCATGGCTCATTTCGCATTCTCTACGTGTGAACATGAGATCTCCAAGGAAGACCTTAAAGATTTGAAAGAAGTTGTAAGCTCGCCCCACCACAGTGCTCTCGTGAATCTTTGCTTCATCTTCAGTAGAATACTCAAAATAAAGCATCCATGTCTGGCGATCATTGAATTTGCTATCCTTATCTGCATCAACAAAGACTCATGCTGTGAGAGCACCCATTCCCTAAGCTTTGGGAGGCTTGAGAGATTAAGTGCTAGTGTTCTCTCTGCATTTTTTATGACCCCAACTAGGAAAACCAGCATTGTTAGGATCATCAGCGACCTGTCATGTCACACCCCGATCCTCAGGCACGCACACATCTTTCTCTCTTGGTCGATTTTAATATGCGATATCCCAAGATTATGTATCGCCGACCCTTTTTATTATTAAGCACATGCAGAAGCAGTTATAAATTCCCAGACAATAAATCGATGTGATAGAAAAGCAGGGCCATATTTTTCATATTGAAACCTATAACCAAACTTTTACACAAAACACAAACCAAAGTACTTCACACTGTTTACTCTATCTCTATTCACATCAAAATGGAGATCTCAAAAGAAGATAGAATCTTAGTCCATCTAGGCCGTACTCAAAGCCCCTCTCGGGATTATCTTCTTCTTCCAAAATTCTTCTCCTCGGTTTCACCTCTGAGTTCTCCTTTTCAGACTCCTCCCCCTCAGCTCCTCATTAGGGTCCTGAAATGATTTCCCCAAATCGGAATGAGATTACGTCTCAGCGAGTTCTATCCAACTAAGGCTCGATTAGTAAACCATTATACTATAGGCTGCCTAAACACGCACAGGGCAGAGGACTTACCTTGGCCTCAGATTCCACCTGCATATTAGCACAGTTCAATAGACACCAAAACAATCACATCACTGATTGAAGCATCGATCAAATTGACCTAGTCAATTATACGCCAACAGACCATTCACGGTCATTTCCATTCAATCAATTAATTCACAACCTCAGATCAAAACAAAGATCAATCGACTTAGTCAATTACATGTCAGTCAGACCATTTCTAGGTCATCTTACTCCAAACTGTATAATCTCCAATAGTACACTCAGTTACAGAGCTACAGTAATGCTCTCAGGCGTCTATTCGCCAAGGTGATGCACAATAAACATCTTATGAGCAGGCTCTTAGGCATTCCAATTACTTTCAGCCACATGGGCATGATACTCAACACACAGAATTACGGCCACGTCGGCACAATCTACGCCACACAGGCATGATCAATTATCGCCACACATACATGATTAATATTCAACAATTTACGTGCATTCTTTAAGGCATCCTACATGGACTACACCACGACGATCATCACGAAATTTTGGTCATTGGCTAACCCAACCTTAATTTCCGAAAAATAAATAAATAATTAATTAATTTCGAAAATTAATAATTAATTACAATAAATCCAATTTAGCTCAAAATAAAGCAAATTTTAATAAACGAGTTGCACCACGATCATCAGCATAAAATTTCGGTCATCGGCCATCTAAACCTTAATTTCCAAAAAATAAATATTTAATTAATTAATTTCGAAATGTAAATAATTAATATTAAAAGTTCAATTTAGCTCAAAATAAAGCCCGATTAAATAAATGGACTTCACCACGGTCATCAGCATAATATTCTGGTCACTAGCCATCCCAGTTGAATTTTCGGAAAATTAATAATTAACTAATTTAATTACGAAAAATAATATTTAAATATCAAAAACTCCACTTAGGCCCGAATTGTCAAATTGAAGCCCGATTAGGGGTCGGAAAAATCCCGAGCTACCCTCAATAAATAGTAGACCATGTCTACTTGCTAATTACACATTCAATTTGCCTAATTTGCATCACAATTGACTAATAAATACTAATACATACTAATCTAACCACATAAACCTAATTAATTAAAACTAATCAACCCTTAAGCATCATTAGTCTACTAAGAGAGGATTAGTGAGATTACTCATCGGAATCACGCACAAATCAGATCAATCCGATGGAGGCGACGCGAGGAACAACAAACTCCAAACGAGCCTCAGGTTTAGGGCCCAGAAACGGCCCAAAACGGCCCACGAATCGGCTAGAAACCCACTCGCGGGTTTGCTGGTTCGGCTGCGAAACAGGGGAAAACAGAGATGGTTAGGGGTGGAGAGGGGTCGAGAAGGCAAGTGGCGGTCCGGTGAGGTTGCACGGCGGCTCCGGCGGCTTCCTCGGCCGCTCACGGTGGCTGGACGGGGCAAAATAGGGGCTGGAGAGGCACGGGGGGAAACGCCTGGGCGGTAGAAAGGGCAGGTAGCACACGGCGGCGAGCGATGGACGCGCGGGTGTGCGGTGCGGGCGGCGGGACAGGCGGCAACGGCTGCCGCGACGAGCTGCAGCTTCTGCTTCCGTTTTGTTGCTTCGCACGTGAAGAAAGAAGAAGAAGAAGAAGCTCGTTCGGTCATGTGGGAGAAAAAGGGTAAAAGAGAGAGGAGAATGAAGAAGAAAGAAAGAAGAGATGAGAAGAAAGCTTTGACTAGTCAAAAAGGAGAGAGAGAGAGGAAGCAAAATTGAACTTGGCAAGGGTGTGTTCGGTGGGGGGTGCTCGCACGAAGTGGGAAGGGGAGGAGAGAGAGAGAAAAGAAACAGAGAAAAGGGGGAGAGAAAAGAGAGAAAAGGGAGAGAGAGAGAGAAAAAAATTCAAATAATAATACTTTTCTTATTTATTTTCTTTTTCTCTTTCCCGTTCCCTTTCTATTTTTTTTTTTTTTGGTCTTCAATTCTTTTCCTCCGATAATTTCTTTACTGAAATTTCGGACTCGTCAATAATTTGACGGACGATGAGACAGGATCCAAAAATTTGAATTATGACACGCTCAAATATTCGATTTCCGAAATCGAATTCAATTTCGTGGTTAGAATTGTTCAGACGTGATTTTAGCCCAATACAACCAATTGAGTAGCTTTTAGGGATTTTACCGCGGACACCTCCCTTAACGGCTTCACTCAATAGGTTAGTTAACTTGTGAGTGATCAGCTTAGAGAAAAAGGACCATAGGCACGTCGACGAAATGCCCATTTCACTTTATCGAAACGGGGTCGAATTTCAAGATGTCACAACTCTTCCCTTTTTATAAAAATTTCGTCCTCAAAATTTAAACCATTACACACTTTGCTAAAAAAGGCGGGGGTACAACTGTCTCATCGATTCTTCAGTCTCCCAAGTCGCTCCTTCAGTGCCGTGGTGTTGCCAGACCACTTTGACCGACAGAATGGACTTTGTACGTAGAACTTGCTCTTTGCGATCGACAATCTGAACCGGGCTTTCCACGTATGAGACACGGTCATCCACGTCCAATTCCTCGAAATTGAGCATGTGGGTTGGGTCAGGCTCGTATTTCCTTAACATTGACACGTGAAAAACGTCATGCACTTGCGCCAATCTTGGTGGTAACGCAAAACGATACGCTAGGTTTCCGATTCTTTCAAGAATCTCAAACGGACCTACGTACCTCGGACTTAGTTTGCCTTTCTTACCAAAGCGCGAAGTTCCCCTCATTGGTGACACTTTCAGAAAAACGTGATCACCAACTTGGAATTTCAAAGACCTTCGACGCTTATTTGCATAATTTTTCTGCCTGTTTTGCACTATCTTTAATCTGTCTCTGATCATTGTCACGGCATCTATTGATTGCTGAACCAACTCTAAGCCTGTTATCTTCATTTCTCCGACTTCATCCCATTATACTGGAGTTCTGCATGCTTTGCCATACAACACTTCAAATGGAGTCAACTTGATACTTTGCTGGTAACTGTTGTTGCAAGCGAATTCCACCAGCTGGTCTCCCCAACTTCCTTTGAAGTCTATTACACACACTCTCAGCATGTCTTCAAGAGTCTGAATTGTCCTTTTAGACTAGCCATCCATCCGAGGATGATATGCCGTACTGCACTGAAGCTTTATACTTAAAGCACTCTGCAAGCTCTTCCAGGATGAACGCTGTAATTGCTACGATGTAATTCAGATGAAACATCCTCTCTAATCTCTACATTGCTAGGTACAACTAAACGGCCATGGAACCTTAGTGTCCCATTGTCAGAAATTATTAAGTCAACTTTTACTTAAGCCCAACGACAATCATCACGAAATTTCGGTCGTCACTTAACCCAACCTTAATTTCCGAAAAATAAATAAATAAATAAATAATTTCGAAAATTAATAATTAATTACAATAAATCCAATTTAGCTCAAAATAAAGCCAATTGAAGTAAACGGGTTGCACCACGATCATCAGCATAAAATTTCGGTCACTGGCCATCTTAACCTTAGTTTCCGAAAAATAAATATTTAATTAATTAATTTCGAAATGTAAATAATTAATATTAAAAATTCAATTTAGCTCAAAATAAAGCCCGATTAAATAAACGGACTTCACCACAGTCATTAGCATAATATTCCGGTCACTAGTCATCCCAGTTGAATTTTCGGAAATTAAATAAATAATTAATTTAATTACGAAAAATAATATTTAAATAAAAAAAATTCCTCTTAGGCCCAAATTGTCAAATTGAAGCTCGATTAGGGGTCAGAAAAATCCCGAGCTACCCTCAATAAATAGTAGACCATGTCTACTTGCTAATTACACATTCAATTTGCCTAATTTGCATCACAATTGACTAATAAATACTAATCCACACTAATCTAACTATCTAAACCTAATTAATTAAAACTAATCAACCCTTAAGCATCATTAGTCTATTAAGCGAGGATTAGTGAGATTACTCACCGGAATCACACGCAACTCGGATCAATCCGACGGGGGCGACGCGAGGAACAACAAACTCCAAAGCGGGCCTCGGGTTCAGGGCCTAGAAACGGCCCAAAACGGCCCAAAACGACCCACGAATCAGCTGGAAACCCACTCGCGGGTTTGTTGGTTCGGTTGCGAAATAGGGGAAAACAGAGATGGACGAGGTGGCTTCCTTGGCTGCTCACGGTGGCTAGACGAGGCGAAACAGGGGCTGGAGACGCACGGAGAGAAACGCTTGGGCGGTGGAGAGGGCAGGCGGCACACGGTGGCGAGCAGTGGATGCGCGGGTGTGCGGTGCGGGCAGCAGGATGGGTGGCGACGGCTGCCGCAACGAGCTGCTTCTTCTGCTTTCGTTTTGCTGCTTCGCACGCGAAGAAAGAAGAAGAAGAAGCTCGTTCGGTCACGTGGGAGAAAAAGGGGAGAAGAGAGAGGAGAGAGAATAGGAAAGAAAGAAGAGATGAGAAGAAAGCTTTGATTAGTCAAAAAGGAGAGAGAGAGAGAGGAAGCAAAATTGAACTCGGCAAGGGTGTGTTCGGTGGGGGGTGCTCGCAAGAAGGGGGAAGGGGAGGAGAGAGAGAGAAAAGAAAGAGAGAAAAGGGGAGAGAGAAAAAGAATTCAAATAATAATACTTTTCTTATTTTTTTCTTTTTCTCTTTCCCTTTCCTTTTTTTTTGTCTTCAATTCTTTTCCTCCGATAATTTCTTTACTGAAATTTCGGACTCGTCAATAATTTGATGGACAATGAGACAGGATCCAAAAATTTGAATTATGACACGCTCAAATATTTGATTCCCGAAATCAAATTCAATTTCGTGGTTAGAATCGTTCAGACATGATTTTAGCCCAATCCAACCAATTGAGTAGCTTTTAGGGATTTTACCGCGGACACATCCCTTAACGGCTTCACCCAATAGGTTAGTTAACTTGTGAGTGACCAGCTCAGAGAAAAAGGACCATAGGCACATCGACGAAATGCCCATTTCACTTTATCGAAACATGGTCAAATTTCAGGATGTCACATGTCACTGGAAAATATCTGTGCAAAGACTTAAATGGCGGCACCAACTTGGAAGATGAGATTGAGTAGGTGCGGTCGCCAAAGCGAACTATCCTCCAGAGAGAAGGCAGTGATGGTGTCTGGACCGCCAAGATGTAATAAGAGAAATGATGCCCAAAATGCTTGAAGTGCTCTATCTACATTAGCTGCATGAGTGAATGTATTACCTTGGTTGTGAGAAATAAGCCCTATTGTAAATGCAGCTACCCAATTAGCCATCAAATAGGCCAACCATAAGAGGAAAATGATACGGTCGTTTGCTGTTTTCTTTCTAATGGGTGAAAATAGAATGAGAAAGACTTGAAGTGAGAGGCTTAAGAGGACAAAGCCTTGGATGTTCCATTTATTCCACAGATCCGAAATGCAGCTAAATGCCATGTTCTTCTTGCGTTTGAATTTTATGAGTCCTGTGTCATATAATTTCGATTAGAACAGAACTATCCACACAACAATCCATCTATAGAGTTTACATGCATCGAGAAAACAGTGCTTTGCAGACTTCATAAGGAAGCCTTGAAGTAGAAACTTCCATGTAAGTGTAGGTAGGGTGTATTAATGAAAAAGGGTATACTTGGAAGCATCTTTGCTCTCTTGCTCTCATTGTAATTCTTGTAAATCGGCGGCGCAACGGAAGTGGATCGTAGTTTTGCAATTATGTCGGGAGCTATAGAAATGGATCGAAATAAAACGAGGAACAATAAAAGGACACCAGAAATTTACGTGATTCGGTCCAAATGTCAAAACCTACGTCCACAGGAAGAGTCAGAAAAAATAATCCACTATAAATCGGAGAATTACAAGATTACAACAATCATGCACTCAAGTATTTTCCAGTCCTACTATACACCCAATACCCATGATGTTTAACAACTCAACTCAATGGACTTGACTTCTGCACAAACCTCTCTGAGCTCATGCCTCTCACTCTCTCTCGAGTTCGTTTCTCTCTCAAGCTCTACCTCTGCATCTTCGGACGTCTTCTCCTTCTATATGGAGAAGGGCAGAAAACAAGAGACAAAATGAAAGTAAATGGCCTCATTAAATGCAGCACAGGCGTCCACAAGACAAGCCCACAATCGGCATCGACGCGCACCATATTTGTAGGCATGCATGCAGATCGTGCATGTGTATGGGCGCGCATTTAATGAGGCAGAAGAAAGAGTGATAATAGTCAACAAACGTGTTGAACAAGCCCTCATTAAACGCATGAAGAATACGCATGAAAAAGACTCCTTTAACGATTGCTTCTTCCCAGGAACAAGAAATTTGAAGACTGCGGCCCACCTCATTTCACGGATAATAGGCACACGTTTGTTGACTATTATCACTCTTTCTTCAGCCTCATTAAATGCGCGCCCATACACATGCACGATCTGCATGCATGCCTACAAATATGGTGGGCGTCGGTGCTGATTGTGGGCTTGTCTTGGGGGCACCTATGAGGCCATTTACTTTCATTTTGTCTCTTGTTTTCTGCCCTTCTCCATATAGAAGGAGAAGACGTCCGAAGATGCAGAGATAGAGCTCGAGAGAGAAACGAACTCGAGAGAGAGTGAGAGGCGTGAGCTCAGAGAGGTTTGTGCAGAAGCCAAGTTCATTGAGTTGAGTTGTTAAACACCGTGGTTATTGGGTGTATAGTAGGACTGGAAAACACTTGAGTGCATGATTGTTGTAATCCTATAATTCTCCGATTTATAGTGGATCATTTTTGCTGGCTCTCCCCATGGATGTAGGTTCCGACATCCGGACCGAACTACGTAAATTTCTGGTGTCCTTTTATTGTTCCTTGTTTTATTTCGATCCATTTCTATAGCTCCCGCCATAATTGCAAAACTACGATCCGCTTCCGTTGCACCGCCGATTTACAACAGTAATAATGCGTATTATTTTTCTTAAATAGTAAGACAAATGTTTAGGAGGTGGTGATGGTAAGGAGCGTCAATGCTGGGAACTTTGGAGCTTGGGAGGTTGAAGCAGCAAGTGCAGAGCACTGGCCTTGCTCTGCCTCTACTTCGGTGAGTGGTGTTAATGCTGACACATTATTATGATTTTCTCTTTTTTCTTTTTTCACAAATCTGAAATGAAGCTAATTGCCTGTTTTCACTTAGTTTAAATTTGATCGTTCCTCTCTGTACAATGTAGTTACAATGAATTATGTAAATACGTACATGTTGAGATGATTCCGTGCTTATATGTCAGAAGACAACGTTGATTAAAAAAGCCAAAAAGTTCAAAGAATTGTGAACCAACGATTCTGCGAATGAAATGGAGCTCAAAATAGATTTAATTTGAGTTGGTTTAAGTGCTGGTGGATTGAATTAAGTGTTCCCAATGGTCACTTCGCGGAAGATGCCATTAGGTTAATTAATTGCTAAGATCCATGGCTATGTTCTTCACGAGATAAGGACAATGTCACTTTCACTCAATTATGATCTTGATTCAACTAATGACAAAATTTCACCAAAAATTTTAATTTTCCTCATGTGGATGATTGATATAAGCCAAAGCCATATTGGAGTTAATCTAAGTGGGACGGTCTAAAAAGGCATCTCCCACCAAAGCAAGTAGTGATAGTTTCTTATTATTATTATTGTCGTCGTCGTCGTCGTCGTTATTATTATTATTATTATTAATTTCTAAATTATGTTGCCTTACTTTCATTTCTTGTTAACTAGACAAGATTAGCTGTTATAAAATAAAAATTTGTAAGAAGTATATAGAATCTAAATTCTAAGATTGCATGTGCTCAATAAGTTTTGTTTGGTCAAAATATTATTTTGCTTCTTTTCCCCGCCATCTTGCCTTTGTCCAGGTAGTGCAAATATACTTTTTCTTCTTTTTTCTTACCTTTTCCCTTTTTATATACGGATTTATTATTTAAAGGAACAAGTGCACCACGAAAGTAGAATTGAGCCTAAAATTTTCAAAAAATATAATTAAATCTTAAAACTTGTCAAATTTTGTTAATAAAGTCTTAAATTTGGTCTTTTCTGTTTGTCAATTTCGAATGAGTTAATGGAAAGATTTGATTGCATTGACTTGACAAGTTTTAAGATTTAATTACACTTTTTTAATGTTATAGGACTTAATTGCACTTCAACGACAAGTTTTAGGAATTTTAGTATACTTATCCACTAGTTAAAAGTGGAAGATTTGTCGTGCATGGAATCTAATGAAGATTTAAAAAAATTAGTTATATATGGGTTATGTTCAAAAGAGGTAATCATACTAGTTGCATTTTCTTACCCTTTCGAGTATCAAAACTTATCGAATAAGATGGTTCGAATTAACAATTATATGTAGGTTACTCTCTTCAATATCCAATAATTTTACATCAATCAAAGATAGGTCAACCGAGTCGAAGACCTGAATATTTTTTGCAAAACATCATATAAACATTCAGTTTGAGAATTTGCAAACTCATAGAATACCCAACAAATTGGCTTAATAGGTACGCGTTTGGTTAAGATATGGTGAAGTTATCTTCGGAACCCTGTGTTTCTCACTTTAGAAAAATTTTATGATTGTGCTCATCATTTATGCAAGTAGAGTCTTATCCATGTATTTATAGATAATACTTATGCATGGAGCAGTTTGCATGCATTCATAATAGTATGCATGCAAACCATCATATTATGGATCGGGAATGCGCTGAGGTTGATATCAGTTGAACTCTTAAATCTCACCCTCAACGCATCCATCGCAAACTGGAGTTCGAGTAAGATGTAAGATAGGGAATATCTTAAAGATCAAAACCTCGGCTACGTGCATGACTCGATAAGGAAAATTTAATATTCGGGAATGCCCAAAACCTCAAAACAAATCAGGTTAGCATCAATGTATCTCGAATTAGGCAATCATATATTTGAATTGGAATTAGTTTAGTCAATTACCTAATTTGGAATTTGATCCAACGTGACTGGTGACAAGGGGATCACGAGCAGTGAAGCTACTGGTGTGATCACGGTGGGCGCAACGAGAAGTTTGCTGACTTGGAACACCACCGGGACTGGCCGCGTTTTTGGGGTGTTGAACTACGATGTTGGAGGTTCAGCTCAGTGCAAGGGCGTCACTAGAAGGCTTGGTGCTCGCTGGAAATCAAGAAAAAGCTGAAGCCGGGACTTTACCAGTGCGGATGGTGTGGCACTTCTCGGAATATAAGCAGGAACTTCTGGAGAGCTGGGCGTTCGCCTGGCTACTCCAAGAACTGCAGGGAAGCTGCCAAATAGCGCTGGACGCAGAGGAGGTGGACCACAGGAGCTGAGTTGCCTCAACGGTGCAAGCAGAGCGATGGGAAGCGTTGGATGCAGCGATAGAGCCTGCTCGCTGAATGATCGCCTGGAGGTTGCTGGGACGTGAATGGAAGCAGCTGGTGATGCTTGGAGACGGCGGGCTGGAGCGTAAGAGCAGGCGGAGAAGCTTCAGCGTTGCTGGAACTTTATGGATGCGACGGCACCTCGAACAAGAGAACCAGTTTAGTGCAAAGTCGAGAGAGAGAGAGAGAGAGAGAGAGAGAGAGAGAGAGAGAGAGAGAGAGAGAGAGAGAGAGAGAGATCTGAACCCTTTTTTTTTTTTTTTTTTAAATATTTATCTCTGTGGCGTTGTGTCTCGTGAATGGAGGCGTGAATCTGATCCTAAGTAAGTGTTGGCCCACTTTTTGTTATTGTTTGGCTCCACGTGCTCCTCTTTCTCTCCACTGCGTCAAGGTTTTTTTAGCCCACTTTTTGTTATTGTTTGGTTCCACTGCTCCTCTTTCTCTCCACTGCTTCAAGGTTTTTTAACTCCCCATGCTTGTTCTCTTATTCTCAGGGCAAAATCACCATCTTCCTCTCATACGGTGCTTCTGTATTTTGTGTGGAGGTGCCCTTTCATGCGGCTGTGTTATTGGACAGAAGGGAATCTCCTTTGTGAATATTGCTGAGAAGAAAGACGAGGTCCTCTCGCTTTTAATGGCCAAATCACTCTTTTTGGCCAAGACCCAGTTTTTAAGTTTAAGAAATATACTTCTTCCTTTTCTTCCTCCAGCAGAATTTCCTCATCTTTTCTTTTTAGGGAAAATACCACCAAAAACCTCAAACTTTGCCCAAAGTGATAAATTTACCCCAGACTTTTTTTTTTTTGTGACATAAAAGACTCCTAACTTTGCCAACCGTGACATATTTACCCCAAACTTTTTTTCGTGACATAAAAAATCCTGAATTTCTATTCGTATGACACATTTACCCTAAACTATATAGGATATTTTGGTCTTTTTACTTTTAATTTTAATTTTAATTTTTTTCTTCTTCTTCTCTCTTCCCTCCGCCAGCCATGGCGAAGGTGGTGGAGGGAAGCCGACATCCAGCGAGGGCTGCCCTCGCCGGTGTCGGGCGTGAGATAGCTAGTATAAGCACCTAGAGAGGGGTGAATATGTGCACAAACAATTTATCGAGATACGGAAGCATTTCTAGGCAACCGATAGAAAGGAAGTTTTCTATTGATTAACAAAATGAAGTACGATCAAAGTAAAGAGAGTAAGGAAGAGAAAATTGAACACAAGGTTTATAGTGGTTTGACTTATTCCAAGCTTACGTCCACTCTTCCGCACTGACAGTCCACCGGCTGGATTTCACTATGAACAAAAGAGAAGTTACAGCACAGCTTTTCCTTGATTCCACAGTGTAGATGTTCTACCACACCTCCTCAAGGTTTCTCACAAACATAGACTCTCTTTTGTATACAAGTTTCGCTCAAAGGAATTGTCTAAACAACAGGAAGCTTCAGACTTTGAAATTCTTCTATCGCGCACACCTTAAACAACTTAGAACGTCTTCCTTATATACTCCTTTATACCATCATACCCGTTGGCACTTACCAAAGGAATTCCTCTAATCTTCCCGTTGGACAGAATCAATTAGAAAGATTATTTGAGCTATTAAAGGAATGTGTCGATAGCCCATCAATCCTGTTCGCCCATACAATCAAGATCTCGGTTTCCATAAGTAGAACCTTCTAAGAATATTTAGGCAATCATCCGATCCTTAATCTTCAAGTCAATCTCGATCAATCAAAGGATTCCGTTATGTCTTTTTCAGCCAAGAGATCTTCTCCAGTCGATAAGGTCATATCCTTAATGAAACATCCAGTTCTGGATAACCTTTCTTCAACGGATTAGAGACTGTCAATGAGGATAGACTTTGAGTCTTGAGTCTGGCTGTCCGGAGGTCTTCAGACTTTAAATAGTAGAGTCTGCAAGCCTTCAGACTAGACTGATGGAAACGTTTTGTCAGCTTCAAAACACTTCAAGAAAATTTCTTCAACAATCTCCCCCTTTTTGATGGTGACAAAAATTTCCTGCACGTTTGAACAACTTTGACCTGCAAAACATTTCTCAAACACATATGCATATCTTATAGAGATAAATGGCTAAATGAATAACACTAGAATCTGCAACCATAGAAAATAGGTTAGTCTAGTATGCGATAAAGCCATCCATGAGATATCAATAGTAGTTAATAGAAGTAGTCAAGTCCAAGTCTAGTTCAGTTCTCATCCAGACACAACAACAAAGTCAAAAAGAGTTAAACGTCAAAACAGTCCAACAAAATCCAACAGTCCAACAAACAGTCCAACAAACCATACGATTAAAAATCAAATTGTTCAAATCTTGCATCTCTCCCCCTTTTTGTCAGCATTAAAAATGTTGAGATGAAAATGGGATAAAGTCAAGATTGCTTGGGAACACGGACAAGCTGGAAATCTCCCATAGACTGAACGATGCATTCCAGCCGTTTCAAGTCTTCCTTTAGTTGTGCAATCTCCTCACCCTTGGCATTGGCCTGAATCTGAACAATGAGGGCTTGGATTTTATCATTCAATGAACATGAAGAAACTTGACCTGCATTTTGCAAGTTTTGAACCTCGCATCTCAAAGCATAAATTTGACATCGCATCTCCAAGATAATATCCATGATTCTGCGAAAATCTGTTGCATTATCAGTCTGAGTACTTGCTTCGGCCCGATCTGATGGAGTAAATGCAGACGATGGTAGATCAGCATAATCTCGCAGGTTTGGCGATGAAACTTCATGACCTTCCTCTGGAAATTGAGAGGCATAAATGTCCTTTGGGTCTGCTGGAGAGCGATTGACTCCCTCACTTGCAGCAGGATATGAGGACGTCTTTCTTTTCTCTTGATCTCCCCCTGTTTCCATGCCTTCAGGTGGAGAAGAGTGTTCCTCAGGTTCTCCATCTTCTCTTTGCTCTTCTTCTTCTTTCTCATCTCTTTCTTTTTCAGCTTCTCTTTCCTCTTCTCCCTTCTCCTCTGCTTCCTTCTCCTCTGTTTCTTTCGTCATTTGTTCCGATTCTTTCTCTGGAATAGAACGACTCAAATTCTTCAAAGCCATTGTAGAGATGGTGAGATTTTCATCATCATCTTCATCTTCAACAATAAGAGCTCTTCTTTTAGGTTTTGAAGCAACCAAGGGCTCATTTCCTTTCCATTTTGATGAAGAAGAGGGTTGATGAGCTTTGACTGGAGTCTTCTCCTTGAATTTCTCCAACACCTTGTTCAATTCCTTCAGACGCATTTTGGTCACCATTTTCAGTCCTACCACCATATGATCGCACGATCGAATAGAAAAAATTTGCAGAGGCTGAATATTCAGATGTTTGAATAACTTCGTCACAAGACTTGGGTAAGGAAGTTGGCCTCTGTCCTTCATCATGGCTCTATACATGTGGAATATAACAGTGTGAGGAAGAGAAAACCTTTTCCCAGTGAGGATGGCATACATCAGCTTTGCCTCTGAACTTGAAACATTAGTCTTGGAAGTTGATTTCGGTCGGAGGCAATTGATCACAATCTTGTGGAGCAAGATGTTGAACGCATTCATCCTTAAGTAGGAAATCTTTCCCTCTGTTCTCCTGTCCTTAACAAGTTCCAATGTAGCCCGAGCAATAGAAACTTTGATCGGTTGATATCTTCCTCTCTCAACTCCTAACACATATGCCAGCATATCCATATCCACAACATAGTCTTGATCTTTGACGCTGAAAGAGAATCTATTCGCATCCAAAAAGCTAAGATTTGAATAGAAATATGCGGTTAGTTCAGCATAGGCCGCTGTAGTGTCGGAGCAGAACTTTTCAAGTTGAAGATAATTGAACTTTTCCCTCAAGTTCACATTCACAGCATCCAGAAAGTCAAAATCGACACTCATAGGGTTTATCACCCCACGCTTCAGCAATTTTGAGTACAGATCCTTCTGTCCCTTCGATCTGAACAAGTCTCCCATTTTTCCTCGATTTTCAACCGCAACACCCATTCTCGGTTGAAATTGGCTGTACAGTTTATCATCATCATTTCCATCTACAGGATTCACTCCCTAATCATGAGGATCACTTGGGATATTCGCAAGGGTTTCCTCTGCCACTCCTTTACGAGCAATTCCCAAACTTTCCATTTTTCGCAAAAAGATATATTCATTGCCATATCCTTTGTCTTTAAGAAAATCATCGACATAGTTCAAAGGAGTACGAGTCCCTTTTAAAGCACGATATAGCTTATAAATAAAGGCGGGCTTTTGAACTCTTACAGGGTCTGCATCCTCAATGATTTCTTCTTCTTGTTGATGATCAACGCCTTGAGGACTAGATGGAGGAGAATGACACTGCTGAGAATGTTGTGGGCTCGGTTGCTGTTCTGGAGACACTTCTTCTTTGGTAAGATCGACATGCGTAGGCCCCTCACTCATTCGCCGTGGTCCCCTGCTTGCGATTCTCGAAGACTTTCTTGAAGACGACATCTTTCTCAGTTTTTGGAAGATTCCTTGCTTGACTTTCCGAAGAAAGATGACAACTTTTTCGAAGATTAAACAAGGAAGAAAAATGGGAATGGAAGATCGATGCTTTCTAGGGTTTTTGAGAGTAAAGTGAAGAGGAATCAATCGTGCACGATCGGTTAAAAAGAGAGATATACGAACCGTCACAAAGGAAAATAAAAAGATGCATTTTCAAAATAACTGTCATTTTTCTGCGAAAATAGTCATTTCAAAAAATAACTTCCTTTTTGAAAAGGAAACGATGCAATCATTATGTCGATTAAATATAGCAATAATTTAAACACAGTCTGACGATCGTACCTCTTCAAAATAAGTTTTGAGAGATAGAGAGAATTACTTACAGTTAAAGTCTTGTATGTCTGAGTCTGAGAGTCTTTAGACTTTGATTTCCTCATACCTCAAAACGTTGAGTCTGGAGCGGATGGTTTCAAATTGATTTTTCTCCAAAAGCTTTGTAAATATATCCGCCAGTTGGTCTTTTGAATCAACAAATTGAATTGAAACATCTCCATTTGAACATGGTCTCTAATAAAGTGATGTCGAATCTCTATATGCTTTGCTCTTGAGTGAAGAATTGGATTTTTGGTGAGATTTATAGCGCTGGTGTTGTCGCAATTAATCTCCGTGCATGAGTCTTCAATTCCAAAGTCTCTTAGCTGTTGTTTTATCCACAGAATTTGCGAACAACAACTCCCGAGAGCTATATATTCTCGCGCGTAGAGAGAGCGATCGTACTTTGCTTTCTTGAAAACCAAGACACCGTCCCGCTCCAAGTAGTTGACAAGTACCCGAGGTGCTCTTTCTATCGACTCTGCATCCAGCAAGATCTGCATCTGAATATCCAAGAAGGGTAAAGTCTCCCCTTTTTGGATACCAGAGACCAAAGCTTGAAGTTGATGAAATATATTTGATAATACGCTTTGCTGCATTTAAATGAGATTCTTTCGGGTCTGATTGAAATCTGGCACAAATGCAAACACTAAACAAAATGTCAGGTCTAGAAGCAGTAAGATAAAGAAGTGATCCGATGATGCTCCTGTATAACTTTTGGTCGACTTTCTTTCCTTCTTCATCTATGTCTATCTTTGAGGAACTTGACATTGGTATATCAGCCTTTTTGCAATTGTCCAGTCCAAACTTTTTGACAAGATCATTTGCATACTTTTCTTGATGAATGAAAGTTCCTTCCTTTAGTTGTTTTATTTGAAGTCCAAGAAAGAAGGTTAACTCACCCATCATGCTCATTTCAAATTCATCCTGCATAGTCTTAGAGAATTTCTTGCACAGACTTTCATTAGAAGATCCAAAAATAATATCATCGACATATATTTGAACAAGCAGAAAACTTTTGCTTTCTCTTTTAATAAAAAGAGTAGTGTCTACTTTACCTTTAACAAAACCATTTCGAATTAAAAACTTACTTAGTCTATCGTATCAAGCTCAAGGTGCTTGCTTTAAGCCATATAAGGCCTTTTTGAGTCTGAATACTGAGTCTGGTTTCTTTGGGTCTTCAAACCTAGGTGGTTGTTCCACATAAACTTCCTCATGGATGAATCTATCTAGGAAGGCGCTTTTGACATCCATTTGGAACAACCCGAAATTCTTATGACAAGCAAATGCAAGTAATAAACGAATTACTTCTAACCTTGCTACCGGTGCATAAGTCTCTTCATAGTCGATCCCTTCTTCTTGTGTGTATCCCTTGGCCACGAGTCTAGCCTTGTTTCTTATGACTTTTCCTTTTTCGTCCATTTTGTTCCTGAAAACCCATTTATCTCCAACAATTGATTTACCTTTTGGGTTAGGAGTCAGCTCCTAGACATCATTAATTTTAAATTGTCTGAGTTCTTCTTGCATAGCTTCAATCCAGCTCTCATTGAATAAAGCTTCTTTTATGTTTTTGGGTTCTATTTCAGAAATAAGAGCCACAGCATTAGACTCTTCTCGCCTTTTGGATCTTGTGCGAATTCCTTCATTGATGTCGCTAATAATAAGATCTTTGGGATGACTGGACTTATGTTTCCAGTTGCTTGTTAATTTATCAGATTGATGGTCACTTCCTTCACTTGAATCTTCAACAGTCACTAGTTGCTGGTCCTTCAAAGTCTGAGTTGCTTCTTGAGATTTAGACTTTGTAGAGTCTGGAGCAGGTTCAGTCTCTTCAAGATGAGTCTGATGGATTCATTTTGTATAGAATCTTGGAATTTGACATTCATTGATTCTTCCACAGTTTGAGTCTCCTTGTTGTAGACTCTGTAAGCTTTGCTTGTGGTTGAATATCCAAGGAAGATGCCTTCATCTGACTTTTCTTCAAACTTACCAACTCGATCATTTGCATTTTTCAATATGAAACATTTGCATCAGAATACATGAAAATATGAAACAATGGGCTTCTTTTCTTTGAATAGTTCATAGGGGGTTTTTTCTAGAATAGGCCTTAGAAAAACTCTATTGATAATATAACATGATGTTGAAACTGCTTCAGCCTAAAAACGTAAAGAGATATTACTTTCTATTAAAAGAGTTCTAGCCATTTCTTGAAGAGATCTATTCTTCCTTTCCACGACTCCATTTTGCTCTAGAGTATATGGAGAGGAGAACAAATGTTGAAAGCCAGATTCATCACAAAATTTTGCAAAATCTTGATTTTCAAATTTACCTCCATGGTCTGTTTTTATATTTGAAATGACATACCCCTTTTCATTTTGAACCTTCTTAGCAAATTTTCAAAGTAAGAGAAAGTTTCAGACTTACTTGCTAAGAAATATACTCAAGTAAATCGTGAGTAGTCATCCACAATTACTAGGCAATATTTCTTACCTCCAATGCTCTGCGTTCTTGTTGGTCTGAAGAGATCCATATGCAAGAGCTGCAGTACACGGTTAGTGGAAACTTGATTTATTGGTTTAAAGGAATTTCTTACCTGTTTTCCCAATATACATGGTGTACATAGATCAAACTTTTGGTATGTTAAATTGGGTAGACCACTGTTGGAGAAATCTTTCAAGAATATTTTGAAGCTGACAAAACGTTCCTATCAGTCTAGTCTGGATATTCGTAGACCTTCAGTTTAGAGTCTGAAGACTTTCTGATCACCAGACTTAGAACTCAAGACTCAAGACTCAAGACTATTCTCATTGACAGTCTTTCTAATCCAATGACGAAGGAAATTCAGAGCCGAAGTATTTGGTTGAGGATTTAATCGTATCCTCTGGAGAAGATCTCTTGGCTGGATAAATATAACGAATTCTTTTATTCGTATCTAGATCGTTTGAAGATCCGATGGTCGATGAAATATTCTTGGAAGATTCTATTCTTGGAAACCAAGATCCTGATTGTATGGGCGAACAGGATTGATGGGCTATCGTAAGGTTCCTTTAATAGCTCGAATGATCTTCTTAATTGATTCTGTCCAACGGGTAGATTGGAGGAATTCCTTTGGTAAGTGCCAACGGGTATGAAGGCATAAAGGTGTATAAAAGGAAGACGTTCTAGTTGTTTTAGTGCGTGATCGATAGAGAAATTCCAGAGTCTGAAGCACCTTGATTATTAGTCGATACATTTTGAGCGAAATTGTATACACAAATAGTGTCTATACTTGGTTATACCTTGAGCGAGTGTGGTAGATCATCTACACCGAGAAATCAAGGAAGATCAACGCTGTAACATCTCTTTGTTCATAATGGAATCCAGCCAATAGGCTGTCAGTGCAGAAGAGTGGACGTAGGCTTAAATCAAGCCGAACCACTATAAACCGCGTGTTCAATTCTCTCTTTCCTTTACTCAGTCTTACGTTGATTATTATTTGTTGCAAATCCTTTAACTGTCTAGTATTGTGCAATTATCAAGAAAAATCTTTTACATACCTATTCACCCCCCTCTAGGTACTCGTACTAGCTATATCAATTGGTATCAGAGCTCGTGTACTTACTTTATTTGAAGTGTTTTACTTCAGAGTAAAAGATCAATGGCTAGTATGCTAGCACCAGGGCTGGTGGAAGGGCAAAGCAATACCATACCACCCTACTTTGATGGAAAGGATTACAACATCTAGAAGAACAAGATGAAAACTTTGCTATGATCAAAGGATCCTCTGGAATGAGATGTTGTGGAAAGAGGAATTACTCCTACGGCTGCATTAGTCTCTCAAAGAGGGAAAGAAACTGTTGAGACCAGCGGAATGACTCAGGAAGAGATAATCAATAGACAAGCATTCGATGCAAAAGTAATTTACTCTTTATATTGTGCTTTGTCACCAACTGAATATAACATAATATCTTCTTGTGTTACATCAAAAGAAGTATGGGATAGATTACATATCACTTATGAAAGAACAGATCGAGTGAAGGAGACCAGAATTAACATTCTCCTCGGTCAATATGAAGCCTTCACAATGAAACCAGGAGAATCGATAACTGATATGTTTAGTCGTTTTACAAATATTGTCAATGGTCTTGAGAACCAAGGACAAAAAATTTCTGATCCCATGAAGGTAAACAAGCTACTACGTGAACTTTCCAAGGATTGAAATCATATAAAGACTTCAATAAGAGAGACGTAAAGAATTATGCCACTATCTATCGACGAGCTGATTGGAACTCTTCAGTCTTATGAAGTGGAACGAGTTAATGAAGACGAAGATCCAAAAGGTAAGAAATCCATTGCATTAAAATCAAATGATGATTCTGATGATACAGATTCTGAAGATGCTCTGGACGATGAGGAGCTTGCTCTTATGATAAGAAGATTCAGAAAGCTGAATAGAAAAGGAAGAAGGTTCAACTCAAAGAAACAAAGTTTCCAGAGACAGCAGACCAAGTCTGTAGATGATGAGAAACCAAACAAAGATGTAGTTTGCTTCGAATGTAAGAAAAAGGGACACATCAGACCCAACTGTCCTCTTCTAAAGAAGAAGAAAGGAAAAGCTGAAAAGTTTCGTAAAGCTCTCAAAGCTGAAACATGGAGTGATACAGAGTGTGAAGAAAGTGATGAAGAATATGCCAACCTATGTCTGATGGCACAATCAGACTCAGACTCAGACTCTAGATCAGACTCAGACAATGAATTTGAGGCAAGTAATTTTAAAATTCCTGTCAAAGTTTCTAAATACATTGATGAACTGTGTTTTAGTCTTAAGACTTCTCTCAAAAGAATTTCCGAACTTAAAAAGGAAAACTCAGCTCTAAAACAAAAGGAAAATATCTTAGAAGAAAGAATTACAAATTTAGATTTGAATGTTTCCACTCTTAAAGAAAAGGAAGATAATCTTTTGAAAGGAAATGCTCTTTTAAAAATTGACTTATCAAATATTTCAAAGAAATTTTCAATAGGGTCCGAAAAACTTGAAAAAATTCTTTCAGCTCAAAGACCTTATTTCAATAAGTCCGGTCTAGGTATGACAGCAGAAACAATTCCCTTGATTGATTTTCCTAAAGTAAAAGAAAGAATTAAGAAAATACCGTCTAGAGAGGCTTACAGAAATCATTTCAAGAAAGTTTTTGTAAAGTCTGTAGGTCGAAATGCCCTCAGGTGTTCAAAGTATAACAGTCAGGATCACTTTGAAAAAGAGTGTCCTATGGTTTGGAAACCTGTTAAGAAAGTATGGCCTAATAATGTTTATCTTACTAACACCAAAGGACCCAAAAAAATTTGGGTACCAAAGGAAGCTTGAGACTCTCTTTTAAATGCAAGTCTCTGTCAAGAAAAAGGTAAAGTGGTATCTTGACAGCGGATGTTTAAGACACATGACAGGAGACTCAAATTACTTCATAAAACTTATTCAAGTAAATGGTGGAAAAGTTTCATTTGGAGGAAACGAGAAAGGAAGTATTGTGGAATTCGGGATTGTGAAAATTGGAAATCTCACAATAAGCAATGTTTCTCTAGTGGAAGGACTCAATTATAACCTTCTCAGCATTAGCCAATTGTGTGATATTGGTTTCAAGATCTCCTTTCAAGAAAGAATATGTTCTGGAATCAGTAAAGACTCTACGCAATCTTTCATGGGTCGAAGATATGGAAATATCTACCTCTTAGACGTGAAACCAAATGAATCACAATGCCTAGTCTCAATTCAAGATGAAGCAAGCTTATGGCACAAAAAGCTTGGTCATGTCAACATGAAGCAGTTAGCCAAAATCTCATCAAAGCAGCTTGTTCGAGGTCTACCCAAATTACCATACCAAAAGTCCGATCCTTCCTTGCACACCTTGTATTTTGGGAAAGCTGGAAAGAAATTCATTTAAGCCAATAAATCATGTCTCTACTAATCATGTACTACAGTTGCTGCATATGAATCTCTTCGGACCAACTAGAACCCAGAGCATTGGAGGTAAGAAATATTGTCTAGTAATTGTGGACGATTACTCCCGCTTTACTTGGGTATATTTCCTTGCAAGTAAGTCTGAAACCTTCTCGTATTTTGAAAAATTTGCTAAAAAGGTTCAAAATGAAAAAGGATGTGTTATCTCAAGTATAAGAACAGATCATGGAGGTGAATTTGAAAATCAAGATTTTACAAAATTTTGTGATGAATCTGGCTTTAAGCATATGTTCTCTTCTCCATATACTCCAGAGCAAAATGGAGTTGTAGAAAGAAAGAATAGATCTCTTCAAGAAATGGCTAGAACTCTTTTAATTGAAAGTAAGATTTCTTCATGATTTTGGGTTGAAGCTGTTTCAACAGTGTGCTATATCATTAATAGAGTCTTCTTAAGACCTATTCTAGAGAAAACCCCTTATGAGTTATTCAAAGGTAAGAAGCCTATTGTTTCATACTTTCATGTGTTCGGTTGCAAACGATTTATTTTGAAAAATGCAAAAGATCGAATTGGTAAGTTTGAAGAAAGATCAGATGAAGGCATCTTCCTTGGATATTCTACATCAAGCAAAGCTTACATAGTCTATAACAAGAAGACTCAGTCTGTGGAGGAGTCAATGAATGTCAAATTTCAAGACTCTACGCAAGATGAATCCAGTCTGACTCATCATGAAGAGTCTGAACCTACTCCAGACCCTCCAAAGCTTACAACTCAAGAAGCGTCTCAAACTCTGGAAGATCAGCACCAAACTATTCATGAAGATTCAAACAAAGAAAGAGATCATCAACCAATCAAATCAACCAGTAACTGGAGGCATAAATCCAGTCATCCCAAAGATCTCATTATCGGCGAAATTAATGAAGGAATTCGCACCAGATTTAAAAGGCATGAAGAGTCTAGTGCTGTAGCTCTTATTTCCGAAATTGAGCCAAAGAGCGTGGAAGAAGCTTTATCTGATGAAAGCTGGATTGAAGCTATGCAAGAAGAGCTCAGACAGTTCAACATCAATGATGTCTGGGAATTGACATCCAAACCAAAAGGTAAAACTGTTATTGGAGCTAAATGGGTGTTCAGAAACAATATGAATGAGAAAGGAAAAGTCGTACGAAACAAAGCAAGACTCGTGGCTAAAGGATACACGCAAGAAGAAGAAATAGACTATGATGAGACTTACGCACCAGTAGCAAGGTTAGAAGCTATTCGACTATTACTTGCGTTTGCTTGTTATAAAAATTTCAGGTTATTCCAAATGGACGTCAAAAGTGCCTTCCGAAATGGATTTATCCATGAGGAAGTTTACGTGGAACAGCCACCAGGGTTTGAAGACCCAAAGAGGCCAGACTCAGTCTTCAGACTGAAAAAGGCCTTGTATGGTTTAAAGCAAGCACCTCGAGCTTGGTATGACAGACTAAGTAAGTTCTTAATACAGAATGGTTTTGTCAAAGGTAAAGTAGATACTACCTTATTTGTCCAAAAGGAAAACAAAAGCTTTTTACTTGTTCAAATATATGTTGATGATATTATTTTTGGATCCCCTAATGAAAGTCTATGCAAGAAATTTTCAAAGTCTATGCAGGATGAGTTTGAAATGAGTATGATGGGAGAGTTAACATTCTTTCTCGGGCTTCAAGTGAAACAATTAGAGAAAGGAACTTTCATTCATCAAGAAAAGTATGCAAATGATCTTGTCAAAAGGTTTGGACTGGAAAAGTGCAAAAAGACCGACATACCGATGTCATGTTCTTTGAAGATAGACAAAGATGAAGAAGAAAAGAAAGTTGATCAAAAGCCGTACAGGAGCATTATTGGTTCACTTCTTTATCTTACTGCTTCTAGACCTGACATTTTGTTGAGTGTTTGCATCTGTGCTAGGTTTCAATCAGATCCTAGAGAATCCCATCTCAGTGCTGTGAAATGTATTATAAATACGTTGCTTCATCTTCAAGCATCGGTCTTTGGTATCCTAAGAAGGTAGACTTTAATCTTCTGGGATATTCAGACGCAGATCTGGCCGGTTGTAGGGTCGATAGGAAGAGTACTTCAGGAACTTGCCAGTTGCTTGGAAGTAGGACAGTGTCTTGGTTTTCAAGGAAACAAAGCACTGTGGCTCTCTCAACAACAGAAGTAGAGTATGTAGCTCTTGAAAGTTGCTGTTCGCAAATTCTATGGATAAAACAACAGCTACAAGACTTTGGGATTGAAGACTCATGCACAGAGATAAGATGTGACAACACCAGCGCAATCAATCTCACCAAAAATCCAATCCTTCATTCAAGAGCAAAGCATATAGAGATTCGACATCACTTCATTAGAGATCATGTTCAAAATGGAGAAATCTCGATTCAATTTATTGATTCAAAAAGTCAACTAGCGGATATATTCACAAAGCCTTTGGAGAAAAATCAATTCGATTTTATCCGTTCCAGACTCAACATTTTGAAGCTTAAAGAAGTTAAAGTCTAGAGACTCTCCAACCCTTAGACTCAGACATTCATGGCTATAGACTGTAAGTTGTTATTATATTCAAACTCGAAAAGGTACAATCTTTAGTTCAGCTAATTTATAGTTTCCGTGAAAAACGGAATCTTGTCTTTTCAAAAGGATTAACTTCTATTTGGTAGTTAATGATTTTAAAAAGAAGGTGACCATTCACTTTTCTTGTGCCGATTGAACCTTCCTTTTAAAACCGAGTTATATATATATACAGTTTTCTTTTTCGCCCAATCTTCAAAACCGTAAAAGGCATTCTCCTCCCAATTATGTCTCTACTTCGTGTTCATCTTCGAGAAAGTTGTCATCTTTTCTTGGGAAAGCAAGTAAAGGAATCTTTCAACGACAAGGAAGGATGTCGTCTTTGAGGAAGTCTTCAAGAATCGCGAACAGGGGACCACAGAGAATGAGGGAGGGGCCTACCCATTTCGATCTCACCGAAGAAGAAGATTTTTCGAGTCAGCAACAGAGCCCGATTCACTCTCCACCACGTCACTCAACACCATCTACCCGACAAGGTGCAGGTCATCATCCAGAGGAAGAAATAATCGATGAAGCAGACCTTGTAAGAGTCCAAAAACCCTATTTTATTTACAAACTCTATTGCGCGATGAAGAGCATTAGGACTCCGTTGAACTACATGGATGATTTTCTTAAAGATAAGAATTATGGGAATGAGTATATCTTTCTGCGAAGAATGGAGGATTTGGGAATTGCTCCCAAAGGAAAGGCTGAGGAAGCACTTGCGAACATTCCAAGTGACCCTCATATATCGGGACCAAATCCGACTAACGGGAACGATGATGATAAATTGTTTAGTGATTTTCAACCTAGAATAGGTGTTGCTGCGAGGGTGAAGGGAAAAAGAATGGAGTTGTTTAAATCAAAGGAACATGAGAATCTGTTCTTCAGACTATTGAAACGAGGGGTGATAAACCCTAGGAGTGTTGATTTCGATTTCTTGGATGCCATTAATGTGAACTTAAGGGAGAAATTCAATCTGCTTCAACTTGAGCAATTTTGCACCGATATCACAGACGGTTATGCGCAATTGACAACATACTTCTATTCGAATCTTAGCTTTTTAGATGCGAATAGAATATCATTCAGTGTTCGAGACCAAGACTATGTGGTAGATGTGGACATGTTGGCTGACATAATTGGAGTTGAACGAGGACGTTATTAACCGATCAAAGTTTCAATTGCTCATGCCTCATTGGAGCTTGTCAAAGATAGGGATACAGAGGGAAGAATCATCTATTCAAGGATGCGTGCCATCAATATCGTGCTTCACAAAATTGTGATCAATTGCATCAGGCCAAAGTCTACATCCAAGACTGACGTGCCCAATTCCAAGGCAAAATTGATGTATGCAATTAACTTAGGGACGAAGTTCTCTCTCCCTCACACCATTCTCTTTCACATGTACAGAGCAATGGCGAAGGACAAAGGTCAATTGCTTTACCCTGGTCTTGTGACCAAGATCTTCAGACACATGAATATTGAACCTCCACATACTCTTTGTGTTCGACCATGCGATAAAATGGTGGTAGGTTTGAAAATGCTGACGAAGATGCGTCTGAAAGAGCTTTCCAAGGCAATGGAGAAGTTCAGAGTGAAGACTCCAGTACCTTCTGCTTCAAAGAGAAAAGGGAAGGAGCCCATTGGTGCCCCATCCTCAAAGAAAAGAACTCCTATCTTGGAGGATGAAGATGAAGAGGAAGATCTCACAATCTCTGCCTTGATAAGGACTAGACGTTCAGTACCTGAATCGACAGAACATCAGAAGAAAGGGAAAGAAGCAGAAGAACAGAGAGAAGAAGAGGAGCAAGCCAAGAACAGAGAAGAAGAAGAGCAGCGAGAGAAGGAGAAAGAAGCTGAAGAAGAAGGAGAAGAAGAGAAAGAAAAGTCTGCAGCTGAAGCTGGAGAAAAGGGGAATCAAGATGCAGAAGAGCATGATCATCACTCTTCCCCATTTGAGGTCCTAGAGACAGGGGGAGATGGCGAGCAAGGAAGGTCCACACCACATGCTGTCCACAGTGAAGGTCTAAGACGATCACCAGCAGATCCAAAAGATTTTCAGGCTTCTCAAATGCCTGAAGAAGGACATGATACGTCAACACCAAATCTATAAGATTATACAGAAGCTCCATCGTCTGCATTCACTCCATCCGAGAAAGCCTATGCAAGTACACAGATGGACAATACAACAGATTTTCGTCGTATTCTTGATGTTCTTCTGGAAATGCGGGGTCAAATCTATGCTTTGGATTGTGAAATTCAAGTCATGAAGAATGCTGGACAAGCATCTTCGGTTACCCTGGAGGACAAAATGAAAGACCTCGCTCTACAAATTCAAGCCAATGCCAAAGGAGAGGAGGTAGCTCAACTAAGGGAAGACTTGAAGAGGCTAGAA
This sequence comes from Eucalyptus paniculata subsp. matutina, assembly GCA_017140255.1. Lineage (NCBI taxonomy): Eukaryota > Viridiplantae > Streptophyta > Magnoliopsida > Myrtales > Myrtaceae > Eucalyptus > Eucalyptus paniculata. The sequence continues at coordinate 17,586,870 of CM029435.1, forward strand.
GGCATAGTCCAGTCGATGGGAGATTTCCAGATCGTGCGCATTCCCAAGCAGACCTGACTCTTTTCTCACCTTTTTAATGATGGCAAAAAGGGGGAGAATTGCAATTTGAACTTTAAACAAACTTTGACTTTAAATTTGTTTTTGTGGTTGAACATGTTTGTTTTTTTTAGTATGACTTGAGAGAACTTGGGTGTGAACTTGAACTTGAATTTGACTAAATTGGGTGTAGAATTTGATGCTTGACTGTTTGCATTTATATCAAGTGTTGTTGTATGGTATTACTCATGAAAGACTAACCAATTTTCTATGGATGCAGAGTCTGGTTGATTTATTAATCTTTATGAGATAACCATATTACTAGAGAAATGTTTTTGCAGGTCAAAGTTATTCAAATCTACAGGAAAGTTTTGTCATCATCAAAAAAGGGGGAGATTGTTGGAGAAATCTTTCCATAATATTTTGAAGCTGACAAAACGTACCTATCAGTCTAGTCTAGATATTCGTAGACCTTCAGTTTAGAGTCTGAAGACTTTCTGATCACCAGACTCAGTACTCAAGACTCAAGACTCAAGACTCAAGACTCAAGACTATTCTCATTGACAGTCTTTCTAATCCAGTGACGAAGGAAATCCAGAGCTGAAGTATTTGGTTGAGGATTTAATTCTATCCTCTGGAGAAGATCTCTTAGCTGGATAAGTATAATGGATTCTTTTATTCGTATCTAGATCGTTTGAAGATCCGATGGTCGACGAAATATTCCTGATTGTATGGGCGAACATGATTGATGGGCTATCGTCAGGTTCATTTAATAGCTCGAATGATCTTCTTAATTGATTCCGTCCAACGGGTAGATTGGAGGAATTCCTTTGGTAAGTGCCAATGGGTATGAAGGTATAAAGGAGTATAAAAGGAAGACGTTCTAGTTGTTTTAGTGCGTGATCGATAGAGAAATTCCAGAGTTTGAAGCACCTTGATTATTAGTCGATACATTTGAGCGAAATTGTATACACAAAGAGTGTCTATACTTGGTGATACCTTGAGCGAGTGTGGTAGATCATCTACACCGAGAAATCAAGGAAGATCAATGCTATAACATCTCTTTGTTCATAGTGGAATCCAGCCAATAGGCTGTCAGTGCAGAAAAGTGGACGTAGGCTTAAATAAAGCCGAACCACTATAAATTGCATGTTCAATTCTCTTTTTCCTTTACTCAGTCTTACGTTGATTATTATTTGTTGCAAATCCTTCAACTATCTAGTATTGCGCAATTATCAAGAAAAATCTTTTACATACCTATTCACCCCCCTCTAGGTACTCGTACTAGCTATATCAAACCACGAACAAGCTTCTTTGCTGAGATTTTAGCTATCTGCTTCATGTTAATATGCCCAAGCTTCTTGTGCCATAAGCTTGCTTCGTCTTGGATTGAAATTAGACATTGTGATTCATCTAGTTTCACGTCCAAGAGGTAGATATTCCCATGTCTTCGATCCATGAATGACTGAGTAGAGTCTTTACTAGTTCCTGAACAAATACCCTCTTGAAAGTTGATTCTAAAATCGGCATCACATAGCTGACTGACACTGAGCAGATTATAGTTTAGCCTTTCAACTAAAGAAACATTGCTTATTGTGATGTTCCCAATCTTTACCGTTCTAAATCCCACTATTTTTCCTTTGCTATTACCTCCAAATGAGATTTTTCCACCATTCACTTGAACAAGCTTTATGAAGTAATTTGAATCTCCTGTCATGTGTCTCGAGCATCCATTATCTAGGTACCATTTCACCTTTTTCTTGATAGTGACTTGCATTTAAAAAGAGACTCAAGCTTTCTTTGGTATCCATATTTTCTTGGGTCCTTCTGAGTTAGTCTGATATTGACAGGTCTCCAAACCATAGGGCATTCTTTCTCAAAATGATCTGCACTATTGCATTTTAAACATCTAAGAGCATTGCAACCTACTAGTTTTACAAAGGTCCTTTCAAAATGATTTTTGTAAGCATTTCTTGTGGGTCTTTGTTTAATTCTTTCTTTCACTTTAGGAAAATCGATTAAAGGGATGGTTTCAGCAGTCATTCCTAAACCAGATTTATTGAAATAAGGTCTTTGAACAGAAAGCATTTTTTCTAGTTTTTAGATCCTAGAGAAAATCTTTTGGAAATATTTGAAATATCATTTTTCAAAAATGCATTTTCTTTTAAAAGATTGTCTTTACTTTCTTTGAGAGAAGAAACATTCTGGTCTAAGCATTTCACTTTTTCTTCCAAAACATTCTCTTGTTGTTTTAAAGCAGAATTTTCTTTTTTGAGTTCGGAAATTCTTTTAAGAGAAGTCTTAAGACTAAAACATAATTCATCAATATATTTTGAACCTTTAATAGGGATTTTGAAGTTACTTACCTCAAATTCACTTTCTGAATCCAAATCGGTCTCGGAGTTTGATTATGAATCCGATTGTGCCATTAGACATATGTTGGCATAATCATCATCACTATCTTCGCACTCTGTATCACTCCAGGTTTCAGCTTTGAGAGCTTTTCGATATTTTTCAGTTTTTCTTTTCTTCTTCCTTAGAAGAGGACAGTTGAGTCTGATGTGTCCTTTTTTCTTACATTCAAAGCAGACTACATCTTTGTTTGATTCATCATCTTCAGTAGACTTGGTTTGTTGCTTTTGAAAACTTTGTTTCTTTGAATTGAATCTTCTTCATTTTCTGTTTAGCTTTCTGAATCTTCTTATCATGAGAGCAAGTTCTTCATCATCCATGTCGTCTTCAGAATCTGTTACATCAGAATCATCATCAGATTTTAATGCAATAGATTTCTTACCTTTAGGGTCTTCGTCTTCATTGATTCGTTCCACTTTATAAGACTGAAGAGTCCCAACCAACTCATCGACAGACAGTGGCATGATTCTTTGGGTCTCTTTGATTGAGGTCTTTATATGATTCCAATCCTTGGAGAGTCCACACAGTAACTTGTTTACTTTCATGGGATCAGAAATTTGTTGACCTTGATTTTCAAGACCATTCACGATTTCTGTAAAACGACTAAACATGTCAGTTATAGATTCTCCTGATTTCATTCTGAAGGCTTCGTATTGACCGAGAAGAATGTTGATTCTAGTATCTTTCACTCGATCGGTTCCTTCATAGGTAATGTGTTGTCTATCCCAGACTTCTTTAGCTGTATCACAAGAAGATATTCTGTTATATTCAGTAGGTGATAAAGCACAATATAAAGAATAAATTGCTTTTGCATCAAGAGCTTGTCTCTTGATTATCTCTTCCTGAGTCATTTCGCTAGACTCAACAGTGTATTTTCCTCTTTTTGAGACAGATGCAGCTTTAGGAACGATTCCTTTTTCTACAACATCCCATTCCAGAGAATCTTTTGATCTTAAAAATGCCTTCATCTTGTTTTTCCATATATTGTAGTCCTTTCCATCAAAGTAAGGCGATCTGGTGTTGCTTTGTCCTTCTACCAGCCCTGGAGCCAACATACTAGCCATGGATCTTTAACTCTGAAGTAAAACACTTCAAACAAAGTGAGTACATGAGCTTTGACACCAATTGAGATAGCTAGTATAAACACCTAGAGGGAGTGAATATGTGCACAAACAATTTATCGAGATACGGAAGTGATTCTAGGCAACCGATAGAAAGGAAGTTCTCTATTGATTAACAAAATGAAGTACGATCAAAGTAAAGAGAGTAAGGAAGAGAAAATTGAACACAAGGTTTATAGTGGTTCGGCTTATTCCAAGCCTACGTCCACTCTTCCACATTGACAGCCCACCGACTGGATTTCACTATGAACAAAAGAGAAGTTACAGCACAGCTTTTCCTTGATTCTACAGTGTAGATGTTCTACCACACCTCCTCAAGGTTTCTCACAAATATAGACTCTCTTTTGTATACAAGTTTCGCTCAAAGGAATTGTCTAAACAATAGGAAGCTTCAGACTTTGAAATTCTTCTATCGCGCACACCTCGAACAACTTAAAACATCTTCCTTATATACTTCTTTATGCCATCATACCCGTTGGCACTTACCAAAGGAATTCCTCCAATCTACCCGTTGGACGGAATCAATTAGGAAGATTATTCGAGCTATTAAAGGAACGTGTCAATAGCCCATCAATCCTGTTCGCCCATACAATTAGGATCTCGGTTTCCATAAGTAGAACCTTCCAAGAATATTTAGGCAATCATCTGATCCTTAATCTTCGAGTCAATCTCAATCAATCGAAGGATTCCATTATGTCTTTTCCAGCCAAGAGATCTTCTCCAGTCGATAAGGTCATATCCTTAATGAAACAGCCAGTTCTGGATAACCTTTCTTCAACGGATTAGAGACCGTCACTGAGGATAGACTTTGAGTCTTGAGTCTGGCTGTCCGGAGGTCTTCAGACTTTAAATAGCAGAGTCTGTAAGCCTTCAGACTAGACTGATGGAAACGTTTTGTCAGCTTCAAAACACTTCAAAAAGATTTCTCCAACAGGGCGAGGGTCACCCTCGCCTACGTCGGGCGAGGACGGCCCTCACTAGATTTGGCGAGGGGTGCGCTCGCCCGACACCCCTCACCGACGTCGATTGAGGGGTGCCCTCCCTAGATGTAGCAAGGGAGGCTCTTGCTCGACCCAGCCAAGTGTCATCCTCGCCCGACATCGGCAAGGGCGGCCTTAGCCAACCCAAGTGAGGGCGACCCTCATCCAACGCTGATGAGGGCAGCCCTTGTTGGACGCCAGCTTCCCTCCGCCATGGCTGGTAGAGGGAAAAGAGAAGAAGAAGAAAAAAGAAAAAAAAAAGGAACAACAGAAAAAAAATAAGACAAAAATGCTCTTGGTGGGGTAAATGTATCACAATTTGCAAAATTTGGGATTTTTCACGTCACAAAAAATGTTTGGGGTAAATTTGTCACTTTTGGCAAAATTTGGGGTTTTTTGGTGGTATTTTCCCTTCTTTTTACTGCAACAGAATTTCCTCTTCTTTTCTTTTTATGCAAGTGGTTACACGACTTCTCCTCCTCCAAGTTTTGAAAGTTCTCATCTCTCAATCTAAATCTAGATCTGGAAGCTCTTCTCTCTCAATCTAGATCATGACATGGGAGTTCCTTAAAGGTGTTTATGTGCTTGTCCAACCTCTCTCGATCTAGATCTAAATCTGAGAGCTTGTTCAACCTATTTTTGATATTCTGTTCAATAATGGTATTGAGGAAGCTAAACTTAGATGCACACTGCCCATTGGGTAAACCGTAGCAATTGAAGAAGGGGATTATGGTGTGTGCTCATCACTAATAACAAGGTGAGATTTGGTGATTGGCCACCGTTTGTTTGGTTTCAATGCTAAGACAAATCTGTTCTCGTTGGATGAGAGTGTGCTTTTTGGGAAAATCCTTTGTGATATTTTGAAGATGACAAAAAAATCAAAGGCTACTAATATTTTTAATGGTTGAGTAACCAGGTGAAAGATGCACAAGCCATTGTGCAAATAATGTCCTCACAAGATGTTTAAAGGTTATGAATTTTCTATCAAAGGTGAACATGGCATTGGGTGTAGAGGCGTCTACAAGCTGGAGGTAACTGAATATAAGGTGAACAAGCTTAGAATGAGGAGTTTAGTAAAACTTGGAGGTACCATGGATAGGCCAGCAACGAAGTAGAGCCTGATTGCCAATATGCTCGAAAGGACCAGGAGATAGAAACTTGGATATAACCAAAAAAGCTTGGTATAATTGAAAGCCTGGATATAACCAGGAAGCTTAATATAAGCAGAGTTCTATGAAAACTATACTTCATTGGAGTACTACATGGATATCGTCCGTGTACTGCATGGATAGAAGTAGAATATCGTGTAAATAGAAGTAGAATCCTGAATGGATATAGGCAGTGCCCAAAGTGGATATATGCATGACGTAAACTAGATATCATTAGTATACTAGAATGTTGCACAGAAGCACCTACTGTGAATGTCACGCCCCGATCCTCGGGGACGCGCCCATCCTTCACTTTGGTCGATTATTAAAGTGCGATATCCCAGGACTAATTATCGCTGACCCTTTTTTTTTTTTTTATTACGCATGCGAAAGCAATTATAAATCCCCAGACAATAAAACAATGGGATAGAAAAGCAGGCTATATTTTTTATATTGAAATTCACAACCACACTTTTATTTACAGCACAACTTATAGTATATTTACAATACTATTTACAGCATAAAAGTCTCACACCTATCTATTCTAAGACAGGGTTCACAAAAGGGATGGGATCTTAATCCACATCTGGGTTGTACTCAAGATCCCTCTCTAGATCATCTTCTACTTCAAAATACTTTCTCCCCTTCAGGTTCTTCCTCCTCAGCTTTTCCTCAGGGTCTTGAAATGGTTATTCAATAACCAATGAGACCACGTCTCAGCGAGTCCTACCCCCTAAGACTCGATTAGTAAACTAATACGCCATACGGTTGCCTAAGCACAACACAAATCGGAAGACTTACCTTGGCCTCAGTTCCAACCTGCAATTCAAGGTTAAACACAAATATTCAAATAATTCACGACATCCGATCAAGCACTGGTCAATCGACTAAGTCGATTACATGTCAGTCAAACCCTCTCTAGGTCATTCCCACTCATACCACGCTTTCCCAGTGGTGTACTCATTCACTAAATCACATGTGTTTCTCGGGCGTTGTTTTTGCCAATGACATACCGATCACCAACACCATGCGTTCTTTAAGGTGCCATTTTCACCAGTGATATCCTCGATCACCGAACCACGTGTCTTTTCTAGGGCGCCGTTTTTGCCAAGGTGACATCGGCTATAGACAACATCGTGAGTTCTTTAAGACGTCGTTTTCACCAGTGATATTTCCTGAATCACCGAACCACGTTTGTCTATAAGTCATTTACGTGCGTTCTTTAAGGCGCCGTTTTCACCAGTGATACTTCCAATCACCGAACCACGTATGTCCAATAATATTGTACCTGATTGGTCTCAACCAATAATGTTCTCAGTTAGCTCTCACCATTCTCTCTATTATATAGCCCATCAACGTACTGGCGCTATATATCCATGCTCGGCCATTACCAATCAAATACTCAATAATAAACAATTCGGGACAATTCCTCAAATTTCACAATTTAAATTAATTCCATAAAAATTGAAGCTCAATTAAATAAACGGACTGCACCACGACAATCAGCACGAAATTCCGGTCACCGGCCATCCCGGTTGAATTTCCGGAAAAATAATTAATTAAATAATTAATTTCGAAAATTAAATAAATAAATATTGAAAATCCAATTTAGGCTCGTAATGCCTTATTGGAGCCCGAAATGGGTCGGGAAAAATCCCGAGATACATTCAATAAATAATAGAGCATTACTACTCCCTAATGGCTATAGCTAACCACCTAACATGCATCCTCAAGTCACTAATTTAATTGTTTTAATCTAATCTAACCACCTAATTGCGATTAATTAAATCTAACCAACCCTAAGCATAATTAGCAAACTAATAAAGCATTAGTGAGTAAAACTCACTTGACAAAAGCGGAGACCGAATCACTGCGACGGCGGCCGAAATTGGACTTTCGACAACACCGGCGGACTTGGACCGGGCTTAAGACTTTGGCCCTACAAACTTCAGCAAGGCTGGGCTTTACTGCTGGAATTGGGCCTCACAAAACTCTGCTGATGGGCTACTGATGGTGAGAAATTGATTGGGCTTGAACTGCGGCCAAATGGGCTAAATGCTGGGCTGTACGATGAATTGAATTGGCTGAAGAACTGCTGGACTGATGGGCTTGCTGTGATTGAACAAGCTGGGCTGAATTTGTTGTTGTGAAGATGGGTCCACGAGATTGAAGCTTGCGGTTTCAAATGGCCCGACTACTGGGCCTTGGGCTTCGCTAGTAGTTGGTGTCGAGCTGAGGAAGACGCGGCAGGATTCGCTGGGAACGTGGACTGCTGCGGGCGTGTGAAGCGGCAGAGAAGCGGACGAATGAAGAGGAGCTGTTGTGGAGTTCACTGGTCTATTGCTAGGTCAACACTGGCCCGGTTTGTTGACCATGCAGGGAGAAGAGGTGACCGAATGATGCTGGCTTCGAGCGGGTTTCGGTGACTTGAGGAGAAAAGACCAACGTTGGTGGAGAGCAGGCGTGTGGCCGAAGATGGAGCAGGGAAACAGCTGGCGTGGACACGTGAAGAAGCAGCTTCACTGGCTTCGGTCTTTGTGGGCTTGAACTTGGTGGAAGCTGTTGACCGAAGATGACGTGTGGAGAAGCGCCTGGCTTCTCTGGACGTCATGGCTGTGCTGACAAAAGGGCGTGGAAGATGGAGCAGCTTTGGTTGCTGCCTCGGCGTCTTCAAATCGATTGCCGACTGGTACAGCGAAGTGGAAGATGGACGCGTGGAGTTGAGGGCTTCGGTGGGATCTTGGCGTCGAAACCAGTCAATTCTTTTTGTTGAAATGGACTGTTCGTGTGGCAGAGGGATGAACGAAAATGGAGAAACACTTTGGTGGAATTCGTAGGCTTCCTCGGTGAGAGAGAGAGAGAGAATTCACGAATATGGATAGGAATGGAGGAGAAGGCAGAAGCGGTGATGATGGAGACAGCGACGGGAGGGACCCAAAATCACAAACCTAAGCCATTCCCTTAATTGCTTGTCCCCCTCCTTTTTCTTTATCCTTATCTTGGTTGGTCTCTAATACTTTCTTGTAAAAATCTTTATAAACCAATCAAATTTGAAGCCTAAAATTGCTGCCACTTTCCAATCCGAATTTCACATTTTGATCTTTAACTTCATCACTCAATTTCCCAAATTCGACGTCAAATTTTGGTGTAGAAAAATCCCAAATGATTTTCTATAAATCCCTAACACACAACGGCTCGGTCTGGAAGCCCAATTTTCTATCAATTTAGCCAATCTGAACTTCTGCCAAATTTCCGCAACGTCAGAACCTAATTTCTGTAAAATTTCCCGAATCTCCGAAAAATCTTTTGAGACTAAGTCAATGCTCCTAAAATTTATGCGATGTGGCCAAAACTTCAATTTCTGAAATCGGACTCGAATTGATGGTTAATTTTCATTCGGCGCGTTTTTAGCGTGACCTAGACTATCGGGTTGTTTTCAGAACTTTTTAAGGCAAATGACCCGTGGTCGATTTTCTTCGAGTCACTATGAACCCACTTGAATCAATGGCGACTCTTGATTGTCGTGAAAATCTCGAGGATTCAATTACGGACACAGGGTGCCAAAACAATAAGAAAATCAGTCTAGTGTCGACCGACAAGAATTTTCTAATTCAGTGGTGTCACCCACGATTAGTCACATATCTCTATCGATCCAGTCTATCTCTGATTTCAAATCGATTTTTAACTGTGCCATAGTGACCTCTAAAGATGGACACAGTCAAGAAGTCGATTCCTGATCGAGTTCTCAAGTCTATTGCCTTAAAATTCCTTAAGCATTTCCCTAGATAGTCTAGTTATCTCGAGAGTGATCGGCTCTGAGAATAACCCTATAGGCGCGTTAATGAAATGCCCGATTTATTCAGTAGAAGACAGGGTTGAAGAATCTGGATGTCACAGTGAATATAAGCGAAGCACTTATACAACCTGCGACAAATATTTTGTCATGAATTTGAGATTATTAATTTGAGATATTTTATCTCATCCCTGATCTGGTATGGATTCCAATATGGAAGGATATATTTGATTATAATCTCCAAGTATATCTACGTGAAAGATTCAAAAAGTACTTTCCATAGCTGGAGCTACCCTATTTCTCGAAATCAAGATTTGATTATATAGCCAATCAAGTCTATGAGAACTCAAATTGATTGACTCTAACAGCTAAATTGATCATCTAATCAATTATCCAATAGATAGATTGGAGATTATTGTCGGAAATTGTACAAGGGAAGAATAATTGGAAATCTATGCAAATGATGGTGTAGTTGAGGAAAATCTCAAGCGAATATCGGCAAGCATTATCTTTAAATTAATAATGGTATATATCATACATTACCTTTGGTAAGAGAATAAAAAAGTTCATGTTTATTCTTTCCTTGCAAATTTGTACATGGATTATCAAAATATCTGATAATGCTTGATTGTTGAGATTACATTTGATTTGTATCATAGATATTTGCTGCCATAAAAATAAGATGTTGCATAGATTTAATGCATGTCTAAATTTTTTGACTAGGTGTATCTAATGCTTTGATATAACAGAAACATCTAAATTCCTTTTGCAAAATACGTTAATGTTATATTATCTATATGCATCTAAGATTTATGCTTAAGAAAATCGCTTTATTTTTGAAAGCAATTATTGCATTCTTGGATACACTTGCTATATTTTTAGTAGTATATCTTATAATTGGCAAGTTCATTCCACAAATCCGAGAATTCTTCTCTTTTTTGCTCAAAATTCTCGCGTATTGAGCAAGCACTTAATGCGTTGTATGAAATTCATTGAGTTTATGCAGTTTGAATTCAAAACAAGCTTGATTGAAGAAAACAAATTTCTTCTCGAATCTCAACAAGCAAAATGAATGATGAGGATGTTGCTGCTATGAAGAAAATAAAGGAAAAACATTTTGTTCAACGTGTACAAGCTACAATAAAAGCTATTCGCAAAAACGATCATGATGACGGAGGGAGAAAAGTAAAAAGAGGAAAATGCGAAAAGAAGTGGGAGAGTCATGATCATCTCAAAGAAGCATCATATTGAAGGGGAGGATAGATCGAGTATAGGAAAATCCTAATAAAATTGAGTTAATAATTGCCTGATCTTGATTACTATTTTGACGATGGAAGAAAAGGTTAATGTGTGTTAGAATTTGCTAAGTTTTACATAATTTGGTTAGTGCGATTCTATTTCCCTTACTTTTTTTCATTAATGAATCTCTTGTTTATAATATCGTTTTATTATGACAAAAAGGTGGTGAAATTTATACACATTTGTGTTCTTTGATATATATTCGCTAATGCATATGATGTTCGATTCCACAGAACATGAGCTATTTTGCATATCCTTTTATGCTCGTCTAAGCATGTAGAAGATGTTATATCTCAAGATTGTGTTTCATGCTTCACATTTTTTTGAAGATTTTATGAGAACATGAGTTGAATTGCATGTTCTCTATATGATACCCTTTCCATTATTATCAATTTTCGATTATGAAAAAAGGTGGAGAAAATGTAAAATGCATATGCTTTGATTGGTTGATTATTTGGAGTATAATATTGAGCTGTTCATGTGTTTAATCGTTGAGTAACTGGGTGAACGATGCCCAAGCCATTATGCAGATGATGTCCTAATAGGATGTTTAAAGAGCATGAGTTCTCTATCAAATGTGAACAAAGCATTGGGCGTAGAGGTGTCTACAAGCTGGAGGTACTTGAGTAGAAAGTGAAGAAGTCTAGAATGGGGAGTTCGGTAAAGGTTGAAGATACCATGGACAGGTAAACAACGAGGTAGAGCCACGATTGTCAATATGCTTAGAGCAACCCAAACATAGAAACTTGGATGTAACTAGAAAGCTTGGTATAACTGGAACTGGAAGCTAGGATATAACCATGAAGCTTAATATAAGTAGATTTCTACTAAAGCTGGATATCATCAGCATATTGCGTGGATAGAAGCAAAGTACTTGATGGATATAGGCAAAGTACTAAGTGAATATAAGCAGGGCGTAAGCTGGATATCATCAGTATACTGGAATGCTAGAGATAAGCACTAATTATGAATATAAACTGAGCACTTATATAACTTGCGGCGGCTATTTTGTCACAAACTTCAAGATTATTATTTTGAGATATTTTATCTCATTCATTGAGAGTTAGTGATTTGGTACAAATTTCAATTTTGGAAGGATATCATTGATTATCAATCTCAAAGTATATATGCATGAAAGTTTTCGGATACACATAACATATTTGTGAATCAGTAATCATCATGACAAGAAAGTACTTTCTATAGCTGGAGTTACCCTATTTCTGAAAAATCAAGATTTGATTGTATGAGTGACAAAATCTACGGGAACATGAATAGATTGACTCTAATGGCTAAATTGATCCTCTAATCAATTGTCCATGTGGATAGATTGGAGATTGATCATTGTGAAGATTTTCCAATGGTTAGTTTGGATGAAGAGGAGAATATATGTAAATCAAAGATGCTGAGAAGAGTACAAGATATCTTGAGTGCAAAACCAAAATTTAGAGAGAGTTTTCCAATCTTTATATTGTCTTCTAAGAGCATAAAATTTGTAATCTTTTGAGGAGTATTGGTGGTGTTAAAATTTTGTGTTTAGGCGTGAGCTGATAAGATCTATCAGCTTGGGTATAAGTAGCACAAACTTCGAGGAGAAATGCTTGAGTATAAGTAGTACATTCTACTAGAACTTCGAAGAGATTACTAGTGGAATCCTGCTAGTAAACTGTTAGTTAAGAGAGTGGATGTAGGCTTATTTTAAACCGAACCACTATAATCTTTGAGTACATCGTTCTCTACCCGTTTGCTTGCATTCATTTACTACCTAATAGAAATACCACACTACACTACTATATATAATCAAAATTTAATTATATCAACTATCTATTTTACCTCGTCATGCTTACATCACACTTGAGGCTTTTAATTCCGCTTTTTTTTTTTTTTTTTTTTTTTGTCAAGTTTATTGACATAACCTAATCACACCCTCTCTTGGTGATATTGCTAGCCAACATTGTCACGCCCCGATCCTCAAGCACGCACACATCCGTCTCACTTTGTCGATTTTATAATGCGATATCCCAGGACAATGTATCGACGACCCTTTCATTTATTAAGCACATGCGGAAGCAAATCCCCAGATAATAAAACGATGGGATAGAAAAGCAGGGCCATATTTTTCATATTGAAATTTATAACCAAACTTTTGTACATGACATCAACTAGAGAACTTCATAACTATTCACATCAATTGGAGTTCACAAAAGAAGATGAAATCTCAATCCCTTCAGGTCATACTCAAAATCTCTCTCGGTATTATCTTCTTCTTCCAAAAATCCTTCTACTCAGGTTTCACCTCCGAGTTCTCCTTCTCAGATTCCTCCTCAGCTCCTCAACGAGGTCCTGAAATGTTTTTCCCCAAACTGGGATGAGACTATGTCTCAGCGAGTTCTACCCCACTAAGCCCGATTAGTAAACCATTATACTAAAAGCTGCTTAAACACGCACAGGGCAGAAGACGTACCTTAGCATAAGATCCCACGTGCAAGTCAGTACAATTCACAATAGGCACTCAAGCAATCATATCACCGATCGAAGCATCGATCAAATCGACCTAGTCGATTACAAGCCAACAAGACCACTTACGGTCATTCCCATTCAGTCAATCAATTCACAACATCAAATCAAAATAATGATCAATCAACCTAGTCGATTACATGACATCACGACCCATGCTTGGTCTGCATAATCAATACTATCTATAAAGTCCTATCAAATTAGGACTGCTCACCCAAAGCTGGCATATCGCCCGAAGGCTGATATAGTATACCGGTATATACTGCTCACCCAAAGCTAACATATCGCCCGAAGGCCGATATAGTATACCATGTGCTCACCTAAAGCTGATAATATATTGCTTGCCCAAAGCTGATAATAAGGTATACTGCTCACCCAAAGCTGACATATCGCCCGTAGGTCGATATAGTATACCAGTATACTGCTCACCCAAAGCTGACATATCGCCCGTAGGTCGATATAGTATACCGGTATACTGCTCACCCAAAGCTGACATATCGCCCGAAGGCTGATATAGTATACCATCTCCACCGTCCAATATTCTCATTATTTTTATCATACCCGATAAAATAGTCGTGTGGATACACGATCGGCCTTAGCCAAAATATTATAATTTCCTTTTTCATAATTCCTACCATTCTCTATAGCCGACCAAAACACTTTTGGTGCCTTTCAACCGACAACCGGTTATTTTCCAATTAATAATCAAAGATTATTCCATTAAAGGATAATTCTCAATTTCACAAATAATTCAATTCAGCACAAAATAAAGCTCAATTAAATAAACGAACTGCGCCATGACAATCAGCACGAAATTCCAGTCGCTGGCTATCTCAGCCTTAATTTCCGAAAATAAATAAATAATTAATTAATTTCGAAAATTAATTATTAAATATTAAAAATTCTGTTTAGCTCAAAATAAGGTCCAATTAAATAAACGGACTTCACCACGGTTATCAACATAATTTTTCGGTCACGGGCCATCCCAATTGAATTGTCAGGAAATAAATAATTAATTAATTAATTTCGAAAATTAAATAATTAATATTAAAAATTCAATTTAGCTCAAAATAAAGCCCGATTAAATAAACGGACTTCACCACAGTCATCCGCATAATATTCCGGTTCCGGACCATCTCCCTTGAATTTTCGGAAAATAAATAATTATATAATTTAATTCCAAAAATTAATATTTAAATGCCAAAAAATCTCACTTAGGCCCGAATCACCAAATTGAAGCCCGATTAGGGGTCGGAAAATTCCCGACATGCTTCCAATAAATAGTAGACCATGTCTACTTGTTAATTGCACAATCATTTTATCTAAATCGCATCACAATTGACTAATAAATGCTAATTTATTCTAATCTAACAACCTAAACATAATTAATTAAAACTAAGCCAACCTTAAGCATAATTAGCAAACTAATCCTGGATTAGTGAGATTACTCACCAAATCGCGCGCAAATCGGATCAATCCGACGGCGGCGACGCGAGGAACCACAAACTCCAAAGCGGGCCTCGGGTTCGGGGCCCGGAAACGGCCCAAAACGGGCCCGAACCAGCTGGAAACCCATTTCGTGGGTTTCTGCCCTTGGCTGGTCGGAGCAGATCCAGCAGCCAAAACGGCGAGGGGAGGCCGGCGAAGGGCGAGAGGGATGCCGGAGAGTCGGGACGGCGGCGAGCGGCGGCTGGAGACAGCTGAACGGGGGCGGAACGGGGGGCTGGCAGAGGCGAACAGCGGCTGGTTCACACGGGGGAGCACACCTGGGCGCGAGGGACGGCCGGCGGAACGCGCGGCGTGCGTGTGCGCGTGCGGACGGTGGCCCGGCGGTGAGCGGTGGATGCGCGGGCGTGGCCGCGGGACAAGCGGCGGTGGCTTCGTCGAGCTGCTGCCGTCTTCTCTTCTTCCGCTTCTGGTCTTGCTCGCTCGAACGTGTGAAGGGGAGAAGGAGAGAGAGAGTCCAGAGAGAGAGAGATGAGAAAGATCAGGTTTGACTGGTCAAAAAGTAAAATAAAAGAGAAGTAGAGTGGAAGACAGCAGGGGGTAATCGGTGGGGAGTGGATTTGCACGAGGGGGAGGGGAGAGAAGAGAGAAGAGAGAGAGAGAAAGAGAGAAAAGGGAGAGAGAAAAGAATTTAAATAATGATCTTATTCTTTTTCTTTTCTTTTCTCTTTTCTTTTCCTTTTCTATTTTCTTTTGGTCTTCAATCTTTTTCTTCCAATAATTTCTTTCTTGAAATTTCGGACTTGTCAATAAATTGACGAGCGATGAGACAGGATCCTAAAAATAAGAATTATGACGCGCTGAAAATTCGATTCCCGAAATTGAGTTCAATTTCGTGGTTAAAAATCGGTCAGACGTGATTTTAGTCCAATCCAACAAATTGAGTAGCTTTTAGGGATTTTACTGCGGTTATATCCCTTAATGGCTTCACCCAATAGATTGGTTAACTCATGAGTGATCAGCTCAGAGAAAAAGGACCATCGGCGTGTCGACGAGATGTCCATTTCATATATTCAGGACAGGGTCAAAATTCGGGATGTCACAAACATCATGCTTATCACAGAAGTTTGTGCTTTGTTGTTCTACTTTATTGTTTGGGATTTACTTTGTTTTTACCTCCCATATTTGATCTTGAGATATGAACAAAATATTTACATTTGACCAAAAATAATTGATCAAACTTGTGGCTTGATTTTGTAAAGACACTCTTTCCTAATCTTCAATTTCTCACGTACAAAAAGCTGATTCTTTGTCCTTCTCACCCATTGGTCGAGAATCACCTTTTCAATATGATCATATTTGTGGCTTAATTTTATAAAGGCACTCTTTCCTAATCTTCACTTCCACAAGTGCAAAAAGTTGGTTCTCTTTCCTTCTCAACCTTCGGCCAAGAATCACATTCTCAATTTGATCGAGTTGTGGTTTGATTTTATAAAGGCTCTCTTTCCTTATCTTTAATTTCACAAGCACAAAAAGTTGATTCTTTATCTTTCTCACCATTTGGCCAAAAATCACATTCTCGATTTGGTCAGATTTGTGGCTTGATTTTATAATGGCACTCTTTCCCAATCTTCAATTTCACATGTGCAAAAAGTTGATTCTCTTTGCTTCTCATTTTCTGGTGGAGAACCGCATTCTCAATTTAATTAGATTTGTGGTTTGATTTTATAAAGGCACCCTTTCCTAATCTTTAATTTCACATGTTCAAACAGTTGCTTTCTCTTTCACCCTTTGGCTAGAAATCACTTTCTATATTTAATCTTCCATTTCACACGTTCAAAAAGTTGATTCTATTCCCTTCTCCTCCTCTGTCCGAGAATCTCATTCTGAATTTGATCAGATTTGTGGCTTGATTTTATAAAGACACTCTTCTTTGCTCTTTGATATCACAAGTTCAAAAAGTTGATTCTCTTTCCTTCTCTCACACTAGTCAAGAATCATATTCTCAATTTGATTAGATTTGTGGCTTGATTATATAAACTCACTCTTCCCTAACTTAGAATTCACATGTTCAAAACTAGATTCTCTTATCTTCTTCCACTCTAGCCGAGAATCACATTCTCATTTTGACCATATTTGTAGCTTGATTTTATAAACGCACTCTTCCCTAATCTTCGATTTCACATGTTCACAATATTGATTCTCTTTCCTTCTCCCCCTCTGGCTAACAATTGCATTCTCAATTTGACCATATTTATAGTTGGATTTTATAAACGCACTCTTCCCTAATTTTCCATTTCACATGTTCAAAATATTGATTCTCTTTCATTCTCCTCCTCTGGCTGAGAATTACATTCTCAATTTGATTAAATTTGTGGCTTGATTTTATAAATGCACTCTCACCTAATCTTCAATGTCATACGTGAAGTTGATTCCTATTCCTTCACTCTCTCCGGCCGATAATAACATTCTCATTTTGCTCAGGTTCGTGACTTAATTTTGTTAAGGCATAGACTGGCCCTTTCTTTCTTGATATCTTTATCTTTCCTTTTAACAAGTGACTGCTAATAGTCGTGTTGGGAATATCAGATCCCCAAAAACCAGATTCGACACTAAATCGAACCCCTAAAACGAATGCAGAAGATAAGCCCGGGAAAAACATATATCACCAATCTTAAAGCACACCACCGAATCGAGCGTACCTTGTTAGCCATAGATTAAACACCAATGCCGATAAGAGGAAGAGAAAACCGATCCTGTTCGATCCAATGACATCAATTGGTCTTGAAGGGAAGATGTCGTTATCGTTTGCGCTCGTTTTTCTTTTGGAGGGAGAGAGGGAGAGGAATGTACGTTATGCCAACGGGTGTGTTCCTCCCTCTCTCTTTCTCCTTTTATACGTCCCCCCAACAGAAAGGAATGTACCCCTTCATCCATGGGCCCTAATCCTATGGGCCGGGCTTTCAGGCCCAACATAGGCGGACGGGCCAACTTAGGCCCATCGCCTAAAACCATCATCTCCCACTCGCACATGGTGGGCTGAACATAATTCTCTTTACCTTTTTTCAACATTTATACCGGTGAATAATCCGTGTGACTAGTATACTTTGAGAGCTCGTTGCCATACATCTATTAGGAATATATAGCAGCTCATAGTGGGCATTATATCCTGAGTAGATTTAGTATGCAGTTCCTTCGATCGAACGATCACATTTATATCTCTCTTGATCTCTTTTAAACAATAATATATATATATATATATATATATATATATATATATATCGTATTCACAATTATGATTATCCCAAAGACAGTCATAATTGGTTAACCAGTGAATACAAAACTACAATGTGATTCTCCAAATTCGATCTTCCTCTTTCCTTCAAACTCTCAATTTTAGTTCAGCTTGCTTTTCTAGAAATGTCCCATTAGATCGAATCAAACTCATGACCATTGGCAATATCCTAAAATAGCAAACACTAAATAGAAATCTTGAGAATAAGTAAGAGTCATAAGGGCACTAAAAAATTGAGGAACTCTTTTCTTCAAGAGTCTCACACGATATAAAAGTTGAGATCACACTTTTGCCACTCTTATTGGTCGTCTCATGCATATGTAGTATGAAATACGTATTACGGTATTAACTCCTTTCCCATGGAGCGTATGTCTACACCTTCAATACCGGAGAGATATGTTGGAGAAATCTTTCCAGAATATTTTGAAGCTGACAAAACGTTTCTTTCAGTCTAAGTCTGGATGTTCGGAGACCGTCAGTTTAAAGTCTGAAGACTTTGTCTCTCAAGACTCAAGACTCAAGACTCAAGACTCAAGACTCAAGACTTAAGACTCAAGACTCAAGACTTAAGTCTATTCTCACTGACAGTCTTTCTAAACCAGTGACGAAGGAAATCCAAGGCCGAGGTATATGGTTGAGGATTCGATCCTATCGTCTGGAATAGATTTTTTGGTTGGATAATCATTTCGGATTCTTTAATTCTTATCTAAGATCGATTGAAGATCCGATGGTCGGCGAAATAATCTTGGAAAGTTCTATTCTTGGAAACCGAGATCCCGATTGTATGGGCGAACAGATTGATGGGCTATCATCGATTCCTTAAATAGCTCGGATGATCTTCTTGATTGATTCCGTCCAACGGGTAGATTGGAGGAATTCCTTTGGTAAGTGCCAACGGCTATGATGGCATGAAGGAGTATAAAAGGAAGACGTTCTAGTTGTTTAAGTGTGTGATCGATAGAAAAATTCAGTCCGAAGACCCTTGATTGTTAGTCGAGACATGTTCGAGCGAAATTGTATACACGAGAGAGTGTTTGTACTTGGTGAGACCTTGAGTGAGTGTGGTAGATCATCTACACCGAGAAATCAAGGAAGATCAACACCGTAACATCTCTTTGTTCATAGTGGAATCCAGCCAATTGGCTGTCAGTGCAGAAGAGTGGACGTAGGCTTGAATCAAGCCGAACCACTATAAACCGAGCGTTCAATTCTCTCTTTCCCTTACTCAGTCTCATGATTGATTTTTAATTATTGCAAATTCTTTAACTGTCTAAAGTATTGTGCAATCTTCAAGAAAATTCTTTGTATACCTATTCACCCCCCTCTAGGTACTCATACTAGCAATATCAATTGGTATCAGAGCTCGTGTTCTTACTTTGTTTGAAGTGTTTTACTTCAGAGTAAAAGATCCATGGCTAGTATGGTAGTACCGGGGCTGATGGAAGAGCAAAGCAATACCAGACCTCCCTACTTCGATGGAAAGGATTACAAGGAAAGGATTACAACATCTGGAAGAACAAGATGAAAGCTTTCCTACGATCAAAGGATCCTCTGGAATGGGACGTTGTGGAAAGAGGAATCACTCCTGCTGCTGCATCAATCTCTGAAAGAGGGAAAGACACTATTGAAACCAGCGGAATGGCTCAGGAAGAGATAAACAAGAGACAAGCACTCGATGCAAAAGCAATTTACTCTTTATACTGTGCTTTATCTCCAACTGAATATAACAGAATATCTTCTTGTGTTACACCAAAAGAAGTATGGGATAGATTACACATCACCTATGAAGGGACGGACGAGTGAAGGAGACCAGAATTAACATTCTCCTCGGTCAATATGAGGCCTTCAAAATGAAACCAGGAGAATCTATAACCGACATGTTTAGTCATTTTACGAGATATTGTCAATGGTCTTGAGAACCAAGGACAAAAAATTTCTGATCCCATGAAGGTGAACAAGCTTGCGTGGACTCTCCAAGGATTGGAATCATATAAAGACTTCAATAAGAGAGACGCAAAGAATCATGCCATTATCTCGTAGACGAGCTGATTGGAACTCTTCGGTCTTACGAAGTGGAACGAATTAATGAAGACGAAGATCCAAGAGGTAAGAAATCTATTGCACTAAAATCAAATGATGATTCGATGATGCAGATTCTGAAGATGATATGGATGATGAGGAGCTTGCACTCATGATAAGAAGATTCAGAAAACTAAACGAAAAGGCGGAAGGTTCATCCCAAGGAAACAAAGTTTTCGAGACAGCAGACCAAGTACGGTGATGATGAGGAACCAAACAAAGATGTAGTTTGCTTCGAATGTAAAAAGAAGGGACACATCGACCCAACTTGTCCTCTTCGAAAAAGAAAAGAGGAAAAGCTGAGAAGTCTCGAAAAGCTCTTAAAGCCGAAACTTGGAGCGATACGAGTGTGAAGAGAGTGATGAGGAATATGCCAACTCGTGTCGATGGCGCAATCGACTCGGACTGGATCGACTCGAGACGGTGAATTTGAGGTAAGCGATTATAAAATCCCTGTCAAAGTCTCTAAATACATTGATGAATTATGCTTCAGTCTTAAGACTTCTCTCAAAAAGATTTCCGAACTTAAAAAGGAAAACTCAGTTTTAAAACAAAAGGAAAACATCTTGGAAGAAAAAGTGAAAGGTTTAAACTTGAATGTTTCTACTCTTAAAGAGAATGAAGAAAAACTTTCAAAAGAAAATGCTTTCTTAAAAACTGATTTATCAAATATTTCAAAGAAATTTTCAATAGGGTCGGAAAAACTTGAAAAAGTTCTTTCAGTCAAAGACCTTACTTCAATAAGTCGGGTCAAGGTATGACAACTGAAACAATCCCTTTGATTGATTTTCCGAAAGTAAAAGAAAGAATTAAGAAAAGACCGTCGAGAGAGGCTTACAAAAATCATTTCAAGAAAGTTTTTGTAAAGTCTCGTATTCGAAATGCTTTAAGATGTTCAAAGTGTGATCGGGATCATTTTGAAAAAGAGTGTCCTATGGTTTGGAAGCTCATTAAGAGAGTATGGCCTAATAATGCTCATCCTACTAACACTAAAGGACCCAAGAAAATTTGGGTACCAAAGAAAGCTTGAGACTCTCTTTTGAATGCGGTGTCTGTCAAAAGAAGGTAAAGTGGTATCTTGACAGCGGATGCTCAAGACACATGACGGAGACTCAAATTGTTTCATAAAGCTTATTCAAGTAAATGGTGGAAAAGTTTCATTTGGAGGAAATAGCAAAGGAAGTATTGTGGGTTTTCGGAACTGTGAAAATTGGAAATCTCACAATAAGCAATGTCTCTCTAGTGGAAGGACTCAATTACAATCTTCTCAGCATTAGCCAATTGTGTGATACCGGTTTCAAGATCTTCTTTCAAGAAGGCACATGTTCTGGAATTAGTAAAGATTCGACTCAGTCTTTCATGGGTCGAAGGCATGGAAACATCTACCTCCTTGATGTAAAGCCAAATGAAGAACAATGCTTAATCTCAATTCAAGATGAAGCGGTTCTATAGCACGAGAAAACTTGGCCATATCAACAAGAAGCAATTAGCCAAAATCTCTTCAAAGCAGCTTGTTCGAGGTCTACCTAAATTGCCATACCAAAAGTCTGACCTATGCACTCCATGCATTCTGGGAAAGCAGGTAAGAAATTCATTTAAGCAAATAAATCATGTATCTACTAATCATGTACTACAGTTGCTTCATATGGATCTCTTCGGACCAACAAGAACCCAGAGCATTGGAGGTAAGAAATATTGTCTAGTAATTGTAGACGATTACTCTCGCTTTACCTGGGTATATTTTCTTGCAAGTAAGTCAGAAACCTTTTCGTACTTTGAGAAGTTTGCTAAAAAGGTTCAAAATGAAAAAGGATGTGCTATTTCAAGTATAAGAACAGATCATGGAAGTGAATTTGAAAATCAAGATTTTACGAAATTCTGTGATAAATCTGGTTTTAATCACATGTTTTCCTCTCCGCATACTCCAGAGCAAAATGGAGTTGTGGAAAGAAAGAATAGATCTCTTCAAGAAATGGCTAGAACACTTTTAATTGAAAGTAAAATTTCTTCACGATTTTGGGCTGTTTGTTTTAATTTGCATGCTATATCATAAATAGAGTCTTCCTAAGACCTATTCTTGAAAAAACCCCTATGAATTGTTCAAAGGTAAGAAGCCTATTGTTTCATACTTTCATGTATTTGGTTGCAAATGCTTTATTTTGAAAAATGCAAATGATCGAGTTGGTAAGTTTGAAGAAAGATCGAGATGAAGGCATCTTCCTTGGATATTCTACATCAAGCAAAGCCTACAGAGTCTATAACAAGAAAAGCCAGTCTGTGGAGGAATCAATGAATGTCAAATTCCAAGACTCCACACAAGATGAATCCAGCCAGATTCAGCATGAAGAGTCTGAACCTGCCCTAGACCTTCCAGAGTCTTCAACTCAAGAAGCATCTCAGACTCAAGAAGTCCAACATCAAGATGCTCATGAAGATTCAAATAAAGAAAGAGATCATCAACCAAGCAAATCAACCAGTAACTGGAAACACAAATCCAGTCATCCTAAAGATCTCATTATTGGCGAAATCAATGAAGGAATCCGCACCAGATCAAAAAGGCGTGAAGAATCTAGTACCGTTGCTCTCATCTACGAAATTGAACCAAAAAGTATAGAAGAAGCTTTATCGATGAAAGCTGGATCGAAGCTATGCAAGAAGAGCTCGACAGTTCAATATTAATGATGTGCGGGAATTGACATCTAAACCAAAAGGTAAACTGTTATTGGAGCCAAGTGGGTGTTCGAAACAAGATGAACGAAAAAGGAAAAGTCGTACGAAATAAAGCAAGACTCGTGGCCAAGGGATACACGCAAGAAGAAGGAATAGACTATGATGAGACTTACGCTCTGTGAGCAAGGTTAGAAGCTATTCGTCTATTACTTGCGTTTGCTTGTTACAAAAATTTCAGGTTATTCCAAATGGACGTCAAAAGTGCTTTCCTAAATGGATTTATCCAAGAGGAAGTTTATGTGGAACAACCGCCTGGATTTGAAGACCCAAAGAAGCCGGACTCGGTCTTCGGGATCGAAAAAGGCTGTATGGTCTAAAGCAAGCACCTCGAGCTTGGTACGACGAGACTAAGTAAGTTTTTATTACGAACGGATTTGTCAAAGGTAAAGTAGATACTACTCTGTTCATCAAAAAGGAAAACAAAAGTTTCTTACTCGTTCAAATATATGTTGATGACATTATTTTTGGATCCTCTAATGAAAGTCTTTGCAAGAAATTTTCTAAGTCTATGCGGGATGAGTTTGAAATGAGTATGATGGGAGAGTTAACATTCTTTCTCGGACTCCAAGTAAATCAAATGAAGGAAGGAACTTTCATCCATCAAGAAAAATATGCGAATGATCTTGTCAAAAGGTTTGGATTGGAAAAGTGCAAAAAGACCGACATACCAATGTCATGTTCTCAGAAGATAGACAAGGATGAAGAAGGGAAGAAAGTAGATCAAAAGCTGCAGGGAGCATGATCGGTTCACTTCTTTATCTTCTTCGCTTCTAGACACGATATTTTGTTGAGTGTTTGCATCGTGCTAGGTTTCAATCAGATCCTAGAGAATCACATCTCATTGCCGTGAAACGTATTATCAAATACGTTGCTTCATCTTCAAGCATCGGTCTTTGGTATCCAAAGAGGGAGACTTTAATCTTCTAGGATACTCGGATGCGATCTGGCCGGTTGCGAGAGTCGACGTAAAGAGCACTTACGGAACTTGTCAATTGCTTGGAAACAACGGTGTCTTGGTTCTCAACGAAGCAAAGCACCGTAGCTCTTTCAACGACGAAGCGAGTATGTAGCTCTTGGAAGCTGCTTGTTCGCAAATTCTATGGATAAAACAACAGCTACAAGACTTTGGCATTGAAGACTCATGCACGAGAAATCAGATGTGACAACACCCGCGATCAATCTCACCAAAAATCCAATCCTTCATTCAAGAGCAAAGCATATTGAGATTCGTCATCACTTCATTAGAGATCATATTCAAAATGGAGAAATCTCGATTCAATTTGTTGATTCAAAGAGTCAACTAGCGGATATATTCACAAAGCCTTTGGAGAAAAATCAATTCGACTTCATCCGCTCAAGACTCAACATTTTGAAGCTTGAAGAAGTTAAAGTCTAGAGACTCACCAACTCTAAGACTCGACTTTAAATCCTGAGACTCAATCATTCATGGCTAAAGACTGTAAGTTGCTATTTTAACTAAAAGGTACGAATTCGCGTTTATCTTATCTCGAAAAGGTACGTTCTTTCATTCAGATATAATTCGTGTGAAATTTGAAAACTTGTCTTTTTTAAGGAATTAATTTTGGCAGTTATTGATTTTGAAAAGAAGTGTTCGTACACTTTCCTTGTACCGATTAAACTTCTCTTTTCAAATCCGAGGTATATATATATATACAGTTATTCTACGCCCAATTTTCAAAACCCTAAAAGGCACTCTCCTCCCGATACTGTTTCTACTTCTTGTTCGTCGAAAGTGGTCATTTTTCTTGGGAAAAGCAAGTGAAGGAATCCTCCAATAGACAAAGAAAGATGTCGTCTTCGAGGAAATCATCAAGAATCGCAAACAGGAGACCACAAAGAATGGAGAAGGGACCGACTCACTTCGATCTTACTGAGGAAGAAGACTTATCAAGTCAGTGACAAAGTCCGATTCGCTCTCCTCCACGTCATTCATCGTCTCCTGCCCCACAAGGTGCAAATCTGGAAGAAGAGATAATCGAGGATGCTGACCCAGTAAGAGTCCAAAAACCCTCCGTTATCTATAAGCTTTATCGTGCGTTGAAAAGCACCGGTACTTCGTTAAAATATATAGATGACTTCCTTAAGGACAAAAATTATGGGAATGAGTATCTTTTTCTGCGGAAAATGGAGGAATTGGGAATTGCTCCTAAAGGAAGGGCAGAGGAGGCTCTTGCGAACATTCCAAGTGATCCTCGTATGCCAGGACAAAATCTGATTGACGGGAACGATGATGACAAAATGTTCCTTGAATTTAAACCTAGAATGGGTGTGGCAGCAAATGTGAAAGGAAATCGAATGGATTTGTTTAAATCCAAGGATCAGGAAAAAGTGTATTTCAGGCTGTTGAAAAGAGGGTGATAAACCCTAGAAGTGTCGATTTTGACTTCCTGGATACCATCAACTTGAACTTAAGGGAGAAGTTGAATTTGCTTCAACTTGAGACTTTTTGCTCTGACTCTACAGACGGGTATGCTCAACTGACCGCTTATTTCTATTCAAATCTTAGCTTTTTGGATGCGAATAGAATTTCATTCGGTGTTCGAGATCAAGTCTACGTGGTAGATGTGAATATGTTGGCGGACATTGTTGGAGTTGAACGGGGACGCTATCTCCCAATCAAAGTCTCACCGCTCGTACTACTCGGATCTTGTCAAAGATAGGGACGTAGAGAAGAAAATTATCTATTCCGGGATGAATGCCATCAACATTGTGCTTCATAAGATTGTGATCAATCGTCTCGGATCGAAGTCTACGTCAAAGACTTCGTGTCTCTTTCGAAGCAAAGTTGATGTATGCGATCAACTCGGGACGGAAGTTTTCTCTCCCGCACACTATTCTCTTCCATATGTACGGAGCGGTGTCAAAAGACAAAGGACAATTGCCTTATCTGGTGCGGTGACCAAGATCTTCAGACATCTGAACATTGAACTGCCACATACTTTTTGTGCTCGACCGTGTGATAAGATGGTGGTAGGGTTGAAAATGTTAATGAAGATGCGTCTGCAAGAACTCTCCAAGGCAATGGAGAAATTCAAAGTGAAATCTCCAGTCGATCGCTTCAAAAGGAAAGGAAAGGAGGCCATTGGTGCCCCATCGAAAAAGAGGAAAAGAATTCTCATCCTTGAGGATGAAGATGAAGATGAAGATGATGAAGATCCCACTATCCAAGCACTGACAAGAACCAGACGTTCTGTGTCTCATCCGACAGAACTTCAGCAGAACAGAGAAGAAGAAAAGCAGAACAGAGGAGAAGAAGAACAGAGAGAGAAGGAGAAAGAAGTCGAAGAAGAAGGAGAAGGAGAAAAAGAAAAGTCTGCTGACAAATCTGGAGAGAAGGAAGATCAAGAGCATGATCATCACTCTTCCCCTTTCGATGTCCTAGAGACAGGGGGAGTTAGCGAGCAAGAGAGGTCTACACCTCATGCTGCTGTCAGTGAAGATCTAAGACAATCTCCAGAAGACCCAGAAGAAGTTCAGGTCTCTCACTTGCCTGAAGAAGGTGATGCATCGATTCCAAATCTGCCAGACCATTCAAAAGCGCCATCGTCTGCATACACATCATCTGAGAAAGTCAATGCCAGTACACAGACGGATGATTCTGCAGATTTTCGTAGCATCATAAATATTTTTCTGGAAATGCGTAGCCAGATATATGTTCTGGATTGTGAAATCCAAGCTTTGAAGAGCGCTGGACAAGCATCTTCAGTCTCTCTGGAGGATAAATTCAAAGACCTTGCTCTGCAACTTCAAGCCAATGCCAAGGGAGAAGAGGTAGCTCATCTGAGAGAAGACCTGAAGAAGCTCGAAGGAGTAGTCCAGTCCATTGGGGATTTCCAGATCGTGCGCATTCCCAAGCAGACATGACTCCTCTCTCACCCTTTTCAATGCTGACAAAAAGGGGGAGAACCAAAATTTGAACCATTTAAAAACTTTGACTTTTGTGGTTATGTTTATTTTTGAGTATGACTTGAGAACTTGAACTTGGGTGTGAATTTGACTGAATTGGTTGTGGATTATGATGCTTGACTGATTGCATTTATTCAAGTGTTGTTATATGGTGTTTCTCATGAAAGACTAACCAATTTTCTGTGGATGCAGAGTCTGGTTGTTTTATTAATCTTTATGAGTTAGCCATATTGCTTGAGAAATGTTTTGCGGGTCAAAGTTGTTCAAATCTTCAAGAAAGTTTTGTCACCATCAAAAAGGGGGAGATTGTTGGAGAAATCTTTCCGAATATTTTGTGACAAAACGTTTCTTTCATTCTAAGTGCGGATGTTCGGAGACCGTCGGTTTAAAGTCGAAGACTTTGTCTCTCAAGACTCAAGACTCAAGACTCAAGACTCAAGACTCAAGACTTAAGACTCAAGACTCAAGACTTAAGTCTATTCTCACTGACAGTCTTTCTAAACCAGTGACGAAGGAAATCCAAGGCTGAGGTATATGGTTGAGGATTCGATCCTATCGTCTGGAATAGATTCTTTGGTTGGATAATCATTTCGGATTCTTTAATTCTTATCTAAGATCGATTGAAGATCCGATGGTCGACGAAATAATCTTGGAAAGTTCTATTCTTGGAAACCGAGATCCTGATTGTATGGGCGAACAGGGATTGATGGGCTATCATCAGATTCCTTAAATAGCTCGGATGATCTTCTTGATTGATTCCGTCCAACGGGTAGATTGGAGGAATTCCGTTGGTAAGTGCCAACGGCTATGATGGCATGAAGGAGTATAAAAGGAAGACGTTCTAGTTGTTTAAGTGTGTGATCGATAGAAAAATTCCAGAGTCTGAAGACCCTTGATTGTTAGTCGAGACTGTTCGAGCGAAATTGTATACACAGAGAGTGTTTGTACTTGGTGAGACCTTGAGTGAGTGTGGTAGATCATCTACACCGAGAAATCAAGGAAGATCAACACTGTAACATCTCTTTGTTCATAGTGGAATCCAGCCAATTGGCTGTCAGTGCAGAAGAGTGGACGTAGGCTTGAATCAAGCCGAACCACTATAAACCGAGCGTTCAATTCTCTCTTTCCCTTACTCAGTCTCATGATTGATTTTTAATTATTGCAAATTCTTTAACTGTCTAAAGTATTGTGCAATCTTCAAGAAAATTCTTTGTATACCTATTCACCCCCTCTAGGTACTCATACTAGCAATATCAGTGAGAAACAATGAAAGTAAAAAGGCGATCACATTGTCAAATTTCAACATGGGATTTTCAAAGTGAATAAGAATAACCAATTAATTAGCTGGCTTCCATTTTAATAACTTATGCTCTTAGTGAAATTTGATCCAATTAGATGTTGAGAAAACTTCCTAATAGATTATGAAGTTGATGATACCTTCCTTGATCTATCTCGAATCTTATATTTGCATAGAAGTGTCTTCTTACACAAATTACTCGTGAAGAGAAATTTATCCAATTCCCATAACAATACTCTATTTATTCAGAGAACATCTCATGGGTATATTCTATTGCTATTATATGTAGATGACATGATTACACTGGCAACAATCTTATCTGTATTACAAAGTTCCAGCAATATCTTAGAGGTTCCCTCAAACTCCTCGAGCTATTATTTTTCTCAAGCAAAATATGCCACTGATCTTCTTTCTCACGTGAGACTCACTTATACCAAATCCAATTGAGGCAAATGCCAAATTTGATGCCAATGATGGAACTACCCTTTCAAATCCCACACTTTATCTACAGTTGGTAGACGGTCTTCTGTATCTCAATGTTACTTGTCCTAACATTGCCTATACCATTGGCACAATCAGTTAGTTCATGACCGCATCGAATGACCTACTTTGCTACTGTCCTTCGTATTCTTTGCTATGTCGAGGGTATTTTCATTTTTCTACTAACTCTGCTTTGGAAATGAAAGCTTATTCTAACGCTGATTGGCCTAGTGACCCTTTTGATCGTCACTCCACCTCCATTACTACTTCTTTCTTTGTACCTCACTATTATGGCGTAGTAAGAAATTGTTGCAAAAAGCAAGTGATCAAACAATAAAAATAGACAAAATGAGGAAGTAAATTGAACACCAGATTTACATGGTTCGGTCATAATTACGTCCATGGAGAGAGTAGCAATAAATTCCACCGAATTCCACTATAGATCAAGCGATACAACGGAGATTACAATCACATTTCGAGTCACTTAATTACTCTTAGTGTTTCCCAAGTCCCAATTATACCTAATATCTCACGTAGTATTTAAATCACGATTTCTCGCTAATTTTTTTTTCAATCTCACAAAGAAATTATACACAAATTCTTACCACAAGAATTTGTTGACTTCTACACATAAAACAATCGATGTAATTCTATGAAGAAAGACCCGATGCCAAGCACCCACCACCAATGGACGTCGCTCACTAATATTGCAACCCCATGGTACTCATCGAAAACGGCGCTTCTAAAAAAATCGCAATTTTGCTTGCAATAGATATTTATAAGTGAGAACCCATGATGAACAAGTCACGGTCAAATTCAAAGTCCACAGTGGACTTTCCAATTTTAGCCACACAATCCAACGCACAGTAGGAAAGTTGATATTACCTCTACTTCTTGATCACAATTCCCATCACAGAAATCATTTTCTTAATTTGCATTACTTGATTTCGAATTTCCGTAAAATATCCAGTTCAAAATATTCAAACCTTCACAAATAAAAATTAATCTTGGGTTGGGTTTCATTTAGTGGAACATTGTGCTCTTGTTGATACGACATATGAATTACTTCAATTACAGCAATTATTAAAAGACATGGGAGTCCGTTAGAATGATGAACCAATCATTTATTGTGACAACCGGGGTGCTATTCAAATAGCTCATAAATGATGTTTTCCATTAGCCCACCGAGCATATTGAAATTGAATACCATTTCATACAATATCACAAGCTTCACGACACCGTATGATTTTTTTTTTTTTGGACCCTAAAACCACCGTACAGTTGGCAACCAATGGGGTAAACCAAGGGAAGCACTAACACGGGACCCATCTCCCACGGCACTCCACTTTAGTGGCACAATGGGGACACGAAGTTTCGAACCCCTCCCCTCCCAGATGAGGGGGCAAGGTGCGAACCAACGCGTCCACTACGGGGTGGGTGACACCGTATGATTTGTTTCCACTTAATCTACTAATAATATTGATGATACTTTCACAAAGGTACATCTGCCCAAACGTTTTCAGGATCTTTTCTTCAAACTCTAGTTGACTTCCTCGATATTACCTTGACTTTGAGGGAGGATATTAGATATATTTAGATTATTTACGATATTCTTGATATACATAATATTCTATAATATTCTGGACATCTTTATGATTGATTGTAATTGATCATGTAATATTTTGTTACTATAAATAGTCAACTTGTAAAGCCTATATAAATAGGCTCATGTACTCATTATTACATAATGAAATTCAAAAAAAAAAATCTCTATTTCTCCATTCCACATTATTCTTAACTAACTCCTTTGTGAATATTGCTGAGAAGAAAGCTTGGGTGTCCCTTTTAAGGGCCAATTCACTCTTTTTGTATAAGACCAAGTTTTATGTTTAAGAAATATACTCCACCTTGTCCTTCCTCCAGCAGAATTTGACATGCGGACCCCTCAAGTGCCTTAATTTTGCCCAAAGGGACACTTAAGTACCATAACTTACGAAAGGTACACTTAAGTACCAAAATCAGAGTAAAATGAATCACTTGAGTGCCAATCCAACCAAAATCCGGCTAAATTGCATACGTGACATTTTCCGGCGATTTTCAGTGACTTCTTTTACTGATGTCGCAAATGTTTTTTTTTTAAAAAAAAGCTGATGTGGACGACAAAAATGACGTCGTCCATCCACATTGAGTGCACTAAACTAACGACGTCGTTTAGGTCATTGTGCGATGACCTAAACGTTGTTCCTCCCCATCCACGTTGATAGTCGATCTCAGGCCCTTCTCTCCGTCGCTGTTCACGCCTAAAGGTGGTCATCGGTTGCCGTCATCAGTTGTCATTGTTGGTCGCCGTCGCCACTCACTGCTCACCATCGTCGCTCGTCTAGGTTTGGCCCCTTCTCCCCCTCCCTTGTGATGAAATTAGGGCTCGCTCGATTATTTAATTAGGGCTGGCTGACCTAAATGCCATTCCTCGCCGTCCGCGTTCACAGTAGATCACAGGCCCTTTTCTCAATCGCCGTTCATGCCCAGAGCTGGTCATCGGTCGCCGTCGTCAGTCGCCATTGTTGGTCGCTGTCGCCGCTCACCGCTCACCATCCTTGGTTGTCATCACCGCTCACCATCGTCGGTCGTCTAGGTTTCACCCCTTCTCCCCCTCCCCTGTGATGAAATTAGGGCTTGATTATTTTAATTAAGGCTCACTTGATTATTTAATTAAGGCTCGATTATTTTATTACAGCTTCGATGGAATTTGCGTTGATACACTTCAACTGAAACTTGCTGACATTACACAAAGAGACCAGATTTCTCATTATTTTGGTGAATTTGTCTTTCAAGCCAATGTCAGAGTATGTGATTATTAGATCACTGTCTATGCATCTCCTTAAGAGCATCCTAGTAAAGCAGGTGACCAATGCCATTCTGAGAAGAAAACTAAGTTCTTGAACCACCCTGCTTGTGAGAGTGTATAGGGTATGTCCTTGAACCACCCTATTTGTGAGGCTGTATAGGGTATGTCCTTGAACCACACTGCTGTGATTGCTGTATAGGGTATGTTTATCAATCCAAAATCCTAAATAAGAACATAATCATACTGTGATTTCTCTTTGTTTTTCTTTAGCTTTAGCGACATAAAATGCTTTCAAGTTTAGTTGTTCTAATTTTAGTTTAAACTTTTAAAGGAATTTGTAGGAGTCAGCAGTTGTGATTTGATTAAGTTGATGTCAGAGTATGCTATGCTTTGATTTGCTTAAGTTGATGTACATTCTCTCACATCGCACGTTTAGTGCAATAGACATGCTTGGGCTATGATTGTTGTGGGGACCTGTGCTTGTTGTGGGGACCTCTGTTTTTGGTTAATATTTAAAGGGAAGGGAAGGCAAATAATTAAAGTGCCGACCTCTTTTTTGGCTGTCATGTAGTGGCATATTATCAGTGTGGGGACCTCTATTTATTAAAGTCCATGAGAGTGGGGGGACTCCCATGTGCAATTGTCTAGTGGTCCCAAAAACTAATGATTCTTTTTCTTGTTCTTGGTGTAGTAATGGCGCATGACAAGGATTATATCGCTATCATAGTTTGCTACAATGGGGAATTTGTGATTGGGGAGGATGAGTGGGAGTATGATGGTGGAAATGAGGGCACCATCTTTGTGGATATAAAGAAGGCATCTTATATAGGATTTCTTAGGGATATAAATACTTATTTGCCTTGTAAAGTTCAGAAGCTGCTGTATTGTATTCCTGGGAAAGATTTAAGAGATGGTTTGAGATGCTTAGAAGATGATAATGGTCTTAGGGATGTTCTATACCATTATCTTCATGGTGAAGAGGTAAAAATATTTGTTGAGTACAATAGTGAAAGTGAGGATGAAGATGATGATAGAGAGAGCGCCAAAGTAGGACAAGAAGGGATGGTATTCAAGGTAGTACTGACATTAGGGTCGAAGGAGGGCAGGGTAGATATGATGGACATGAAAGAAGCGTAGATACAGTTCACCAAAGTGATGATGACATAGGTGATGTCATAATCTCTGAATTAGATTGAGAAGTAGATGAATCAACTGATGATGATGATGGAGGGTTGCCCACTGAAAATTTTATAAGTGGTGACGACAACGAGGAGCTTGTACAGTCAAGAATACAGCGAAGGGATTTTTTGATAGCTAAGTTTGCAGCTTTACAAGTAGCCGAGGAAGTTCCGAACAAACCCGAAGGCCCTACAAATGCTGGTGCTGTTGGCGAGGAGACTGACTATGAAGAAAGCGTCGAGAATGTTACTTCCCAAGATAAGCTTAAAGAAGATGAAGGACCTGTGCATAGAAGGAAAAGGAAAAGTAAGTTTCCTTCTTATGATCCATCCGTTGCCTCTCTTACTTTGTCGGTAGGCATGAAATTTCATGATGCGAAACAATTTAGGGAAGCTATACTGAAGATCTCAATTGCTGCACAAAGGAACATTGACTTCATTAGAAACACTAAAACCTTTGTAAGAGCTAGGCGTTCGCAACAAAATTGTCCATGGAAGATCTATGGCGCATTTATTAGGAGAATTGGATCTTTCCAGATTAGAGCCTACCAAGAGGAACATACTTGTTCTATTAATTTTGAGAATAAAAGGGTAACAAGTGCATGGTTATCGAAGCACTTCTTTGAATTGATTAAGCTGATGCCTTAGATGAATACTACTCAGTTCAGAATGCTGGTGAAGGAGCAGGTAGACATCAATATATCCAGGAATCAATGTAAAAGGTCGAAGCAAAAGGTGATGAAGATACTCATTGGTCAGTACAGCGGTGAATATGGATAGTTGTGGGACTATGCTTAGGAGTGTAGGCTGCAAAATCTTGGAAGTAGAGTGTATATCGAGGTCGTGGAGATACCACTTCCTGATATTGGGACGAAGTTCGATAAATTCTATGTTTGTTTTGATGCATGCAAACGAGGTTTTTTATCTAGTTATAAACGGATTATAGGATTGGACAGATGTTTTTGAAGGGCTTGTGCAAGGGAGAATTGTTGGCCGCAATTGGAAGAGATGCAAACAACCAAATGTTTCCCTTGGCTTGGGCTGTTGTGAATGTAGAGAACAAGAACAATTGTTCCTGGTTCCTCAAAAATTTGATGACTGATTTGGAGATAACAAATGGGGCAGGGTGGGCGTTCATAAGCGACCAATCAAAGGTAATGTTTGCTTTTTAAAAAATTTGGTCATTGTTTGCTTTTTGATATCAACATGTCATTTGCTTACATTTTTTATATGTTCAATTATTGCAGGGACTTGTTCCAGCAATAGTTAAGCTGTTGCCTTATGCTGAACATCGAATGTGTGCGTGGCACATATACGCAAATTGGGCAAAGACCTATAAAGGGGACAAGTTGCAGTCGCAATTTTGGCAGATAGCAAAAAGCACGAATATGACTGACTTTAGGATGGCCAAAGAAGAGATGCTTCAATTGACAAAGGATGGTTATGTTGGGATTTCATGAATCATGTATAAGAAAAATCAACAGAATAAACGCAGCAGAAACAAAGATATATTTTACACATGAATCTCCTTAGGCGTTGTTCGTGCGTTTTAATCAAAAATCTAAACATAAAAGGGAGTTAAACGAAATACCTCTCGAAGCGCGCTTTGAAACAAGTCGATTCGGATGTTCTACAGTACGAGTCCCACAAGCGTCGGACCTCTAGTTCAGACACACCAACAATGAACGTCGAACAGAAGAGAGAGATTTTAGATATCCACTACTTTGATCGTGCTAGCAATCACGTGGAAAGAATCCGTCCTATTCTTGATGTATAGTAGTCACGGCCTGAACGAGAGAATTGTTTCTGATATAGCTAGTACGAGAACCTAGAGGGGGGGTGAATAGGTATATAAAAAATTTCCTTGAAGATTGCACAATATTTAAACAGTTAGAGAATTTGCAACAGTTAAAAATTCAATCGCAAGATTGAGTAAGGGAAAGAGAGAATAGAACACGCGGTTTATAGTGGTTCGGCTTGATTCAAGCCTACGTCCACTCTTCTGCACTGACAGCCAATTGGCTGGATTCCACTATGATCAAAGAGATGTTACAGTGTTGATCTTTCTTGATTTCTAGGTGTAGATGATCTACCACACTCGCTCAAGGTGTCACCAAGTATAAACACTCTCTGTGTATACAATTTCGCCGAACCGTATCGACTAACAATCAAGGTTCTTGAGACTCCGGAATTTTTCTATCAATCACACACTTAAAACAACTAGAACGACTTCCTTTTATACTCCTTTATGCCATCATAGCCGTTGGCACTTACCAAAGGAATTCCTCCAATCTACCCGTTGGACGGAATCAATTAAGAAGATCATCCGAGCTATTTAAGGAATCTGATGATAGCCCATCAATCATGTTCGCCCATACAATCAGGATCTTGGTTTCCAAGAATATTTCGTCGACCATCGGATCTTCAATCGATCTTAGATAAGAATTAAAGAATCCGGAATGATTATCCAACCAAAGAATCTTTTCCAGAGGATAGGATCGAATCCTCAACAATATACTTCGGCTTTGGATTTCCTTCGTCACTGGATTAGAAAGACTGTCAGTGAGAATAGTCTTGAGTCTTGAGTCTTGAGAATACAAAGTCTTCAGACTTTAAACCGTCGGTATCCATACTAGACTGATAGAAATGTTTTGTCAGCTTCAAAATATTCTGGAAAGATTTCTCCAACAATCTCCCCCTTTTTGATGGTGACAAAACTTTCTTGTAGATTTGAACAACTTTGACCTGCAAAAACATTTCTCAAGCAATATGGCTAACTC
Organism: Eucalyptus paniculata subsp. matutina; assembly: GCA_017140255.1. Lineage (NCBI taxonomy): Eukaryota > Viridiplantae > Streptophyta > Magnoliopsida > Myrtales > Myrtaceae > Eucalyptus > Eucalyptus paniculata. Next base: position 17,622,233 of record CM029435.1, read on the forward strand.
AAAAAGATTAATAAAGCAACCAGACTCTGCATCCACAGAAAATTGGTTAGTCTTTCATGAGTAATACCATATAACAACACTTGATAAAAATGCAACCGATCAAGCATCAAAATCCACAGCCAATTCGGTCAAATTTAAATTCACACCCAAGTTCAAGTTCTCAAGTCATACTCAAAATAAACATAACCACAAAAGTCAAAGTTTTAAAAGATGTTGGTTCAAATTGGTTCTCCCCCTTTTTGTCATCATTAAAAAGGGTGAGAAAGAAGTCATGTCTGCTTGGGAATGCGCACGATCCGGAAATCCCCAATGGACTGGACTACTCCTTCGAGCTTCTTCGGAGTCTTCTCTCGGTTGAGCTACCTCTTCTCCCTTAGCATTGGCTTGAAGTTGCAGAGCGAGGTCTTTGAATTTATCCTCAGAGAGGCGAAGATGCTTGTCCAAAGCATTCTTCATGGCTTGGATTTCACGATCCGAGCATATATCGGCCATGCATTTCCGAAGAATATCCATGATACGACGAAAATCTGCAGAATCGTCGTCGTGTACTAGCATTGGCTTTCTCAGATGGTGTGTATGCAGACGATGGCGCTTCTGTTAAGTCTTGCAGATTTGGTTCTGACGTATCGTGACCTTCTTCAGGCAATTGAGAGACCTGAACTTCTTCTGGGTCTTCTGGAGATTGTCTTAGATCTTCACCGTCAGCAGCATGAGGTGTAGACCTCTCTTGCTCGCCAACTCCCCCTGTCTCTAGGACATCGAAAGGGGAAGAGTGATGATCATGCTCTTCATTTCCCTTCTCTCCAGATTTATTAGCAGACTTTTCTTTCTCTCATTCTCCTTTTTCTTCAGCTTCTTTTTCCTTCTCTCTCTGCTCTTCTTCTTCTCTGTTTTGTTGAAGTTCTGTCGGTTGAGACACAGAGCGTCTTGTTCTTGTCAGTGCATGGATAGTGGGATCTTCATCCTCTTCATCTTCATCTTCATCCTCCAGGATGAGAGTCCTTTACTTCTTTTTCGATGGAGCACCAGTGGCCTCCTTTCCTTTTCTCTTTGAGGCAGACTGAACTGGAGATTTCACTCTGAATTTCTCCATTGCCTTGGAAAGTTCTTGCAGACGTATCTTCGTTAACATCTTCAAACCTACCACCATCTTATCACACGGTCGAACACAAAATGTTTGTGGCGGTTCAATATTCATGTGTCTGAAGATCTTGGTCATCATACCAGGATAAGGCAATTGTCCTTTGTCTTTCGACATTGCTCTGTACATATGGAAGAGAATAGTGTGCGGGAGAGAAAACTTCCGTCCTGAGTTGATCGCGTACATCAACTTTGCTTCAGAAAGAGACACGGAAGTCTTTGACGTAGACTTCGGTCCGAGACAGGTTGATCACAATCTTATGAAGCACAATGTTGATGGCATTCATCCTGGAATAGGTAATTTTCTTCTCTACGTCCCTATCTTTGACAAGTTCGAGTAGTACGAGCGGTGAGACTTTGATTGGTAGATAACGTCCTCGTTCAACTCCAACTATGTCCGCCAACATATTCACATCTACCACGTAGACTTGGTCTCGTACATCGAATGAAATTCTATTCGCATCCAAAAAGCTAAGATTTGAATAGAAATAAGCGGTCAGTTGAGCATATCCATCCGTAGAATCAGAGCAAAAAGTCTCAAGTTGAAGCAAATTCAACTTCTCTCTTAAGTTCATGTTGATGGCGTCCAGGAAGTCAAAATCAACACTTCTAGGGTTTATCACCCCTCTTTTCAACAGTCTGAAATACACATTCTCCTGTTCCTTTGATTTGAACAAATCCATCCGATTTCCTTTCACCTTTGCTGCCACACCCATTCTCGGTTGGAATTCAAGGAACATTCTGTCATCATCGTTCCCTTCAATCAGATTTTGTCCTCGCATACGAGGGTCACTTGGAATGTTCGCAAGTGCCTCCTCTGCCCTTCCTTTAGGAGCAACTCCCAATTCCTCCATTTTCCGTAGAAAAAGATACTCATTCCCATAATTTTTGTCCTTAAGGAAGTCATCTATATAGTTTAATGAAGTACCGGTGCTTTTCAACGCACGATAAAGCTTATAGATAAAGGAGGGTCTTTGGACTCTTACTGGGTCGACATCCTCGATTATCTCTTCTTCCAGATGTTGACTCGCACCTTGTGGGGCAGGAGGTGTTGAATGACGTGGAGGAGAGCGAATCGGACTTTGTCGCTGACTTGATAAGTCTTCTTCCTCAGTAAGATCGAAGTGAGTCGGTCCCTTCTCCATTCTTTGTGGTCCCCTGCTTGCGATTCTTGATGATTTCCTTGAAGAAGACATCCTTCTTTGTCGATTGGAAGATTCCTTCACTTGCTTTCCCAAGAAAAGATGACAACTTTCTCGACGACGAACAAGAAGTAGAAACAGTATCGGGAGGAGAGTGCCTTTTAGGGTTTTGAAGATTGGGCGAAGAAAATTTGTATATATATAACTCAGTTTGAAAAGGGAAGTTCAATCGGTACAAGGAAAATGTACGAACACTTCTTTTCAAAATCAATAACTGCCAAAATTAATCCCTTTTAAAAAGACAAGTTTTCGAATTTCACACGGATTATAACCGAACGAAAGATCGTACCTTTTCGAATAACTAAACGAGAATTTGTACCTTTTAGATAAAATAGCAACTTACAGTCTATAGCCATGAATGTCTCGAGTCGAAGATTTAAAGTCTCGAGAGATTAGAGTCTTAGAGTTGGTGAGTCTCTAGACTTTAACTTCTTCAAGCTTCAAAATGTTGAGTCTTGAACGGATAAAGTCGAATTGATTTTTCTCCAAAGGCTTTGTGAATATATCCGCTAGTTGACTCTTTGAATCAACAAATTGAATCGAGATTTCTCCATTTTGAATATGATCTCTAATGAAGTGATGTCGAATCTCAATATGCTTTGCTCTTGAATGAAGGATTGGATTTTTGGTGAGATTGATCGCGGCTGGTGTTGTCACATCGATTTACGTGCATGAGTCTTCAATGCCAAAGTCTTGTAGCTGTTGTTTTATCCATAGAATTTGCGAACAGCAGCTTCCAAGAGCTACATACTCTGCTTCTGTCGTTGAGAGAGCTACAGTGCTTTGCGTCCTTGAAAACCAAGACACTGTCCTATTTCCAAGTAGTTGACAAGTTCCAGAAGTGCTCTTTCTATCTATTCTGCAACCGGCCAGATCTGCATCTGAGTATCCTAGAAGATTAAAGTCTCCCCTCTTTGGATACCAAAGACCGATGCTTGAAGATGAAGCAACGTATTTGATAATACGTTTCACGGCAATGAGATGTGATTCTCTAGGATCGATTGAAACCTAGCACAGATGCAAACACTCAACAAAATATCAGGTCTAGAAGCGGTAAGATAAAGAAGTGAACCGATCATGCTCTGTACAGCTTTTGATCTACTTTCTTCCCTTCTTCATCCTTGTCTATCTTTCGAGAACATGACATTGGTATGTCGGTCTTTTTGCACTTCTCCAATCCAAACCTTTTGACAAGATCATTCGCATATTTTTCTTGATGAATGAAAGTTCCTTCCTTCATTTGTTTCACTTGGAGTCCAAGAAAGAATGTTAACTCTCCCATCATACTCATTTCAAACTCATCCTGCATAGACTTAGAAAATTTCTTGCATAGACTTTCATTAGATGATCCAAAAATAATATCGTCCACATATATTTGAACAAGTAAAAAGCTTTTGTTTTCCTTTTTGATAAACAAAGTAGTATCTACTTTACCTTTGACAAAACCATTCTGTAATAAAAACTTACTTAGTCTGTCGTACCAAGCTCGAGGTGCTTGCTTTAAACCATACAAGGCCTTTTTCAGTCTGAAGACTAAGTCTGGCTTCTTTGGGTCTTCAAACCCAGGTGGTTGTTCCACATAAACTTCCTCATGGATAAATCCATTTAGGAATGCATTTTTGACGTCCATTTGGAATAACCTGAAATTTTTATAACAAGCAAACGCAAGTAATAGACGAATAGCTTCTAACCTTGCTACTGGTGCGTAAGTCTCGTCATAGTCTATTCATTCTTCTTGCGTATATCCTTTGGCCACGAGTCTTGCTCGTACGACTTTTCCTTCTTCATTCATCTTGTTCCCGAATACCCATTTGGCTCCAATAGTTTTACCTTTTGGTTTAGATGTCAATTCCAGACATCATTGATGTTGAACTAATCGAGTTCTTCTTGCATAGCTTCGATCCAACTTTCATCGATAAAGCTTCTTCTATGCTTTTTGGTTCAATTTCAGAAATGAGAGCCAATGCACTAGATTCTTCACGCCTTTTTGATCTCGGTGCGGATTCCTTCATTGATTTCGCCAATAATGAGATCTTTGGGATGATTTGGATTTATGCTTCCAGTTACTAGTTGATTTGCCTGGTTGATGATCTCTTTCTTTATTTGAATCTTCATGAGTATCTTCATGTTGGACTTCAGTCGAGATGCTTCTTGAGTTGAAGACATTGGAAGGTCTAGAGCGGGTTCGGACTCTTCATATTGAGTACGGCTGGATTCATCTTGCGTTGAGTCTTGGAATTTGACATTCATTGATTCCTCCACAGACTGGCTTTTCTTGTTATAGACTCTGTAGACTTTGCTTGATGTAGAATATCCAAGGAAGATGCCTTCATCTGATCTTTCTTCAAACTTACCAACTCGATCATTTGCATTTTTCAAAATAAAGCATTTGCAACCAAACACATGAAAGTATGAAACAATAGGCTTCTTACCTTTGAACAATTCATAGGGGGTTTTCTCTAGAATAGGTCTTAGGAAGACTCTATTTATGATATAGCATGCAGTTGAAACAACTTCAGCCCAAAATCGTGAAGAAATTTTACTTTCAATTAAAAGTGTTCTAGCCATTTCTTGAAGAGATCTATTCTTTCTTTCCACAACTCCATTTTGTTCTGGAGTATACGGAGAGGAAAACATGTGATTAAAACCAGATTTATCACAGAATTTCGTAAAATATTGATTTTCAAATTCACTTCCATGATCTGTTCTTATACTTGAGATTACACATCCTTTTTCATTTTGAACCTTTTTAGCAAACTTCTCAAAGTACGAAAAGGTCTCTGACTTACTTGCAAGAAAATACACCCAGGTAAAGCGAGAGTAATCGTCTACAATTACTAGACAATACTTCTTACCTCCAATGCTCTGGGTTCTTGTTGGTCCAAAGAGATCCATATGAAGCAACTGTAGTACATGATTAGTAGAGACATGATTTATTGACTTAAATGAATTTCTTACCTGCTTTCCCAGAATGCATGGAGTGCATGAATCAGACTTTTGCTATGGCAATTTAGGTAGTCCTCGAACAAGCTTCTTTGATGAGATTTTGGTTAATTGCTTCATGTTGATATGGCCAAGCTTTCTGTGCCATAAGACTACTTCATCTTGAATTGAGATTAGGCATTGTGCTTCATTTGGTTTTACATCAAGGAGGTAGATGTTTCCATGCCTTCGACCCATGAAAGACTGAGTCGAATCTTTACTAATTCCAGAACATATGCCTTCTTGAAAGGAGATCTTGAAACCGGTATCACACAATTGGCTAATGCTGAGAAGATTGTAATTGAGTCCTTCCACTAGAGAGACATTGCTTATTGTGAGGTTTCCAATTTTCACAGTTCCGAATCCCACAATGCTTCCTTTGCTATTTCCTCCAAATGAAACTTTTCCACCATTTACTTGAATAAGCTTTATGAAGCAATTTGAGTCTCCTATCATGTGTCTTGAGCATCCGCTGTCAAGATACCACTTCACCTTCTTTTTGACAGAGACCTGCATTCAAAAGAGAGTCTCAAGCTTTCTTTGGTACCCAAATTTTCTTGGGTCCTTTGGTGTTAGTAGGATAAGCATTATTGGGCCATACTTTCTTAACAGGGCTTCCAAACCATAGGACACTCTTTTTCAAAATGATCTTGTTACATTTTGAACACCTTAGAGCATTTCGACCTATAGACTTTACAAAGACTTTCTTGAAATGATTTTTGTAAGCCTCTCTCGACGGTCTTTTCTTAATTCTTTCTTTAACTTTAGGAAAATCAATCAAGGGAATTGTTTTTGCTGTCATGCCTAAACCAGACTTATTGAAGTAAGGTCTTTGAACTAAAAGAACTTTTTCAAGCTTTTCGAATCCTATCGAAAACTTTTTTGAAATATTTGATAAGTTCGTTTTTAAGAAAACATTTTCTTTCAAAAGATCATCTTCTTTTTCTTTAAGAGTAGTAACATTTAGGTCTAGACTTTTAACTCTTTCTTCTAAAATGACTTCCTTTTGTTTTAGAGCTGAGTTTTCCTTTTTAAGTTCGGAAATCCTTTTGAGAGAAGTCTTAAGACTGAAACACAGTTCATCAATATATTTAGAGACTTTGATAGGGATTTTAAAATCACTTACCTCAAATTCACTGTCTGAGTCTGATCCAGAATCTGAATTTGAGTCTGAATGTGCCATCAAGCATATGTTGGCATATTCATTATCACTCTCTTCACATTCTGTATCACTCCAGGTTTCGGCTTTGAGAGCCTTTCGAAACTTCTTAGCTTTTCCTCTTTTCTTCTTCAGAAGAGGACAATTGGGTCTGATGTGTCCCTTCTTCTTACATTCAAAGTAAAACTACATCTTTGTTTGGTTCCTCATCATCAACAGACTTGGTCTGCTGTCTCTGAAAACTTTGTTTCTTTGAGTTGAACCTTCTGCCTTTCTATTCAGTTTTCTAAATCTTCTTATCATGAGGGCGAGCTCCTCATCATCCATATCATCTTCAGAATCTGCATCATCAGAGTCATCATTTGATTTTAGTGCAATAGATTTCTTACCTCTTGGATCTTCGTCTTCATTAATTCGTTCCACTTCGTAAGACTGAAGAGTTCCAATCAACTCGTCGACAGATAGAGGCATAATTCTTTGCGTCTCTCTTATTGAAGTCTTTATATGATTCCAATCCTTGGAGAGTCCACGCAGAAGCTTGTTCACCTTCATGGGATCAGAAATTTTTTGTCCTTGGTTCTCAAGACCAATGACAATATCTGTAAAACAACTAAACATATCAGTTATAGATTCTCCTGGTTTCATTTTGAAGGCTTCATATTGACCAAGGAGAATGTTAATTCTGGTCTCCTTCACTCGGTCTGTCCCTTCATAAGTGATATGTAATCTATCCCAGACTTCTTTTGCTGTAACACAAGAAGATATTCTGTTATATTCAGTTGGTGACAAAGCACAATATAAAGAATAAATTGCTTTTGCATCGAGTGCTTGTCTCTTGTTTATCTCTTCTTGGGACATTCCGCTGGTATCAACAGTTTCTTTCCCTCTTTCGGATACTGATGCAGCAGTAGGAGTAATTCCTCTTTCCACCACATCCCATTCCAGAGGATCATTTGACCGTAGAAAAGCTCTCATCTTGTTTTTCCAGATGTTGTAATCTTTTCCATCAAAGTAGGGTGGTCTGGTATTGCTTTGCCCTTCCACCAGCCCTGGTGCTAGCATACTAGCCATGGATCTTTTACTCTGAAGTAAAACACTTCAAATAAAGTAAGAACACGAGCTCTGATACCAATTGATATAGCTAGTACGAGAACCTAGGGGGGGTGAATAGGTATATAAAAAATTTCCTTGAAGATTGCACAATATTTAAACAGTTAGAGAATTTGCAACTGTTAAAAATTCAATCACAAGATTGAGTAAGGGAAAGAGAGAATAGAACACGCGGTTTATAGTGGTTCGGCTTGATTCAAGTCTACGCTACGTCCACTCTTCTGCACTGACAGCCAATTGGCTGGATTCCACTATGATCAAAGAGATGTTACAGTATTGATCTTCCTTGATTTCTAGGTGTAGATGATCTACCACACTCGCTCAAGGTGTCACCAAGTATAAACACTCTCTGTGTATACAATTTCGCTCGAACTGTATCGACTAACAATCAAGGTTCTTCGACTGGAATTTTTCTATCAATCACACACTTAAAACAACTAGAACGTCTTCCTTTTATACTCCTTTATGCCATCATAGCCGTTGGCACTTACCAAAGGAATTCCTCCAATCTACCCGTTGGATGGAATCAATCAAGAAGATCATCCGAGCTATTTAAGGAATCGATGATAGCCCATCAATCTGTTCGCCCATACAATCGGGATCTTGGTTTCCAAGAATAGAACATTCCAAGAATATTTCGTCGACAATCGGATCTTCAATCGATCTTAGATAAGAATTAAAGAATCCGGAATGATTATCCAACCAAAGAATCTTTTCCAGAGGATAGGATCGAATCCTCAACCATATATTTCGGCTTTGGATTTCCTTCGTCACTGGATTATAAAGACTGTCAGTGAGAATAGTCTTGAGTCTTGAGTCTTGAGTCTTGAGAATACAAAGTCTTCAGACTTTAAACCGTCGGTATCCAGACTAGACTGATAGAAATGTTTTGTCAGCTTCAAAATATTCTGGAAAGATTTCTCCAACATTTTCTCTTCCTCGTGTCTCAAAGACACAAGAACACACGCACACTTTTTCTCAATAATCAGCAACTAGAGAATTCCAAATTTTTGTTCATGGTGAAGAGCGGATCTGGAACAAGAAGACAAAACACACGAAGTCTCTTTTTCCAATTTTTCAGCAGCATTTTTTACTCTCGTCCCTCAATGGTTTTTATAGAAAAAAAACCGACCAGCAACGGTTGCTAATCGATGGACGATTAGCAACCGTTGCTGATCGTCCATAATTGACGATCGTGCATGAGCGGTTGCTCATGCACGATGGTCGTGCACGAGCAACCGCTCATGCACGATCTTTGCATGATGGTCAGCGGTTGCTGACCATCAATGCTTCGTGCATAATGGTCAGCAACCGCTGACCATTACGCTTCGTGCATGTGCACGAATTTGTGCTCATGCATGAAGCTTTACTTAATTTTTTTTTAATAAACAAGTTAATTTATGGCATAATACTACTAACAATCTCCCACTTGCACTAAAACCAACTTGTTTGGTATGTTAACATATATCGACTTTGGGCATGCGTGTGCATCATATGCAAGTAGGCTCGTGACTATGATACAAATTAAATTAAATCTCATTTAATTTAATTTCAAATTGACTCAATTTGATTGTAGTAATTGCAAACACATTTGCAAAATATTTCTCTCTTGTTCCACGTCATCCTAGTTGTTTATGGTGTGTGACATCCCTAGGTTCATCACTAAGCTGGTAGTAAGACTTGTACTAACATATTAGTACTTCCAAAAGAATTAATTGTCCCGATTAATCTTTTAGGTCCTACAAGCCACGATTGACATCTAGCAATATGTCATGGCTACCTAGATAGTGTGAATGCTTTAAGAACATAATGAACCTGTCAGCTTTGGCTACATTGTAATTCAATCCCTTTGTCTTACTATGTCCCAATCAAACAAAGACTATGGAATATTTGTCAAGTCATTAATTCGATCATATGCACAAATCTAATTGACATGCATTTTATTCGAGACATAAACAATTTATTCTCGGTTACAACCCCGGCCGAGGATTTCAATGCAGTGTCACAATTAGATTGCATAGGACATCATTATCATACCTTGCATATAACAAGGAGACAGATTCCATATTGCGCACACGTGTAACTTCGTATATGAACAAACTATGACCATCAAGTATAAAGACCAATCGACGACCCGGCATTATGTGCACCCGTGAACCATAGTTGTTCGATACACAAGTTAACACTGTGCCTCAGGTCTAAGGATTATTTACACAAGACCAAAACATGAACAATTAGACATTGACCATGCTAAAAGCTTCCATGTCGCTAATCGTTCCATATGCGTCACGTTCAGTGAATTTGTCTAATACAAACACCTATGTTCTAACTCAGGCATCATAATACCCAATGACATGTGACTCATCATTCTCTTAAGTATCCAATACTTAATGGCGAAGTTAAGAACACACCGGTCTTAACAGGATTATTAATATCCACTTAATAATCCATCGACCGGGAACAATTTAAAGATTCAGTCTAACTATGAACCCGTCACATATATTCTTGACGTCTCAAGAATAGGTCTAGTTGCAACTGATCTTATGGAATCATTCATCAATATAAAATAATTGGACAAATGAATGAATACGTCGTTGCCATTAATAAAATAATAATAATGAAAGTACAACTGAAATCTTTAATATGTAACTATTACATAGTAGCTTTAGGGCATACATCCAACAATGTCCCAGTTGCACTAAAGCCAACTTGTCTGGTACCTCAAACCCATTTGTCAATATGTCTTTCAAAAGAAGACTGAGGTAAGGCCTTAGTGAAGGGATCTGCCACGTTTTCTGTTGAGGCAATTTTCTGCAAGGCGATATCACCTCTCCCAACAATTTCTCTGATGAGATGGAAACGTCTCTCAATATGCTTGGACTTCTGGTGAGACCTTGGTTCCTTAGCTTGAGCTATCGCCCCATTGTTGTCACAAAATAATGTGATCGGTTGCTCAATTGAAGGAATGACTCCAAGTTCAGAAATAAACTTCTTCATCCAAGTGGCTTCCTTTGCTGCTTCAGAAGCAGCTACATACTATGCTTCAGTGGTGGAATCGGAAGTTATGCCTTGTTTGGAACTTTTCCAACTAACTGCACCACCATTGAATGTAAAGACAAACCTAGACGTAGACTTATAATCATTAGGATCCGATTGAAAATCGGAATCAGTATAAGCTACAACTTTAAATTCTCCTTCTCCATATATCAAGAATAAATCTTTAGTCCTTTGTAAGTACTTAAGAATATTCTTGACTGCTCTCAAGTGCTCTTCTCCTGGATCAAACTGATATATGCTAGTAATACTTACAGCATGCGCGATATCAGGTCTAGTACATAACATAGCATACATTATGCTTCCAATAGCAGATGCATATGGTATCTTTGCATCCGCTCTCTTTCTTCAGGAGTGTTGGGACACATCTCCTTAGAAAGACGGATCCCTTGCCTAAAAGGCAATAATCCTCTCTTGGAACATTGCATGTTAAACCGTGTTAACACTTTGTCTATGTACGTAGATTGTGAGAGACCAATCAATTGTCTTGATCTATCTCTATAGATCTTGATACCTAAAATGTAGGTTGCCTCTCCTAAATCTTTCATGGAGAATTTCTGTGACAAGAATAGTTTTATCGATGATATTAATGGTACATCATTTCCAATCAAAAGTATATCATCGACATACAAAACCAGAAATGCAATTGCACTCCCACGATCTTCTTATATACACAAGGTTCATCCAGATTTTTTATGAAGCCAAACGATTTGACTACCTCATCAAAACGGATGTTCCAACTTACGGAGGCTTGTTTGAGTCCATAAATGGATCTCTTAAGCTTACACACCTTCTGTTTTTCACTATTGGATTCAAAACCCTGTGGCTATTCCATATAGATGTCCTTATCGAGAAAACCATTTAGAAAAGCCGTTTTGACATCCATCTGGAATATCTCATAATCAAGGTGTGCAGCTATAGCCAACATAATATGAATGGATTTTAGCATGGCCATAGGTGAGAAAGTTTCGTCATAATCAATTCCTTCTTTTTGACGATATCGTTTCGCCACCAGCCGTGCTTTGTAAATTCCAATTTGACCTTCAACATTCATCTTCCTCTTGAAGATCCATTTACAGCCAATTGGTACAATACCATCAGCGAGTCGTCAAGGTCCATACCTCATTGGAATACATTGAATCCATTTCGGATTTCATGGCTTCTAGCCATTTACCATAATCGATGTCCAACATCGACTCCTCATAGGTTTTAGGATCACCGGGTTGATCACTATCATTCACAATGAATAATGGTTCAATATGATCAACCGAGTGTCTATAACGAGCAGGTGGGCGAGACATTCTCGCACTTCTCCTAAGAGGTTGTGTATCAGAAGCTCCCACTGAATCAGAGATTGATATCTGAACTCGGTTGTTTGATACTTCATTATTTTCTTCTTGTAAGACTATTTTCCGACCAGCACCACTTTCTTGAATGAACTGATTCTCCAAAAAAGAAGCGTGCTTGCATACCAGAATTCTTTGGTCTGAATGAAAATAGAAATAATATCCAAGAGTTTCCTTTGGATATCCAATGAAGCGACCTTGTTCAGATCTTGCCTCCAATTTTTCCACTTTCAACTTTTTCACAAAAGCTGGACAACCCCAAATCTTAATATGATTAAGACTAGGTTTCCTATTATGCCATATCTCATAGGGCATAGTTGGAACAGATTTGGACGGCACTCTATTCAGTATATATACAGCTGTCTCAAGGGCATATCCCCAAAAGGATATTGGCAAATCGGTGTAACTCATCATAGATCGTACCATATCTAATAAAATACGATTTCTTCATTCAGATACACCATTATGTTCGGAGTTCCGGAGGTGTCCATTGTGATAAAATGCCATTCTCTTTAAGAAAGTCCAGGAATTCAGTACTAAGGTATTCACCTCCTCGATCTGATCGAAGAGCCTTAATACATTTTCCTGTTTGTTTCTCAACTTCAGCCTTGAATTCCTTAAACTTTTCAAATGATTCAGATTTATACTTCATGAGGTATAAATAACCATATCGTGACTGATCATCGGTGAAGGTAATGAAGTAATTATAACCACCTCTAGCAGTTTCATTAATTGGTCCACATACATCTGTATGTATTAATCCTAATATGTCAGCAGCTCGCACACTTTGTCCCACAAAAGGCGCTTTGGTCATTTTTCCTAGAAGACACGCTTCACAAGTCGAGTATGACTCAAAATTTGAAGGATCAATGTATCCATCATTACTCAACTTGTTAATTCTGTCTTCTCCAATATGACCTAATCGGAGATGCCAAACATACTTTTTATTTGGACCGTCTCTAGGGCGTTTATTAGTTATGGCATTTATATCAATTCTATTTTGCTTATTGACATTGGTAATCGCATTACCGGACATTGTAATGGTATAAAGATTGTTGGTTAATAAGCTAGAACCAACACATATTCTATTAAGATAAATAGAACATACATCATCAGCAAAAGAAAATTCATAATTCTCTTTACCCAGACGAGGTATAGAGATGATGTTCCTAACAGCATTCTTATAATGCAAACAGTTCTTTAAAACCAATACATGTCCAGAAGGCAAACATAAATGAAAAGTCCCTATAGCTAATGCAGCAACTCTTGCTCCATTGGCAAACGTTAGGACAATCTCATTTCGCCCTAGCATCCTGCTTATTTCCAGATTCTGCAAAGACATACAAATATGTGAAGTTGCAGCAGAATCTAGAACCCATGAGCTAGATTCAGCACTAACCATAAGATTAGTTTCAATAAGCATAGACATCATACCTTCATAAGGTCGGTTCTTGGGCTTAACCTTCAAGCTCGTGAGGTACCTCTTACAGTTCCTCCTCTAGTGCCCTTTGACACCACAGTAATGACATTTCCCTTTATCAATCATGGGTTTTGGTTGCATAATAGGTTTGGCGGGCCTCTTCCATTTATTCTTCTTTAAAACAGTCTTACCCTTTGAAGAAGAAGCCTTAGCCATAACCACTATATTTGGCCTCGTGTTATGCATTTCCTTCTCATAAACTACCAGCATGCTATGTAACTCAGCAAGAGTTTTCTCCATCTTATGCATGTGGAAGTTTTGGACAAAACCAGAGAATGAATCGGGTAAAGATTGGAGGATCAAATCCACAGCTAACTCATTGTCCATAACGAGATTCAGCCTAGCCAATTCTTCAATGTGCCAGATCATTTTCAAAGCATGATCATTAACAGATGATCCTTCAGCCATTCTCATACGGCACAATGCCTTAGATATCTCATATCTAGAGGTTCGACCATTTTCATCAAAGTATTCCTTTAAGTGCAAAATGATCGACGCAGCATCTTCCATTGATTCATACTTCTTCTGTAATTCATTATTCATAGAAGCAAGCATATATGACCTAACTTTTAAGTCATCATCTCGCCACTTATCATAAGTGACACGCTCCTCTTGGGTCCCACCCTCAGGAAAGGAGGTTGGCATCTTTTCATCAAGCACATACCCAATTTTTTCTGAATTGAGAACAATTCTCAAATTCTTCACCCAGTCAGTGAAATTGGGTGCAGTCAAACAATTCTTTTCAAGTATAGCAGCGAGTGGGTTTGTGGTCACCATTTTTCAGAGTAATAATATATATGTTGCGGAAAATAAATTGTTAGCCGTTGTATCTTTCAAAGTAACTATTTCATTTTGGCCTTTAAATGAAATAGATCCTCCCACTAAATTTATATTCGAATCCCATACTCCTTAAGATGGGAAGCGGTAATCTTTGTTGGGTAAAGATTACTAGTGGGGATTGGTGTCCCACTAGTCCAAAGTCCACCTCACCTAATAGTTATTGGTGTCATATGAATTTAGTGAGTGAACCAGCTTGTTCAACGCATCATATGCGAGTCCCAATCATAACTTCGACCTCTAGACCATGAAAGCCTCACTTAACAGTTATTGGCATCATGATCATAGTTAAGTCTAGCCCATCATCTCATGCAAGTATTGAAAACACAAATGATTCCCTCACCTGACAGTTATAGAAACCATTTAGCTCCAACCCCACAGCATCATATGCATAATGGAGTGGTCCAATATTATAAATGGTAATTAACCCCTATGTATCCATAACCGGTTAGTTAACCACTATAATATTGGATCAAACCACGACGATGGAAGGCCACGAGTCCGAACCCGTTTTGACTTAATATTCTTTGTAAGGAGATTTGGGTCATTATTAATGGTCTCACTTTGCACATTAACCGGTTTAACATGCACAATATCATAAACACAATAAATAAATAGTTATCACATAATATCTATCCTATGTGGTGATCATGGAATTATGGTTCAATTGGTCTCGAGCCAAAGAGACCCATTTAGCCATTTTAATGTTTTAATTATATGGACCTGCTCTTCAATTTTTCTTCAATCTTTGAACTCTTCAAAGATCGGGCCCAAAGAGCTCACCAGTTTAATGGCTCCTCCAATGGCTCCTCCTCTCTTGTAGTATTTATATCAACAATTGAAATACTAAACTATACTAAAATTACATATCAAGAAAAATTAAAGTAAAATAAAAGGAATGACGCAGCCTCCATTTAATAATTACATCCCCAAAAAGAATACATGTAATCATCATACATTCATCCATACAACAATCACAACATTTAGGGATTTTTCCATGATCACCACCCTTCCTTATGAGCCATAAATTCAAAATTTAAAACTATAGAAGGCATGCATAAAATTCTGCATATCATTTGTAGAATATAAACACAAAATATAACAAGTTATGGATTTTTGATTCAAAATTGATTTAGTTCTAATTTTTGCTTAGTTGATTAAATTTATCACATAAATTAATCAACTTCTATAGGCCACATAAAAGGTAAGAGAACCGATTCTCTTAACAAAATAAATTGGCCATTAGAATGCAAAAGTATATTTGAACTACAAATCAATTAAACGCACGAAAACGCCTAAGGTTGGCTCTGATACCACTGTTGGGATTTCATGAATCATGTATAAGAAAAATCAACAGAATAAACGCAGCGGAAACAAAGATATATTTTACACATGTGTGACACCCCGAACCCTTCGCAGGTCGTCACCAGCGCCGGTGTTACATCTTTTACCATCTCTATCTCTTGGCTAAATTAAGCCTTGCCAGATTACAGGCATTTTTTTTTTTTAAAGCGGTCCCATGCGCGACTCATAGCGGAAGCAAAATTCACATCGTCATCTATCTCCCTTCTAACCCATGATACAAATACACACCAGCTACACATCAGGATTTTATATACGAACATCGACACTTTATTTACATATTCTTTTAAGATGGGACTCCTCCTTTCTCGGGTCGATACAAAACAAGAAAAGCGAGGACTCGCCATGTCCCGCCTAAAATCTCAAAAAGAAACTATCAACCCTCTACATCAAGCGCACAAGCTCCCATCAAAGGTGTCGATTATCTACATCAAAAAGCTCGGCTCCTACTCGTCGTCGCGTGAGTCTCACACCCAACCCGGTGCATCGAGGTGGTGGTGGCGGCAGCATCCTCGCATAGCACCATCTCGACGGACGTGAACAGAAATGAACTCTTGTATGACGGGCCCCCAGCCAGGCCGATATCATACATAACTAAGCATCGCACTTGGATGAACGTCAATTCGGGCACGGAGAGGACAATCTAACTCCGTACACTCCACCTCAACATCGACGGTAGACCGTAAAATACCCCACGCGAAACAAAGCGGTAGCGGCATAGTGCTAATCTGAAATGTTATCCCCAAAAGGGGTGAGTACAGCCACTCAGCAAATAGGGAAATCCAATAACAACTCAGTGCACCATGCATACCATCATACAATGCAGGCATTGCTTACCTTTTTGATGTCAAGCGTATTCATGCATCATCATATATATCATCATCATGGCATCTCATATATCATTATCATTACATCATCATTAACCATGCATCACCATGCATATCGCATCATATCATCATTAGGCATGCATCACCATGCATATCGCATCATATCGTCATAATCCATGCATCACCATGCATATCACATCATCATTAGCCATGCATCACCATGCATATCACATCATCATTAGCCATGCATCACCATGCATATCACATTATCATTAGCCATGCATCACCATGCATATCACATCATCATTAACCATGCATCACCATGCATATCGCATCATATCATCATTAATCATGCATCACCATGCATATCACATCATATCATCATTAACCATGCATCACCATGCATATCACATCATAGATCAATTTCCATTTTTATTTATCAATTGATCCCCACATTATCTTTTCTCAAATCATCAAATTCACCATCATCACCATCCCTTCGGGCAGAAACCTCCGACAGGGATCCCAGTATTCCAACCATCTCATGGCCACTGGGCTTCCGGCCCCCCACATTCCGGGCATCTCGCATCTCAACTAGCATCACGAGGCATTCCCTTCGGGCAGAAACCTCCGACAGGGCTTCCGGCCTTTACCCTTCTAACCGGGGATCTCGCACCCTAATCCTGGCATCGCGAGTCACTCCCTTCGGGCAGAAACCTCCGACAGGGCTTCCGGGCCCCCACATTCCGGGCATCCTGAAACTCCCAGGGAATCTCTGGAATTACGCCACCAGGCCACCAGACAACATCCTCCACCACAACCTCATTTTCATCCACATTTATCTTTTATCTCAATTTAACATGGAAATTTGGCATGGCATCAAACATATCACACTTGCATTTCAATTCACATGTCATGCACATGTCATAGCTTAATCACATAAGCATTTCAATTCACATGTCATGCACATGTCATAGCTTAATCACATAAGCATTTCAATTCACGTGTCATGCACATGTCATAGTTTAATCATATAAGCATTTCAACTTAATGCATGTACAAAGACCTCATCACACAAGTGCCACACAAATGGAATTGAATCCATGGCCAAATAAAAATCTATTTTATTTTTTTATTTTTTTATTATTTTTTTATTATTTTATTATATTTTATATTTATTTATTTTTCATAAATAAATATTTAATATCCATGATTTTCCCAAAATCATAATATTCAAAAATAATTTACAGGATCACAATTTTATATAAAATTCGTGGCCAAATCGAATTTCTTATAATTTCACAATTTCCTCCAAAAACATCCTAAAATTCTCGGAATTTAACCCACTGCACAGTTTCCGAATTAATTTAATTAAAATACCCAATCGGTCTCCAAAAATTACGAAACTTTACAGGGTGATAGCCAACACATTTTCGCACCTTTTTGATTAAGAACTTTAAGCCAAATTCCTTTTATATTAATTTCCATAGTCCTACGAAGCTTCTGGAATCTCTACCGTGACGTCCCGAACACACTCCTCCGTATTTCTTAGATTTAACCCATCAAATCTCTTTCGTTCCTTCTGAAATTTAAGTATGTTATGTAAAAATGTGTCCTTTACAATTTTGGTGAAGGGATCTAGGTCAAATACCCAGATTATGGTCACCATCTTAACCCATGAAGTCTCGGGTGTCTCGGTACACCTCACCAGAATCAACCATCTCCAAGATCTAACCGATTCACCAAGTTATACTTGTTCTTTTTGCCTCATATTCGAGTATGTTGTAGCTTAGGGTGTTTCCTACAACTTTCAAGAAGACAACAAGGTGAGATCTCCAACATAAATCAACATGCAACCAAGAAATCAACAAAAGGTCAGTGAAAATTTCGTAGATCTAAGTCTCCGTATAACAGAGCTTTTGACCCCACATATTACCATCGTTTTCCATGAAATTCGAGTATGTCATACTACAAGATGTTAGCTTAAACTTCCATGAAGACACCGAAGCCAAAATCGCACTCCAAGTACACATGCAAGCTCGAATAAGATACTGTCTACCACCAACCGAACGGAAACAGCCACATAACATGAACACATT
Source organism: Eucalyptus paniculata subsp. matutina (assembly GCA_017140255.1). Taxonomy (NCBI): domain Eukaryota; kingdom Viridiplantae; phylum Streptophyta; class Magnoliopsida; order Myrtales; family Myrtaceae; genus Eucalyptus; species Eucalyptus paniculata. The sequence goes on from CM029435.1 coordinate 17,640,831, forward strand.
CAACTCTTACTTCGGTATTTCGCCCAAATCACCCCTAAAACCGAACATGCAACCATCAAACAACATGCAAGAGAAGTAAAGGACCCCCCACTTGCCTCCAAAATGAACGAACAGCAAGCACAAGGCGGCGACGGCGAGACACAGCGGCGGCAACTCTCGGCTCCACCTCCTCTCTCTCGGTCCTTCTCTTCCGCTCAAGCCCTCTCTCTCTCGCACACTTCTCTCTTGGACGGAAATGAAGCAAGAACCGGCCACTCTCTCTCCTAATCCCCTTTTATATCCCCTCAATTGCAATGATTAATCCACCTCAACCATGGCCAATGCATGAGGACTTGTCTTGCCACTTGTAATTCTTGTTTTTAAATTTGAACTTCAATGGGCTTGGGCTTAGGCCCAACCGGCCATTCCCCCTTGGGCTGGTCGAGCTCCCCTTCTTGGGCCCAATGGGCCGACTAGCTTGGCCCACCAAGCTTTAGGCTAATGGGCCCAAGGCCCATTTCGAAAATAACCCTATTTTCTCTCCTTTTTTTTTTTTTGAATTCCTTTTAATTAATATTTCTAAATTCAAATTTCATCTTGGCCAAAGTCTTGGGATATTTTTAATCATTGAAATTTAAATCATATGGCCAAGCATTTTAAATTTAAATTTCCACAACACAAGCAAAATTCATCAAATTAAAAGACAAATTGGCCAAAGCATAAGCCATAAAATTCTATCACCTAATTAAAGACATTTGACACACCTTAAGGCTTGGCTTTGAATTTCCGGGATGCCACAACATGATTCTCCTTAGGCGTTGTTCGTGCGTTTTAATCAAAAATCTAAACATAAAAGGGAGTTAAACGAAATACCTCTCGAAGCGCGCTTTGAAACAAGTCGATTCGGATGTTCTACAGTATGAGTCCCACAAGCGTCGAACCTCTAGTTCAGACACACCAACAACGAACGTCGAACGGAAGAGAGAAATTTCGGATATCCACCACTTTGATCGTGCTAGCAATCACGTGGAAAGAATCCGTCGCATTCTTGATGTATAGTAGTCACGGCCCGAACGAGAGAATTGTTTCTCTTCCTCGTGTCTCAAAGACACAAGAACACACGCACACTTTTTCTCAATATTCAGCAACTAGAGAATTCCAAATTTTTGTTCATGGTGAAGAGTGGATCTGGAACAAGAAGACAAAACACACGAAGTCTCTTTTTCCAATTTTTCAGCAGCATTTTTTACTCTCGTCCCTCAATGGTTTTTATAGAAAAAAAACCGACCAGCAACGGTTGCTAATCGATGGACGATCAGCAACCGTTGCTGATCGTCCATAATTGACGATCGTGCATGAGCGATTGCTCATGCACGATGGTCGTGCTGCTCATGCACGATGGTCGTGCACAAGCAACCGCTCATGCACGATCTTTGCATGATGGTCAGCAGTTGCTGACCATCAATGCTTCGTGCATAATGGTCAGCAACCGCTGACCATTACGCTTCGTGCATGTGCACGAATTTGTGCACATGCATGAAGCTTTAATTAATTTTTTTTTAATAAACAAGTTAATTTAGGGCATAATACTACTAACAGGTTATGATGCACTGTTCCAAATAGACCTAAAGCATTGGTGTAAGGCATTCTTCAGCGAGGAATTCAAGTGTGATAACATTGATAACAACATCTACGAAGCATTCAATGGGAGAATAATAGATACCGGATGTAAACCAATTATCTCGATGCTTGAAGATATACGGGTTTTGGTCATGACTCGGCTGCACAGACAATGAGATGACATTGCAAAGTGGACTAAGCAATATGGTCCTAGGATTGCTAAGAAATTGGATGACAACTTGGCTGCAAGTAGGTATTGTCATCCCATTTGGAATGGGGATGAAGGATATGAGATAATGAAGGGTTCCGATAAGTATGTTGTCCATTTAGTTACGATGAAGTGTTCATGTAGAGCATGGAAACTCAGTTGAATTCCTTGTGCACATGCCATATGTGCAATTCAATTGAAGGGCCACAACACAAAAGACTACCTTGATGATTGGTATAAGAAACCAAAATATCTTGCTTCGTATCAATTCATGTTGCAGCCAGTTAGAAGTAGCAAGTTCTGGGAGCCAACAGATTGCACAGCACGTCAACCTTTACCACTAAAGAAGAGAATGGGAAGACCAAAGAAAAAAGGAAAAATGACGGAGGGAGATGACTCATGTCACCGTAGGATGAATAGGATGGGTGTACCGATAAAGTGCTCTTTTTGCCACATAGCAGGGCACAATATTAAGGGTTGTCAATTAAAGAGCCACCTACAAGAAGGCTATCTACAAGATGCCTAGCTGAAGAATTGATCGAAGAAGCCCCTTCTGTAGCTGAACAGCCACAAGAGCTAAAGAAATCACATGCGAGAAAAAGATGCAACCAATCACAAGTACCTGAAAGTGACGCTCCCCTTCAAACAAGAGGGGTTCTTGGGAAGAGGCTAAAACAATATGGTTATGGCCTTTATACAGATGACTATTCTGGAACAGTTATTCTTAATGTAAGTTTTATAGGCTGCATTTAATTTAATTTATAGTGCAAACTTTTGTTGATAATTGAGTTTTCTTTTTGAAGCTTGGGAGAAGTTCAAAGGTTCTTATCTTTCAAGGCCGAACTCAAGAATCAATGGTTGTGTCATCAAAGAAGAAGACATTGCCTACACCAACAAGAAAGAAGAATAAAAAGAACCTAGTTGCAAGTCCATCCGAATTAGTTCAGCCTACAACAATTGCATCTCCTTTTGAATCAGTTTAGCCCAGGACAATTGTAGCTCCATTAGACTCAACGCATCCCACGACAGTTGAAGAAGAAGTCTCACGTCCAGTTAGAAAAAGTGCAAGGATTATAAATCAAGTGCGAAGTCCATGAAAACGAGCACGAACAGGAGGCATTGTGCATATTGATTGATGAAATGTGATGTGAAATGGTTTGTGGGGTTGAGAAGTCAGTTGTAAACATTTGTGGATGTTTGTTTTTTTTTAATTTTTTATTTTATAATAGTTTGTCATCGAGTTAGTTGAGTTTGTGAGACTTCATTTGTCATTGAGTTTGTGAGACAGATGTTCAAAATCAATGAAATGGTTGCTGCATATCATTTTTGGCATGCCTTTTTCTTTTACTTATTGCTACTTCTATTGGTGGATATGTGGTGGTGACTGGGGTGCTCGTGTGGCTGGTGGTGGCTGGTGGTGAAAAGCCTGGTGGTGGTGGGTTGGGTTGGAGGTTTTTGCTGCACTTGGTGCAAGATGTATGTGCAATCTGGTGTAAGACACCTTACACTTGCAACTTATGCAGCAACATACCACCAGCATAAGGGTGGCTGGTGGTGGCTCAGGTGGATGCTTAGGATGCCCGGTGGTGATGATGGCTGGAGATGGTGGCCAGTGGTGGGCAGTGGTGGTGACTGGTAGTAGCCGATGTGTAAAAAAAAAATGCCACTTAACTGATCACATTCTAAAAAGCCTAGCACTTTTAACAATAAGTGTCACTTAATCTATCCTTTTAATAATAACTTGACACTTAAATGACTCTTTGTCTATCACGACTGGTACTTAAGTGATCACTAGATACAACTTATTGCACTCGAGTAATCACTCGTGTTTGTTCTATGTATATGGTGGTTTGCAGTAAAACAAAGAAGCTACTGATTTACACATTTGCTGCTGGTTTACACATTTATTGCTGATTTACATTCAATTCAAGTAAAATAGTCACCACAACACATTGACCTAATATACATTCCATCATCATTGATTTATATTTGAGAATAAGCAAAAACTGTCGAAATCATTCATTCATTAATTCAAAACCAGTACATTTCCCCACACATTTACAACTATGGCAATTGGAGAAACTTCTTCTCATCTTGTAGTCCTTTACATTGCATCATAAAGTAGGATAGACAAAAAAACAACAACACAATAAACGCTTGGTAACACTTCCGTTCGATTTTCATTTTTGAAACTTCATTCTTCAAATGTTTAACAGAAGATGCTTGAGCTTGAGCTTGTATTGAGTCAACATCGTCCCAGTCGTCCACAAGTGTAAATGGAGGTTGATGACATCCATCAAGTAGGTTCAATATCACCTCTGTGGCTCGGTGAGAGAATTTCGCACTGACCCATTTGAAGTATTTGCACTTAGAGCCTTCTCTATATCGGGCACATTCATAGAATCATCTCCTAAGATTCGTTCGAGTCCATGATGTTCTTCTTGGACTTGGTAACCCACAAAAACAAAAAAGCTTGACTTCTCCTTCGCTTCTGCGAGAGAAATTTGAGCCGCTGCTGAAAGTCCTGCTCTCCATTTCCAATATTCGGTGGTAAAATTTGGGGCAAATCGTACTAGGGTGCGGAATTAGGGCTCCAACGCTTCAATGGCATTTTGCCCGATTTAGGGTTTTAGATTTAGGGCAAATGGGGAAGACGACAGCATTTTGGTTGATTTAAGGGCTCTATTTTACGCGAACACCTGAAACGACGTCATTTGGGGTGAATTCGAGCTGACTTAGCTCTTCGGAGAGACACATCAACAAGAGATATTAATATTTTAATGCCACATATGATTTTCGGCCAGCTTCGTCAGAGATGGCACTCAGGTGTCTTACTTTTCTTAAAATGTGGTACTTAAGTGTACATTTTGTAATTTATGACACTTAAGTGTCCCTTTGGGCAAAGGTATGGCACTTGAAGCGTTCTTTTGCCGTAGAATTTCCTTTGCTTTTCTTTCCCAATCTTCAATTTCACTTGTGCAGAAAGTTTATTCTCTTTCCTGCTCACCCTCTAACTGAGAATCACATTATTGTGGCTTGATTTTATATAAGCACACTTCCCAAATCTTCAATTTCACACATTCAAAAAGTTGATTCTCTTTCCTTCTCCCCCTCTAGCCAAGAATCACATTCTCAATTTGATCAGATTTATGGCTTCATTTTATAAAGGCACTCTTCCCAAATCTTCGATTTGACACATTTAAAAAGTTGATTCTCTTTCTTTCTCCCCTTATGGCTGAGAATTACATTCTCAATTTGATCGAGTTTGTGGATTAATTTTATCAATGCACTCATTCCTAATCTTTGAGTTCGCAATTTGCAAAAATTGATTCTCTTTCCTTCTCCCCCTCTAGCCGAGAATCACATTCTCACTCTAATCAGATTTGTGGCTTGATTTTATAAATGCACTATTCCTTAATATTTGAGTTCAAAATTTGAAAAAGTTGATTCTATTTCCTTCTCCTCCTTTTGCCGAGAATCACATTCTTAATTTGATCAGATTTGTGGCTTGATTTTATAAACGCACTTTTACCTAATCAATGATTTCACACATTCAAAAATTTGATCCTTTCCTTCTCCCACTTTAGCTAAGAATTACATTATAAATTTGATCAAATTTGTGCCTTGATTTTATAAATGCACTATTCACTAAGCTTGATTTTAAAAAAAACACTCTTCCCTAATCTTTGACTTCGCAATTTGTAAAACTTGATTCTCTCTCCTTCTCCCCCTTTGGCTGAGAATCACATTCTCAATTTGATCAGATTTGTGGCTTAATTTTATAAATGTACTATTCCCTAATCTTCGATTTCAAAGTTTCAAAAAAGTCTTAGAATTACATTCTAAATTTGATCATATTTGTGGCTTGATTTTATAAATGCACTCTTCCCTACTATTTGAGCTCAAAATTTGAAAAAGTTGATTCTATTTCCTTCTCCTCCTTTGGCAAAGAATCACATTCTCAATTTGATCAGATTTGTGGCTTGATTTTATAAATGCACTCTTCCCTAATATTTGAGTTCAAAATTTGAAAAAGTTGATTCTATTTCATTCTCCTCTATTGGATCCTTTCCTTCTCACACTTTGGCTAAGAATTACATTATAAATTTGATCAAATTTGTGCCTTGATTTTATAAATGCACTATTCACTAAGCTTGATTTTAAAAAAAGCACTCTTCCCTAATCTTTGACTTCGCAATTTGTAAAAGTTGATTCTCTCTCCCTCTCCCCCTTTGGCTGAGAATCACATTCTCAATTTGATCAGATTTGTGGCTTCATTTTATAAATGCACTCTTACCTAATATTTGAGTTCAAATTTTGAAAAAGTTGATTCTATTTCCTTCTCTTGCTTTGGCCGAGAATCACATTCTCAATTTGATAAGATTTGTGGCTTGATTTTACAAATGCACTCTTACCTAATATTTGAGTTCAAAATTTGAAAGAGTTGATTCTATTTCACTCTCCTCCTTTGGCCGAGAATCAAATTCTCAATTTGATTAGATTTGTGGCTTGATTTTATACACGCACCATTCCCTAATATTTGAATTCAAAATTTGAAAAAGTTCATTCTATTTCTTTCTTGTCCTTTGGCCAAGAATCACATGTTTAATTTCATCAGATTTGTGGCTTGATTTTTTAAACGTACTTTTACCTAATCAATGATTCCACACATTCAAAAAGTTCATCCTTTCCTTCTCCTGCTTTGGCTGAGAATTACATTTTAAATTTGATCAAATTTGTGCCATGATTTTATAAATGCACTCTTCCCAAAGCTTGATCTTATAAAAAACACCCTTCCCTAATCTTAGAGTTTGCAATTTGTAAAAGTTGATTCTCTGTCCTTCTCCCCCTTTGGCTGAGTGTCACATTCCCAATTTGATCAGATTTGTGGCATGATTTTATAAATGCACTCTTCCCAAATATTTGAGTTCAAAATTTGAAAATGTTGATTCTATTTCCATCTCCTCCTTTGGCTGAGAATCGCATTATGAATTTGCTCAGATTTGGGGCTTGATTTATAAATGCACTCCTCCTTGATATTTGAGTTCAAAATTTGAAAGAGTTGATTCTATTTAATTCTCATCCTTTGGCCGAGAATCAGATTCTTAATTTGATCAGATTTGTCCCTTGATTTTATAAACGCACTTTTACCTAATCAATGATTTCTGAGATTCAAAAAGTTGATTCTTTCCTTCTCCTGCTTTTGCTGTGAATTACATTTTAAATTTGATCAAATTTGTGCCTTGATTTTAGAAATGCACTCTTCCTAAAGCTTGATCTTATAAAAAACACTCGTTCCTAATCTTTGAGTTCGCAATTTGTAAAAGTTGTTTCTCTGTCCTTCTCCCCCGGGCCGAGTATCACATTCCCAATTTGATCAGATTTGTGGCATGATTTTATAAATGCACTCTTCCCTAATATTTGAGATCAAAATTTGAAAATGTTGATTCTATTTCCATCTCCTCCTTTGGCTGAGAATCGCATTCTCAATTTGCTCAGATTTGGGGCTTGATTTATAAATGCACTCCTCCCTGATATTTGAGTTCAAAATTTGAAAGACTTGATTCTATTTCATTCGCCTCCCTTGGCCGAGAATCACATTCTCAATTTGATAAGATTTGTGGCTTGATTTTATACACGCACCATTCCCTAATATTTGAGTTCAAAATTTGAAAAAGTTCATTCTATTTCCGTCTTAATTTGACCAGATTTGTGCCTTGATTTTATAAACGCACTTTTACCTAATCAATGATTTCACACATTCAAAAAGTTGATTCTTTCCTTCTCCTGCTTTGGCTGCAAATTACATTTTAAATTTGATCAAATTTTGCCATGATTTTATAAATGCACTCTTCCCAAAGCTTGATCTTATAAAAAACACCCTTCCCTAATCTTTGAGTTTGCAATTTGTAAAAGTTGATTCTCTCTCATTCTCTCCGTTTGTCTGAGAATCACATTCTCGACTTCATCAGAATTATGGCATGATTTTATAGATACACTCTTCTGTAATATTTGAGTTCAAAATTTGAAAATGTTGATTCTATTTCCTTCCCCACCTTTGGCCGAGAATCACAGTCTCAATTTGATAAGATTTGGGGTTTGATTTATAAATGCACTCCTCCCTAATATTTGAGTTCAAAATTTGAAAGAGTTCATTCTATTTCATTCTCCTACTTTGGCCGAGAATCACACTCTCAATGTGATTAGTTTTATGGCTTGATTTTATACATGCACCATTCCCTAATATTTGAGTTCAAAATTTGAAAAAGTTGATTCTATTTCTCTCTTGTCCTTTGGCCAAATATCACATTCTTAATTTGATCATATTTGTGGCTTGATTTGATAAACGCAGATTTACCTAATCAATGATTTCACACATTCAAAAAGTTGATCCCTTCCTTCTCCTGCTTTAGCTGAGAATTACATTTGAAATTTGATCAAATTGGTGCCTTGATTTTATAAATGCACTCTTCCCAAAGCTTGATCTTATAAAAAACACACTTCCCTAATCTTTGAGTTCGCAATTTGTAAAAGTTGATTCTCTGTCCTGCTCCCCCTTTGGCTAAGAATCACATTCCCAATTTGATCAGATTTGTGGCATGATTTTATAAATGGACTCTTCTCAAATATTTGAGCTCAAAATTTGAAAATGTTGATTCTATTTCCATCTCCTCCTTTGGCCGAGAATCACATTCTCAATTTGCTCGGATATGGGGCTTGATTTATAAATGCACTGCTCCCTGATATTTGAGTTCAAAATTTGAAAGAGTTGATTCTATTTCATTCTCCTCCTTTGGCCGAGAATCACATTCTCAATTTGATCAGATTTGTGGGTTGATTTTATACACGCACCATTCCCTAATATTTGAGTTCAAAATTTGAAAAAGTTGATTCAATTTCTTTCTTGTCCTTTGGCCAAGAATCACATTCTTAATTTGATCAGATTTGTAGCTTGATTTTATCAATGCACTTTTACCTAATCAATGATTTCACACATTCAAAAAGTTGATGCTTTCCTTCTCCTGCTTTGGCTGAGAATTACATTTTGAATTTGATCAAATTTGTGCCCTGATTTTATAAATGCACTCTTCCTAAAGCTTAATCTTATAAAAAACACTCTTCCCTAATCTTTGAGTTCGCAATTTGTAAAAGTTGATTCTCTCTCCTTCTCCCTGTTTGGCTGAGAATCACATTCTCAATTTGATCAGATTTGTGGCATGATTTTATAAATGCACTCTTCCTTAAGATTTGAGTTCAAAATTTGAAAAGGTTGATACAATTTCCTTCTCCTCCTTTGGCCGAGAATCACATTGTTAATTTGATCAGATTTGTGGCTTGAGTTTATAAATGCACTTTTACCTAATCAATGATTTCACACATTCAAAAAGTTGATCCCTTTCCTTCTCCGATTTTGGCTGAGAATTACATTTTAAATTTGATCAAATTTGTGCCTTCATTTTATAAATGCACTCTTCCCAAAGCTTGATCTTATAAAAAACACTCTTCCCTAATCTTTGAGTTCGCAATTTGTAAAACTTGATTCTCTGTCCTGCTCCCCCTTTGGCTGAGAATCACATTCCCAATTTGATCAGATTTGTGGCATGATTTTATAAATGCACTCTTCTCTAATATTTGAGTTCAAAATTTGAAAATGTTGATTCTATTTCCATCTCCCCCTTTGGCCGAGAATCACATTCTCAATTTGCTCAGATTTGGGGCTTGATTTATAAAAGCACTCCTCCTTGATATTTGAGTTCAAAATTTGAAAGAGTTGATTCTATTTAATTCTCCTCCTTTGGCCGAGAATTAGATTCTTAATTTGATCAGATTTGTCCCTTGATTTTATAAAAGCACTTTTACCTAATCAATGATTTCACACATTCAAAAAGTTGATTCTTTCCTTCTCCTGCTTTTGCTGTGAATTACATTTTAAATTTGATCAAATTTGTGCCTTGATTTTAGAAATGCACTCTTCCTAAAGCTTGATCTTATAAAAAACACTCGTTCCTAATCTTTGAGTTCGCAATTTGTAAAAGTTGTTTCTCTGTCCTTCTCCCCCTTTGGCTGAGTATCACATTCCCCATTTGATCAGATTTGTGGCATGATTTTATAAATGCACTCTTCCCTAATATTTGAGTTCAAAATTTGAAAATGTTGATTCTATTTCCATCTCCTCCTTTGGCTGAGAATCGCATTCTCAATTTGCTCAGATTTGGGGCTTGATTTATAAATGCACTCCTCCCTGATATTTGAGTTCAAAATTTGAAAGACTAGATTCTATTTCATTCGCCTCCCTTGGCCGAGAATCACATTCTCAATTTGATAAGATTTGTGGCTTGATTTTATACACGCACCATTCCCTAATATTTGAGTTCAAAATTTGAAAAAGTTCATTCTATTTCCGTCTTAATTTGACCAGATTTGTGCCTTGATTTTATAAACGCACTTTTTCCCAATCAATGATTTCACACATTCAAAAAGTTGATTCTTTCCTTCTCCTGCTTTGGTTACAAATTACATTTTAAATTTGATCAAATTTTGCCATGATTTTATAAATGCACTCTTCCCAAAGCTTGGTCTTATAAAAAACACCCTTCCCTAATCTTTGAGTTTGCAATTTGTAAAAGTTGATTCTCTCTCATTCTCTCCGTTTGTCTGAGAATCACATTCTCAACTTCATCAGAATTATGGCATGATTTTAAAGATACACTCCTCTGTAATATTTGAGTTCAAAATTTGAAAATGTTGATTCTATTTCCTTCCCCACCTTTGGCCGAGAATCACAGTCTCAATTTGATAAGATTTGGGGTTTGATTTATAAATGCACTCCTCCCTAATATTTGAGTTCAAAATTTGAAAGAGTTGATTCTATTTCATTCTCCTACTTTGGCCGAGAATCACACTCTTAATGTGATCAGTTTTATGGCTTGATTTTATACATGCACCATTCCCTAATATTTGAGTTCAAAATTTGAAAAAGTTGATTCTATTTCTCTCTTGTCCTTTGGCCAAATATCACATTCTTAATTTGATCATATTTGTGGCTTGATTTGATAAACGCAGATTTACCTAATCAATGATTTCACACATTCAAAAAGTTGATCCCTTCCTTCTCCTGCTTTAGCTGAGAATTACATTTGAAATTTGATCAAATTGGTGCCTTGATTTTATAAATGCACTCTTCCCAAAGCTTGATCTTATAAAAAACACACTTCCCTAATCTTTGAGTTCGCAATTTGTAAAAGTTGATTCTCTGTCCTGCTCCCCCTTTGGCTAAGAATCACATTCCCAATTTGATCAGATTTGTGGCATGATTTTATAAATGGACTCTTCTCAAATATTTGAGCTCAAAATTTGAAAATGTTGATTCTATTTCCATCTCCTCCTTTGGCCGAGAATCACATTCTCAATTTGCTCAGATTTGGGGCTTGATTTATAAATGCACTCCTCCCTAATATTTGAGTTCAAAATTTGAAAGAGTTGATTCTATTTCATTCTCCTCCTTTGGCCGAGAATCACATTCTCAATTTGATCAGATTTGTGGCTTGATTTTATACACGCACCATTCCCTAATATTTGAGTTCAAAATTTGAAAAAGTTGATACTATTTCCATCTTGTCCTTTGGCCGAGAATCACATTCTTAATTTGATCAGATTTGTGGCTTGATTTTATACACACACATTTACCTAATCAATGATTTCACACATTCAAAAAGTTGATGCTTCCCTTCTCCTGCTTTGGCTGAGAATCACATTTCAAATTTGATAAAAATTTGTGCGCTGATTTTATAAATGCACTCTTCCCAAAGCTTGATCTTATAAAAAACACTCTTCCCTAATCTTTGAGTTCGCAATTTGTAAAAGTTGATTCTCTCTCCTTCTCCCTGTTTGGCTTAGAATCACATTCTCAATTTGATCAGATTTGTGGCATGATTTTATTAATGCACTCTTCCTTAAGATTTGAGTTCAAAATTTGAAAAAGTTGATACAATTTCCTTCTCCTCCTTTGGCCGAGAATCACATTCTTAATTTGATCAGATTTGTGGCTTGAGTTTGTAAATGCACTTTTACCTAATCAATGATTTCACACATTCAAAAAGTTGATCCCTTTCCTTCTCCGATTTTGGCTGAGAATTACATTTTAAATTTGATCAAATTTGTGCCTTCATTTTATAAATGCACTCTTCCCAAAGCTTGATCTTATAAAAAACACTCTTCCCTAATCTTTGAGTTCGCAATTTGTAAAACTTGATTCTCTGTCCTGCTCCCCCTTTGGCTGAGAATCACATTCCCAATTTGATCAGATTTGTGGCATGATTTTATAAATACACTCTTCTCTAATATTTGAGTTCAAAATTTGAAAATGTTGATTCTATTTCCATCTCCCCCTTTGGCTGAGAATCACATTCTCAATTTGCTCAGATTTGGGGCTTGATTTATAAATGCACTGCTCCCTGATATTTGAGTTCAAAATTTGAAAGAGTTGATTCTATTTCATTCTCCTCCTTTGGACGAGAATCACATTCTCAATTTGATAAGATTTGTGGCTTGACTTTATACACGCACCATTCCCTAATATTTGAGTTCAAAATTTGAAAAAGTTGATACTATTTCCTTCTTGTCCTTTGGCCGACAATCACATTTTTAATTTTATCAGATTTGTGGCATGATTTTATTAGCGCACATTTACCTAATCGATGATTTCACATATTCAAAAAGTTGATGCTTTCCTTCTCCTGCTTTGGCTGAGAATTACATTTCAAATTTGATAAAATTTGTGCCCTTGATTTTATAAATCCACTCTTCCCAAAGCTTGATCTTACAAAAAACACTCTTCCCTAAGCTTTGAGTTCGCAATTTGAAAAACTTGATTCTCTGTCCTTCTCCCCCTTTGGCTGAGTATCACATTCCCAATTTGATCAGATTTGCGGCATGATTTTATAAATGCACTCTTCCCTAATATTTGAGTTCAAAATTTGACAATGTTGATTCTATTTCCATCTCCTCCTTCGGCTGAGAATCGCATTGTCAATTTGCTCAGATTTGGGGCTTGATTTATAAATGCACTCCTCCTTGATATTTGAGTTCAAAATTTGAAAGACCTGATTCTATTTCATTCGCCTCCTTTGGCCGAGAATCACATTCTTTATTTAATCAGATTTGTGGCTTGATTTTATACACGCACCATTCCCTAATATTTGAGTTCACAATTTGAAAAAGTTGATTCTATTTCCCTCTTGTCCTTTGGCCGACAATCACATTCTTAATTTGACCAGATTTGCGCCTTGATTTTATAAACGCACTTTTACCTAATCAATGATTTCACACATTCAAAAAGTTGATTCTTTCATTCTCCTGCTTTGGATGCAAATTACATTTTAAATTTGATCAAATTTTGCCATGATTTCATAAATGCACTCTTCCCAAATCTTGATCTTATAAAAAACACCCTTCCCTAATCTTTGAGTTTGCAATTTGTAAAAGTTGATTCTCTCTCAATCTCTCCATTTGGCTGAGAATCACATTCTCAACTTCATCAGAATTATGGCATGATTTTATAGATACACTCTTCCCTAATATTTGAGTTCAAAATTTGAAAATGTTGATTCTATTTCCATCTCCTCCTTTGGGTGAGAATCGCATTCTCAATTTGCTCAGATTTGGGGCTTGATTTATAAATGCACTCCTCCCTGATATTTGAGTTCAAAATTTGAAAGAGTTGATTCTATTTCATTCGCCTCCCTTGGCCGAGAATCACATTCTTAATTTGATCAGATTTGTGGCTTGATTTTATACACGCACCAATCCCTAATATTTGAGTTCAAAATTTGAAAAAGTTCATTCTATTTACGTCTTAATTTAACCAGATTTGTGGCTTGATTTGATAAACGCACTTTTACCTAATCAATGATTTCACGCATTCAAAAAGTTGATTCTTTCCTTCTCCTGCTTTGGCTGCAAATTACATTTTAAATTTGATCAAATTTTGCCATGATTTTACAAATGCACTCTTCCCAAAGCTTGATCTTATAAAAAACACCCTTCCCTAATCTTTGAGTTTGCAATTTGTAAAAGTTGATTCTCTCTCATTCCCTCCGTTTGTCTGAGAATCACATTCTCAACTTCATCAGAATTATGGCATGATTTTATAGATACACTCTTCCGTAATATTTGAGTTCAAAATTTGAAAATGTTGATTCTATTTCCTTCCCCACCGTTGGCCGAGAATCACAGTCTCAATTTGATAAGATTTAGGGTTTGATTTATAAATGCACTCCTCCCTAATATTTGAGTTCAAAATTTGAAAGAGTTGATTCTATTTCATTCTCCTACTTTGGCCGAGAATCAGATTCTCAATGTGATCAAATTTGTGGCTTGATTTTATACATGCACCATTCCTTAATATTTGAGTTCAAAATTTGAAAAAGTTGGTTCTTTTTCTCTCTTGTCTTTTGGCCAAGAGTCACATTCTTAATATGATCAGATTTGTGGCTTGATTTTATAAACGCACATTTACCTAATCAATGATTTCACACATTCAAAAAGTTGATCCTTTCCTTCTCCGGTTTTGGCTGAGAATTACATTTTAAATTTGATCAAATTTGTGCCTTGATTTTATAAATGCACTCTTCCCAAAGCTTGATCTTATAAAAGACACACTTCCCTAATCTTTGAGATCCCAATTTGTAAAAGGTTATTCTCTGTCCTGCTCCCCCTTTGGCTGAGAATCACATTCCCAATTTGATCAGATTTGCGGCATGATTTTATAAATGCACTCTTCTCTAATATTTGAGTTCAAAATTTGAAAATGTTGATTCTATTTCCATCTACCACTTTGGCAGAGAATCACGTTCTCAATTTGCTCAGATTTGGGGCTTGATTTATGAATGCACTGCTCCCTGATATTTTTAGTTCAAAATTTGAAAGAGTTGATTCGATTTCATTCTCCTCCTTTGGACGAGAATCACATTCTCAATTTGATAAGATTTGTGGCTTGATTTTATACACGCACCATTCCCTAATATTTGAGTTCAAAATTTGAAAAAGTTGATACTATTTCCATCTTGTCCTTTGACCCACAATCACATTATTAATTTGATCAGATTTGTGGCTTGATTTTATAAACGCACTTTTACCTAATGAATGATTTCACACATTCAAGAAGTTGATCCTTTCCTTCTCCGGTTTTGGCTGAGAATTACATTTTAAATTTGATCAAATTTGTGCCTTGATTTTATAAATGCACTCTTCCCAAAGCTTGATCTTATAAAAAACACTCTTCCCTAATCTTTGAGTTCGCAATTAAAACTTTATTGTCTCTCCTTCTCCCGTTTGGCTGAGAATCACATTCTCAATTTGATCGAATTGTGGAATGATTTTGCAAATGCACTCTTCCCTATTATTTGAGTTCAAAATTTGAAAATGTGGATTCTATTTCCTTTGTCTCCTTTCGCCGAGAGTCACATTCTCAATTTGCTCAGATTTGGGGCTTGATTTACAAATGCACTGCTCCCTGATATTCAGGTTCAAAATTTGAAAAACTTTATAGTCTCTCCTTCTCCCGTTTGGCTGAGAATCACATTCTCAATTTGATCGATTTGTGGCTTGATTTTTTAAATGCACTCATCCCTATTATTTGAGTTCAAAAATTGAAAATGTGGATTCTATTTCCTTCCCCTACTTTCGCCGAGAATCACATTATCAATTTGCTCAGATTTGGGGCTTGATTTATAAATGCATTGCTCCCTAATATTCGAGTTCAATATTTGAAAGAGTTGATTCTATTTCATTCTCCTCTTTGGACGAGAATCACATTCTCACCCTTGGACGAGAATCACATTCTCAATTTGATCAGATTTGTGGCTTGATTTTATACACTCACCATTCCCTAATATTTGAGTTCAAAATTTGAAAAAGTTGATACTATTTCCTTCTTGTCCTTTGGCCGAGAATCACATTCTTAATTTGATCAGATTTGTGGCTTGATTTTATAAATGCACTTTTACCTAATCAATGATTGCACACATGCAAAAAGTTGATCCTTTCCTTCTCTTGCTTTGGCTGAGAATTACATTTTAAATTTGATGAAATTTGTACATAGATTTTATAAATGCACTCTTCCCGAGCTTGATCTTATAAAATACACTCTTCCCTAATCTTTGAGCTCTTAATTTGTAAAAGTTGATTCTCTCTCCTTCTCCCGTTTGGCTGAGAACCACATTCTCAATTTGATCAGATTTGTGGCATGATTTTATAAATGCACTATTCCTTAATATTTGAGTTCAAAATTAGAAAATGTTGATTCTATTTCCTTCTCCTCCTTTGGCCGAGAATCACATTCTCAAGTTGATTAGATTTGTGGCTTCATTTTTTAAATGCACTGTTCTGTAATATTTGAGCTCAAAATTTGACAGAGTTAAATCTATTTCATACTCCTCCTTTGGCCGAGAATCACATTCGTAATTTGATCTGATTTGTGCCTTGATTTTATAGATGCACTCTTCCCAAAGCATGATCTTGTAAAAAGCACTCTTCCTTAATCTTTGAGTTCCCAATTTGTAAAAGTTGATTCTCTCTCCTTCTCCATGTTTGGCTGAGAATGACATTCTCAATTTGATCAGATTTGTGGCATGATTTTATAAATGCACTCTTCTCTAATATTTGAGTTCAAAATTTGAAAATGTTGATTCTATTTCCATCTACCACTTTGCAGAGAATCACGTTCTCAATTTGCTCAGATTTGGGGCTTGATTTATGAATGCACTGCTCCCTCGATATTTTTAGTTCAAAATTTGAAAGAGTTGATTCGATTTCATTCTCCTCCTTTGGACGAGAATCACATTCTCAATTTGATAAGATTTGTGGCTTGATTTTATACACGCACCATTCCCTAATATTTGAGTTCAAAATTTGAAAAAGTTGATACTATTTCCATCTTGTCCTTTGACCCACAATCACATTCTTAATTTGATCAGATTTGTGGCTTGATTTTATAAACGCACTTTTACCTAATGAATGATTTCACACATTGAAGAAGTTGATCCTTTCCTTCTCCGGTTTTGGCTGAGAATTACATTTTAAATTTGATCAAATTTGTGCCTTGATTTTATAAATGCACTCTTCCCAAAGCTTGATCTTATAAAAAACACTCTTCCCTAATCTTTGAGTTCGCAATTAAAACTTTATTGTCTCTCCTTCTCCCGTTTGGCTGAGAATCACATTCTCAATTTGATCAGAATTGTGGAATGATTTTGCAAATGCACTCTTCCCTATTATTTGAGTTCAAAATTTGAAAATGTGGATTCTATTTCCTTTGTCTCCTTTCGCCGAGAGTCACATTCTCAATTTGCTCAGATTTGGGGCTTGATTTACAAATGCACTGCTCCCTGATATTCAGGTTCAAAATTTGAAAAACTTTATAGTCTCTCCTTCTCCCCGTTTGGCTGAGAATCACATTCTCAATTTGATCAGATTTGTGGCTTGATTTTTTAAATGCACTCATCCCTATTATTTGAGTTCAAAAATTGAAAATGTGGATTCTATTTCCTTCCCCTACTTTCGCCGAGAATCACATTATCAATTTGCTCAGATTTGGGGCTTGATTTATAAATGCATTGCTCCCTAATATTCGAGTTCAATATTTGAAAGAGTTGATTCTATTTCATTCTCCTCCTTTGGACGAGAATCACATTCTCACCCTTGGACGAGAATCACATTCTCAATTTGATCAGATTTGTGGCTTGATTTTATACACTCACCATTCCCTAATATTTGAGTTCAAAATTTGAAAAAGTTGATACTATTTCCTTCTTGTCCTTTGGCCGAGAATCACATTCTTAATTTGATCAGATTTGTGGCTTGATTTTATAAATGCACTTTTACCTAATCAATGATTGCACACATGCAAAAAGTTGATCCTTTCCTTCTCTTGCTTTGGCTGAGAATTACATTTTAAATTTGATGAAATTTGTACATAGATTTTATAAATGCACTCTTCCCAGAGCTTGATCTTATAAAATACACTCTTCCCTAATCTTTGAGCTCGCAATTTGTAAAAGTTGATTCTCTCTCCTTCTCCCCGTTTGGTGAGAACCACATTCTCAATTTGATCAGATTTGTGGCATGATTTTATAAATGCACTATTCCTTAATATTTGAGTTCAAAATTAGAAAATGTTGATTCTATTTCCTTCTCCTCCTTTGGCCGAGAATCACATTCTCAAGTTGATTAGATTTGTGGCTTCATTTTTTAAATGCACTTTGTTCGTAATATTTGAGCTCAAAATTTGACAGAGTTAAATCTATTTCATACTCCTCCTTTGGCCGAGAATCACATTCGTAATTTGATCTGATTTGTGCCTTGATTTTATAGATGCACTCTTCCCAAAGCATGATCTTGTAAAAAGCACTCTTCCTTAATCTTTGAGTTCCCAATTTGTAAAAGTTGATTCTCTCTCCTTCTCCATGTTTGGCTGAGAATGACATTCTCAATTTGATCAGATTTGTGGCATGATTTTATAAATGCACTCTTCTCTAATATTTGAGTTCAAAATTTGAAAATGTTGATTCTATTTCCATCTACCACTTTGGCAGAGAATCACGTTCTCAATTTGCTCAGATTTGGGGCTTGATTTATGAATGCACTTTGCTCCCGATATTTTTAGTTCAAAATTTGAAAGAGTTGATTCTATTTCATTCTCCTCCTTTGGTCGAGAAGCACATTCTCAATTTGATTAGATTTGTGTCTTGATTTTATACACGCACTATTCCCTAATATTTGAGTTCAAAATTTGAAAAAGTTGATACTATTTCCTTCTTGTCCTTTGGCCGAGAATCACATTCTTCAATTGATCAGATTTGTGGCTTGATTTTATAAACGCACTTCTACCTAATCAATGATTTCACAAATTGAAGAAGTTGATCCTTTCCTTCTCCGGTTTTGGCTGAGAATTACATTTTAAATTTGATCAAATTTGTGCCTTGATTTTATAAATGCACTCTTCCCAAAGCTTGATCTTATAAAAAACACTCTTCCCTAATCTTTGAGTTCGCAATTAAAACTTTATTGTCTCTCCTTCTCCCCGTTTGGCTGAGAATCACATTCTCAATTTGATCAGAATTGTGGAATGATTTTGCAAATGCACTCTTCCCTATTATTTGAGTTCAAAATTTGAAAATGTGGATTCTATTTCCTTTGTCTCCTTTCGCCGAGAGTCACATTCTCAATTTGCTCAGATTTGGGGCTTGATTTACAAATGCACTTTGCTCCCCGATATTCAGTTCAAAATTTGAAAAACTTTATAGTCTCTCCTTCTCCCGTTTGGCTGAGAATCACATTCTCAATTTGATCAGATTTGTGGCTTGATTTTTTAAATGCACTCATCCCTATTATTTGAGTTCAAAAATTGAAAATGTGGATTCTATTTCCTTCCCCTACTTTCGCCGAGAATCACATTATCAATTTGCTCAGATTTGGGGCTTGATTTATAAATGCATTGCTCCCTAATATTCGAGTTCAATATTTGAAAGAGTTGATTCTATTTCATTCTCCTCCTTTGGACGAGAATCACATTCTCACCCTTGGACGAGAATCACATTCTCAATTTGATCAGATTTGTGGCTTGATTTTATACACTCACCATTCCCTAATATTTGAGTTCAAAATTTGAAAAAGTTGATACTATTTCCTTCTTGTCCTTTGGCCGAGAATCACATTCTTAATTTGATCAGATTTGTGGCTTGATTTTATAAATGCACTTTTACCTAATCAATGATTGCACACATGCAAAAAGTTGATCCTTTCCTTCTCTTGCTTTGGCTGAGAATTACATTTTAAATTTGATGAAATTTGTACATAGATTTTATAAATGCACTCTTCCCAGAGCTTGATCTTATAAAATACACTCTTCCCTAATCTTTGAGCTCGCAATTTGTAAAAGTTGATTCTCTCTCCTTCTCCCCGTTTGGCTGAGAACCACATTCTCAATTTGATCAGATTTGTGGCATGATTTTATAAATGCACTATTCCTTAATATTTGAGTTCAAAATTAGAAAATGTTGATTCTATTTCCTTCTCCTCCTTTGGCCGAGAATCACATTCTCAAGTTGATTAGATTTGTGGCTTCATTTTTTAAATGCACTGTTCTGTAATATTTGAGCTCAAAATTTGACAGAGTTAAATCTATTTCATACTCCTCCTTTGGCCGAGAATCACATTCGTAATTTGATCTGATTTGTGCCTTGATTTTATAGATGCACTCTTCCCAAAGCATGATCTTGTAAAAAGCACTCTTCCTTAATCTTTGAGTTCCCAATTTGTAAAAGTTGATTCTCTCTCCTTCTCCATGTTTGGCTGCGAATCACATTCTCAATTTGATCAGATTTGTGGCATGATTTTATAAATGCACTCATCCCTATTATTTGAGTTCAAAATTTGAAAATGTGGATTCTATTTCCTTCCCCTCCTTTCGCCGAGAATCACATTCCCAATGTGCTCAGATTTTGGGCTCGATTTAGAAATGCACTGCTCCCTGATATTCGAGTTCAAAATTTGAAAGAGTTGATTCTATTTCATTCTCCTCCTTTGGACGAGAATGACATTCTCAATTTGATCAGTTTTGTCGCTTGATTTTTTACACGCACCATTCCCTAATATTTTAATTCAAAATTTGAAAAACTTGATACTATTTGCTTCGTGTCCTTTGGCCGAGAATCACATTCTTAATTTGTTCATATTTGTGGCTTGATTTTAAAAATGCACTTTTACCTAATGAATGATTTCACACATTCAAAAAGTTGATCCTTTCCTTCTCTTGCATTGGCTGAGAATTACATTTTAAATTTGATCAAATTTGTGCCCTGATTTTATAAAAAACACTCTTCCCTAATCTCTGAGTTCGCAATTTGTAAAAGTTGATTCTCTCTCCTTCTCCCTGTTCGGCTGAGAATCACATTCTCAACTTGATCAGATTTGTGGCATGATTTTATAAATGCGCTCTTCCTTAAGATTTGAGTTCAAAATTTGAAAAAGTTGATACTATTTCCATCTTGTCTTTTGGCCGAGAATCACATTCTTAATTTGATCAGATTTGTGTCTTTATTATATAAATGCACTTTTACCTAATTAATGATTTCACATATTCAAGAAGTTGATCCTTTCCTTCTCCGGTTTTGGCTGAGAATTACATTTTAAATTTGATCAAATTTGTGGCATGATTTTATAAATGCACTCTTCCCAAAGCTTGATCTTATAAAAAACACTCTTCCCTAATCTTTGAGGTCGCAATTTGTAAAAGTTGATTCCCTCTCCTTCTCCCCGTTTGGCTGAGAATCACATTCTCAATTTGATCAGATTTGTGGCATGATTTTATAAATGCACTCTTCCCTAATATTTGAGTTCAAAATTTGAAAATGTTGAGTCTATTTCCTTCTCCTCCTTTGGCCGAGAATCACATTCTCTCTTTGCTCAGATTTGGGGCTTCATTTATAAATGCACTCCTCCCTAATATTTGAGTTCAAAATTTGAACGAGTTGATTCTA
Source organism: Eucalyptus paniculata subsp. matutina (assembly GCA_017140255.1). NCBI lineage: Eukaryota > Viridiplantae > Streptophyta > Magnoliopsida > Myrtales > Myrtaceae > Eucalyptus > Eucalyptus paniculata. The sequence goes on from CM029435.1 coordinate 17,662,176, forward strand.
TTTCATTCTCCTCCTTTGGCCGAGAATCACATTCTCAATTTGATCAGATTTGTGGCTTGATTTTATAAACGCCCTTTTACCTAATCAATGATTTCACAAATTCAAAAAGTTGATCCTTTCCTTCTCCGGCTTTGGCGGAGATCTACATTTTAAATTTGATCAAATTTGTGCCATGATTTTATAAATGCACTCTTCCCAAAGCTTGATCTTATAAAAAACACTCTTCCCTAATCTTTGAGTTCGCAATTTGTAAAAGTTGATTCTCTCTCCTTCTCCCCGTTTGGCTGAGAATCACATTCTCAATTTGATCAGATTTGTGGCATGATTTTATAAATGCACTCTTCCCTAATATTTGAGTTCAAAATTTGAAAATGTTGATTCTATTTCCTTCCCCTCTTTTGGCCGAGAATCACATTCTCAATTTGCTCAGATTTGGGGCTTGATTTATAAATGCACTCCTCCCTAATATTTCAGTTCAAAATTTGAACAAGTGAGTTCAAAATTTGAACAAGTGAGTCTATTTCATTCTCCTCCTTTGGCCGAGAATCACATTCTCAATTTGATCAGATTTGTGGCTTGATTTTATAAACGCCCTTTTACCTAATCAATGATTTCACACATTCAAATAGTTGAACCTTTCCTTCTGCGGCTTTGGCTGAGAATTACATTTTAAATTTGATCAAATTTGTGCGTTGATTTTATAAATGCACTGTTCCCAAAGCTTGAACTTATAAAAAACACTCTTCCCTAATCTTTGAGTTCGCAATTTGTAAAAGTTGATTCTCTCTCCTTCTCCTCGTTTGGTTGAGAATCACATTCTCAATTTGATCAGATTTGTGGCATGATTTTATAAATGCACTCTTCCCTAATATTCGAGTTCATAATTTGAAAATATTGATTCTATTTGCTTCTCCTCTATTAGCCAAGAATCACATTCTCAATTTGCTCAGATTTGGCACTTGATTTATAAATGCATTCCTCCCAAATATTTGAGTTCAAAATTTGAAAGAGTTGAGTCTATTTCATTCTCCTCCTTTGGCCGTGAATCACATTCTTAATCGATCGATTTGTGGCTTGATTTTATAAATGCGATTTTACCTAATCAATGATTTCACACATTGAAAAAGTTGATCATTTCCTTCTCCGGCTTTGGCTGAGAATTACATTTTAAATTTGATCAAATTTGTGCCTTGATTTTATAAATGCACTCTTCCCAAAGCTCGATCTTATAAAAAACACTCTTCCCTAATCTTTGAGTTCGTAATTTGTAAAAGTTGATTCTCTCTCCTTCTCCCCGTTTGGCTGAGAATCACATTCTCAATTGGATCAGATTTGTGGCATGATTTTACAAATGCACTCCTCCCTAATATTTCAGTTGAAAATTTGAAAGAGTTGATTCTATTTCATTCTCCTCCTTTGGCCGAGAATCACATTCTCAATTTGATCAGATTTGTGGCTTGATTTTATACACGCACCATTCCCTAATATTTGAGTTCAAAATTTGAAAAAGTTGATACTATTTCCTTCTTGTCCTCTGGCCAAAAATCACATTCTAAATTTGATCAGATTTGAGGCTTGATTTTATAAACGCACATTTACCTAATCAATGATTTCACACATTCAAAAAGTTGATGCTTTCCTTATCTTGCTTTGGCTGACAAATACATTTTAAATTTGATCAAATTTGTGCCTTGATTTTATAAATGCACTCTTACCAAAGCTTGATCTTATAAAAAACACTCTTCCCTAAGTTCGCAATTTGTAAAAGTTGATTCTCTCTCCTTCTCCCTGTTCGGCTGAGAATCACATTCTCAACTTGATCAGATTTGTGGCATGATTTTATAAATGCGCTCTTCCTTAAGATTTGAGTTCAAAATTTGAAAAAGTTGATACTATTTCCATCTTGTCTTTTGGCCGAGAATCACATTCTTAATTTGATCAGATTTGTGTCTTTATTATATAAATGCACTTTTACCTAATTAATGATTTCACATATTCAAGAAGTTGATCCTTTCCTTCTCCGGTTTTGGCTGAGAATTACATTTTAAATTTGATCAAATTTGTGGCATGATTTTATAAATGCACTCTTCCCAAAGCTTGATCTTATAAAAAACACTCTTCCCTAATCTTTGAGGTCGCAATTTGTAAAAGTTGATTCCCTCTCCTTCTCCCCGTTTGGCTGAGAATCACATTCTCAATTTGATCAGATTTGTGGCATGATTTTATAAATGCACTCTTCCCTAATATTTGAGTTCAAAATTTGAAAATGTTGATTCTATTTCCTTCTCCTCTATTGGGCAAGAATCACATTCTCAATTTGCTCAGATTTGGCGCTTGATTTATAAATGCACTCCTCCCAAATATTTGAGTTCAAAATTTGAACGAGTGAGTCTATTTCATTCTCCTCCTTTGGCCGAGAATCACATTCTCAATTTGATCAGATTTGTGGCTTGATTTTATAAACGCCCTTTTACCTAATCAATGATTTCACACATTCAAATAGTTCAACCTTTCCATCTGCGGCTTTGGCGGAGATCTACATTTTAAATTTGATCAAATTTGTGCCATGATTTTATAAATGCACTCTTCCCAAAGCTTGATCTTATAAAAAACACTCTTCCCTAATCTTTGAGTTCGCAATTTGTAAAAGTTGATTCTCTCTCCTTCTCCTCGTTTGGCTGAGAATCACATTCTCAATTTGATCAGATTTGTGGCATGATTTTATAAATGCACTCTTCCCTAATATTTGAGTTCAAAATTTGAAAATGTTGATTCTATTTCCTTCTCCTCTATTGGCCAAGAATCACATTCTCAATTTGCTCAGATTTGGCGCTTGATTTATAAATGCACTCCTCCCAAATATTTGAGTTCAAAATTTGAACAAGTGAGTTCAAAATTTGAACAAGTGAGTCTATTTCATTCTCCTCCTTTGGCCGAGAATCACATTCTCAATTTGATCAGATTTGTGGCTTGATTTTATAAACGCCCTTTTACCTAATCAATGATTTCACACATTCAAATAGTTGAACCTTTCCTTCTGCGGCTTTGGCTGAGAATTACATTTTAAATTTGATCAAATTTGTGCGTTGATTTTATAAATGCACTGTTCCCAAAGCTTGAACTTATAAAAAACACTCTTCCCTAATCTTTGAGTTCGCAATTTGTAAAAGTTGATTCTCTCTCCTTCTCCTCGTTTGGTTGAGAATCACATTCTCAATTTGATCAGATTTGTGGCATGATTTTATAAATGCACTCTTCCCTAATATTTGAGTTCATAATTTGAAAATATTGATTCTATTTGCTTCTCCTCTATTAGCCAAGAATCACATTCTCAATTTGCTCAGATTTGGCACTTGATTTATAAATGCATTCCTCCCAAATATTTGAGTTCAAAATTTGAAAGAGTTGAGTCTATTTCATTCTCCTCCTTTGGCCGTGAATCACATTCTTAATCTGATCAGATTTGTGGCTTGATTTTATAAATGCACTTTTACCTAGTCAATGATTTCACACATTGAAAAAGTTGATCATTTCATTCTCCAACTTTGGCTGAGAATTACATTTTAAATTTGATCAAATTTGTGCCCTGATTTTATAAATGCACTGTTCCCAAAGCTTGATCTTATAAAAAACACTCTTCCCTAATCTTTGAGTTCGCAATTTGTAAAAGTTGATTCTCTCTCCTTCTCCCCGTTTGGCTTAGAATCACATTCTTAATTTGATCATATTTGTGGCATGATTTTATAAATGCACTCCTCCCTAATATTTGAGTTCAAAATTTGAAAGAGTTGATTCTATTTCATTCTCCTCCTTTGGCCGAGAATCACATTCTCAATTTGATCAGATTTGTGGCTTGATTTTATACACGCACCATTCCCTAATATTTGAGTTCAAAATTTGAAAAAGTTGATTCTATTTCTTTCTTGTCCTTTGGCCAAAAATCACATTCTAAATTTGATCAGATTTGAGGCTTGATTTTATAAACGCACATTTACCTAATCAATGATTTCACACATTCAAAAAGTTGATGCTTTCCTTATCTTGCTTTGGCTGACAAATACATTTTAAATTTGATCAAATTTGTGCCTTGATTTTATAAATGCACTCTTACCAAAGCTTGATCTTATAAAAAACACTCTTCCCTAAGTTCGCAATTTGTAAAAGTTGATTCTCTCCTTCTCCCCGTTTGGCTTAGAATCACATTCTCAATTTGATCAGATTTGTGGGATGATTTTATAAATCCACTTTTCCTTAATATTTGAGTTCTAAATTTGAAAAAGTTTATACTATTTCCATCTTGTCCTTTGACCGAGAATCACATTCCTAATTTCCTCAGATTTGTGGCTTGATTTTATAAATGCACTTTTACCTAATCGAAAATTTCACACGTTCAAGAAGTTGATCCTTTCCTTCTCCGGTTTTGGCTAAGATTTACATTTTCAATTTGATCAGATTTGGGGCATGATTTTATTAATGCACTCTTCCCAAAGCTTGATCTTATAAAAAACACTCTTCCCTAATCTTAGAGGTCACAATTTCTAAAAGTTGATTCTCTCTACTTCTCCCCGTTTGGCTGAGAATCACATTCTCAATTTGATCAGATTTGTGGTATGATTTTATAAATGCACTCTTCCCTATTATTTGAGTTCAAAATTTGAAAATGCTGATTGTATTTCCTTTTCCTACTTTGGCTGAGAATCACATTCTCAATTTCATCAGATTTGTGGCATGATTTTATAAATGCACTCTTCCCTAATATTTGAGTTCAAAATTTGAAAATATTGATTCTATTTCTTCTCCTCTATTGGCCAAGAATCACATTCTCAATTTGCTCAGATTTGGCGCTTGATTTATAAATGCACACCTCCCAAATATTTGAGTTCAAAATTTGAAAGAGTTGAGTCTATTTCATTCTCCTCCTTTGGCCGAGAATCTCATTCTTAATTTCATCATATTTGTGGCTTGATTTTATAAATGCACTTTTACCTAATCAATGATTTCACACATTCAAAAAGTTGATCCTTTCCTTTTCCTGCTTTGGCTGAGAATTACATTTTAAATTTGATCAAATTTGTGCCCTGATTTTATAAATGTACTCTTCCCAAAGCTTGATCTTATAAAAAACACTCTTCCCTAATCTTTGAGTTCGCAATTTGTAAAAGTTGATTCTCTCTCCTTTTCCCCGTTTGGCTTAGAATCACAATCTCAATTTGATCATATTTGTGGCATGATTTTATAAATGCACTCCTCCCTAATATTTGAGTACAAAATTTGAAAGAGTTGAGTCTATTTCATTCTCCTCCTTTTGTCACGCCCCGATCCTTGGGCACGCACACATCCTTCTCTTGGTCGATTTTAATATGCGATATCCCAGGACTATATATTGCCGACCCTTTCATTTTTTAAGCACATGCGGAAGCAATTATAAATCCCCAGACAATAAAACAATGGGATAGAAAAGCAGGCTATATTTTTCATATTGAAATTTACAACCAAACCTTTAGACATGGCATTAGACAGAGCACTTCACAAACTATTCGCAATTTCAGAGTCTCTGTCTATCTACACATATACAAAAGGGTTCACAAAGAGATGGAATTTCAATCCTCGTCTAAGTCATACTCGAGATCATCATGATCCTCTTCTGATTCCTCTTCACTCAGATCATTCTCTTCCTTAATTTCACCTGCGAGTTCTCATTCACAAATTCCTCCTCCTTAGCTCCTCGTTGGGATCCTGAAATGTTTTCCCCAAACTGGGATGAGACTACGTCTCAGTGAGTTCTACCCCACTAAGCCTGATTAGTAAACTATTATACTAAAGGCTGCCTAAACACGCATAGGTCAGAAGACGTACCTTAGCATCAGATCCCACCTGCAAGTCAGTACAATTTACAATAGGCACTCAAGCAATCATATCACGATCGAAGCATCGATCAAATCGACCTAGTCGATTACAAGCCAACAAGACCACTCACGGTCATTTCCATTCAGTTAATCAATTCACAACATCAAATCAAAACAATGATCAATCGACCTCGTCGATTACATGTCAATTGGACCATTTCTAGGTCATCTCACTCCACACCATATAATCCCTAATAGTACACTCAGTCATAGAGCTACAGTAATGCTCTCGGGCGTCTATTCGCCAAGGTGATGTACAATAAACACTTTATGTGCATACTCGTAGGCATTCCACTTTCCTTCAGCCACATGGGCACGATACTCAATACATAGAAATACTGCCACGCAGGCACAATCTACGCCACACGTGCATGATCAGCTATCGCCACACAGCCATGATCAACTACCGCCACACAGGCATGATCGATTATCGCCACACAGGCATGATCAACTACCCCGACACAGGCATGATCGATTATCGCCACACAAGCATGACCAACTACCACCACACAGGCATGATCGATTATCGCCACACAGGCATGATCAACTACCACCACACAGGCATGATCGATTATCGCCACACAGGCATGATCAACTACCACCACACAGGCATGATCGATTATCGCCACACAGGCATGATCAACTACCACCACACAGGCATGATCGATTATCGCCACACAGGCATGATCAACTACCCGACAATTTACGTGCATTCTCTGAGGCATCCTACATGCCAAAGCGATGTAATAATCGCCGAGCCACATCACACAGCATTTCTTTTAATCTTTTATCATCATTAATAAAATATCGTGCATTAGTACACGATTGGCCTTAGCCAAAATATGATGATTTTGATTCCACAATTCCCACCATATTAGCGTCCACCAAAACACTTTTGGTGCTATCAACCGACACCCGGTTATTTTCCAATTAATTTTCCAAATTAATTAACCCAGGAAAATAATCTTGTAATCACAATTAATTCACTTCAGCACAAAATAAAGCTCAATTAAATAAATGAACTGCGCCACGTTGATCAGCATGAAATTTCGGTCTTCGGCCATCAAATTCTTAATTTCCGAAAAATAAATAATTAATTAATTAATTTCGAAAATTAATTAATAATTATTAAAAATTCCATTTAGCTCAAAATAAAGCCAATTTAAATAAACGGGCTGCACCAAGATCATCGGCATAATTTTCCGGTCACTGGCCATCTCAACCTTAATTTCCGAAAAATAAATAATTAAATAATAAATTTCGAAAATTAAACAATTAACATTAAAATTCAATTTTGCTCAAATTAAAGCCCGATTAAATAAACAGACTTCACCACGATCATCAGCATAATTTTCCGGTTCCGGACCATCTCCCTTGAATTTTCGGAAAATAAATAATTATTTAATTTAATTCCGAAAATTAATATTAAAATGCCAAAAATCCCACTTAGGCCCGAATCGCCAAATTGAAGCCCGATTAGGGGTCGGAAAATTCCCGAGATGCTTCCAATAATTAGTAGACCACGTCTACTTGTTAATTGCGCAATCAATTTAATTAAATCACATCACAATTGACTAATAATTGCTAATTTATTCTAATCCAACAACCTAAACAAAATTAATTAAATCTAAACCAACATTAAGCATAATTAGCCACTAATCCTAGATTAGTGAGATTACTCATCAAATCGCGCGCAAATCGGATCAATCCGACGGCGGCGACGCGAGGAACGATTGTTCCCAAAGCACGGCTCGGGTTTGGGGCCGGGAAACGGCCCAAAAGCGGGCCTAAAGCCGCTGAAACCCACTCCGTGGGTCTGCTGGACGGAGTTGAACGGGGCCGCTCCGGCGGCTAGGGCGGCGAGGGGAGGCCGGCGGAGGGCGAGGGGGACGCAGGGGTGGTCCGGTGAGGCTAGGCGGTGGCCGGAGGTGGTCGGACGGGGGCTAGTCGGTGCGGAACAGGGGAGAAACAGGGCTGGGCCGAGCGGCGGACGGCGGGACGACGGCGAGCGGCGGGCGCTCAGGCGAGGCGCGGGCGCGGGCGGCGGTGCGGCGGCGGGACGAGCGGCGACGGTGCAGCGACGGCGGCTTCTGCTCGAGCTTCCTGTTGCTGGTTCGCTCGAGCGTGTGCAAGAAGGAAGAAGAAGAAGAAGAAACAAAGAGAGAGAGAGAGAGAGAGAGAGAGAGAGAGAAGAAGAAAAAACTTTTGACTAGTCAAAGGAAGAAGAGAAAGCAAAGAAGGAAACGGCAAGGGGGAAAAGAAAGAGAGAGAGTCGGCGGGGGAGGGGGATTCGCACAAGGGGGAGGGGAGAGGAGAGAGAAAGAAAAGAAAGAAAAAGAGAAAAAGGAGAGGAAAAAGGGAGAGAGAGAAAAAGGGGGAGAGAGAGAAAAAGAAAAACAAAATGCGTAATGCTTTTATGCAATTTTCCTTTTCTCTTTTCCTTTTCCTTTCTATTTTCTTTTGGTCTTCGATTTGTCCTCTGATAATTTCTTTCTTGAAATTTCGGACTCGGCAATAAATTGATAGACGATGAGACGTTCCTAAAAATTGAATTGTGACACGTCCGAATATTCGATTCCCAAAACCAAATTAAATTTCATGATTAAAATTGATCGGACACGATTTTAGTCCAATCTAACCAATTAGGTAGCTTTTAGGGATTTTACCACAGTTATATCCCTTAACGGCTTCACCAAATAGGTTAGCTAACTCGTGAGTGATCAGCTCAGAGAAATAGGACCATAGGCGCGCCGACGATATGCACATTTCACTTCATTCTCCTCCTTTGGCCAAAAATCACATTCTTAATTTGATCAGATTTGAGGCTTGATTTTATAAACGCGCATTTACCTAATCAATGATTTGACACATTCAAAAAGTTCAACCTTTCCTTATTCGGCTTTGGCTGAGAATTACATTTCAAATTTGATCAAATTTGTGCCTGGATTTTATAAATGCGCTCTTTCGTAAAGCTTGATCTTATAAAAAACACTCTTGCCTAATCTTTGAGTTCGCAACTTCTACAAGTTGATTCTCTCTCCTTCTCCCCATTTGGCTGAGAATCACATTCTCAATTTGATCAGATTTGTGGCTAGATTTTATACACGCACCATTCCCTAATATTTGAGTTCAAAATTTGAAAAAGTTGATACTATTTCCTTCTTGTCCTTTGGCCGAGAATCACATTCTTAATTTGATCAGATTTGTGGCTTGATTTTATAAATGCACTTTTACCTAATCAATGATTTCACACATTCAAAAAGTTGATCGTTTCCTTCTCTTGCTGTGGCTGAGAATTACATTTTAAATTTGATCAAATTTGTGCCCTGATTTTATAAATGTACTCTTCCCAAAGCTTGATCTTATAAAAAACACTCTTCCCTAATCTTTGAGTACGCAATTTGTAAAAGTTGATTCTCTCTCCTTTTCCCCGTTTGGCTTAGAATCACAATCTCAAGTTGATCATATTTGTGGCATGATTTTATAAATGCACTCTTCCCTAATATTTGAGTACAAAATTTGAAAGAGTTGAGTCTATTTCATTCTCCTCCTTTGGCCGAGAATCTCATTCTTGATTTCATCAAATTTGTGGCTTGATTCTATAAATGCACTTTTACCTAATCAATGATTTCACACATTCAAAAAGTTGAACATTTTCTTCTCCTACTTTGGCTGAGAATTACATTTTAAATTTGATCAAATTTGTGCCCTGATTTTATAAATGTACTCTTCCCAAAGCTTGATCTTATAAAAAACACTCTTCCCTAATCTTTGAGTTCGCAATTTGTAAAAGTTGATTTCTCTCCTTCTCCCCGTTTGGCTAAGAATCACATTCTCAATTTGATCAGATTTGTGGTATGATTTTATAAATGCACTCTTCCCTATTATTTGAGTTAAAAATTTGAAAATGTTGATTTTATTTCCTTTTCCTACTTTGGCTGAGAATCACATTCTCAATTTGATCAGATTTGTGGCATGATTTTATAAATGCACTCTTCCCTAATATTTGAGTTCAAAATTTGAAGATATTGATTCTATTTCTTTCTCCTCTATTGGCCAAGAATCACATTCTCAATTTGCTCAGATTTGGCGCTTGATTTATACATGCACTCCTCCCAAATATTTGAGTTCAAAATTTGAAAGAGTTGAGTCTATTTCATTCTCCTCCTTTGGCTAAAAATCACATTCTTAATTTGATCAGATTTGAGGCTTGATTTTATAAACGCGCATTTACCTAATCAATGATTTGACACATTCAAAAAGGTCAACCTTTCCTTATCCGGCTTTGGCTGAGAATTACATTTCAAATTTGATAAAATTTGTGCCTGGATTTTATAAATGCACTCTTCCCAAAGCTTGATCTTATAAAAAACACTCTTGCCTAATCTTTGAGTTCGCAACTTCCACAAGTTGATTCTCTCTCCTTCTCCCCGTTTGGCTGAGAATCACATTGTCAATTTGATCAGATTTGTGGCTTGATTTCATACACGCACCATTCCCTAATATTTGAGTTCAAAATTTGAAAAAGTTGATATTATTTCCTTCTTGTCCTTTGGCCGAGAATCACATTCTTAATTTGATTAGATTTGTGGCTTGATTTTATAAATGCACTTTTACCTAATCAATGATTTCACACATTCAAAAAGTTGATCCTTTCCTTCTCTTGCTTTGGCTGAGAATTACATTTTAAATTTGATCAAATTTGTGCCCTGATTTTATAAATGTACTCTTCCCAAAGCTTGATGTTATAAAAAACACTCTTCCCCAATCTTTGAGTTCGCAATTTGTAAAAGTTGATTCTCTCTCCTTTTCCCTGTTTTGCTTAGAATCACAATCTCAATTTGATCATATTTGTGGCATGATTTTATAAATGCACTCCACCCTAATAATTGAGTACAAAATTTGAAAGAGTTGAGTCTATTTCATTCTCCTCCTTTGGCCGAGAATCTCAATCTTGATTTCATCAGATTTGAGGCTTGATTTTATAAACGCGCATTTGCCTAAACAATGATTTGATACATTCAAAAAGTTCAACCTTTCCTTATCCGGCTTTGGCTGAGAATTACATTTCAAATTTGATCAAATTTGTGCCTGGATTTTATAAATGCACTCTTCCCAAAGCTTGATCTTATAAAAAACACTCTTGCCTAATCTTTGAGTTCGCAACTTCTACAAGTTGATTCTCTCTCCTTCTCCCCGTTTGGCTGAGAATCACATTCTCAATTTGATCAGATTTGTGGCTTGATTTTATACACGCACCATTCCCTAATATTTGAGTTCAAAATTTGAAAAAGTTGATACTATTTCCTTCTTGTCCTTTGGCCGAGAATCACATTCTTAATTTGATCAGATTTGTGGCTTGATTTTATAAATGCACTTTTACCTAATCAATGATTTCACACATTCAAAAAGTTGATCCTTTCCTTCTCTTGCTTTGGCTGAGAATTACATTTTAAATTTGATCAAATTTGTGCCACGATTTTATAAATGTACTCTTCCCAAAAATTGATGTTATAAAAAACACTCTTCCCCAATCTTTGAGTTTGCAATTTGTAAAAGTTGATTCTCTCTCCTTTTCCCTGTTTTGCTTAGAATCACAATCTCAATTTGATCATATTTGTGGCATGATTTTATAAATGCACTCCTCCCTAATAGTTGAGTACAAAATTTGAAAGAGTTGAGTCTATTTCATTCTCCTCCTTTGGCTGAGAATCTCAATCTTGATTTCATCAGATTTGTGGCTTGATTTTATAAATGCACTTTTACCTAATCAATGATTTCACACATTCAAAAAGTTGATACTTTCCTTCTCCTACTTTGGCTGAGAATTACATTTTAAATTTGATCAAATTTGTGCCCTGATTTTATAAAAGTACTCTTCCCAAAGCTTGATCTTATAAAAAACACTGTTCCCTAATCTTTGAGTTCGCAATTTGTAAAAGTCGATTGTCTCTCCTTCTCCCGGTTTGGCTGAGAATCACATTCTCAATTTGATCAGATTTGTGGTATGATTTTATAAATGCACTCTTCCCTATTATTTGAGTTCAAAATTTGAAAATATTGATTCTATTTCTTTCTCCTCTATTGGCCAAGAATCACATTCTCAATTTGCTCAGATTTGGCGCTTGATTTATACATGCACTCCTCCCAAATATTTGAGTTCAAAATTTGAAAGAGTTGAGTCTATTTCATTCTCCTCCTTTGGCTAAAAATCACATTCTTAATTTGATCAGATTTGAGGCTTGATTTTATAAACGCGCATTTACCTAATCAATGATTTGACACATTCAAAAAGGTCAACCTTTCCTTATCCGGCTTTGTCTGAGAATTACATTTCAAATTTGATAAAATTTGTGCCTGGATTTTATAAATGCACTCTTCCCAAAGCTTGATCTTATAAAAAACACTCTTGCCTAATCTTTGAGTTCGCAACTTCCACAAGTTGATTCTCTCTCCTTCTCCCCGTTTGGCTGAGAATCACGTTCTCAATTTGATCAGATTTGTGGCTTGATTTCATACACGCACCATTCCCTAATATTTGAGTTCAAAATTTGAAAAAGTTGATATTATTTCCTTCTTGTCCTTTGGCCGAGAATCACATTCTTAATTTGATTAGATTTGTGGCTTGATTTTATAAATGCACTTTTACCTAATCAATGATTTCACACATTCAAAAAGTTGATCCTTTCCTTCTCTTGCTTTGGCTGAGAATTACATTTTAAATTTGATCAAATTTGTGCCCTGATTTTATAAATGTACTCTTCCCAAAGCTTGATGTTATAAAAAACACTCTTCCCCAATCTTTGAGTTTGCAATTTGTAAAAGTTGATTCTCTCTCCTTTTCCCTGTTTTGCTTAGAATCACAATCTCAATTTGATCATATTTGTGGCATGATTTTATAAATGCACTCCACCCTAATAATTGAGTACAAAATTTGAGAGAGTTGAGTCTATTTCATTCTCCTCCTTTGGCCAAGAATCTCAATCTTGATTTCATCAGATTTGAGGCTTGATTTTATAAACGCGCATTTGCCTAAACAATGATTTGATACATTCAAAAAGTTCAACCTTTCCTTATCCGATTTTGGCTGAGAATTACATTTCAAATTTGATCAAATTTGTGCCTGGATTTTATAAATGCACTCTTCCCAAAGCTTGATCTTATAAAAAACACTCTTGCCTAATCTTTGAGTTCGCAACTTCTACAAGTTGATTCTCTCTCCTTCTCCCCGTTTGGCTGAGAATCACATTCTCAATTTGATCAGATTTGTGGCTTGATTTTATACACGCACCATTCCCTAATATTTGAGTTCAAAATTTGAAAAAGTTGATACTATTTCCTTCTTGTCCTTTGGCCGAGAATCACATTCTTAATTTGATCAGATTTGTGGCTTGATTTTATAAATGCACTTTTACCTAATCAATGATTTCACACATTCAAAAAGTTGATCCTTTCCTTCTCTTGCTTTGGCTGAGAATTACATTTTAAATTTGATCAAATTTGTGCCACGATTTTATAAATGTACTCTTCCCAAAGCTTGATGTTATAAAAAACACTCTTCCCCAATCTTTGAGTTTGCAATTTGTAAAAGTTGATTCTCTCTCCTTTTCCCTGTTTTGCTTAGAATCACAATCTCAATTTGATCATATTTGTGGCATGATTTTATAAATGCACTCCTCCCTAATAGTTGAGTACAAAATTTGAAAGAGTTGAGTCTATTTCATTCTCCTCCTTTGGCCGAGAATCTCAATCTTGATTTCATCAGATTTGTGGCTTGATTTTATAAATGCACTTTTACCTAATCAATGATTTCACACATTCAAAAAGTTGATACTTTCCTTCTCCTACTTTGGCTGAGAATTACATTTTAAATTTGATCAAATTTGTGCCCTGATTTTATAAAAGTACTCTTCCCAAAGCTTGATCTTATAAAAAACACTGTTCCCTAATCTTTGAGTTCGCAATTTGTAAAAGTCGATTGTCTCTCCTTCTCCGGTTTGGCTGAGAATCACATTCTCAATTTGATCAGATTTGTGGTATGATTTTATAAATGCACTCTTCCCTATTATTTGAGTTCAAAATTTGAAAATGTTGATTTTATTTCCTTTTCCTACTTTGGCTGAGAATCACATTCTCAATTTCATCAGATTTGTGGCATGAATTTAGAAATGCACTCTTCCCTAATATTTGAGTTCAAAATTTGAAAATATTGATTCTATTTCCTTCTCCTCTTTTGGCCAAGAATCACATTCTCAATTTGCTCAGATTTGGCGCTTGATTTATAAATGCACTCCTCCCAAATATTCGAGTTCAAAATTTGAAAGAGTTGAGTCTATTTCATTCTCCTCCTTTGGCCAAAAATCACATTCTTAATTTCATCAGATTTGAGGCTTGATTTTATAAACGCGCATTTACCTAAACAATGATTTGATACATTCAAAAAGTTCAACCTTTCCTTATCCGGCTTTGGCTGAGAATTACATTTCAAATTTGATCAAATTTGTGCCTGGATTTTATAAATGCACTCTTCCCAAAGCTTGATCTTATAAAAAAACACTCTTGCCTAATCTTTGAGTTCGCAACTTCTACAAGTTGATTCTCTCTCCTTCTCCCCATTTGGCTGAGAATCACATTCTCAATTTGATCAGATTTGTGGCTAGATTTTATACACGCACGGTTCCCTAATATTTGAGTTCGAAATTTGAAAAAGTTGATACTATTTCCTTCTTGTCCTTTGGCCGAGAATCACATTCTTAATTTGATCAGATTTGTGGCTTGATTTTATAAATGCACTTTTACCAAATCAATGATTTCACACATTCAAAAAGTTGATCCTTTCCTTCTCTTGCTTTGGCTGAGAATTACATTTTAAATTTGATCAAATTTGTGCCACGATTTTATAAATGTACTCTTCCCAAAGCTTGATGTTATAAAAAACACTCTTCCCCAATCTTTGAGTTTGCAATTTGTAAAAGTTGATTCTCTCTCCTTTTCCCTGTTTTGCTTAGAATCACAATCTCAATTTGATCATATTTGTGGCATGATTTTATAAATGCACTCCTCCCTAATAGTTGAGTACAAAATTTGAAAGAGTTGAGTCTATTTCATTCTCCTCCTTTGGCCGAGAATCTCAATCTTGATTTCATCGATTTGAGGCTTGATTTTATAAACGCGCATTTGCCTAAACAATGATTTGATACATTCAAAAAGTTCAACCTTTCCTTATCCGGCTTTGGCTGAGAATTACATTTCAAATTTGATCAAATTTGTGCCTGGATTTTATAAATGCACTCTTCCCAAAGCTTGATCTTATAAAAAACACTGTTCCCTAATCTTTGAGTTCGCAATTTGTAAAAGTCGATTGTCTCTCCTTCTCCCGGTTTGGCTGAGAATCACATTCTCAATTTGATAAGATTTGTGGTATGATTTTATAAATGCACTCTTCCCTATTATTTGAGTTCAAAATTTGAAAATGTTGATTTTATTTCCTTTTCCTACTTTGGCTGAGAATCACATTCTCAATTTCATCGATTTGTGGCATGATTTTAGAAATGCACTCTTCCCTAATATTTGAGTTCAAAATTTGAAAATATTGATTCTATTTCCTTCTCCTCTTTTGGCCAAGAATCACATTCTCAATTTGCTCAGATTTGGCGCTTGATTTATAAATGCACTCCTCCCAAATATTCGAGTTCAAAATTTGAAAGAGTTGAGTCTATTTCATTCTCTTCCTTTGGCCAAAAATCACATTCTTAATTTCATCAGATTTGAGGCTTGATTTTATAAACGCGCATTTACCTAAACAATGATTTGATACATTCAAAAAGTTCAACCTTTCCTTATCCGGCTTTGGCTGAGAATTACATTTCAAATTTGATCAAATTTGTGCCTGGATTTTATAAATGCACTCTTCCCAAAGCTTGATCTTATAAAAAACACTCTTGCCTAATCTTTGAGTTCGCAACTTCTACAAGTTGATTCTCTCTCCTTCTCCCCATTTGGCGGAGAATCACATTCTCAATTTGATCAGATTTGTGGCTAGATTTTCTACACGCACCATTCCCTAATATTTGAGTTCAAAATTTGAAAAAGTTGATACTATTTCCTTCTTGTCCTTTGGCCGAGAATCACATTCTTAATTTGATCAGATTTGTGGCTTGATTTTATAAATGCACTTTTACCAAATCAATGATTTCACACATTCAAAAAGTTGATCCTTTCCTTCTCTTGCTTTGGCTGAGAATTACATTTTAAATTTGATCAAATTTGTGCCACGATTTTATAAATGTACTCTTCCCAAAGCTTGATGTTATAAAAAACACTCTTCCCCAATCTTTGAGTTTGCAATTTGTAAAAGTTGATTCTCTCTCCTTTTCCCTGTTTTGCTTAGAATCACAATCTCAATTTGATCATATTTGTGGCATGATTTTATAAATGCACTCCTCCCTAATAGTTGAGTACAAAATTTGAAAGAGTTGAGTCTATTTCATTCTCCTCCTTTGGCCGAGAATCTCAATCTTGATTTCATCAGATTTGAGGCTTGATTTTATAAACGCGCATTTGCCTAAACAATGATTTGATACATTCAAAAAGTTCAACCTTTCCTTCTCCGGCTTTGGCTGATCATTACGTTTTAAATTTGATCAAATTTGTGCCTTAATTTTATATTTGCACTCTCCCCAAAGCGTGATTTTATAAAAAACACTCGTCCCTAACCTTTGCGTTCGCAATTTGTAGAAGTTGATTCTCTCCAGTTCTCCCCGTATGGCTGAGAATCACATCCTCAATTTGATCAGATTGGTGGCATGATTTTACAAATGCACTCTTCCTTAATATTTGAGTTCAAAATTTGAAAATGTTGATTCTTTTTCCTTCTCCTCCATTGGCCGAGAATCACACTCTCAATTTGATCAGATTTGTGGCTTGATTTTATAAATGCACTCTTCCCTAATATTTGAGTTCAAAATTTGAAAATATTGATTCTATTTCCTTCTCCTCTTTTGGCCAAGAATCACATTCTCAATTTGCTCAGATTTGGCGCTTGATTTATAAAAGCACTCCTCCCAAATATTCGAGTTCAAAATTTGAAAGAGTTGAGTCTATTTCATTCTCCTCCTTTGGCCAAAAATCACATTCTTAATTTCATCAGATTTGAGGCTTGATTTTATAAACGCGCATTTACCTAAACAATGATTTGATACATTCAAAAAGTTCAACCTTTCCTTATCCGGCTTTGGCTGAGAATCACATTCTCAATTTGATCAGATTTGTGGCTAGATTTTATACACGCACCATTCCCTAATATTTGAGTTCAAAATTTGAAAAAGTTGATACTATTTCCTTCTTGTCCTTTGGCCGAGAATCACATTCTTAATTTGATCAGATTTGTGGCTTGATTTTATAAATGCACTTTTACCAAATCAATGATTTCACACATTCAAAAAGTTGATCGTTTCCTTCTCTTGCTGTAGCTAAGAATTACATTTTAAATTTGATCAAATTTGTGCCCTGATTTTATAAATGTACTCTTCCCAAAGCTTGATCTTATAAAAAACACTCTTCCCTAATCTTTGAGTACGCAATTTGTAAAAGTTGATTCTCTCTCCTTTTCCCCGTTTGGCTTAGAATCACAATCTCAATTTCATCATATTTGTGGCATGATTTTATAAATGCACTCTTCCCTAATATTTGAGTACAAAATTTGAAAGAGTTGAGTCTATTTCATTCTCCTCCTTTGGCCGAGAATCTCATTCTTGATTTCATCAAATTTGTGGCTTGATTCTATAAATGCACTTTTACCTAATCAATGATTTCACACATTCAAAAAGTTGAACATTTTCTTCTCCTACTTTGGCTGAGAATTACATTTTAAATTTGATCAAATTTGTGCCCTGATTTTATAAATGTACTCTTCCCAAAGCTTGATCTTATAAAAAACACTCTTCCCCAATCTTTGAGTTCGCAATTTGTAAAAGTTGATTCTCTCTCCTTTTCCCTGTTTTGCTTAGAATCACAATCTCAATTTGATCATATTTGTGGCATGATTTTATAAATGCACTCCACCCTAATAATTGAGTACAAAATTTGAAAGAGTTGAGTCTATTTCATTCTCCTCCTTTGGCCGAGAATCTCAATCTTGATTTCATCAGATTTGAGGCTTGATTTTATAAACGCGCATTTGCCTAAACAATGATTTGATACATTCAAAAAGTTCAACCTTTCCTTATCCTGCTTTGGCTGAGAATTACATTTCAAATTTGATCAAATTTGTGCCTGGATTTTATAAATGCACTCTTCCCAAAGCTTGATCTTATAAAAAACACTCTTGCCTAATCTTTGAGTTCGCAACTTCTACAAGTTGATTCTCTCTCCTTCCCCCCGTTTGGCTGAGAATCACATTCTCAATTTGATCAGATTTGTGGCTTGATTTTATACACGCACCATTCCCTAATATTTGAGTTCAAAATTTGAAAAAGTTGATATTATTTCCTTCTTGTCCTTTGGCCGAGAATCACATTCTTAATTTGATCAGATTTGTGGCTTGATTTTATAAATGCACTTTTACCTAATCAATGATTTCACACATTCAAAAAGTTGATCCTTTCCTTCTCTTGCTTTGGCTGAGAATTACATTTTAAATTTGATCAAATTTGTGCCACGATTTTATAAATGTACTCTTCCCAAAGCTTGATGTTATAAAAAACACTCTTCCCCAATCTTTGAGTTTGCAATTTGTAAAAGTTGATTCTCTCTCCTTTTCCCTGTTTTGCTTAGAATCACAATCTCAATTTGATCATATTTGTGGCATGATTTTATAAATGCACTCCTCCCTAATAGTTGAGTACAAAATTTGAAAGAGTTGAGTCTATTTCATTCTCCTCCTTTGGCCGAGAATCTCAATCTTGATTTCATCAGATTTGTGGCTTGATTTTATAAATGCACTTTTACCTAATCAATGATTTCACACATTCAAAAAGTTGATACTTTCCTTCTCCTACTTTGGCTGAGAATTACATTTTAAATTTGATCAAATTTGTGCCCTGATTTTATAAAAGTACTCTTCCCAAAGCTTGATCTTATAAAAAACACTGTTCCCTAATCTTTGAGTTCGCAATTTGTAAAAGTCGATTGTCTCTCCTTCTCCCGGTTTGGCTGAGAATCACATTCTCAATTTGATCAGATTTGTGGTATGATTTTATAAATGCACTCTTCCCTATTATTTGAGTTCAAAATTTGAAAATGTTGATTTTATTTCCTTTTCCTACTTTGGCTGAGAATCACATTCTCAATTTCATCAGATTTGTGGCATGAATTTAGAAATGCACTCTTCCCTAATATTTGAGTTCAAAATTTGAAAATATTGATTCTATTTCCTTCTCCTCTTTTGGCCAAGAATCACATTCTCAATTTGCTCAGATTTGGCGCTTGATTTATAAATGCACTCCTCCCAAATATTCGAGTTCAAAATTTGAAAGAGTTGAGTCTATTTCATTCTCCTCCTTTGGCCAAAAATCACATTCTTAATTTCATCAGATTTGAGGCTTGATTTTATAAACGCGCATTTACCTAAACAATGATTTGATACATTCAAAAAGTTCAACCTTTCCTTATCCGGCTTTGGCTGAGAATTACATTTCAAATTTGATCAAATTTGTGCCTGGATTTTATAAATGCACTCTTCCCAAAGCTTGATCTTATAAAAAACACTCTTGCCTAATCTTTGAGTTCGCAACTTCTACAAGTTGATTCTCTCTCCTTCTCCCCATTTGGCTGAGAATCACATTCTCAATTTGATCAGATTTGTGGCTAGATTTTATACACGCACCATTCCCTAATATTTGAGTTCAAAATTTGAAAAAGTTGATACTATTTCCTTCTTGTCCTTTGGCCGAGAATCACATTCTTAATTTGATCAGATTTGTGGCTTGATTTTATAAATGCACTTTTACCAAATCAATGATTTCACACATTCAAAAAGTTGATCCTTTCCTTCTCTTGCTTTGGCTGAGAATTACATTTTAAATTTGATCAAATTTGTGCCACGATTTTATAAATGTACTCTTCCCAAAGCTTGATGTTATAAAAAACACTCTTCCCCAATCTTTGAGTTTGCAATTTGTAAAAGTTGATTCTCTCTCCTTTTCCCTGTTTTGCTTAGAATCACAATCTCAATTTGATCATATTTGTGGCATGATTTTATAAATGCACTCCTCCCTAATAGTTGAGTACAAAATTTGAAAGAGTTGAGTCTATTTCATTCTCCTCCTTTGGTCGAGAATCTCAATCTTGATTTCATCGATTTGAGGCTTGATTTTATAAACGCGCATTTGCCTAAACAATGATTTGATACATTCAAAAAGTTCAACCTTTCCTTATCCGGCTTTGGCTGAGAATTACATTTCAAATTTGATCAAATTTGTGCCTGGATTTTATAAATGCACTCTTCCCAAAGCTTGATCTTATAAAAAACACTCTTGCCTAATCTTTGAGTTCGCAACTTCTACAAGTTGATTCTCTCTCCTTCCCCCGTTTGGCTGAGAATCACATTCTCAATTTGATCAGATTTGTGGCTTGATTTTATACACGCACCATTCCCTAATATTTGAGTTCAAAATTTGAAAAAGTTGATATTATTTCCTTCTTGTCCTTTGGCCGAGAATCACATTCTTAATTTGATCAGATTTGTGGCTTGATTTTATAAATGCACTTTTACCTAATCAATGATTTCACACATTCAAAAAGTTGATCCTTTCCTTCTCTTGCTTTGGCTGAGAATTACATTTTAAATTTGATCAAATTTGTGCCACGATTTTATAAATGTACTCTTCCCAAAGCTTGATGTTATAAAAAACACTCTTCCCCAATCTTTGAGTTTGCAATTTGTAAAAGTTGATTCTCTCTCCTTTTCCCTGTTTTGCTTAGAATCACAATCTCAATTTGATCATATTTGTGGCATGATTTTATAAATGCACTCCTCCCTAATAGTTGAGTACAAAATTTGAAAGAGTTGAGTCTATTTCATTCTCCTCCTTTGGCCGAGAATCTCAATCTTGATTTCATCAGATTTGTGGCTTGATTTTATAAATGCACTTTTACCTAATCAATGATTTCACACATTCAAAAAGTTGATACTTTCCTTCTCCTACTTTGGCTGAGAATTACATTTTTAAATTTGATCAAATTTGTGCCCTGATTTTATAAAAGTACTCTTCCCAAAGCTTGATCTTATAAAAAACACTGTTCCCTAATCTTTGAGTTCGCAATTTGTAAAAGTCGATTGTCTCTCCTTCTCCCGGTTTGGCTGAGAATCACATTCTCAATTTGATCAGATTTGTGGTATGATTTTATAAATGCACTCTTCCCTATTATTTGAGTTCAAAATTTGAAAATATTGATTCTATTTCTTTCTCCTCTATTGGCCAAGAATCACATTCTCAATTTGCTCGATTTGGCGCTTGATTTATACATGCACTCCTCCCAAATATTTGAGTTCAAAATTTGAAAGAGTTGAGTCTATTTCATTCTCCTCCTTTGGCTAAAAATCACATTCTTAATTTGATCAGATTTGAGGCTTGATTTTATAAACGCGCATTTACCTAATCAATGATTTGACACATTCAAAAAGGTCAACCTTTCCTTATCCGGCTTTGGCTGAGAATTACATTTCAAATTTGATCAAATTTGTGCCTGGATTTTATAAATGCACTCTTCCGAAAGCTTGATCTTATAAAAAACACTCTTGCCTAATCTTTGAGTTCGCAACTTCCACAAGTTGATTCTCTCTCCTTCTCCCGTTTGGCTGAGAATCACGTTCTCAATTTGATCAGATTTGTGGCTTGATTTCATACACGCACCATTCCCTAATATTTGAGTTCAAAATTTGAAAAAGTTGATATTATTTCCTTCTTGTCCTTTGGCCGAGAATCACATTCTTAATTTGATTAGATTTGTGGCTTGATTTTATAAATGCACTTTTACCTAATCAATGATTTCACACATTCAAAAAGTTGATCCTTTCCTTCTCTTGCTTTGGCTGAGAATTACATTTTAAATTTGATCAAATTTGTGCCTGATTTTATAAATGTACTCTTCCCAAAGCTTGATGTTATAAAAAACACTCTTCCCCAATCTTTGAGTTTGCAATTTGTAAAAGTTGATTCTCTCCTTTCCCTGTTTTGCTTAGAATCACAATCTCAATTTGATCATATTTGTGGCATGATTTTATAAATGCACTCCTCCCTAATAGTTGAGTACAAAATTTGAAAGAGTTGAGTCTATTTCATTCTCCTCCTTTGGCCGAGAATCTCAATCTTGATTTCATCAGATTTGTGGCTTGATTTTATAAATGCACTTTTACCTAATCAATGATTTCACACATTCAAAAAGTTGATACTTTCCTTCTCCTACTTTGGCTGAGAATTACATTTTAAATTTGATCAAATTTGTGCCCTGATTTTATAAAAGTACTCTTCCCAAAGCTTGATCTTATAAAAAACACTGTTCCCTAATCTTTGAGTTCGCAATTTGTAAAAGTCGATTGTCTCTCCTTCTCCCGGTTTGGCTGAGAATCACATTCTCAATTTGATCAGATTTGTGGTATGATTTTATAAATGCACTCTTCCCTATTATTTGAGTTCAAAATTTGAAAATGTTGATTTTATTTCCTTTTTCCTACTTTGGTGAGAATCACATTCTCAATTTCATCAGATTTGTGGCATGAATTTAGAAATGCACTCTTCCCTAATATTTGAGTTCAAAATTTGAAAATATTGATTCTATTTCCTTCTCCTCTTTTGGCCAAGAATCACATTCTCAATTTGCTCAGATTTGGCGCTTGATTTATAAATGCACTCCTCCCAAATATTCGAGTTCAAAATTTGAAAGAGTTGAGTCTATTTCATTCTCCTCCTTTGGCCAAAAATCACATTCTTAATTTCATCAGATTTGAGGCTTGATTTTATAAACGCGCATTTACCTAAACAATGATTTGATACATTCAAAAAGTTCAACCTTTCCTTATCCGGCTTTGGCTGAGAATTACATTTCAAATTTGATCAAATTTGTGCCTGATTTTATAAATGCACTCTTCCCAAAGCTTGATCTTATAAAAAACACTCTTGCCTAATCTTTGAGTTCGCAACTTCTACAAGTTGATTCTCTCTCCTTCTCCCCATTTGGCTGAGAATCACATTCTCAATTTGATCAGATTTGTGGCTAGATTTTATACACGCACCATTCCCTAATATTTGAGTTCAAAATTTGAAAAAGTTGATACTATTTCCTTCTTGTCCTTTGGCCGAGAATCACATTCTTAATTTGATCAGATTTGTGGCTTGATTTTATAAATGCACTTTTACCAAATCAATGATTTCACACATTCAAAAAGTTGATCCTTTCCTTCTCTTGCTTTGGCTGAGAATTACATTTTAAATTTGATCAAATTTGTGCCACGATTTTATAAATGTACTCTTCCCAAAGCTTGATGTTATAAAAAACACTCTTCCCCAATCTTTGAGTTTGCAATTTGTAAAAGTTGATTCTCTCTCCTTTTCCCTGTTTTGCTTAGAATCACAATCTCAATTTGATCATATTTGTGGCATGATTTTATAAATGCACTCCTCCCTAATAGTTGAGTACAAAATTTGAAAGAGTTGAGTCTATTTCATTCTCCTCCTTTGGCCGAGAATCTCAATCTTGATTTCATCAGATTTGAGGCTTGATTTTATAAACGCGCATTTGCCTAAACAATGATTTGATACATTCAAAAAGTTCAACCTTTCCTTATCCGGCTTTGGCTGAGAATTACATTTCAAATTTGATCAAATTTGTGCCTGGATTTTATAAATGCACTCTTCCCAAAGCTTGATCTTATAAAAAACACTGTTCCCTAATCTTTGAGTTCGCAATTTGTAAAAGTCGATTTCTCTCCTTCTCCCGGTTTGGCTGAGAATCACATTCTCAATTTGATCGATTTGTGGTATGATTTTATAAATGCACTCTTCCCTATTATTTGAGTTCAAAATTTGAAAATGTTGATTTTATTTCCTTTTCCTACTTTGACTGAGAATCACATTCTCAATTTCATCGATTTGTGGCATGATTTTAGAAATGCACTCTTCCCTAATATTTGAGTTCAAAATTTGAAAATATTGATTCTATTTCCTTCTCCTCTTTTGGCCAAGAATCACATTCTCAATTTGCTCAGATTTGGCGCTTGATTTATAAATGCACTCCTCCCAAATATTCGAGTTCAAAATTTGAAAGAGTTGAGTCTATTTCATTCTCCTCCTTTGGCCAAAAATCACATTCTTAATTTCATCGATTTGAGGCTTGATTTTATAAACGCGCATTTACCTAAACAATGATTTGATACATTCAAAAAGTTCAACCTTTCCTTATCCGGCTTTGGCTGAGAATTACATTTCAAATTTGATCAAATTTGTGCCTGGATTTTATAAATGCACTCTTCCCAAAGCTTGATCTTATAAAAAACACTCTTGCCTAATCTTTGAGTTCGCAACTTCTACAAGTTGATTCTCTCTCCTTCTCCCCATTTGGCTGAGAATCACATTCTCAATTTGATCGATTTGTGGCTAGATTTTCTACACGCACCATTCCCTAATATTTGAGTTCAAAATTTGAAAAAGTTGATACTATTTCCTTCTTGTCCTTTGGCCGAGAATCACATTCTTAATTTGATCAGATTTGTGGCTTGATTTTATAAATGCACTTTTACCAAATCAATGATTTCACACATTCAAAAAGTTGATCCTTTCCTTCTCTTGCTTTGGCTGAGAATTACATTTTAAATTTGATCAAATTTGTGCCACGATTTTATAAATGTACTCTTCCCAAAGCTTGATGTTTAAAAAACACTCTTCCCCAATCTTTGAGTTTGCAATTTGTAAAAGTTGATTCTCTCTCCTTTTCCCTGTTTTGCTTAGAATCACAATCTCAATTTGATCATATTTGTGGCATGATTTTATAAATGCACTCCTCCCTAATAGTTGAGTACAAAATTTGAAAGAGTTGAGTCTATTTCATTCTCCTCCTTTGGCGAGAATCTCAATCTTGATTTCATCAGATTTGAGGCTTGATTTTATAAATGCGCATTTGCCTAAACAATGATTTGATACATTCAAAAAGTTCAACCTTTCCTTATCCGGCTTTGGCTGAGAATTACATTTCAAATTTGATCAAATTTGTGCCTGGATTTTATAAATGCACTCTTCCCAAAGCTTGATCTTATAAAAAACACTCTTGCCTAATCTTTGAGTTCGCAACTTCTACAAGTTGATTCTCTCTCCTTCTCCCCATTTGGCTGAGAATCACATTCTCAATTTGATCAGATTTGTGGCTAGATTTTCTACACGCACCATTCCCTAATATTTGAGTTCAAAATTTGAAAAAGTTGATACTATTTCCTTCTTGTCCTTTGGCCGAGAATCACATTCTTAATTTGATCAGATTTGTGGCTTGATTTTATAAATGCACTTTTACCAAATCAATGATTTCACACATTCAAAAAGTTGATCCTTTCCTTCTCTTGCTTTGGCTGAGAATTACATTTCAAATTTGTTCAAATTTGTGCCTGGATTTTATAAATGCACTCTTCCCAAAGCTTGATCTTATAAAAA